>OX382344.1:2907630-4107630 GCA_947507615.1 Hemithea aestivaria | reverse complement strand
GTAATACAAATTATACTCTTTATTGTGCCCATAATAAATACACTTTACAAAAAAATTCCTACAACTAAATATGTAGTAAGATAAAACTAATTAAAACTAAGTTCAGAACACTATGGTCCACAATGGGCAGCCTTATCGCTTAAAGCAAACTCTTCCTTGCCAAATTGTATACATAATATCTTTGCATATAATTTGTTTTGATGTAATCTACGAGTAAATATATAAAAGGAAAGAGTGACTGATTGACTGACTGATCTATCAATGCATAGCCCAAACCACTGAACGGATTCGGTTGAAATTTGGGATACAGATAGGTTTTACGACGTAGACCTCCACTAAGAAAGGATTGGTCCACGCGGGCAAAGCCGCGAGCATAAGCTAGTTTCATACATAGGCGTATTTAGGGGGGAGGGGGCAGGGGGACAAGGCCCCCCCAGAAGCATTGCAGAGGTACGAATTTTGCACATATTCGAAGCAAGCTGCTCGCGCACTTATTATTAAGGATATTTGAACTTTCTAACTGTTCAGAGCGAGCTAAACACACAGTTTTCGTAGTAAAAATTATAATATTTTTGCCCATCTGCACCTTGCCCCCCCCCCCCAGAACCAAATTCTGGATCCGCCAGTGGTTTCATATATTTGTAATTTTGACAATAAATAATTATATTTTATTATTGACTAATGTACCTGTAGAGCCACATAATCACCGAAGCCAATAGTAGTCAATGTGACGAAACAATAATAGAACGCGTCGAAATAGTCCCACCCTTCGTAACTAGAAAACACCAATGCACCTGAAACACACAAATTATAATTTAATATAAGTTTTATTTTATTTTATCATATATTTTTTATATTCAGGTATTTGATAAGACGAGGTTTCTTGCCTCAGACCATAAGGTTTTATTTTTATTTTTAACCGCTTTCAAAATAAGATGATTAGTTCACAATTTGTCAGGATATATTTTGTTTTTATGCTAAGAAATGCTTACCAATAAGGTAAACGAAGACGCTTCAGAAAATTCTGTATTATGTTTCTTAAGGCTTCTGTATTATCTTTCTTTATATTTTTATCGTAATTGGTAGAGCTTTTTTCAACTTAAAGTCTTAACTGAACTGTTTTAACTGAAGTATCACTGGTACAGTCTAGCTCACAGGTGCACAATATAGTATATTTTCCTTTATTTATTTTTTTTGACCAAGGAAAAATGCGTTACGCATCATCACCCTACGCCGGGGGGCGCGAGGCAGTATGTGGGACTCCCCCGCTGAAGATGGGCGCGGCGGGGATACCCACTAAAAACCTGTGGGTGTTCCCGCGGGACGCCATAATGCCGGGGCAGCAGGTACGCCGAAGCACTCATCCGCTTTACAAAACCTACCTGAGGTGATAATAATGGTAGAAAGCAACCCAGTGGCAAGCATAAGGTTCATCTCAGTAGCTTCAGTGCGGTCACATCTCAAGTAACACTTGGCTCGTCGGATCACTATGGATGCAAACTTGTTCAGACGCTCGCCTATGCTTTGGAACATTATGAGGCCTAGGGGGATGCCCACCTGAAATGGATAACTATGTTTTAAATCTCTTCCTTGACAACTAAAGGAACGTACACTTATCTGAGCCTAAGGCGTCAAACAACTAATTTAGAATTTTAATGGAAGAATGTATGGTTATCTGGATGTATATTTGTTACTCTTTCACGCCTAAAAGGGTGGACCGATTGAGCTGAAATTTTGTATAAAGATAGACTCGGGAATAACACATAGCGGCTACATAAGTACTGCGGGTAAAACCACTGGGTGCAGCTAGTAAATAATAATAAAAATTATAAATGCTTAATTTTAAATATGGTCATATATCTTACCATAGCATAAGCCATACAGAACGCCTTGCCCCCCAATGTGACAGGTGTAGAATGTCCGTAGCCAATCATAGCCAGGACTACCGTAGCGAAGTAGAATGCTCCGGCAAACTTCCACTGCGGCCCGGCCTTGTGGGGTTTGTTCTCTATGATCACTATTTCAATCATGCGGTAATCTTCCGAAGATATGTTGTACTTGCGAATTAAACCGGCTCTCATGTCTGCAATTACATAAATTAAGATATTTTTTTATGTGAAGAAGTAAGAATAATGTTAAGACTCTTTAGCCTAGTAATTTCACTAGACTAGACTCTTAGTAACACTTTAATATTATTAATACTACACAGAAAAGAAAAACTTAGAATTATAAATTAACACTAAAGGTGTACCAATTGGCCAATTGGCTGTCTTATCGCTCAGATCAATCTCTTCCAGACAAATGAGCAGGGTGAAGAAATTTATTTATTTATTTATTTATTTATTTATTTATTTATTTATATAATTAGGACACCCAACACAGAATACACATAGATTTACATACTTAAGACTATGAGATCATACAAGTGTGTTCCTGCATTTATAGGGTGCCACAGCATGCACAACTAAACTGTTTATATTATTTTCTTAATATAATATTGGTAATTAAAAATCAGTCAATAAGGTAAAAAGTAGAAACATAGGAACAAATATTAAGGAAATATTGAAGATTAAAATTTAAAATTATGACAATGAATACAATTAAAATTAAAATTTGAAACAAAACATGTTTTTCTTAAACACAACAAAAAATGAAAAAAATTAAATGAAATAGAATTATATATCATTAGATTTACATATTAATTAATTAATATGTGGAAATTAAGTCTTACATCTAGTCTATTTGTATATTATATAATGCTTGTTTTATTGATAATTTAAATTTGGATGATGAATCAGTAATATCTATGTCTATGTCGTAATTTTTGGAGAAAGAATTATAATTTCTGCAAAGACGTGACATAGGAGAGTTGTAACCAAGGTTAGTTTTTGAAAATGGCACGTTAAATATGTTGTAGACTTTTTTTCTTGGCAGTCGAGGAGGAGTGTTTATTTGAAGAAGATTAGTTAACTCATTGCAGTCTATAATCCCATTGAAAATTTTATATAAGTTATTCATGTCTGTGATTTTCCGGCGATCTGAGAGAGATGTCATATTGTAGTATTTGAGACGGGATTTATAGTTGGATATTTTTTTCGCTAGATGGTCAGCGTATGCGAGGTGGTAAAGAAAGCGTTTTTGGACGATCTCTATACGTTTGTTATAAACATCGTAGTACGGATTCCAGATTGTATTGCAATATTCCATAATTGGACGAACTAATGTCTCGAAGAGTTTGATTTTTGTTTTTGAAGATTTAAAATCCTTACTATTTCTTAAAACAAAACCTAATATCTTTAAGCCTTTAGATACCGTGTTTAATATGTGTTTGTCAAATTTTAATTTATTATCAAATAATACTCCTAAATCTCGTACTTCCTGTAAACTGTTTAATTCTTGTCCATTTAAAAAATATTTACTTACATTCGTTACTTTATTTCGAGAAAAATGTATGTGATGGCATTTAGTAATATTGAGAGACATTTTGTTTGTCACACACCATGCAGTAAGTCTATCTAAATCCTCCTGTAAAAATACTGTATCGTTGGTTGTTTTAATGGGTTTCATAATTTTTAAGTCATCTGCGAAAAGATATATTTTAGAGTTAAGGAAACATGACGTGATGTCATTGATGAACATATTAAATAGTATTGGACCTAAATGTGAACCTTGTGGTACACCGGTAGTAGCTATGTAGGGATTTGAATAGAATCCACTGACAAATATTCAACACTAGAAGCATCGTGATTTTACGTAAGTCTAAAAACTAAAGTTAAGTATTATAAACATGGAAGTTTGTAAGAATGTATGGATGTCTGTCTGGATGTATGTTTTTTTAACTTTTACGCCTAAATGGGTGAACCGATTGAGCTGAAATTTGGTATAATAGACCTAGTAGCTTAGACCCTGGAATAACAGCTAAAGTGGGGTAAAACCACTAAGCGCAGATAGTCATATCTAAGACTTTAAGACCATTGGGTGGTCCGTTTAATGTAAAATATGTACTGCAGGGAACTATATGGGACTTGCACAGGGTCGGAAGGTGTGGCATGCCCATGACAATACCGCAGTGGGTGGATACGGGCTTAGTAGATAGGTATATTATAGAAAACTTACTTACCAGACAGTACTTCCCAACGTCTACTTTCAGTCTCCGACTCCAGTGCATCAAACACGGCTGCTCCAATCAGTAAATATGTGAATGTGCACACAACCAAAGACAATGTACGCACATTTTGTTTCTTCATCTTCATTACCTACTCCTTTGTACCTGTAAAACTTTATACACAATCATATTATTATGTTAATTTTTAAATCTTTAGGTTCTAAAGACTTTTGAATCATTAGATCTGTATGTTAGGAACACTAGGAACTGTTAATTTCACTACTAATTTTTATAAAGATTACTGTCAACATCTTTAAATCATGTGGATAGAAAGAACTACGATTTACGTTTTATGGACGTCATAAAACATGTAAATAATATCATAGGAAAACCCGTAAGTTAAGTGCGTTACTTTATTATGAAAATATAATGAAAAATATATAAGTTTCCTTTATAAAAGGAGGTAAATAACAAACGACTGCTATTTAATTTTATTTTTTACAGTTGATTAAATTCAATAAAATAAACAAATGAATTATTTACCTCGTAAGGGTAGCGTTTCGATTGTTTTAAATATTATAAATGTGCCACTATAACGTAGAATATGGTGTTGTAGATTTTACACTATATTTCAATTTGTAGACATTACACTAAATTATTATTTAAAATGCATTTAAAAATATTACAAATTCGTACAAGCAATAAATAGATGAATAAGATGAATGAACACTGAACACTCCAGATAAGTTTTTTAATCTGTGGAACTGGAACTGACCGAAGGAATAAAGTAATATTATGACTTATTATTTATTCGTAGAATATTATACATAAATAAGTTAATCAATTTTATAGTAAGTTCATACTTAAATGTATGTATGTAATGTCATTATTTTAATTCTTAATGGTTTGACTAATAATTAATTTATTGAAATTTTCGTTATAAATAAAATTGAGTGAATCAGACATTAGCGAGTGCAAATATATTGCGCAAGTTGTAAAAAAGAAAACTTGACGGTTAGGTCGAAAAGTCATAATCAATGTCAAAGTGACTTTGACACTGACAGAATGTGACAGCTGTCAAATTACCATATGTTCTCTCGGTCTACGTTTCTCTAGCGTGGATATGCGATCGGCGAATTCTTTATTTTATTGAATAAATACCACCAATATTTGTTGACGGAAAGTTAAAGCTAGTTCAAAATGAAAATCGTGTGCAGCAAATCTAACCCTCCATTGGGTAAAAGTGTTATATTATTACATATTTCATCAGGTTACACCAGCCGTTGTTTCAGTCCTAAAATAGCGACATTTCCCTTGATTTGCAGGTGGCTTGCTGGCTGCGGAGCTTTATAAAGCTCTGAAGAATAATATCGAACTGGTTTGGGGCAATGAATCAACCGTTTTGCTGCCGAATTCTAAAAAACCAGTGGCATATGGCACTAGCAATGACTTGATAAGAATATTGGAGAATTCCTTCAATAAGTCGGCTCAGCCGCTTCAGAAAGTGACAATGAACCACTGGCTGTCTTTCAGCCTTATCCTGGAAGATGAGATTCCTAACTCCTTGGAATATTTGGACAAAACATTGGGTCCACTGACTTATTTAGTTGGAGAATCACTATCTGTGTCTGATTTGGCTGTATTCAGTGTGTTGCATGGTAAGTTGTGAATAAAACAAACTATTTTGTAGGCAAACAAAATTCACACTTTTTTATATTTGCTATAAAAGGTATTTTTAATGCAAAAACCCTTCTTCAGTCTTTAGTTTACAATATTTCATCACATTTTCAAATATTTCAATATCCTTAAATACCTAAAAACCTCTACAATCTGAAAACATCAAATTGGTCCACTTCATAAAATTCAGTTCTTAACTCTACTTTTAAATACATCTCACCTAATGAAATAAAGAAAAAAAACATTCAATGTCCTAAATTTTCAAGTGATAGAACAAAATTAAATATGGTTTCAAAAAGGTGTGTCAAATTAACAAATTTCATTATTATCACTTAAAGGGGAGGTCTATGTTCAGCAGTGGACATCGGACGTCTTACGGCTGAGATGATGATTATCAGCTAAATTTCTATTAAAATGGTTCCAGTGTCCTCCAAATTCAAGGAGATATCAAAGAAAAAACCTCTGCAGAACATCATAAGATGGATGAAGCTGATTGAAGCACAAGCACCTGTAGCTAAAGCATTGAAAGAACTGCCTACCGATGTATTGGATAACCTTAGCAAGGCTTCTTCAAGGTAAAGGAATATAAAAGCTTGCCTAGTTTGATAAGACCACAGATTGTATACCTAGCATTAACAAATTGACTGCGGACAACAACAAAAAACTGTGTTTTTGAGGTCAGATTTTTCATATTTATTTGATTATTGTGTAACATTTGGTGGTACAGCTAATAGTGATCCCTTCCAGACAATGAAATAGGAAAGGAAAATATAATATCCTAGAATTATGGTGGTTATACATTATACACTCTTGATTTGATGGCATTAAATGTTTATTTTACAGAAAGTCACCATCAAATGATACTAGCACAGGACGCCAACAAGAGGGCAAATTTGTTGAACTGCCCAATGCTGAGATGGGGAAAGTGGTCGTCAGATTCCCTCCTGAAGCTTCCGGGTAAGAATGAATTTTGTGAGAAATAAGACATTCAAAAAGTATGATTAACAGTTGATGTTATTTTGCCTTTGTTGGACAAAATTACTTCAAAGATTCAGGGGATAAATTGTGTACTTATAAACTTCTTATGTAAATGAATAAGCTGAAGGGACAATAATATGCCACCAAAAACATAACTTGTAAAAAATACCAAGTCTCGCAACTCGCAGTTCTTCTACCGTAAAAAGTTGTGAGATCCATGTACTACCAAGTCGGTAAAATCTTTTGTGTTTTAAATCAATAGATCGACTTGGCCATCGCATGAAAACACAACAATGTATCTCTCGAATAATATACCGACATAATAGTGCGATTGCCAAGTCAATCTATTAATTTAAAACACAAAATATTTTACCGACTTGGTAGTACATGGATCTCACAACTTTTTACGGTAGAAGAACTGCGAGTTGCGAGACTTGGTATTTTTTACAAGTTATGTTTTTGGTGGCATCTCACTACTTTTTGTTTTTTTTTTATTCGTTATAGGTTAGCCTTTGCCCACGATATCGCCTGATCTGAAGTGACGACGCCCGTAGATGGGAGCACACTAAACCTAGAAGGCGGGATAATCCCTCCCTTGCTTTATACATTATTACGGCATATATATTATGGCATTATTATTGGGATTTTATGCAATTTTTACCGTTGACTGCAAATGTAACTTTGTAATCCTATACATTTATACGGGATTACAAAGTTATTTATGCAGTTTATGTTTCTCGAAAACTAGACCGAAATTGCATGTTTTTTTAGTTTTCCTATGGTTTATACAATAAACTCTAAGTATGTACCAAGTTTGAACCTTCTATGTTTGCTAGAAGTGCCTTAGACTTTTGATGATCGGTCAGTGAGTGAGTGAGTGAGTGAGTGACAAAATTACAAAACTTTGACTAGTTATAATTTTTAAACGACTAGTTCAAATTGAATAAAATTTGGAATAAATCGTGTTTATACAATGCATACTCGGTTGTTAAAAATTGAAGCTTCTAGTTTTTTCCACAACGAAGTTATAGGGGGTCGAAAATGCTCTGAACTGCTTCCAGAAAAGGATGGTACGGCCGTGCCGCTTTTTTTGCTCGACTTGGCGGGGGCACTGCCGTGCCCCCAGATAACTATTGAATAAGAAGTGTTGTGGAAGTGGAAGTTATTAGAAGCTACGGATTTAGGTAGTGAACTATAGCTCAAGAGGGCGTCACAATTGATCAGCAATGGTTGAAGCAACAGAAACCCCTTGAACTATTTCCAATAAAATGGTGCTGTTATAATTTTTTTTATACAAGAAGTAAGAAGAAGAGCAAGACGCTCTCCTGATGGTAAGAGATAACGCTGCCCATAATTAGTTGCCACCCAGTGCACTGCGCCAATGCTTCTTACTTGAGAGTCATAAGACTCTTCAGCCGAGTAATTTCACTAGCTACAGTGCCCTCCTTTTACCTTTTGAAATCTTGGATAGCACTGGTACTGATTATGTTTATCTCTTAACATCAAGTCTTACTTGTTTTCTTATTTCTTTGCATAAAAAATATCTACTGAACTCACTGATGCAAACATCTAAGCTAGGTTTGACCCTAGGTGATATAAAAGACGTCATAGTGTTTTACATAGTTAATATGAATAATGCTTGCGTTATCAGCAAAATCATATTTAAAATGGACTATTTTCAGGTATCTTCACATTGGTCATGCTAAAGCGGCATTACTGAACCAGTACTACCAGCAGGCATTCGAGGGGAAGCTCATCATGAGGTTTGATGACACCAACCCAGCCAAGGAAAATGCTGACTTTGAGAAGGTAGCTTCTAAACAAATATAGAAACTTATAAAGTTCCATTTTTGTTGACACATATAATTTAACTAATTGCGCCCAGCGGTTTTATCCGCTGTACTGTAGCCTATGTGTTATTCCAGGATCCAAGCTATCTCTATACCAAATTTCAGCTCAATTGGTCCACCCGTTTAGGTGTGAAAGAGTAACATAAATACATCCAGACATCCCTACATTTTCACAAACTTTCACGTTTATAATATGCGTAAGCTAATTTATCATGTAAAATTTTCAGGTGATCCTAGAAGACGTAGAAATGCTAGAGATAAAGCCAGATCTCTTCACTCACACGTCACAATACTTTGACCTGATGTTGGAGTACTGCGAGAAACTGATCAAGGAGAGCAAAGCGTTTGTGGATGACACTCCCGCCGAACAAATGAAGACTGAACGCGATCAGAAGGTTGAGAGCAAGAATAGGAGCAATTGTGAGTATTCTTGATTAATAGTGTGTAATATTTTTCTTTCTTTCTTTCTTGGTTTGTGGCTCTAATCTTTAGCCTGGCGCTACGATTCTGCCAATGTCCGTATCCTTAAAGTGTCATAAACTTTGTGCTAGGAAGGTCTGCGATGAAAATATAGTTGGTATATATTGCAGGGATTTCATTCCCAGTGCACAGAAAAGCCTGTAAGTTAAGATTTGTTAGGTTTGTTAGTAAAGCAGACGTCACTTGATTAGTATATATACATTTTTTTATTTTTAAGAGCGTATATTTAGCTATTGACGCTCGCACTATTTGACATAATGTATTTGGAAATATAAATTCATAGAATTAATTTATTGAAAATTCCTTAAGAACAGCCCTCCATAATATTATTGCACACATTTAAGAAGTGTTTCCAGTTTGATATATTTAAAAATGGCATAAAAAGAATTTTATAAAATTTATATTTCAAAATATGTCAAATAGTGCGAGCGAGAGAGCGTCACTCGCTATATACGCTCTTAAGGATAAAATAGAATTACATGCTAAAAGCTTAATCAGCTTAAGCTTATTTTATTGTATATGGTGTGCAATAAAGAGTATTCCATTCTATAGTCCGGCTCGAAGGACCAAACATGTTCCGTCTTATTACAAAACGCGGACTAACAATTGTACAGTCAACTACAAAGAGATGTATCCATGTTAGTCTTACAAAATGAAGGAACTTTTAGTATGCAAAAATTATTTACCCTTACTTCGTGACATTTTCAGTATCCACCAAATCTTATACTATATTCGATTCATTTTAAATGCAATTATTATGTATCACCTAAGGAAAAGTAGAGGGATACATCATTGTTGCATATGCAAACGAGTCGATGATAATATAAAGTTTAATTGCTACTAGAAATGTCACGAACCAAGGGTAGTTCATTGTGGCAAATGAAACGTTCCTTCATTTTGTAAGCCTAACATGGATACATCTCTTTGTAGTTGACTGACCAGGATTAAACCAGGTACTAAGCGAACAAATGACATTCGTTAATTCCAGAACTATCGTAAGTCCGCGTTTTGTAATAACGCAGGTTAGGTTTACTACCGGTTAAGTCTAGTGTACGGTTAAAAATCTAGTTTACACATGACATGACAAATTTAGAAATATAAATTCGTAGCATTGACATTAGATTTTGTTGTTAGTCAAGCTTTATGTGACAAATTTTTAATGATATTAAAAGTATCAGATTGATAAGTACTTAAAACGTAAGTAAAATAAAAGCTTGTAAACTCCTTCCTTCCCAGCGATATCAAAGAACCTGCAACTGTGGGAGGAGATGAAGAAAGGCAGCAACATCGGCGTGACTTGCTGCGTGCGAGCCAAGATAGACATGCAGTCAGCTAACGGGTGTCTCCGGGACCCCACCATATACCGGTGCAAGCCTGAGGTGCATCCGAGAACCGGGACTCAATATAAGTATGTCACTTTACCACTTCTCTTCTTTTTAAGGGAGCTATTAGATTTAATTTGTACATACATATATGTATAAACACGCCGAGTTCCCGTGGGGGTAGGCAGAGACTATTTCCACTTGGTACGATCCTGAGACACCTCTTTTGCTTCCTCAACTTTCATCACATTCTTCATACACGGTCGCCGGTTCTAGGTACTTGACATGGCCTTTTCTTAGAACATTTAATTGGTCAAGGAAAGTACGCCAAGATAGACATGCAGTCAGCAAACGGGTGTCTCCGGGACCCCACCGTATACAGGGACTCAATACAAGTATATCACTTTATCACTCAACGTATGACCCTCGATATAGTACATTCGGTGTATAATTTCTTATTGGGGGGAGATAATTAGCCATGATTCGGAAAAAAGCTACTAAAAATATTTTATCAGTAAAATTATTAATATTCCACATTTTTTTTTGAGAAATATAGTAATTTACGTTTATAGGGTATAAAAGTTCCTTTTCGCCTCAATTTTTTTTACAAAAGATTTTTTTTGTTTTTTGCAGAGTATACCCAACCTATGATTTCGCGTGTCCGATAGTGGATTCTATAGAAGGCGTCACACACGTACTGCGAACGATGGAGTACCACGACAGGGACCCACAGTTCTACTGGTTTATCGACGCAATTGGACTCCGGAAGCCTTACATTTGGGAGTACAGCAGGTAATTGAACTAATTTCAGGTATTTTACTGTGGTAGGTTCAAAAGTTGAATATTACAAGCTTTTATTTACTTTCACCTGTCTCTTATCTGTCTGTCTGTAATAAAATCTTGCAAGTTTAATTTGACCCACTTTCCGGTATCCGGTTGAACTTAAATTTTGCA
This sequence comes from Hemithea aestivaria, assembly GCA_947507615.1. Taxonomy (NCBI): domain Eukaryota; kingdom Metazoa; phylum Arthropoda; class Insecta; order Lepidoptera; family Geometridae; genus Hemithea; species Hemithea aestivaria. The sequence goes on along the minus strand of OX382344.1, from coordinate 4,096,264 downwards.
TGCCTATATAAATCGGATGACAATGCAATATTATTATTACATGGAGCTGATCTGATGATGGAGCTGGAAGGTGGCCATAGGAACTCCGTAATTAAACGTCGCAACCCGAGACGAATACTAGATGGTAATAAAATGCTTGTTTCTAAAAAGTATTTTTCTAAATTTTACTTCTTTTCAGATTGAGCATGACAAACACGGTGTTATCAAAGAGGAAGTTGACATGGTTTGTGGAGCAAGGCCTCGTTGATGGGTGGTAAGTATTTTTTTCTTAAAGGATCTATTCCTACTGCGTTAGTCGCCCTGAGATAATTTCTCAGGGCGACTAACGCAGTGCAATTTTTAAAAAACTATCGCGAGTGTTCTCCGTAACTACAACAACAAAAACGGCACAACTCACGACAAATATTGCCGAGAATATCTCGACCACGGTTTCGGACAATTACGATGTCCTTCATCACTGCAGGCGTGAACTCTTGATGAAGGACATCGTAATTGTCCGAAACCGTGGTCGAGATATTCTCGGCAATATTTGACGTGAGTTGTGCCGTTTTTGTTGTTGTAGTTAACGCAGTGCAGTGCACAAACTGTTGAATTTTTTAATCATGATTACTTATTTAAAGCAAGATTTTTTTATTCAATAATATACTATGTTTGCCTTTGACCACGATCTCGCGTGATGACAAGCGACGATGCGGCCACAGTTGGTAGTAGACTAAACCTGAAAGGCGAGATAAATCCCTCACTGGCTTCACTAAAGAACATGTAGAAACACGGTAATGACCGCTGGCGACTCGGAATAAAATTAAAATGATAATTGGGGTTCATACTCCAACAGAACAGGTTACCCTACTTACACTGTCACAGTCAAAACACAATTTATAGGTTGTGTGGCCAACCTATATGTTGCAGTTTCAGGTCGCCGAGATTACTACACCTGCAACATGACCTGACGACTGCCTTCTACATATATTATAGGAAACAGCCGGGACCTACAGTTTTACTTGCTTTCCGAAACACGGTAGCGTCCAGGCGAACTTTTTGGTACACACGGAGATTTGAACGCAGGGTTTCCGGATTAAAAACCGGACTTATGACCAATGCCAATGACTTTTTTTTATACAACGAAGTAAGAAGACGAACAAGACACTCTCCTGGTGGTAAGAGATAACGCTGCCCATAATTAGTACAATGCTACCCAGGATTTTACAAAGGTAAAATTCTGGGTGCTTCGCTTCTTACTTAAGAGTCATAAGATGTTAAGACTCTTCAGCCCAGTAATTTCTGGTACTGTTAGGGTACCCACCTAGTCGACCTCCTGCAAAGAAAGTCTACCCCCGGTAAAATATTAGATAATTTTGATTATAATTAATTGCAGGGATGACCCGCGTATGCCGACAGTACGCGGCGTACTGCGGCGCGGTATGACAGTTGAAGGGCTGAGACAGTTCATACAAGCACAAGGATCCAGCAGATCTGTAGTCTTCATGGAGTGGGACAAGATATGGAGCATCAATAAAAAGGTATACTATAACATTACTAGCTGGCGGTGTTACCGGTATATATGGAGGTCCAAGGAGGAGGCCTTTGTTCAGCAGTGGACGTCCTATGGCTCAGTGGTTTTTTACTTAAAGGAATTTTCAATAAGTTAATTCTATTTTTTTTTTTTTTCAAAATGTATCAAATTTTCCGAGTGAAAGAGCGTCAAGCTGAGTAAAGAGTCTTACTTAATCCCTTGATCCAGGAAACACAATACAATACTCTTTATTGCAGTTAAAAGATAACAAAAAAGACTTAAATTTAAACTATATAAAGGTCACAATAGGCGGCCTTATCGCTTAGAGCGATCTCTTCCAGGCAACCAGCTTCACAACACTTCCGGTTCAAATCAAAATTGACATCTATTATTTCTTCATTAAAATAAGGTTTAAATTCGCATGCGCGGGTGCGGTCCGATCGAGGAACTCGGGGACTGACGGGTTAAAGTGCTATTAATAAATGAACTAAATAAGAGGTTATATTTCCAGGTCATAGACCCAATAGCCCCGCGCTACACGGCTCTAGAATCGAACCCCGTTCCAGTCCTCCTCAAAGGTGTAACTAAAGACTCCAGTTTCACCGTCCCCCTTCACCCCAAGAATGCAGACATTGGCTCCAAGAGTGTCTGGGTGTCGCAGAAACTGCTCATAGACCAAGTGGACGCTAAGACCTTGAAGGAAGGAGAGAATGCCACTTTTATTAACTACGGGAATGTTCTGATCGATAAAATTCATAGGTAAGTCATATTATCATATTTTTAATTTTATTTTATTCATTATAATACAAGTGAAAATTTAAAAAACTTTTTAAAAACAAGCTATTATTACCATCTAGCACCAAAGTAGGTACGCGTCAAGACGAATCAAATGAACCCAAACTCCGTAGGGTTGCGTCGTTTAATTTACGAAGTTCTGATAGCCACCTTCCAGCTCCATCATCAGATCAGCTCCGTGTCATAATAAAATTGCATTGTCATCCGATTTATACAGGCATGCCAAATTTCAGCTCAATCAGAAATCGGGAAGTGGATCAAATTTAACTTCCGAGATTTGATTACAGACAGAGACAACAGACAGGTGGAAAGTAAATAAAAACTTTAATTATATAGGTTGGTTGGTTTGACAACGATCTCGCGTGATATTAAGTAACGATGAGGCCGCAGATGGTAGCAGACTATACCTAGAATGCGGGATAAATCCCTCCCTGGCTTTACTGAACTTCATGCCCCAACACGGTCATAATGAGCACTTGGCGACACGGTTTTGCCCAGTGGGTGGTAACTAGCCACGGCCGAAGCCTACTATCTTTTTTTTTTTTTTTTTTTTTATGTTATGAAGTAGAAGACGAGCAAGACGCTCTCCTGATGTTAAGAGATAACGGCTGCCCATAATCAGTACAGTGTAACCTAGGATTTCACAATTATGTGAAATTCTAGGAGCACTGCACCAACGCTTCTTACTCAAGAGAAGAGTCATAAGATGTTAAGACTCTTTAGCCCAGTAATTTCACTAGCTACAGTGCCCTCCTACCGGAGCACAGTAATGTTTGCACATCACTGCTCAGGCGGTAGAATAACTGGCACTGTTGGGGTACCCACCTAGACGACCTCCTGCAAAGGAAGTCTACCCCCGGTAAATAATATCTGTATAGCGAGTGGAAAAAACAGCACATAACTAATTATCAACACATAACTAACCGTTGTTACGGGCCGGGATTCGAACTCGGTGATCTAGAATTACATCTGCACCACATAACCACTTGGCCACACGCTATTTATTTCCAGTATTATTCTAGGAAATGTTGAATTTCAACCAAATCGTTTTTGTGATTACTTGTAATATGTCAGATCCACTTGTTCACAATACAATAATACTCTTTATTGTGACCATATCAAATACATTTTACAAAAAATTTGCTTAAAACTAATATTATGTATACAACGTTTAAAACTAAATTTAGAACACTGCTCCACAATGGGCGGCCTTATCGCTTAAAGTGATCTCTTCCAGGCAACCGACTTTGCATGGAGAGGTTGATTGAAGTAGGGTGATATATAGTATAGGATAAATTGAATTCACTCTGTGAAGTTAAGTGGAGCTGACGGAAAAAGTTTTAATTTTCCGCAGAGGAATAACTCTTGTTTTAAATTTTCAGGTCCGCCGACGGTACTGTAACAAGCATAGATGCAACACCAAACTTAGACAACAAAGACTATAAGAAAACACTCAAACTGACCTGGCTGGCTGACTCACTGCAGTCTCCCAAACAAGAAGTGTATTGCGTGTACTTCGATCACATCATATCCAAGCCTTTGTTAGGAAAAGATGAGGTCTTTAAGCAGTTTATTGGACATCAGACTCGGGTAAGGAAGGTTTATATTCAAACCTAACGAATATTCAAACTGACCTGGCTGGCTGACTCACCACATCATATCCAAGCCCTTGTTGACGAAAAATGAGAACTTTAAGCAGTTATTGGACTGATCTAACATAACCCCACAAAATAATACTTAAACTGCCAGCCACATCTGGCTGAGACACAAGTCTCAGCCAGACTTACTTTTTGATATTGATGTCAGCTATCGATTTGAATAGGATTCGTCGATAACAGTGATTTTGGAAAAACAAAATGGCGGACATACATAAATCTTCAACTCCAGTGCAGGTTTTTTTTATCATAAACGGCGTAGAAATTTATTAATTTTGTACATGTGATTTTATAAATAGCTCTAAAATAACGAGATGTGACTTTCTTATTCATTGAAATAATGTAAAAATCTCTTTCCAGTGGGAGATCCCAATGATCGGTGAGCCGGAGCTATCCAAAGTGAAAGTGGGCGATATAATCCAACTACAACGTCGTGGTTTCTTCCGAGCTGACGTGGCTGCTTCCCCGCCTTCCCCTCACACAGGGAAAGCTACGCCGCTCATACTGTTCCATGTTCCTGATGGACACACTAAGGAGATGCCCGGACAGGTCAGTACAAATACACTTAAAACACTTGTGGACTGTAGGCAATATGATCCAACATCGTGGCTGCTTCCCCGCCTTCCCCTCACACAGGGAAAGCTACCCCGCTCATACTGTTCCACGTTCCCGATGGACACACTAAGGAGATGCCCGGACAGGTCAGTACAAACACACTTGAAACACTTGTGGGCTTGAAGGGTTTATATCCTAACGTTATGGCTTTTTCCGAACTAATGTGGCTTCTACCCATCCCAAACACCGGTAAAGCCACGCCGCTTGTATTGTTCCACGTTTCTGATAGACCAAAGATGCCTGAACAGCAGGGCGGGGTGCAAGACTTTATTCCTGATTCCTGCATGACCTGCAACATGACCTAAGGACTATCCCCCTTTTTTGGTTACGCCGGGAAAAATGCGTTACGCATACCCTCCCATCGGGGGTATGGGAGGGTTATGTGGGACTTCCCGTGCAGAGCGACTGCACGGGTATACCCACTCAAACAACCCGGCGGCACTCCCGCATCGTCTTTGTGACAGGGAACTGGGAATCGGTAGAGCCTTGCATCCAGTCCCCCATACGACTATCCCCTACATTTATAGAAAATAACTGGGAACCACATTTTAGCATGCCTCCAGGAGACAATATGGCCACACTGAGAGTCAAAACAGAAGCTTCAAGCTAGACATGCACACACGTGGCTAAAAAATTATGTGTAACTACTATATCAGAATCTACGAGTATATACTTTATGCTTTTTTCTTTGAACTTTGAAGTCATTTACTATTTGTCGCTGATATTTTTTCTATGTCCATAAATTAATTTTTACTTACTTTACAATGTACGTAAATGTAACGTACAGTTTAAACTCTGGACCTAGCGTTTGTAGACGTCGGTTGATCGTCTTTCTTACTTGCGTATTTTTATAAAGACTCCTACAACATTTTAAAACTTTCTGATCAAAATTAATTTGTAGTCTCATCTAACGGAGAGTTAGTAGGTCGTTAGGGCTGACGACGTGAAACAACAATCTTTAATAGCTCGTCCACACAATGCGGCCAATGATTCGCCGAGTGGTGTTTTCAACCTAATCGGTTTAGGCTGTGCGTTGATAGATCAGTCAGTCAGTCACTCTTACCTTTTATATATTTAGGTCTGTGCGCCCCGGCCAACATTGGCGGACGTTGGGCTGCACAGTGTGGACGAGCCATAAAGTCCATCGTCGAACTTAAATCGTTAATTCTTTCGTATCATATGCTTGTATCCTTGCACAACCAATAAATTTCTGTTTTTACCCAAGTTTTTCATTTAACATTCCATTCCATCATTTTACCCATTTTAACACTTAACATTGAAATCAGAAGAAACATCTATATCTTCTACAAAGAACAAGAGTGGTTTAATACTAAATATTTATTTAAAAAACTGTAATCTATAAGCAAGAAACCTAAATAAATACCTTTTACTTGATCACAAACTAAATTGACAACCTTTGTTCTTTTAAATTAAATTAAATTAAAATACACCAGAAAAAAGTGACTTTAAACATTTTTATTTTGATTTCAAATGACATATAAGTACCTACTGCTAAGTTTAAATTTGTGACCAAGAGCAACAAATAAATAGACAAATATTCATGGAAATAATCCTAAAATGTTTTAAACTTAATAAAACTTAACAAAACTAAGAAATGAACATCAATCAACGATTTGCAAAAACTTATCAATAAAAATTTAAGAGCGTATATATCGAGTGACGCTCTTTCGCTCGCACTATTTGACAAATTTTGAAATATAAATTCATAAAAAAGGACTTATTATTTATTCGTAGTAAAAAAGGCATGGAGCGTGTCATGGTTCAATTGATGCCGAGATCAAACTGCAAGATCGAGTTCGTAACACTGAAATCCGACGACGAACTAAAGTCAAGGATATCGGTACCAGAGTTACGGAACTCAAGTGGAACTGGGCAGGTCACGTGGCTAGACGTGGTGATGGCAGGTGGTGTCGCTTAATGACAGAATGGTGGCCCATATTAGGACATAGGAATCCGGGTCGACCGATTGCTAGATGGACCGACGACATCAGGAGAGTGGCGGGAAATGGATGGATGAGGACGGCAAGAGACAGGGGAGAATGGCATATTCAAATGGAGGCCTATGCCCAGCAGTGGGCTATTGAAGGCTGATGATGATGATGATGAAAAAAGGCATGAAAAGAATTTTTGAAAGAAAAAAAAATTTAAACATAAACATTCTTTTTATGCCATTTTTAAATATATAAAACTGGAAACACTTTTAAAATGTGTGCAATAATATTATGGAGGGCTGTTTTTAAGGAATTTTCAATAAATTAATTCTATGAATTTATATTTCAAAATTTGTCAAATAGTGCGAGCGAGAGAGCGTTTGTCGATGTATACGCTCTTAAAAACCGCACTATAGCTTGACAAAAAAAAACCTAAAATAATAATTATTACTGGACCCGCGCGCACTTCGTCGCGCTTAATAGAAAATGATCAGTATTTTTCTACTATATTACGCATGTATTCTTGACAGATAGACGCGGTAGCAACTTTATTTTATTCTATGTTGTGATGATAAATGAAAAAAAAAAACACAAAAGCCCATTATGTTTTTTTTTTCATTTATCATTGTAACAAGTTTGACCCTTAGGGGCTGCGCAGACGACAGACCTTCCATGACACACTTTTAGTCTGTGAAAATAGAACCTATGCAATTATATTATTTGTGCGCCGGACTTTTTGCGCGTCGTGTGCGTTACTGCATATAATTGCATAGGTTCTATTTTCACAGACTAAAAAGTGCGTCATGGATAGTCTGTCGTCTGCGCAGCCCCTTAAAATAACATAAACTTGTAGCAAAATAAGCTACTAGGTCCTAGAAAAATAATGTTAATTTTACCTTCACACACATACCACATCATATTAGCATATTTTCACTGTAGATTTTCAATGTTTTAAAGTAAATAATTAAGTTTTTCATTCACCCTCCGTAATAGATACAAACAAATAAAAATATCTTGCATTTTTCTATAAAAGGGTGGATGTATAAATAGGTTAGTTGTCAGATGTCAAAATGTCATCTGTCAGTCCGACCTTTTGTTTGTCAGTCTGAATTAGATTTTTTTTTTATGAATGTCACAAGCGCAAATCATGTGCCAAATAAAAATAAATAGTTGCCAGGGAGATAAAAATCCACTCAATGGTAGGAAATTTTTATCTCCCAAGACAAATAAATGATAATAAATTCTAAAATAATAAAATCGTTAAAAATAGTTAAATACCAATTTATATCGGTTTCCTCTCCAATTAATAACAATTAAATAGTAGGCACTACCAACTACAGGTAGGGTTTATATTGAGGGAATCGTCGTGGGTTATATGTGAGGCCGATTCGATGGATTTCACTGATCGGGTCGGATTCATATTTTGTAACAGTAGGGTAGTCGTGTCAAGTCTGTTGAGTAGTATTTGGATTTATGCGCTGGTAGCCCAGCCGTCCATGTTTTTTTCCCCTCCAGGCCATACGACGCCATGAAAGCCTTTATAAGGCAAAACACGCCCATTGTTCTTTCTTTTACGCATCGAGAGCACAAGTAAGAAGTCGCGGTTAGGGCGGGGGAAGGCCGTCGGCTCTGCCGTGGCGTCCCTCGCCCATGAGTGTTTTTTTTTTTTTTTATAGGGACAAGTTCCCCAGTCTCCAGTAAAAGTTTTAATAGAAATACAGTAAAATCAGTGTTTTGTTTAATCACCGGTGAGTAACCTCGGTTAATTTTTTATCGCTGACCGACCTCCTACGTCGGTATTTCTAGAGGTTTCTCGATGTTAAATCTTGTTCTTTTCCTATAGCACTGATTCCGACACCGAGCTGCGTGTGCCGTTCGTCCCGCGCGTCCGCCAGGCGAACACGTGTTGGCCTACCCACTTTTAAGTGGTGAGTTTATTTTTTATCTGAGTGGGTAGGATTGTTCTACTCTGGAACGCCATGTTCCCGTAGGTTGATAGGAACGGGCCTAAGACCTGTGAATTGTTCACAGGGTCCCGGGTTAGGGCTCCGCCCTCTTCAAGCTTTGGCCGCCGCCCGTCGCAGGCGAGGCTGCCGCCGAGCATATTCCAGCGGGTGGCGCTAGTGTAGCTGCCCAGCTGCGTTCTACGTGGTTTAATTCCCGATTTACAAGCCGCGCCGTCGCCGCCATTTTGTGGTATAGCCACGTGCGTGCCGCAGGACCCTAGAGCTCCTGATGTGGTATTCGTGTGAGGAATATAGTACTCCCCCCATATAATCTCTGCCGATAACGCAAGATTTTTAATAGATTTATTGTAACTTTTGTTCTGTCCACGTGGGTGATTCCTGGTCACGGTCGAAGGGCCATCAGCAGCTCCCTGTGACATCACCCCGTGTGATAAATAATACTGGACTTACTTAAATAACTTTTTTTATTTAACCTAATTTGCTAATATAATTTTGATCGTAACGTACCTTTTTATTTTTGGGCCCTAAGCCATTCTTAGGTACCCTATTGTATATTAATCTCGTGTAAATTTACCGTATGGACATAATACGGTCCTTGTATTAAATTAGTTCCATTTTAGGCCACGCGCCATAAGAACCTAGTTTGTTTATGCGGCTAGTAATAAGTCGGAATTGTATGTACCATAAATTAATTTCACCAGTACCTCAACTTGCTTACATATTTATTTTGATAATTTAATGCATGTTTTTTTTTGTAACCAATGATGTGGAACCAAGGAATAAAATAACCTATATAACTTTGTTAATGATTTTTATTTTGTACCAACCCCGCTTCTCGTTTGTAGGAGGGAGATCAGTGGCGCCCTTATTCTAAATTCATCTGATCTTTCTCCTCTCTAGGCTGAAACCATCCATGACCCTGGCTCTCATGCTGGTGTACAATTTTGCTAGTCGGAAATTTCAGTCAGTACACCCTAAATTGATACAGTGGCGTACCCAACGTGAAGCCTAGAGAGAAGCGTTTGGTACAAAATTATTTTGTGTGTGAAATTGTAATAACTTTGTATTTTGTTAAATTGTTGTAAACTCATAACAATTTTATTTCAGTAAGTCCGTTTAATATTAAACGACAACGTTAACTTCACAAAACTTTAGATACTGTCTTACACTATATAACTCAAAATAGTTTTGAAACTACCCTCATTTTAATTTACTCGATATTTATCTTGTGTTGACTAGGTCATTTTTTATTCACAGGATCGTACATATCACCTTCGTAAAGACTTTTTATGAATGTTTATTTTAGGCTGACGAAATGTTTTTTTTTCCAGCATACCTACGGCTTAATGAATTTAATTTAGGCTGATATATCTTATAGTCTTAACTCGCACTGTTTTTGTGGTTTTGATTTATTTACCAAGGCATAATAATCTTGTTTTTCAGATTGTTGTTATTTGATATTGTCTTGTTGCATAACCTAATATTTTTTGTTCTTATGTTTTATCCGGCATATAAGCCGTGAATTTCTTGTGTGTAATTTCACAGGAAGAACGAACGCGTCTTGTTGCAGTTACGCGTGAGTTAATAATTTTTGGTGACTTTTATTTGACCTTGATTTTTTTTGTTGGATTTGTGCAGTAGGATTCTGTGTTGTTCTTATCAGTTGTTTTATGTGTGCATTTGGTAGGACTTTGTTTTTATGAAATTATTTTGTTGTGGACTTTGATCTTTCTTTGTTTTTATGATCTTAGGATTTCAATAGCTCATGAATTTAGTTCTCATTTTATTATCATAACTTAACAAATATTACTTCTACCTACACTTATTGACACGTACATAAATTAAATTACTCGAGTAATTTGTTTTAAAAGTCTTTCGTTTATAATATTTTATTTGTAATATGAATATACGTAGGTATATCAATAAATTCCAGTTGGTCTTGTCTCTGATAATTAGCGAGTGGCAAATTAATAATGTTTTTAATTTAAATACGAGCGCGTAGACTGAACTGCGGGTGATCGAATAACTTTTTATAACATAATTTTTGGAACGTTAATTACATTCTCATTGTTTAGTTTTCTTTTATATTATATCGTTTGCCAATAGGTAACTTATTTACCTGTAGTATTTAGTTGGTTTTGTTTATATATTTTCTTTTATATTAGGTAACACCTGAGTAAATAACACGTAAAAAATTACTTAACTTTTATTTTTACTTGCTTACTTTTAACTTTTATTATTTAAAATTCAAGTAAACATTTAATTAACTTTTAATATTTAACTTAGATACAAGAACTTATACTACTTATTATACTTGTTTACCTTCCTTATTTAAATGTAATTTAATGCTTTTAATTCTGTAGAAACTCTAAATTTATTTATGGCATTCATGCTCATTTTAAAACCAGTAACGCCATCTAGTGTAAACTATTTGCGCTAAATCGGAGCAAACCTCGGTATTTTATTATTAACTTGCATGGAGATTCTATTGGATAATATTAAGTAAACACTTTGATTCAATAAACATTTTTAAACATTAACTTTTCAGTTTTAGCAAATTTAGATTTCTTTTAGTACTTTGTTTTAGAATCTAGATTTTTTTTAGACTTTGTCGTGTTTGAACTTTGAATTTCTTTAAACTTTTAATTCTTTTTAAACTTATAGTTTGTCAAAAGTATAAATTTACCAGCGGCGGTCTTATCGTTAACAAGCTATTTCTTCCAGACAACCAATGGAAGTAAACCAATGAATATTTTTAAACTTAGATTTTTTATTGATACTTTGATTCTTTCTAAACTTGTAATTTTTTTTTGAACTTAGAATTTTTCTTGGAACTTGTTTTTGAAACACTGAATTTTTTTTGAAACTGAATTTCTTTTGAATGTCACTTCTTTAAATTTTAAATGCCGTTTGATTTTCAATTTTAGATTTTGTTTGTAAACATACTTATTATCTGGAAGATTTTATTATAGTAGGACATACCTACTCATACCTACCTCACTCACCTTTAATTTCAAATTCCTAACTTAACATACTGATTATAACGTAACTTAGTCTGAATTTAATCTTGTGTTTTATACGTGTTAGTAGGCGTGTAGACTTAGTTTTTTTTGATGAAATATCACTTCACTTACATAAGTACATACTTTAACTTTGATTTTAAATTATTTTTTTTGTTAGTAGGTACAGTGTGTACTTAGTAGAAACAGTTTGATTTGGTCTTTTAATTTTGCTTTATAACTTAGCTTTATTTTAATAACAATGAACTTGAACTTGAAATTTAATTTTAAAACTTATTTTTATTTAACATACCTGCATTTTCTTTGCTCTTTCTTTGTAAACTCGCATATGTAGAAGGCAAGTAATGTTATATTATTACTGGGCATGCCTCGCTTCAGTGGTTCTAAACTTAAAAATCCAACAGGCCGCTAGAACCGATGGTCATGTCGCTTAAGGCAATTTGTTTTAGAACTGATATACAGGTTAAAAAACAATTATTATCCCTGACACTATTTCAACATAGAATAAAGATCTTTAAAAAAGTTTCCACTAGTCCAACCCTTTCCAAACTTGAAAATTAAATATAATAAATTCTCTTACTGTAGGAGCCAGTATTTATTTGTGTGCTCAGATTATTTCAGTAAATATGTCACTTTGTCTCCATTGAAGAAAGTAACTTCGAATACTATAATTAATTGTCTTGAGAAAAGTATATTCCTAGTACATGGAACCCCGAAGTATTTATATGTAGATAACGGACCCCAGTTCATTTCCAAAGAATTTTGGGGATTGTATTCTCAAATATAGTATACCTCATCTGTTCTATAATCCTCGAGTAAACAGGGAAATTGTTAGAAGTACAAGTTATATAACTCAGACCACCCTGAGGATAGGAATGTTATAGCAGACATTGATTTTGCCTTTACTGACTCACTGAAAGACTTAAAATTAATTTTTAATAAAGTTCGGAAACACTTATGTGATGCACACTCTAGGAACGCTAAATACTATAATATCAGAAGGCGTCCCATTGAGTTACAGGAAGGTCAATTTGTTTATAAAAAGTGTTTCACGCTATCTGATGCGGCGAAATATTATTCGGCCAAATTGGCTCCCCGTTATGAGAAGTGCATTATTAATAGGAAGCTAGGTCCCCTGGTATATAACCTAAAATCCTTAACTGGGAAGGATCTAGGCAACTTCCATATAAAAGATATTGTACGACCTGGTGAAATACCTAGCTCTTAATATATAATATTGCTCTTAATGTATAATATTAAATACTTACCAACTTATTATAACTACTTAAATTAATGTACCAATACCCAGATTTGATATAATAACACTTACAACCTGTAATAGTTATACGTCCTTTTACTTAACTTTAACGTAATAACTTTCAGTTAAAATTTATATAAGGAAGCTTTCACTCTATTTTAAATAACGCTGTATATAGGTATGAGGTACTGACCCATCTGAAGGCAGTATCCTAGGAGAGGTGTTTTATAAAGGGCTCTGGGAGGTGTTTGGTGTGTTCCCCACCTCCGGCCGCTGACTCCTAGCAGTCTCTAGGAAGTGTTAGAGGTACTGTTACCCTCACTTTCGGCCTGTCAAAATATCTATATAATATTGCAGTGTACTAAGAAAGTTTTTCTATTTACTTAGTGGTAGGCTTAGGCTGTGGGAGTTTTAAATGCATTGGACTCTCCAGCATTATTTTTGCTTATCCTAGGTTCTTATATGCTATTTGGTTAGCTAGTGGCTATAGAGGTTACAATGATAATTCCGGTCAGCTCACAAACTCTAACGTTTACACTCGTACACGATCTCACACCTCCACACTTACACAAGGTACACATCAGCTGGAAACTGTTATGATTTCTAAATTATAAATATTAAATTATTGTGAATGTGTGATAGAAGAGGGGAATGTAGAAATGATGAATGGAAGGGTATAATTTAATTTTATTATTTGGTAATTATTCAGCAACCAACTGGCTTACCTTAGCACCCCTACACTCACAGATACACACTGCCACACAGTGACATGACTGACATGACTTATGACTGACTTGTTGACCGGTTATCGGAGTAAGAAATTTGGAGGAATGGCGTTTTAGGCCATTAATCAGAGGTCTGGACTTTGTTCCTCAAGTTTTTTTAGTGTGTACTAGCAACCACCAGTTTATTAGCATTGTTCCTGTATTTATGGTTGTAGGTTGTATTTTGTTATAGCCAAGGCATTACTATGGTTTTTTAACTGAACTTTTGTGAACTAGGTTTTGAGTAGGCGGTTTAATTGGACGGAGTTTTAGCCGTTAGTCTGAGGTTTTAAAACTTTGTTCTTTTATCATCGTTTGTTTGTACTTAGAATCCCTAAGGATATTAGTAATATTGATAATTTTTATGGTTGTAGTTAGCATTTTGTGTTTTGGCTTAACTTACTTGTTTGTTCGACTGACTTTTTGATAACTAGTTTTCTTATAGGCAGCCAAGTGTTTGGCGTTTTTGGCCACTAAACATAGGTCTAAACTTTGGGCACTTAGGATGTTTTAGGTTGTACGGGTTTTTCGGAAGTTGGTTAGTCACATGGTTTGAGGAACTAGTTGTTGGTGATAGGTTTGCTATCCTTCATTTGTAAACAGCCAATCTATTGTTTCTTTATTTACACTTTGCAACCACCAATATTATGTAACATTTGTAGTTCTCTGAAATTCTTAATTTTGTTTCAGGAGTCCTTGGCTATTGATTTGTTTTAGGTTGATAAAATCTATCATTCAGTAGTGTTGTATTAGGTATTGGACCCTTAGTAGTTGGTATAGGGAAAATAGTTTTCATTTAGTAAGACGTAGTTTTTACATTACGATTTTTTTTTATTTTAAACTAGTTTAAAATAAAAAAAAATCTACTCACCAAAAATTGTACTGTAGCAAAATAAGCTACTAGGTCCTAGAAAAATAATGTTAATTTTACCTTCACACACATACCACATCATATTAGCATATTTTCACTGTAGATTTTCAATGTTTTAAAGTAAATAATTAAGTTTTTCATTCACCCTCCGTAATAGATACAAACAAATAAAAATATCTTGCATTTTTCTATAAAAGGGTGGATGTATAAATAGGTTAGTTGTCAGATGTCAAAATGTCATCTGTCAGTCCGACCTTTTGTTTGTCAGTCTGAATTAGATTTTTTTTTTATGAATGTCACAAGCGCAAATCATGTGCCAAATAAAAATAAATAGTTGCCAGGGAGATAAAAATCCACTCAATGGTAGGAAATTTTTATCTCCCAAGACAAATAAATGATAATAAATTCTAAAATAATAAAATCGTTAAAAATAGTTAAATACCAATTTATATCGGTTTCCTCTCCAATTAATAACAATTAAATAGTAGGCACTACCAACTACAGGTAGGGTTTATATTGAGGGAATCGTCGTGGGTTATATGTGAGGCCGATTCGATGGATTTCACTGATCGGGTCGGATTCATATTTTGTAACAGTAGGGTAGTCGTGTCAAGTCTGTTGAGTAGTATTTGGATTTATGCGCTGGTAGCCCAGCCGTCCATGTTTTTTTCCCCTCCAGGCCATACGACGCCATGAAAGCCTTTATAAGGCAAAACACGCCCATTGTTCTTTCTTTTACGCATCGAGAGCACAAGTAAGAAGTCGCGGTTAGGGCGGGGGAAGGCCGTCGGCTCTGCCGTGGCGTCCCTCGCCCATGAGTGTTTTATTTTTTTTTTATAGGGACAAGTTCCCCAGTCTCCAGTAAAAGTTTTAATAGAAATACAGTAAAATCAGTGTTTTGTTTAATCACCGGTGAGTAACCTCGGTTAATTTTTTATCGCTGACCGACCTCCTACGTCGGTATTTCTAGAGGTTTCTCGATGTTAAATCTTGTTCTTTTCCTATAGCACTGATTCCGACACCGAGCTGCGTGTGCCGTTCGTCCCGCGCGTCCGCCAGGCGAACACGTGTTGGCCTACCCACTTTTAAGTGGTGAGTTTATTTTTTATCTGAGTGGGTAGGATTGTTCTACTCTGGAACGCCATGTTCCCGTAGGTTGATAGGAACGGGCCTAAGACCTGTGAATTGTTCACAGGGTCCCGGGTTAGGGCTCCGCCCTCTTCAAGCTTTGGCCGCCGCCCGTCGCAGGCGAGGCTGCCGCCGAGCATATTCCAGCGGGTGGCGCTAGTGTAGCTGCCCAGCTGCGTTCTACGTGGTTTAATTCCCGATTTACAAGCCGCGCCGTCGCCGCCATTTTGTGGTATAGCCACGTGCGTGCCGCAGGACCCTAGAGCTCCTGATGTGGTATTCGTGTGAGGAATATAGTACTCCCCCCATATAATCTCTGCCGATAACGCAAGATTTTTAATAGATTTATTGTAACTTTTGTTCTGTCCACGTGGGTGATTCCTGGTCACGGTCGAAGGGCCATCAGCAGCTCCCTGTGACATCACCCCGTGTGATAAATAATACTGGACTTACTTAAATAACTTTTTTTATTTAACCTAATTTGCTAATTTAATTTCGATAGTAACGTACCTTTTTATTTTTGGGCCCTAAGCCATTCTTAGGTACCCTATTGTATATTAATCTCGTGTAAATTTACCGTATGGACATAATACGGTCCTTGTATTAAATTAGTTCCATTTTAGGCCACGCGCCATAAGAACCTAGTTTGTTTATGCGGCTAGTAATAAGTCGGAATTGTATGTACCATAAATTAATTTCACCAGTACCTCAACTTGCTTACATATTTAAATAATTTAATGCATGTTTTTTTTGTAACCAATGATGTGGAACCAAGGAATAAAATAACCTATATAACTTTGTTAATGATTTTTATTTTGTACCAACCCCGCTTCTCGTTTGTAGGAGGGAGATCAGTGGCGCCCTTATTCTAAATTCTTCTGATCTTTCTCCTCTCTAGGCTGAAACCATCCATGACCCTGGCTCTCATGCTGGTGTACAATTTTGCTAGTCGGAAATTTCAGTCAGTACACCCTAAATTGCTACAAACTTTATTGTGTACATTTTCATGCACCAATATTAATTTACTGCTTTAGCAAAATTTGTTTCGTTACAATACTTTTTAGCCACAAGTACATGACAAAAATACCTACTATACTTAACTAAAACTTTATAATCTAAACTATTTCAAAGAGATAAAATTACACAATACGTATTCTATTAAATCAAAGAATACAACAACAATTAGAAGTAGTTACAAAAATCAAATGAAGTACCCATTCTAAGCTCTCACTTGCTTTCGTGAGTACTTTTCACAGATCCGAATCTTAACACTTTGGCTGCGGTGGCGTTTATTAATTTTAAATGGAAAAATCAGTTGAAAAAACACAGTGTTTGTGTACAGCCGCGTCTCCAGCTACTTTTTTGGTCTACACTCTCAACAAAAACACGCCAACACTCAACAAAATTCCCCTATACAAAAAAAAATGTCTATGCTTCAAGCGTCAACAAATGTTTTTGCTTTCCATCGGCTATGGAAAGCAAAAACATTTGTTGAAGCTTACCGCCGGGCTCAGCTAGTAAATAAATAAATGAATAAACAAAGCAAAAACATTTGTTGAAGATTGAAGCATAGACATTATTAATTTTTTTGTGTAGGGGAATTTTGCTGTGTGTTGACGTGTTTTTGTTGAGAGTGTAGACCAAAAAAGTAGCTGGAGACGCGCCTTTAGTCACACACACTTCCGACCACAAAAACACAGTCGTTGCGTTTTCCGCAGTCAATGTGTTAAATATTAAATGTTTCATAAACAAAAGGATCTGAACACACAAACTCTATGTTGATTCTCTCTCGAGGGTCAATAATCAACATTTGCGTCAATAATTTGGTCAACGCCACTATTTTGGCCACATCTTTTGGCCTGTTCGCTTGCGAAGTAGGCCCCCATATTCTGTTGTATGTTTTCATCATTTCTTTGATGACTCGGTTCGTTTTGTCGAAGTTACATAAATATTCTATATTCTGAAACAGATAGGTTGTAAAGTTATTTTCAAAAAGTATATTGTTACACAAAAGTATAGCCACACAGTAGAAAAATTGTTACGTTAAAAACAAGTGAAATTTTAAAAAATACTTTTTTTAAAACAAGCTTTTATTATTATTACCATCTAGCACCAAACTACTCGTCAAGACGAATCAAATGAGCCCAAACTCGATGGGGTTGCGTCGTTTAATTACAGAGTTCCTATGGCCACCTTCCAGCTCCATCATCAGATCAGCTCGATGTCATAATAATATTGCATTGTCATCCGATTTACACACGCTTGCAAATTTTCAGCTCAATTGGAAACCGGGAAGTGGGTCAAATTAAACTTGCAAGATTTGATTACAGACAGACAGACAACAGACAGGTGAAAGTAATATAAAGCTTGTAAAATGTATCAAAATTCAGCTTAGCATGTTCAGGTATTTAGTCCAACATTAAAGTAAGCAAAATACAATAGGTTTGACAGTTGACGTTAGCCAGTTAGACTATTGGCTAAGGGGAACACACACACAAACTTTAGTCTTCATGATCAAAAGAAAAAAAGGAAAAAGTATCAAAATCACTTACTTGTCCTTTATGTCCAAATCTCCTCATAAAATACGAGTCGCTGAAGTGGTTACACGCGTACAAAGAATTGTCAATAATATCTTTAGGCATGTCCCCAGATAGGCACAACTGTTGAAATAGGACATCGTTATTGAATCCTCCGTTGAACAATTTTTTCTTCGTGGCCATTTCGTATATGACTGTGGCGGTCGACCAGACGTCTATGCTGAAAGACGCCGAGTACCCGATTATAATTTCTGGCGCTCTGTACACGTGAGTGCCTATGTTTGGCACTAAGTCTATCATAGTGTGGGTGTAGTACGATTGGTCAAATCCGCACAGTTTGAGCCTTTCGTGCGTCGCGTCTAGAAGGACGTGCCTCGGTTTTATATCTGAAACAAGAAAACGGAAATTTCCAAAACTATAAAACCCACTGCGTCCCTCTATTATACAGGGTCTTTGGTTATTCAGTACATTGGTGTACAGAGCCTTATAGGGGAGGGGAGGCCTTATGGCAGCAGACTATACCTATAAGGCAGGATAAATCCCTCCATGGCTTCACTGAACATCATGCCAGAACACGGTCGCAATGATCGCTTGGCGGACACGGTTTTGTCGAAGCCTACATCAGTATAGCGAGTGGAAAAACCGCACATAACTAATTAAAGTCGTGCCTGATGGTAAGAGAGATAACACTACCCATAATAAGTACAGTGCTACCTAGGATTTTCCAATAATGTAAAATTCTAGGTGCACTGCGGCAACGCTTCTTACTTAAGATGTGTGTGTGTTTTACCTGAATGAATAATATTATATGTTCTCAACAACATAACAGCCGAAACCAGTTGTCTCGATAGATGTTGCACTTTATCTATATGATACGGCGTCGTCATATTAAGCATTGCCTCGCTTAGGTTAAACGGATAGTACTCCATAAGGAAACACCAGCTTCTATACACCCCGAAGCCGTTTATCAGGAACACTGTGCTCAAATTCTCCTTTGGAATGTCCTTTTGGAAATTGAATATCATGTCCTCTTTCTCGATTCCTAGAGACACACGCCTGTGAATGTTAAAAGAAAAAAGTATAATTTATATATCACATCACACGGAGAAATATTAAAACAAATTAAAAATAAGCTTATTATAATTATTTTTACCATCTAGCACCAAAGTACTCGTCAATACGAATAAAATAAGCCCCAACTCGATGGGGGTTTTTTTTTTTAATACTAAATAGGCTTTCGTTTGACCACATACCACCTGATGGAAAGTGAAAATGCGATCGACGATGGATCACGTATGATGCCTAGAAAGGTACCTATTCACTCGTGCCTTGAAGATACCCAAGTTGTACCGCTCGGGAAACACAGATGACGGCAAAGTGTTGTGTGTGTGGGTTGCGTCGTTTAATTACGGAGTTCCTATGACCACCTTCCAGCTCCATCATCAGATCAGCTCGATGTCATAATAATATTGCATTGTCATCAGATCAGCCCGATGTCATAATAATATTGCGTTTTCATCCGATTTATACATGCATGCAAAATTTCAGCTCAATCGGAAACCGGGAGGTGGATCAAATTTAACTTGCAAGATTTGATCACAGACAACGGACAGGTGAAAGTAAATGAAAGCTTGTAAAATAATATGCAATGAATACTTACGAGTATTTCGTAACTTTAAGGGCATAACATTCTCCATCAGCTTCTTTACATTTGTACACTGTTGAAAATTTCCCCTGCGATATCATTGAGGTAACTGTCATTCTCTTGTGCAAGTAGTCAAATATCCTATTTTCTATTTGAGTCTGCAATACTTTATCTATATTCAAATCGTCAGCATTGTTATTTTCAGAAGTTGTGGGGTTTTCTGAATCTTTTGGAATGCAATTTTCTAAAGTAGTTGTTATTTTGTTATTAGTTTTCTTGTTAACACTCGCTGCTATAGGTAAGCTAATTTCTTGAGTTTTTTCTTCCATTACTTCTTTACCTGATTTTATCTTGCCATTATTGGAACAGATTTGTGCATCACTTTCCACTTCGTTATTATTTTTCTCTTTAGTACAATTTTCTTCTGACATTGTCTTGTTATTTTCTTTTGTATTGTTCAACGCTTTAATTTTATCTTCAACTTGCTTGGGTACGTTTATTTCATGTTTTTCTTCGGCAGATTTTTCTTCAACGCCTATGGCTGCCCTTTTTATTTCATATTCTTTTCGATTATTTGTGCAAAGGTTTTGAGTTTCAAGTGTATTATTTGAAATGCAGATTTCCTTTCCTGATGTGCTTTCTTTAGGTTCTCCAATTTCCATGTCTTTTTCATTGGTAACATCTTGACCTGATTTTACTTCGCTGTTTAGATAGTGCGTGTGTATTTCTTTAGGCGAGTTATTATCCTGAGATTCTTTTCCAATGGTTATTTTGTTATTGTCTTGTTTGTTAGTGCATTCATCACCAGGCAATTCTATATTTTGGATTTCATTTTCGTTACAGTCGTTAATTTCGTGGTTTTTTTCCGGGGAATCATATTCTTTAACTGTTTTTATTATGTTATTGTCTTTTTTATTTATGTATTCTTCGCCTGGTAAGCCTATCTTGTTGATTTCATTTTCATTACAGACGTTAACTTCGTGGCTTTTCTCCTGAGAATCACATTCTTTTTCCGTTTTTATTTTATTGTTGGCTTCTTTACTAACACATTCTTCGCCAGGTGTTCCCATCTTGTAGATGTTATTTTCATTAAACACGTTAATTTCATGGCTTATATCCTGAGAATCATGTTCTTTTTCTGTGTTTATTTTTTTGTCTTCTTTATTAGCGTGTTCTTCATTAGATAATTTTATTTTGTAGGTTTCATTTTCATTACAGACGTTCATTTTGTGGCTTATTTCCTGAGAATCATCTTCTTTTTCAGATTTTATTTTATTTCCTTCTTTGGTATGTTGTTCTTCAGGTAATTTATTTATGTTGCATATTTCCTCTGGTTCATTTATAGTCAAGTCTATGACAAATACATTATCATTTATTATTTCTACGTCATCTTTATTTATTTCCGAACGGTTTGAGTCTTCATTTTGATTCGTATTGCCAGTGTTGTTTTCATGAGACTGAAGTGTTGTGTCGGGATTTTTAGTAGGCACAGATATACATGCTTCTGTATTGATTAAAATTGCATTATGTTGAACGATATCTGTAATTGGATTGTGTGCATCCGGCTTTTCCCTTTTCAAATCTTCAATGTTAGCTAAAACTGTAGAATCTTCTAATGGTATATGGACTGTATTTTCGTTAGTTTCATTATCTATATTAGGACATTCATCTACAGAATTTTCTTGTTTCACTTTATTTATCACATCTATTTGCTCATTTATAGATTGTTTATCTTTTAGGAGATCATTTTGATGGTTTGAGTTCATGTCACATTTCTCTTCAGCTTTGTTGTTAACAGGAGCACTGAAAACAAAAAGTAGCATTAATTGATTGATAAAGTATACCTTATCATATAGTATTTTAATCATTATATTTTTACCTTTGAATCTCGCTCGCAACAGGAACCTCAGATTGATCTTTGGAGGCTTCACAATTTATATTTTCTGGCGTAACAACTGATTGCTGTTCCTTTTCAACATTTTCTAATTTTACTTCCTTTTTAATGATAATTGGCTGTACAAATTTCTTTCTAGACCATATCTTGTTTAGGTTTTTGACGACTTTGGTATTCTTTGCTTTACTTAGTTCGTTGATTTTTGGATAAGCATTTTGTTTAGGAGTACGTGATAAACTGTTAACGATTTCATCAATATTGAAATCGTCAAGAAAACTAAGATCAGAACGAGTAGTATTAATTTTTTGATCGCTACTGCTATCATCCGATGAAGAACTATCGCTACTGTCTTCTTTGTCTTTACACAAAACATTTATTATTAATTTTATCTGTTTATAATTTTTCCTTTTCTGTTTTGGAATTGATTCGTTTTCAAGAGTTGGATTGTTATTATGATTTTCATCATTGCTTTGATTAATGATTGGATTGTTTTTAGAAAATTCGGCGTCATTTTTACTAACGATTTCATCCTTATTAGAAATTTCTTCATCACTACGATTAATGGTTATTCGCAAATTGTCCCGAGGTTTTTGAAATGTCTGGCCAAATTTATTTATTGTTTTTGTATAAAATGAGTTTTTATTTTTAAGTTTTGACCTAAGGTCGAAATAGACGGGTTCCTCTTCTTCATCAGAACTAGTGGAAACGGGATGTTGTATACGAGGATGTTTTGGGATATTTTCAGCTGTTACTACACTTTTAGGGGGGCCATTTGTTGAAGGGGAATCTTGACGATCCTGTTTCTCTTGCGGTATTTCCAAAGAGTGCTTGGCTTTCTTTGCTTCCGAATGACTATTGTAATCATTTTCTGAGTCTGTTACTCGTTTACGCTTGTCTTGTGTTCGTTCAGGCTTATCATTACTTGAGGACTTTTTATCAGAACTACAATTTCGTTTTCTGTTAGCTCTTTGAGAGTCACGGCTTAATTTCCTTTTTTTATTATCATGATGTGTATTTATTTCGCGACGCTTTCGATCATTTTGAAGTTGTTCAAGACCTTTGGTTTTGGAAAATTTTGCCTCGAATTTATCTTTGTAATAGATCGACCTATTTTTTAATTCAGTATGTCGTATCATATAGCTTCTGACTTCTTTGTTGCTCTCAATATCAAATCTATTTTTTTTACTTTGAGAGTCTGCTTTTGTTTCGTGGCTGTAATTTTGTGTAGATGCGATTTTAGTGTATCGCGTATCAGGACTTTGATCTGCACTTTGAGATCTAACTCGTTTGGGGGACATGTCAATATGCTTATTTTGAGGGTTTTTAATATCTGTGAAAATTCTATCTAAACAATCGTAATGATTTTTGGACCATTGGGCTTCCTTAGTAATGTTTCCAGAACTTGGTGTACCCGGTTGTACATTATACTTGTCGATAGTATCCGAGCTATAATTTTGTGCAGACTGTAGCTGATCTAGATTATGCAGTATTGGATTGATTGAAGTATTTGTCTTATGTGATGTGTCTCCCAATTTTTCATGAGGTAAGACACCTTTGTTGGCAACGACTGTCCCTGAATCGCTTTTTGGTTGAACTTGAGTTATGTGTATCTTAGGTTGGGGTTCATCTGTTTTATAATCGAGTTTTATGTTTGGTGACGACGCAAATTGTGTAAACCACGTTATTGTATCCATGCGCGGTAAAAAACCAGTGCTCGATGGAGGATTAGTCTTTATTTCCTTTTCTGTAGGAGGTAAAAAGTTGATTTTTATTTTCCCTTGAGTACTCGTCCTGTCGTTATCGGGCATCGTTTTGTTTTCTGACGCCGGCGAATTCTGTTACAAAATATATAATTTATGATATCAGTCAGTAAATAATGCATACTATAATATTATAAAGCGAATGTGTGTCTGTCTGTTACCTTACGCCTAAAGCTCTGAACCGATTAAGATGAAATTTGCAATTAAGTTAGTCTCTGCGAAAAGGGGAAGGTAGAAGGCAGAAGGACATAGGATTGTTTTTATACAATTTTTCCCCAACGGGATAAAACCGTTTTTACTGCGGGTAACACCGCGGGATCTAGTATAATAAGGATTCATTTTGCCGCGCTTTTGGAAAGCGGAAGAAATTTTTTGTGTTCTTGGATAATAATTTTGCAATAAGTGCTAAACGCGTATTAATAGTGGGTTTAATAAACGTTAAGTGTTTGTGAATGTGATTTACTGTAGAAGAATGGAAAAAAGTTCAACAGTCTGCTATTTTCAAGAATCGTCACAAAATGAATCGATGTGATTCGATAAACGCCCACTCTTTATCGAATTTTGGAGGGAATATCCTCCAATAAACAATGAACTAAAATTATAATAAAGTTTTCGACTGAAGGACTTCTATCCATGGTCAGAATAAATTAATAAAAAAAAATAGTATAATAAGCTTTAGGTATCAATAACAATAACAAAGCACCTACATACATACATGGGCTCTGCTTCCCGTTTCTGAGAATGTTTCAAGTGCCGACTCGTGTTTCATGCCTATATCAAATTATGTACAGGCTGTTTAATGCTTATTATGTAGATCTTGGAAATGCACAATAAAATGCTATTTTAAGGGGGTGAAACCACTGGTTACTGGATGCAGTTGTATAAATAAACAACTATAATATTATTGCGTAACTGAAGCTTTTCCTTAAAGAATTGGTTAGTAAAATTCTCTTACTCACTTTCAAAGGCGAAATCCGGTTCTGTCCAATGCTTTGTAAATAATTGGAAGCCCAACTGTTGGATTTCATTAATTTGGCTTTTTCCAAAGCTGCAGAGTGTTTAGGAGTTTGAAGTATCTTCGGTTGAATGGTTTCTCGATTTTGTTCCACCCTTAGATCTAAGGGTTTCTTTTCCGATGGACTAATAGCCCCTTCAGGTTTTGAAAGCGCATTGTTATTAATTTTGTCCTTAGTTTGTGTTGTCAAAAATGTTGGTTTCTTATCCAGTGGATTATTAAAATTGTCTTTAATTTCCAAAGGCATATAGTTTTCATTTATTTCTATAGTTGGTAGTGTGGGTTTCTTCTCCGATGTAATAATCGTATTGCCTTCAGTTTTCAAAGGCGCATAGTTGTTATTTTGTTCCAGTGTTTGTATAACAATTGGCTTCTCCGATGACTTGCCTTCAAGGTCTGAAGTCCCAGGCGCATGGGCATCAATTTTCACGTCCGGTATGATTTGCACTAAGTTCGGATTACCTATAGGTTCCACATATTTCGTCTGAACATTTTCACTTGTCACTTTTTTTTCACTCAAGTTCTGTATTTCATTATTGACGAATGACGTAGTTGGCACAATAATGAGGTTAGGGCTCACGTATGGGATGTAGCCTCCTGACATGTCTGACCTGGAAAAACATTTCAAGGTTCAGCATTTTAATATTGGATAGTTTGTTAAGATAGACGCCGCGAGTTCTTATATTGGCGTGTCTGAAGTAGGAGTAATACTCCATTTACATTTTTTTATGACACTAATATTATAAATGCGAAAGTTTGTGAGTGTGTTTGTTTGTTACTTCTTCACCTCTAAAAGGGTGGACCGATTGAGCTGAAATTTGGTATAGAGATAGCTTAGACCCTGGAATAATAAATAGGCATAAAATACATATAGACAAAAAAAAGTAAGTAAAGTACTAAACTCAAATTGAAAAAATAATCAACACAAGATATTAAAACCTTACTAATATTATAAATGCGAAGATAAAGGATTTGTTTGCTGCCTCATCACCCCTAAAAAGTTTAACCGATTGATCTAAAAATGGTATGTAAAATGTAGATAGCTTAGACCTTAGAACAACAAATAGCATTTATAGTTTATAGTTGGTCAACCCAATGGACGCAGCTAGTATAAAATAAATGTTTCTTTTAACTACCGAGTTGATGAAAGGTATTCTATTGTTTCGTACAAAGTATACTATTTGCGGTATCTACCGTGATATATTTTCTGTGTACCTACTTATTACACATCTTGTCGCAAAATAAACGATGAAGCAAAATTCTAATCCGCAGTCCGTAGCTGCTTACGAAGTAAATTGTATTGTCTTTCATAAACAAAGTAAAAGTGATTTAATTTTTTTAATATTTATAAAATAATATCCTATTGATGTACTTTCGCGATAACTCGTTTGGCACATTTTTACGTAAACTTTAGATAACTATTTCCTCTTCTAACCAATGACCTAAATAAAATAATAATAATCAAAAGCTCACCATTCACCGTCCATCTTAATTGTAGCTAGTTACAAAAAAGTTATCATCACTGCCCATTTACTCACTGTTAAATGATAAAGGAACTTAAAAACTTGAATGAAGTGAAATTATAAACAAAACTAAGGATTATGCGCAGGCGCAGGCGGCAGGCGCACATGTGCGGTGTGCGCGTAGCGGTAGACACTTGACAATGTCAAATATAATAAACAATAGTCAATAGACTGCCTGTGTTACTCTTTCAAAAAAGCATTGTAGGTACTTTGTGCGAGTATTTATTGCGTGGATTAGGAATAATTTAAACTTAGACGAACTTCACACTCGTCCGATATTTAGGCGCTTAATAGACAGAGTAATTATTACAACTTTCTTGGCAACTATACCTGTTTCATATTACAAGCTTTAATTTACTTTCAAACTCAAACTCAAAATTCATTTATTCAAATAGGCTACAATGGAGCACTTTTGCAAGTCAATTTTACATTTTATTTTAATATTCTACCGCTCATTCGCAAGGCACCTCTATGAGAAGAATGAGCAAGAAACTCATAGGGATTGCTTTTTTTAAATATGTGTTTACAATTATTATCTTGGTTACATAATTTATTTACAGGTGGTTGCAGAGGTTTCCAGGCATCTTTGTCTTCTATGTATTGGCTAATTTTATAATAGGCTTTCTTTTGTAATATGTCTTTAACACGGCTTTTGAATTTACCTTCTGTGAGCCCCGTTATTTCATCAGGGATTTTATTATAAAAACGTACACAATTCCCTAAAAATGATTTATGGCTCGTTTTGGACAATCTGAATCGAGGTACAGCTAACTTATTCTTATTTCTAGTATTAAAGCTATGAGTGTCACTATTTAACTTGAATTTATCTAAATTTTTTCTGACATACATAATATTTTCGTAAATGTACAAAGATGGTAGGGTCAGTATATTTATCTCTTTAAAGAGCTCCTTTAAAGAGTCTCTTGGGCGCATCTCATAGATGGCACGAATTGCACGCTTTTGCAGTATGAAAATAGTCTCAATATCTGCTGCTGACCCCCACAGTAAAATACCGTATGACATTAAACTATGGAAATATGCAAAGTAAACTAATCTCGCTGTAGCTACATCTGATAGTTGCCTGATTTTATACACCGCATATGCTGCAGAGCTCAATTTCCCTGACAATACATTAATATGATTACCCCATTGTAGCTTAGAATCTATATTCATGCCAAGGAACAAAGTTGCATTGTCAAGCTTTAGTATTTCACCGTCAAGAACTATATTAGATTCTATGTACCTAACGTTAGGTAATGAAAATTTCAGACATTTTCACTTGTCCCGTTGTCTGTCTGTGTTTAATCAAATCTTGCAAGTCCAAACCTTTATACCTAAACGCCTGAACAGATTAAAGTGAAATTCGGTAATATTGGTACACAAGCTACTCTTTAGCGGGTAAAAGCTAGTGCTAGTATATTAAAAATGTAGATATGTATTATTGTACACTATGTATTCTTTTTATTATTATTTTAAATTCTTAATTATTCTAATGATAATTATTTGCACACTTTTTAACCACTTATCTAATTCAATTTAGAAAAAAAATGAAAACCATAATTTAAAGACTTTTTTTATTTATAAAAATAACTAAACATAATGTTTTATATAAACGTAAAGAAGAAAACATTAATACCACAATGTAGTGTGGCCTATTATTATTTAAAGTTAAAGTATAACAATTAACTGTAACTCAAATAAACTTTGATACATTTATTAACAAAATATAACAATCTACTCCTTTTTCACTTCACTTTTAATATCCTGAAATCCCTTAAAGATGCTTTCATCGAGATTATTATTATTGCAGTATGAATCTTCATTTTCAGGCTCAGTTTTAACAAAATGACTTTTTAAACAGTGATCCGGGCTTTGTATAGGAGAATAAGCATCAATGGCCATTTCACTTTTAATATTTTCAATATTCAACGGGTAATTATAGCTAAGGTTATCTTGTGCTTCTGGAAAATCTGTGGGTGAGTAAGGAAGATTTCCTTTATCCAATACTAGAGTAGATCTTGAAACAAAAGATATGTCCATCTCACTCGAGTACATGGTATATTCATCGTCAGTTTTGGTGCTCAATTCCTTTTGAATGATTGTGTCTTCGTACTGAGGTAACTCGTACAATGGTTTGTCATTGGATTCCGTATATTCTTTAGACTTCTGTAGTAGTTTATCTTTTAAAGGTATTCCTCGAGATTTCGCAACACGATCTCGTTCTCTCTGCAACAATAAATTACATTTAATGAGGGATAATTGTTATTTTTAAACCTAAGGTTTACAAAAAATTGTCAATTTTATGTTACAATAGAAATAAATTATTATAGATCATACAATAGGCTTTTCAATAGGCATTTTATAAATAAAAGTAATTTATCCATAAATAATAATAATTTTGAATAATGTCTGAATTAGGTTTAAAGAACTTTATTTCCTAAACAAACTTATGTTCATTTAAATATGTATTATTTTACCCACTGTACTGCCTATGTGTTTAATCCAGGGTCTAATCAGCTATCTCTCTACCTAATTTCAGCTCAATTGATCCTCCCATTTAGGTGTGAAAGAGTAACAAACATACATCCAGACTCCAGACATCCATACATTCTTACAAATTTTCACGTTTATAATATTAGTAAGATGTAAAAGAGTGTTCAATATACCTCTTTAGCTCTCTTAATAAGGGTATCCAACTTGCTTTCCTCTTTCTTCCTGTAATGTTTGCAGTGTCGGCAATGCCTACAATGCTTTTTATTCAATCTTTTCTTTTTGGTGGGCTTATCATACAAGCTCAAGGATTTTGTGCTTATCTCGTCATAGGTCAAATCATCAGACTGAGCTTTCAATATGAGAGATAATAACTGTTTGCTGCTATCTATGTTCTGAAATAAATAATAAAAAATTATAAAAATATCAGAATAAAAAACAAAATCATTATAAATCAGTTAAATTAAGTGTTTGTACAAATAATATTATCCCGTTACTGGCATAGTTTTTGAACTTGCTGAACATCTTAGTCGAGCATGGGGTAGGCTGATAATTATCAGCACTGTGCAGAACCTCCCTGCCCAGCATTATGTTGAGCCTATTCCATTTATCAGTGGATTGTTTATGTTGTTTTATTATCTTCTGATCATATCTCATACAGTGGAGTGGTGAAAATTCAAACTTATCTAATATATAAAATTCTCGTGTCACAGTTTTCGTTGCCATACTCCTCCGAAACGGCTTGACCGATTTTAATGAATTTTTTTGTGCTTATCCGGTATCTATGAGAATCGACCAACATCTATTTTTCATCCCCCTAAATGTTAGGGGTAGTCCACCCCTAAATTTTTTTATTTATTTTTTAGACAAAATTTTTAATTTCTATTTTTTTATGATACAACATACAAAAATACATACAATCTTCAATTTTCACCCTTCTACGATCAACCCTTATTTTTTAATAGCCATTTTAGTAATTTAATCATTTTTCCTCTCCGGTCGAAAACTGATCAATCGTCATTTAATTAGTTATCCCCGCCAGATGTCTACAGGCATAGGCGGATCCAGGATTTGGTTCTGGGGGGGGGGCAAGGTGCAGACGGGCAAAAATATTACAATTTTTACTACGAAAAATGTGTGTTTAGCTCGCTCTGAGCTGTTAGAAAGATTAAACATTCATAATAATAAGTGCGCGAGCAGCTTGCTGCGAGCGCTGAGAAAAAATTTATAATCTTTACCATGAAATATGTGCAAAATTCATAACTCTACAATGCTTCTGGGGGGGGGGCCTTGGCCCCCTGCCCCCCCCCCCCCCTAAATCCGCCTATGTCTACAGGTGTTACTTCTGACCCAGTAAACAGCACGGAGTAGGGATGAGAACGAAGCCGGTCTCCTTTCTTTCTCACTCCCTACACAGTTGTCGGCCATCATTATTGTTTATGCATCAAGTGTAGTAGTAACGTT
This sequence comes from Hemithea aestivaria, assembly GCA_947507615.1. Taxonomy (NCBI): domain Eukaryota; kingdom Metazoa; phylum Arthropoda; class Insecta; order Lepidoptera; family Geometridae; genus Hemithea; species Hemithea aestivaria. The sequence continues at coordinate 4,066,398 of OX382344.1, read as the reverse complement.
GACAATTATTATTTTGCTATCTCAGTGTAACTCTCATATTAACTTTTAATCATTCCTATTTTATCAATAATAATAAATTATCAATTTTGAGTGTATTTTGCACGATTAGTTAATCAAGTGATTTTATAACCTCAAAAGTACTCAACACGTGACACGAGCTTCCAATAACAACGGATTTTGTGTTGTAAGTATACTTTTTTTTATTTATATCGAAAATGTTGTTGATCTTATAAAAAGTAATTTAAATTTAATTTTATTAAAAAAATGTAATTGAACAATTAAGATTTTCATAGTTTCCAAAAAATCAATCATTTTGAATCTTTATTTTGAAATGTCAATGGAAATATTGGTTGTATGAAAAAATTATAAGAGACAATGTTTTCATAAAATTTAATTTTTTACTTTTGTTTGAAAAATTTTTCCATAAAATAATGCTTATTTCACGCATATACCACATTCTTACATACATACAATATACACATTCTAAAATACATACATACTTCCAATAAGTAAGCTATTTTTTGTCTACACTAGAAATTACTAGGAAATTATTTATATGGCAAAACAACGTTTGCCGGGTAAGCTAGTTTTATATATAAGTAGGTACCTACATACTCAATGTGCAAGTCTTAGTATTGGTATGTGTTTCCTTTTTCCAAATGGGCAGTCTTAAAATGGAATCATTTTATAACAAATTACAGATAAAGAAGTAGGTACATAGTACAGTGTAAGAATCGAAGCGAGCATCTAAAATTGTATATCTTTGTGAAAAAAAATAAAGATATAGTATTTATTAACTCACTTGTGCACTCTCATTTCGTTTGATTTTCTTATCCTGGTTTCTATTTATTGTACATGATTTTCTAAAGCATTGTAATGCAATTTTTTCTCTAACTTTACTGTCTACGTTTGGAAAACTCTTTGGTTTGTTTTCTCCCTTGCTGCTTATATTTGATTTTTCTTCATCGGCATGTTTTGGTTTACTTTCTTTGCACTTAGGAACCTCCAATTTATTTTTCAACGGACAAATGGTTGTTTTCAAGTTGATGATGCATTTAAAATGTTGCTCCTGCACTTGTATTTCTTGGGAAATCTTATTTTCAGTACATATATTTCCATGTTGCTCAAAAGTTTTCTTACTTGTGAATTTCTCTTGGTCACCTTTCCTTTTATGACAATGATGTCTTGCTTTCTTTTTAGGGTTTTCATTCAATAACTTTAATGTATCCAAGCTCGAGTCAGATTTTTGATCCATTTTTAAAGTGGCACTTTTAATTTTAAAGTAACTTTATTAGATTTAAATGTATTTTATAAATAAACTTCACACTTTATTAGGCTTCCGTAGTTTCCCTCTGAAAAGCCCATGTTATTCAAAAGTCTAAGTTACTTACATAGGTACCAAATTTCAACTCAAAAACAGTAAAACCTTTCTTACTTTTACCCAATGTGATAACTAAGCTAAGCCCAGTCATTTTGATGAATAAAGTAGTTTTATGTTTCCATCAAGAAATATTAATTTCCAAAGATTTAAAGATAAAAGTAAATATTTGATACAAGATTGTAATCTTGTAAGGATATTCACTACTTTTTAATTAGTGTACAAATAAGTCAACATTTAAATAATACAGCATAATAAGGGATCTACATTATATAGAAATTAATTCAAAAGATATATAAGTACAGCAGGTAGATTATCATGGGGTTATATTACATCTCACCACAATGATTGTGATACCTATATGGCTACCTGAAAGTTGTTTACACAAGCCATTTGAAATTCTATGAAATTCATGCGTAAACTAATTTAAAATTGTGTTTATATTTTTCTGGTATCTACCTAATTGACTACTTACGCTTTTACAAGTTTTTATGATAGTTTACGTAACTTGTGATAGTTTTTCAAGATTTTTGAAGGTAGATCTTGACTTGGTCATTTGTGGAATTAAAAACAATTCGCTAACAAAAAATACTATATTAATTGATCGACAGGTAGGTACATGGATTAATAATGAGTATTTAAAGCTATTTCATAATTTAGTGCAAGAGAAAAAATCTAAAACCGCGTATAATTACGATAATTCGGTAGGTACCTACCTATTGCTATTAGGACATCTCACTGGTTCAAACTTTAATTATATTACTTACGGCACTCAGGGCGGAAACACAAATCTCTGTTAAAAATAAACCAATAATTATTAAACTCTGAAGAAAATTATGCAATTTTACTTTGCGCGCCTCCATTCAAATTTTTTTCAACTGTTTGAAAATTGAAAGTTGTTCTTAACTGTCAATGTCAAATAAATGTCATATGTCAAATTAGCGCGCAGAATGTCATTAATGTTTTTTTTTTGTTTAATGTTACGCTACATACGCCAATTTATTAAACTAAGAATAGAAAAAAAACTTTAGAATTTTTAATGATACTTGCTGTTACTGTTTATGTTTTAAAGCTATAATGTAATTAAATTAGGAGGTAAAAAATCTTGAACATTAATATAGAGGGTAGTTTTAAAATACGCGCCAAATATTTTATTTTATTAGAAAAACAAACAGCTTCTTATCTTAGATACAAAATAGGAATACAGTAAACATTTAGCCTAAATAGTTTTCACTGATAAAAAAAAAATATTATGCTGCCAATAAAGTCCATTCCTTTTACGCTTTTAAATTTCATTTTAAAAACAAGAAAAAAACTTTTTAAAAACAAGATTTTAATATTACTAGCTGCGCCTAGCGGTTTTACCCGCTGTGCTGTAGCCTATGTGTTATTCAAGGGTCTAAGCTATCTCTATACCAAATTTCAGATCAATCGATCCACCCGTGGCCCGTGGCCCGTGAAGAAGGAACAAACAAACACATAACACACTCACTCATAAACTTTCGCATTTTTAATATTACATAGTGTGATTACTACCTAGCACTAAAGTACTAAATATTATGTAAATGAGTACATTCCAGCTCCATCATCAGATCAGCTCGATGTCATTGTCATCCGATTATTACGTGCATGCAGCTCAATCGGAAACTAGGAAGTGGATCTATTTTAACTTGCAAGACTTGATTACAAACAGACAGACAACGTACAGATGAAAGTAAATAAAAGCTAATAAAAAAATTAAAAGCACATGTGCGTTGTTTCTTAAGTGATTGATATAAGATATATTGTAGGCGCTTCTCTTATAAAAATATCTTTACCAAGTTTTTTTAGGTCTATGTAGGTTTATGTAAAAGCTAGTACCCTTTTTCTACAGTCTTATGTAGGGAGGTATAATTTTTTTTAATAGGTATGTCTCTTCATTCGTCTTAATCGTTGCCTTAAGTTTTTTGTCTTATATTATTTTATATCCATTGCTTGATTTATACATTCAAATGAATAACACGATTGTTTCCAGCCGGTACTGAGAAGACAATGTACAGCCAACATTTAAATCAGGCGCGGATCCAGACCATAATTTTAGGGGGGGTCATCGGCTAGAATTTTTTTGGAGACTCGTGTAGTCTTGAAAATCTTAAATTTTTCGGCACGAACGATGCGCATTTAGCTTGCTCCGAGAGGCAAGGAAACTAAATATTCTTATTTATATTTAAGCGCGAGCAGCTCGCTGCTAGCGCCGAGAAAAATTTGAATTTCTCAGCACGAATGATGTGCGTTTAGCTTGCTCCGAGTGGCAAGGAAACTAAATATTCCTATTTATAGAGCGCGAGCAGCTCGCTGCGAGCGTCGAGAAAATTTCGAATTTTTCAGCACGTGTGACCTGCATTTAGCTTTCTCCGAGAGGCAAGGAAACTAAATAATTTTATTTATATTAAAGCGCGAGCAGCTCGCTGCGAGCGCCGAGAAAATTTTGAATTTTTCAGCACGAATGATGTGCGTTTACCTTGCTCCAAGTGGTAAGGAAACAAAATATTCCTATTAATAGAGCGCGAGCAGCTCGATGCGAGCGCAGAGAAAATTTTGAATTTTTCAGCACGAATGATGTGCGTTTAGCTTGCTCCGAGAGGCAAGGAAACTAATTATAATTCTTATTTTTAAAAGCGCGAGCAGCTCGCTGCGAGCGCCGAGAAAATTTTGAATTTTTCAGCACGAATGATGTGCGTTTAACTTGCTCCGAGAGGCAAGGAAACTAATTATAATTCTTATTTATAAAAGCGCGAGCCGCTCGCTGCGAGCGCCGAGAAAATTTTGAATTTTTCAGCACGAATGATGTGCGTTTAGCTTGCTCCGAGCGGCAAGGAAACTAAATATTCTTATTTAAATTAAAGGCCGAGCAGCTCGCTGCGTGCGCCGAGAAAAATTTGAATTTTTTAGCACGTATGACGTGCATTTAGCTTGCTCCGAGAGGCAAGGAAACTAAATAATTTTATTTATATTAAAGCGCGAGCAGCTCGCTGCGAGCGCCGAGAAAATTTTGAATTTTTCAGCACGAATGATGTGCGTTTAGCTTGCTCCAAGTGGTAAGGAAACAAAATATTCCTATTAATAGAGCGCGAGCAGCTCGATGCGAGCGCAGAGAAAATTTTGAATTTTTCAGCACGAATGATGTGCGTTTAGCTTGCTCCGAGAGGCAAGGAAACTAATTATAATTCTTATTTTTAAAAGCGCGAGCAGCTCGCTGCGAGCGCCGAGAAAATTTTGAATTTTTCAGCACGAATGATGTGCGTTTAGCTTGCTCCGAGAGGCAAGGAAACTAATTATAATTCTTATTTATAAAAGCGCGAGCATCTCGATGCGAGCGCCGAGAAAATTTTGAATTTTTCAGCACGTATGACGTGCATTTAGCTTACTGCGAGAGGCAAGGAAACAAAATATTCTTATTTATAAAAGCGCGAGCAGCTCGCTGCGAGCGCCGAGAAAATTATAAATTTTAAGCACGAATGATGCGCGAGCAGCTCGAGAATATTTTGAATCTTTCAAGACGAATGATCTGAGTTTCGCTCGCTCTGAACAGTATGAAAATTAAATATTTTTATTTATAGAGCGGGAGCAGCTCGCTGCGAGCCAATAAAATACTATTATACATGCGAGCAGCTTGCTGCAAGCGCAAAGATTTAGCTTCAAAGACGACATAAAGTGCGAATAGCTTGCAGCAGTTAATATAATTCAATTAATCCTAAATATGAAAGATACTGTGCAGTTTGCTACAAGAACCTACGAAAAATTCGTAGGCGAGTACCGAAAAAAAAAGTAGTTAGTAAAAAAAATACATTAAACCAGCGATTTTAATTAAAAATAAATAAATAAAAATAAAAATATCATTTATTGTCCAGATTACATAAATAGCATGAAATAAAAAAGAGAGAAACAAGATACATCATAAGAAAAAAAAAATGGAACACAGAAAACAATGAGAAAAATGGACAAAAGGGGGGCATTCAGCGTATGCTGGGTGCACAGGGATGTTCACCCAGCGCTGATTTTCAATACCTCCCTGCTCGGTCTGCGATGTTAAGCCGAGTTTACAGTGACAGCGAGTAGTAAAAAATTTTAAAAAAAAGAAACAATTACAAGTATGCTAATTAAATTAGTTAATCCTCCAATATTTAATTAAAAAGAACATCAAAATAATAAATAGAGCTAACCACGGTTTTGTACTGTTAAAATATGTGTGTGTGTGCGTATGTGTGTGTGTGTGTGTGTGTGTGTGTGTGTGTGTGTGTGTGTGTGTGTGTGTGTGTGTTTGTGCGTCCTTTAATGTTAGATGCAATACAGTTTATTTACTTTCAATTCCAAAGGCTATTTCAAATTCGCGCTTCTGCCTCTGATGCAGTATTTGCTTTAACTTAAATTTAAATGTGTGGGGAATTACAAGAGCGAAACAATTTTATGAACTTATACGTAAAGCTAAGAGCAGCTAAGAAAAAAAATCCTTATTCTAACTATCAAAGTAGCGTAAACCCAGTTGATTTGATCGGATTTTTTTCCAACTAGGATTTTGGGGGGGGTCATGACCCCCTTGACCCCCCCCCTGGATCCGCGCCTGATTTAAATGCGGTCGGCGGTCACACGATTTTTTAGAAAGTATCAGACAGTAACTCATACATATTCTGTGTAACTTCCAACTCATAATTTGTTGGAAGCAGTTGAAAGTTTACGAGTTTTGTTTTTTATTTTAGTTTCTTGGAAAAGGCGCGTATTGTGAACACGTGTCGTATTCACAATATTGTTGATTGTTCAAATTGATACCGTATTTTGTGTGAGTGTATTTTTTATAAGTTTTAGAAGAGATCTTATTAAAGTTGACAGTGCTGTGTTAATTATCGCTGTGACTCTGTGACTGTGACACGTTGTACTTTTTTTTATAGATAAAGTGGTGTTAATGAGTTTACGGCACTTCCTTTGTTTGTTAGTAGGATTTCTGTGGTTAATTCAGTGGAGCTATGTTTGTATTTTTCGTTTTGCTTTTTTTTTAAAAGGAATGTGCCGGTTTTTTGGTGCCATATGGTAGATGAGCAATGAAAAAAATACTAGATGGAATTAAATATCATATAGGTAGTTACTTTGGATACTATCGGATCGATCTTACAAATTAACCGATTTCAAAAAATGAAGAAAGTTCGTTGGAATCTTTTTTTCCGATTATTGTACTCGAAAACTCTTGAACCGATTCATCAAACAAATTGCTTATTAATTATTATCATAAATAAGAACACTAAAAAATCTTCATTTAACGAAAATAATTAGTAAAGTTAAGCAATGTTATGCGCGTGCATATTTGGATGGGTGAAGCCCTCAACTTTTTGCTGACTTCTTTTCTCCGGAACCCTCGGTGAAGTTCGGTTTGCACTTGCTCCGTTTATTTTTTTTTATTTGTAATATAATTTTATTAGGACATCCCATAGGTATATAAATAATGTATACCTACTAGGTAAATAACATAATAATATTATATCCTTCATAATATCATTATATCTTGGTCGATATAATACTTATATTGTTACTGGATATTTCCTCGTTGTATTCTTATCAGCAGTATCATGTTATGGAATTAGTTTTATAACCATTAAAAGTCGCCGTTGCCGATATTTAATAAAACAATTCCTGTGGTTACAACAAACGGCGATTAAAATTTCTTGTAATTATTGAGCTGTATTGCAAAACCATGTCGCCAAGTGGTCACTGTAACCGTGTTCCGGCATAATGTTCAGTGAAGCCAGGATGGGATTTATCCCGCCTTCTAGGTTTAGTCTGCTACCATCTACGGCCACATCGTCATTAACATTACGCGGGATCGTGGTCAAAGACCATACCTATATATAATTACTAGCTTATGCTCGCGGCTTTGCCCGCATGGCGAAATACTTTCTTAGGAGAAGTTTACGTCATAAAATCTATGTGTTCCATATTTCAACCCAATCCGTCCAGCGGTTTAGGCTGTGCGTTGATAGAACAGTCAGTCAATCAGTCACTCTTTCCTTTTATATATTTAGATTCCGTCATTTAAATACTTAATATTAGACATATTTTTTGTGAATAAAATAAAAAATGACTGAGATAGGTATAACGCTCATAAGTTTTAGGGTGAGGGAGCGTGACGTCACTACACGGTACAAATAATGTATTAAACTTACGCAAGCAACTTAGTGCCGTGCATTGTGTCTCACACGTTTTTCATACAATTTACAAGGAAAAAAATCGTGTCCAATAATTTCTAGTATTCTTCTTGATGGACAAAAAAAAATTAGTCAACATCTCCATTGCTTTCTCTTTCCAGCCGAAGCCGGTGCAAACAACTCAAGCCAAAGCTACCAAGCCAGCGGAAACCAACGCTGGCCAGTTGAACGAAGAAATCACCAAGCAAGGCGAGGCGGTTCGAGCGCTTAAAGCTGCTAAGGCTGAGAAGGCGAAGGTCGACGAGGCGGTTAAACTGCTGCTCGAATTGAAGGCCAAGTACAAGACGGCTACTGGACAGGTAAAGTTGGGATCTTTTTTTAATTGACTTAATGTTAATGTATGTAATGTAACATAATTATTGGAGACTAGTTGCGCCCGCTGTGTAGTAGCCTATAATATTATGATATTCCAGGGTCTAAGCTATCTATCTCTATAAGAAATTTCAGCTCAATCTGTCCATCCGTTTAGGGGTAAAAGAGTAACAAACATACATACATTCTTTCAAACTTTCGCGTTTATAATATTAGTAGTACAAGAGATATGATACAAATAAGTACTTATATGACATTTATTTTTTATACAAAGAAGTAAAAATACGAGCAAGACGCTCTCTTGTTGATAAGAGATAACACTGCCCATAATAATTGTACAGTGCTACCCAATTTTACAAAGGTGTAAAATTCTGGGTGCACAGGGCCAACGCTTCTTATTCAAGAGTCATAAGATGCAGTGCCCTCCTACCGAAGCACAGAAATGTTTGCACATCACTGCTCAGTCGGTAGAATAACTGGCACTGAAAACTGTTTAAATCAGTATCGAAGATATCAGTTTAAATTAGTCGCTCGCGTATATAAATTCAATTCAATAATTTCATTTCGGAAATCTTCCATATAGTGTAAGTTACTACTTACAAAACCTATATTAGTAAAAGCTAAGTAGGTAAGTAAGTTATTTAAAGTTTGATTCATTAAATTCATCGTATTTGTGCAAGGATTGGAAACCAGGCGCAACTCCCGCGCAAGCACCCGCTCAAGCAACCGCGCCATCAAACGACGCTTCGTCCATAGACCAGCAGATCTCGAAGCAAGGAGATCTGATCCGATCGCTGAAGACTGCCAAGGCTGACAAAGCCAAGGTCGACGAGGCGGTCAAAACTTTACTGGAACTGAAGGCCAAGTATAAGGCGGCCACTGGAAAGGTATGTATAACATCTTTATGCATTTATTGATCTTTAAATTAAAGTACATAGCTAAGTGAACAATGTCTATGAATAAGATTCTCTACCAAATTCCACTCTTACTCTTCCGGACAATAATAGTTCCGTACAAGGGTTGGTTGCCTAGAAGAGATCGCTCACAGCGATAAGGCCGCCCATTGTGGACCAAATTTTTGTTTAGTTTTAAATACTAGTTTTTAAGTCAAATTGTATTATTTTGGTTCCAATAAAGAGTATTCTTATCTTATCTTATCTTACATCTGAACTTCATCACGTAATCTTCACATACTAAAGAAAAACTGACTGTTTAACTAATCTATCGACGCATGGCTTAAACCGCATTGAGTTGAAGTCTTGAATTTTGGTAATAATCAGAAATGCTAGAATTAAGAATAGAATAGAATACTCTATTGTAACACCACAAATATACAGAGAATCTTAAAACTAAAACACAATTTCGTAACTTAAGTGTGTCTAGAATTTTTTGTACTCTTTATAGCTAATCCTTTGACCGGGTTTATACGACAAATGTCCAAAATCCAAAATGTCCAACTAGTATTAATGTCCAACACGAATTTGGTCAAACAATAATTTGGTCCAACATGGATTACGTCCAATTAGGAATAATGTCCAACACGAATAATGTCCAACATGAATTTGGTCCAAAATGAAATACGTCCAATTATGAATAATGTCCAATACTAATTTCGTCCAACTAGGATTTATGTCCAATATGTTTTTGGTCCAACTATGATTAATGTCCAACACGAATTGGTTTATTCCTGATGGTCATGGAAGAAATGAAAGGAAATCTTTATTTCGGATGACAGCTGTCAAACTTGAAACGTCAATATTTCAGAAAGTTATCGTCCTAGGCTGTCATAGAAGAAATTAAAGCTCTTGAGGAGATCTGCCTTTCAAATGACAGCTGTCAAACTAGAAATATCAATATCTTGGAAAATACTCGTCCTAGGCTGACGTTGTCAGGGAATAAATGAAAGGTCTTGGAGCTATCTTCATTTCAGATGACAGCTGTCAAACTAGAAATGTCAATATCTCGGAAAATACTCGTCCTAGGCTGACGCTGTCATAGAAGAAATGAAAGGTCTTGACATTTCAAGTTTGACAGCTGTCATCTGAAATGAAGATCTCTCCAAGACCTTTCATTTCTTCTATGACAGCGTCAGCCTAGGACGAGTATTTTCTAAGATATTGACATTTCATGTTTGACAGCTGTCATCTGAAAGGCAGATCTCCTCAAGACCTTTCTTTTCTTTCATAAAAGCGTCAGCCTGCGAGAACTTTCATAGATATTGACATTTCAAGTTTGACAGCTGTCATTGAAAAAAAAAATCACTAGGTACGTGACACTTTTAATAGGACTACGGGTTTAGCTATTGATAGAACAACGGATAAAGTGAAAAAATGTGATTGGACATTTTTACGTATGGACGTTTTTCATGAATGGACATTTTTCAAATTGGACCTTTTTACGATTTGACATTTTTATGATTGGACCACTTTCCGATTGGACAATTTTATAATTTGACCATTTTGCGAATGGACATTTTTATGATTGGACTATTTTCCGAATGGACATTTTTATGACTGGACGTTTTTATTCTATTTGTCATTTTTCATAATTGGACATTAGTCGTATAAACCAAATAGATAGGCATATTTTATTCTAATAGGCTACAACAACCGACCAAAATGTCTAGCTGGTGAAATTACAAAATGCATATTATGGCTGATTTTAGTGTCACGCGGGCCATCACTACCTTTATTATCACCTCAGCCTATAATTTACCTACAAATAGCTACAAAAATCTCTAAATAGCCATATTATTCGTTCCATAGGTATTTGTTTCTGGTCTGGGTGGTTTTCAATATCTAAAGTATGTCTTTACAAATGAAAAGTAAAAAAAAAAGTTAAATCAAGCGTTTTGCTTCGTCGTTTTTAATGAGATCTGCGGGGCTATGATGCGCACGTCGACATAATGTCGCGTGAAATTTGATTTAATGTGAATAATACTCTATGTGGCTGTTATAAAGTCGAGATTTACGCACCAGTGAAATGATTTTGTCGTTAAAACTCCTATGTCAAAATGATCTCACTGGTGTGTAATTTTCGACTTTATGACAGCCACATAGAGTATTATTCACATTAAATCAAATTTCACGCGACATTATGTCGACGTGCGCATCATAGCCCTGCTGGTCGCATTTGGAACACTTTGCCGTCATCCGTGTTTCCCGAGCAGTACAACTTGGGTACCTTCAAGGCATGAGTGAATAGGTACCGTTCTAGGCATCTTACGTGATCCATCGTCGACCGCATTTACACTTTCCATCAGGTGGGATGTGGTCAAACGTATTGAGTAAAAAAAAAAACCGTTATCCTTACAGCATTAAGTTGCTTAACTTGGGGCTAGGAGGCGCTGTGTTAAATGTCCAGAAATATATTTATATATTATTTTATTTATTTCCCTTCAGGATTGGAAACCAGGAGCATCCCCCGCTCCATCATCAGATCTCTCATCAGAGATCACCAAGCAAGGGGACTTGGTGCGCTCCTTGAAAACAGCCAAGGCTGAGAAGGCAAAAGTTGACGAAGCTGTGAAGACTTTACTTGACCTTAAAGCGAAGTATAAAGCGGCTACTGGACAGGTACCTATGATATTTTTAAATGACTTTAAAAAAAAACAGTTTTGATTCGAACCTATTTAAATGTCTAATAAAAAAAATATAAAAATAAAATATTAAAAAAATATATCGGGCGCGCGCTTGTCTAAGCCCCCTGTGCCGCCTAAACAGAGCAGCACACTCAGGCACGGTAGAAAGAGTGGGAGATACTAGTTCCTCTCCCTTCCCCTCGATCTTACGCTTTTTCGATCAGCATCACGTGACCCTGACGCGAGTTTGAAAGTTTTTACCCATACAAAAAAGTGCTCAGCGCCGCTAAAGAAGTTTTCACTTCAAAAATTGAATTGTGTGAAGAAAAGTGAATGGTGACCCAATCTAGTAATAAATGTTGTTAACAGCGTGTATATCAAGTGACGCTCTCTCGCTCGCACTATTTGACAAATTTTTGAATATAAATTCATAGAATTAATTTATTGAAAATTCCTTAAGACCAGCCCTCCATAATATTATTGCACACATTTTAAAAGTGTTTTCATTTAGATATATTACAAAATGGCATGATGAGAATTTTTGAATATTTTTTTAAAATATTGCTCCCCTTGCCATATTTTTGCGTCACTTGATATTATACACGCTCTTAAAATAAAACTATTTTTTAATAATTCTCTGTTTTTACAAGCTTTATATTACTTTCACCTGTCTGTTGTCTGTCTGTCTGTCTGTCTGTCTGTCTGTCTGTCTGTCTGTAATCAAATCTTGCAAGTTTAATTTGACCCACTTCCCGGTTTCCAATTGAGCTGAAAATTTGCATGCGTGTGTAAATCGGATGACAATGCAATATTTTTATGACATCGAGCTGATCTGATGATGGAGCTGGGAGGTGGCCAAAGGAACTCTGTCATAAAACAACGCAACCCCATCGAGTTTGGGCTCATTTGATTTGTCTTGACGAGTACTATATGATGCAAGATTATAATAATAATTAAAGCTTGTTTTTAAAAAGTATTTTTAAAATTTCACTTGTTTAATTCATACATTTAAAACAAACAGATATGTTTTATTATAGTAGAACAGAAAGTCATTTTTATTTGCATAGCTGGTGAATGCTGATACATTGATCGTTATAATTATTATTATTATATATAGGTAACATTTAATAAACATACATATTGTTATAGGTATTATACATATAATATATTATTATTTCAGGATTGGAAACCAGGCACACCAGCTCCAACTCCAACAGCAAAACAACAACCAACGCAACAGTCGGACGACAGTTTAGTCGCCAAACTGTTGTCACAGATATCGGCACAAGGGGATAAAGTTAGGAAACTGAAGGGGGAGAAAGCTGAGAAATCTGTTGTTGATGTTGAGGTAAGGAATATGATTTCATTATGGCAAAACAACGGCTTAAGTAAGGCAAAACAACAGTTATAATAACGCAAACCAACTAAAATAAGGCAAAACAATAGCTGAAATATGTCAAAACAACAACTACAATAAGACACAGTTAAAATAAGACCGGGGGTGGGGTTTTACCGGGGGTAGACTTCCGTTGCAGGAGGTCGTCTAAGTGGGTACCCCAACAGTGCCAGTTATTCTACCGCCTGAGCAGTGATGTGCAAACATTACTGTGCTTCGGTAGGAGGGCACCGTAGCTAGTGAAATTACTGGGCTGAAGAGTCTTAACATCTTATGACTCTCAAGTAAGAAGCGTTGGCGCGCTCGGTAGCACTGTACTAATTACGGGCAGCGTTATCTCTTACCATCAGGAGAGTGTCTTGCTCGTCTTCTTGCATCATTGTATAAAAGATTAAACAACGGCTACAATACGAAAAAGCAACAGCTAAAATAACACAAAACACCAACTACAATAAGACAAAACACCAATTAAAGTAGAAAAAAACAACATCTAAAATAAGACAAAACAATAGCTAAAATAAGATAAAACAACAGCTAAAATAAAACAAAACAACAGCTAAAAGAGGACAAAACACAACAGTCGGATGACATTATAATCGCCAAACTTTTATATCAGCAAAGTGGAAAAAAGTTAGGCTTTGGACTAATAAACATACTTTTTTTGTTCCAGGTGAAAAATCTACTGAACTTGAAGGCTCAATACAAGTCAGTGACTGGATCTGATTGGACGCCAAACGCTAAGGCACCATCTCCTGCTAAAACTGAGGTAATTATTATTATAGAGATATTTATTAATTTATCAAATTTTTTTTACGAAGTAAACATTTCCTTTTAATGTCAGTTATTTATTGAAATGATATTAGAGTAGACCAGAGAGCTATAATAAACAGGAACAATGTCGCGATACAGATAAAAAATCTCTTACGCTCTAACAATATCTACTATATAAAAATAAGTCGGGTTTTCCTCCCTGACGCTATAACTCCAGAACGCACGAACCGATTTCCACGGTTTTGCATTCGTTGGAAAGGTCTCGGGCTCCGCGAGGTTTATAGCAAAGAAAATTCAGGAAAAATTTCAAAAGAAATGAAAAAAAAGTAAAAAAAATAAATTATTCAATTGGAAACCACGCGCGTATTGGGCAAATGTCAACAGCAGGCATTTGTCTTTAAGGTGGTAATGGCCGTGTCGGCGCGGAGGATATTGATAAGTTTTATTGCAACCTTATTTCGAATTAATACTGGCAACGTAGTAGCCAATGGCTCTCCTTGGAAGAATACAAAAAAAAAGCGTGTTCTTGGGCAAATTTTTATTAAATTTCAACAGCAGGCATTTGTCTTTAAGGTGGTAAGTTGAACTGTGTAAATTATGTGGATCGTGAATTTGAGGTTAAATAGGGATGTTGACACATGTTACGAATTGATATTAAGTTATGTTTTTCACATAAAAGACAGTATTTAAAAACCTAAAATCACATTTTAAGGATCAATTTACAAGCCAAAATTGAATAAAATCAATTTTAATTTCAAAAAAATTTACTTATTATTACGCGAATGCGAACGCCAATCAGAGCGCGTGACGTCACACCATTGGCTGGACATTACGCTTCTTATGAAATGTTCCTGATTTCGACACATTTTAATTATTCATAACATAAAAACCACTGAACCGATTTTGATGCAACTTATACTGTGCCCTTAGTTGGTCCATACTTAAACCAAAAATAAAGTCAATAACTAAAATGAAAATGTAATGTATTCCTCGAATACCAATGATTCCAACTGATCTTCCGTTTGACTTTAAACGATTGCAATTTCCAGTTCGCCTTGCGTTCGCAATGACAATTAACAAGTCGCAAGGCCAATCGCTTAGTGTTTGCGGGATAAATTTAGAAAATCATTGTTTTTCACATGGGCAGTTATACGTTGCGTGTTCACGAGTTGGGAAACCATCGGCTTTGTTTGTGTTAACGTCAAACCAAAAAATAAAAAATGTGGTTTACCAAAGAGCACTTCAATGAAACGGATAATTTGCGGACACGTATAACGCTTCGATTCAGTATTTACATTGGATTCACTTTCATTTACTTAGAGAAGTTCAACTAAATAACACTTCATTTTTGTAATAGAAATGACTTTATTACTGTTGTGAAATGAAACAAAATTTTTCCTTTTCAAATATAAAACAAAAAAAAATCTTCATTTTTTAATCACCAAACGAAATGTTACATAAAACGAAGCCATCTGGTGGCGAAACGGAGTTCGCCGGGTTTGCTAGTAATATTATATTAAAGTTTCTATTTGTGAAAACTTGTAATTCCTTCAGTTCTTATTCTTATATGTATTATTTTGTTAGCCGTAAGTTTTCCTTAATTGTAAAATAAAATAAATAAATAATATTTTTGTATATTTGACACAATCAAGAAACAAATCTAAATTGGTGACATGTTTTCAAAATCAATGTTCATACTACGAATAGATCTAGTAGACATAATATACAGGGCCTAAATTCTGCACAAAAAAGAGACGGCGGCGCAGCAAAACGTAAGCAAAAAAAAACCTATAAACACATTTTTATTTTCAAAAACGCCATTTTGAGGCGCCTAAAAGATGCTAAATTAAAAAAAAAAATAAGTTGCATTTGAGTTTGTACTGGCAGCGTAAGAATTTTCAAGATTTTTTCAAAATTTTGTTAAAATTTGCCATTGGGCGCCAGCAAAACGAGAAGCGATTTTGGACCGGCATAACCCCGCTGTACCTACCTTTTTGTTTGTAGGAAGCAAAACCATCGACAATGAACGGCGGAGACAATAAATTCGCTGCCATCACCACCGAGGTGGGCAAACAGGCTGATGTCGTCAGAGATCTCAAGACTAAAAAGGCTGACAAGGTGAGCAATCATATTTCCTAATGCTAAGTATTAGGCCACAGGCAAAAGGGACAGAAACAAAATATTTCCGAAGGAAATAAAGTTCAAATTTGCATGTTTATTTGACCCAGTTCATAGAAAAGTAAATGTGGTCAAACAAAAAAAAACTGGAACTCTGAGCAGGACAACAAATAGCTGCTCTAGCTCTGTCACTCTTGGGATTACTGTATAGATGTATTTCGGTCATTCGAACATGACAATTTTTACAGATTAGTCCGATTTTGAATTTTTTTTTATTGAATTTTAAAATTACTTAGATATATACTACATACTAACATTACTGAATTATTTATTGCTTTTTAGTTTTTTTCGGCGGTTTATTTTTTTTTGCTAAAAATCTTTATGTAGTTATTGTTTCAATAATACTTGAGCAACCATATCTATCTTTTTCCCAGGCCACAATCGACGCAGAAGTAAAGAAACTTCTGGAACTGAAAGCCAAGTACCAGAGCGAGACGGGAACAGCGTACGCTCCCGTCGCGCCCCCAAGAGAGAAGAAAGAAGCTAAACCTAAGGATAACAAACCTAAGGAGAAAGAAAATAAACCTAAGGAGAACAAAGTGAAGGAAGTTAAGAAGGATGCTAAGAAAGAACAGGTTAGCTGTGGTATTTTATCGTGGTCCTCTTTTTCTAGATCTCTTGTGCACCAAATCCAATCTCAATTTGTTTAATGATGGTTTTACGTAGCCCTTTTTTTTTGTTTTCGCCGGGGAAAAATGCATTACGTATACCCTCCCATCGAGGGAATGGGAGGGTTATGTGGGACTCCCGTGCAGGACAGCTGCACGGTTTACCCACTAAAACAACCCGGCGGCACTCCCACATCGTCTTAGTGACGGAGGACTGGCAATCGGCAGAGCCTTAGCATTCAGTCCCCCGTCGACGACCGCCCGTCTTTATAAAGACGGGCCCTTCACGCCCCTCAACAAGGAGGGGCCCGGTTTTACGTAGCCCTAGAACAATTTATATGGAAACTTGCACTAAAGTAATATGATTTCTGTCCTACATCAGACTTAATGGCAGACCGAGGTCCAAGGTAGCCATAGTAATTTTTAGGATCAAAATGTTTGCAAATGCCATATCCGAATTCAGTCCGTCAACTCAAAGATTAAAGAAAGTCTGATACGTTTCTATTTTTTTCGGTCATTGACTCACAACTTTGTGTTTTGAGACTATTCTCAAGAAAATTATTACAGCTGCGTCGTATTTGTAACGGATAACACTCACGATAGATTCCAAAATCGGATATCTCAGGTCTCAGATTTACCAAATATAAAGAAATAAAAATCTCAACCCATTTTTGAGGTTCCATAATAAACATTCGACATTTTTTTATTATTATTAATTTCAGCCTAATTTGTCCCACTGTTGGGCAAAGGCCTTACCTCTCCATTCTTCTATGTTATGAAGTAGAAGACGAGCAAGACGCTCTCCTGATGTTAAGAGATAACGGCTGCCCATAATCAGTACAGTGTTACCTAGGATTTCACAATTATGTGAAACTCTAGGAGCACTGCACCAACGCTTCTTACTCAAGAGTCATGAGATGTTAAGACTCTTTAGGCCAGTAATTTCACTAGCTACAGTGCCCTCCTACCGGAGCACAGTGATGTTTGCACATCACTGCTCAGGCGGTCTCCATTCTTGTCGGTCAAGGGGTATTGTTGTCCAGCTATTGCAGTAGCAGTTCGTCCCGCCATCTCTGTTTGGCCCGCGATGTCTGACGTCTGACTCGTTGTGGTGTCCAAAGGGTGGTGGTTTGGCCCCATCGTTCGTCACACATACGGCAGATGTGTCCAGCCCATTTTGCATTATAATAATAGGGGTTTGTACTCCAACAGAACAGGTTACCCTACTTACACTGTTAGAGTCAAATCACAATTTTATAGGTTGTGTGGCGAACCTAAATGTTGCAGTTTCAGGTCGCTGAGATTACTACAGGGCCTGCAACATGACCTAACGACTGCCTCCTACATAAAATATTATAGGAAACAGCTGGGACCCACATTTTTATGTGCCTTCCGAAACACGGTAGCGTCCAAGCGAACTTTTTGCCGCACACTGAGATTTGAGACACTGAGTCTTCGGATTAAAAGGCTGACCTATGATCACTGGGCCACGGACGCTTATAATGTTTTTTAATTATTTGTATATTTCAGTCACCAAAACCTAAAGAAGATTCGTCAAGCGCTGTGAAGAAGGTGACCAGATTGGGATTAGAAGCAAGCAAGGAAACCGACTTGCCCGAGTGGTACTCACAAGTTATCACTAAATGTAAGTTTTTTAATATTTTTTATTCATTACTAGTACACGCTCGCACTTCGTAGCGCCTAAAGGAAAATTATCAGTGTTTCTCTACTATATTATGCTTGTATTATACATATAAGACCTCCTCTTGAGTCACTCTATCTATTCAAAATCACGTCAAAATCCGTTGCGTAATTTTAAAGATCAGCAGGGTTATTCACTTATCGTGAAAGAACCGAACCGAATACCGAATTGTCAAAAATGTATGAAATGACGTATTACGTAGATACAACTTGACATGACATGTCACGTTATTTCATACATTTTTGACAATTCGGTATTCGGTTCGGTTCCCTAACCGATAAGTGAATAGCCCTGCAGATCTATACTAGCAATGATGAGATTAATAAGCATACATAGGGTCAGACAGACACAGAAAGCGACTTGTTTTATACTATGTAATGATAGGTTAGCCTTTGACCACGATCTCGTATGATGTTAAGAAACGATGCAGCCTTAGAAGGTAGTCGACTATACCTAGAAGGCGGGATTAACCTCTCCCTGGCCTGGAGCTAATTTTGTCAGGTCTCAGATTTTTTTGAAGTGGTAAGCCTCTATTGTGTAGGTTACATGGGTAAGTGAATTAACTTAAGAGACTAGTCTAAGTTAGGAATATTGTATAGCAGATAAAAATAACATCTATAAATGCTTATTAAACTTACATGAAAATCAAGAGTAGGTAGGTACGTAAGTTAAGAACTGTAGACAATGTTTGACAAGATTCAAGATGCTATTTGTAATCACTTAGATTAAGATTTATTTAGTGAGACTTGACTTGAGCTTATTTTCTAGGTCCACTAGGCCCCACACTAGGATTCCCTGTGTTGTGGGGACCTAGTCTCTTCCCTATTTTTCAAAAATACAAAGTTACGTATAGTATGCTAAACAGATATTCTGAGATTCTATGTTCTTAATAATATTATAACGGTTCAATGCGAGATTAGGCGCAAACATAGTACATACATAATATGTAGGTACCTATAATAATATAATAATTTACATGGGTGTGGTGTGAGTGTGTCTCTGGATAAAGTTAGACTGTTTTGTTTTTGTTCAACAATCCTATAATATTATGATGGTACTAATAATTATTTATAAGATAGTATTCAGTGTTCGATGTGAAAGCAAGTAATGAGACATGCATCGCCGCGAAGAGTGGCGGACCGACTGACGACTGAAGCTGAGCGGTGAGCGGAGGCCGGCAGCAACGCACGACTGTTATGAGTGTGCGTGTCAAAAAACCGGTCAGTGCAGTGTGCAGGCGCATCGCTACATTGATGATGTTTTAATGCTTAGTGAATGTGTGCGAAAGGTGTGTATTTTGGGTACAGTATACTGATGCCAGGACAGAGTTTAAGATTACGCTATTTCCAGTAATATGGTATTTTGGTTACAATTTTATGTATGAGTGTGTTTGATATTGTTAGGGTTTAAATATAAGAGTACTATTATACTGATATATAATATCATAGCTATAGAAAGTATGTTGACCACCTATTTTATAGTATGTTTATTTCTAGTTTTTTTTTTAATAGATTTTTTTTGTTTTAATTAATTTGATATAAGATCTTTTTTCCTTTTTATGTTTTGTTAATATTTTTAATTTTTTTTTTAGTATATATCTGTATCTATAATAGTATATAAACGATATATAACTGTATGTTAGTTAGTAGGTATTGTTGTTGGTTTTTATTAGAGATAGGTATTACTTGTGCGAAGTACGTAGGAACGTACGTGCAAAGTAAGTAAGTAGGAGGGGGGTTTTCTACGTAAAGTTATTATTTTAGAATTTTAATGAGATCTTCAGTAGTTCTATAGTCCAGCGTAAGGAGCCAACTTTCTATTTTAGATTTACATGAATATTTTGGACAGTTGACAATGTTAAGCAATTTGTTCGCTTTTGTGTATAAATATGGCTGCAGAAAGGAGGGCGCCCTCTGAGCAAAGTTGGTTTTCATATGCGGAGTCTTCCATGATATGCTGCGTTGTGGTCTTGATGAAGGCTTATGGCAGGATAGAGCTAATTTATGGAAGCGCAGTAGTGTAGTCTTAATAAAAACTTGGCGGACGCGAAGGACCTTACATTCGGTGTATAGGCTGTCAGTGCTGTATCGCCATGGCTTTTTAAACGCGATTTTTAGGATTGAGCGTTGGGCTCGCTCCAGCTTCAATATATAGGTTCCGTATGCAGCACCCCAGACTGAGACACAATATGACAGAATCGACAGACACAAAGCTGAGTAAACAAGGCGTATTGTGAATTCATCTCCAGCCGTTCCAAGTTTTTTTAAAATATACTTGAGCTTCCTAACCCTTCCGTTTAGCATATCTATTTGATTATTCCAGGTAAGTTTGTCATCGATTATGATTCCTAGATATTTTAATGAGGTTACGTGTTCAAGAGTTTTACACCTACAACTCTCTGGGTGTTTACAGTTGTGGATCTTTATTAATATGGGTTCTTTGGGTGCAGTTCGGTTCGTGATTCTAAACGTCATATATTTAGTTTTTGCTATATTAAGAGTAAGCAAGTTCTTCTGTAACCATTCTGCAACTTGTGACATGCCTCTTTGAGCAATCTTGCTGACCGATTCCCAGGAATCGCCATGGAAAATTAGTGCAGTGTCGTCTGCAAAAGCAAGGGTTTCCGTATTGTTCAAGTCCAAGTTGCATATATCGTTTATATAGATCAAGAACAAGGTAGGCCCAAGAACACTACCTTGCGGCACTCCAAAGAGAATTTCAGCATAATCGCTACTATGTTCGCCCACCATGACTTTCTGTTTACGATTCTCGAGATAGGATTCAAACCACTGCAGTGCTAAACCACGTATGCCAACTGACTCCATCTTTTTTAAAAGCAGTGGCCTTGAAACGGTATCGAAGGCTTTTGCCAGGTCGAGGAAGACACCAATGCATTTGTGTCCACGATCAAGTCTCTCTGAGATATGATTGATCATGTGTGCGGCGGCATCTTCCGTCGATTTACCATTTCGAAAGCCAAATTGGTTTTTAGATAACAGTTGGTTGGCTTCCAAAAAAGAGAGTAGCCTCTTGTTGACAATTTTTTCGACAATTTTGGATACGGTAGTTAATAGGGATATCGGCCGGTAGTTGTTGAAGGAAAGTGGATCTCCTGCTTTATGTATGGGCACAACATTTGCTATTTTGAGACAAGTAGGAACAATGCCAGATGATAGGCTCAAGTTGCACAGATACGCCAATGGTGTGGCGATATATCTCTTACATTCCTTTAGAAGATAGTTAGTGATACCATCATATCCCGGAGAAGATTTCTGTTTAAGGGAGTCGATTACTTTAGAAATTTCAATAGGGTCAGTTGGAGTTAGAAACAGTGAGTTTATAGGGGGTTGTCTTGAGGAAGTGAAAGTGTCAGCTAGTTCTTTTTCTGTTGTTTGTAGGTTTTGTAATATGTTGTTCGCCAAGTTTCCTCCAATGGAAGTAAAAAAATCATTCAAATTATGTAAGGACTCGGTAGGTGAGGTTGACGTATTTAGAACGGCTAGATTTGAGGTCTTATTGGAGCCAATATTACAAATATCTTTCACAACCTTCCATGTAGTCTTGCTGTCCCCTTTACTATTAATAATTGAATCTTTGTCGTGTTGGGTTTTCAAGTTTTGTAGAATATTGTTACAGGTATTTCTGTATGTCTTATATTCCGTTTGTAGTTCTTCATTTTTTGGTTCTTTTCTAGCACGTGAGTGTAACTTGTCTCTTTTCGCAACACATTTCAGCAAGCCCTTGGTTATCCATGCTTTCCTGATGGATTTCGAGTTTGGAACGTAAATGATACTTTTGTTTTCTTCTATTATAGTGGATATGGTTTTAATAAAAGTCTCAAAAGCAACATCAACGTCTTCGACTTCATTTAAAAAATCCCAATTATATGTTGATAGATTACGGAATATTCCTTGGTAATCCAACTTGGTTATAGTCTTGTGTTGGTTTGGTGATTGTATGTCTCGTATGTTGTCTATGCCAATTATTACTGCGTCATGATCCGAAATGGCAGCTGCACATACAACTACCCTAGCGGGGTGACTGCTTTTAATCAGAGCATGATCTAAACATGTCTGGCCATGCGTGGGTGCTATGTGACCCGGTACAAGTCCATGATGTGCAGTTAGATCGAGGTAGGTTTCTGATCTATTATCATTATTATGTGGACCTATGTCGATGTTAATGTCCCCTGTTAGGATGATATTTCCTCCTTTGATGTTATTTAGAGTTGCTTCCAAGGAATTAAGGAAACAGGTTATGTCAGTTATTGAGGGAGAACGATAAAGACAGATAACAGTATATATTTTATTAACGGTGGCCAGGAGACAGTTTGAGTCTTTAAAGGGAGGTTCATTTATCTCTACTTGTATACCTATCTTAGAGTATATAACTATGCCATCACATTTGTTGAGGTAGGTAAGCGATTTATGATATATATAGTTATCTAGCGAGATTTCAGGTGTATGTTCGTCAAGCCAACATTCGGTTAAAATAATGAGGTCAGGTTGAAATTTCAGTGACGAGAGAAACAAAATCATTTTGTCAAAGTTTTTCCTTATACTGCGTATGTTCTGTGAGAGAATAGTAATTTGTCTTGTAGGATCTCCAATCATTTTTGAACATAGTTCTGGGTCAAAAACATGGAAGTTTTGAATTAAGTTAGTTTCGTCCAATTCGGTAATTAAGTCACGACAATCACCCATTATTACCAATCTATAGAAATAAACCTGGTATGAGAGAGTTACTGAAATTTCAATCTGGTTTGAACTAGCTCTGGTTTGTTTCTGGTTGACTAAATGATTGGTATGTTAAGTGTAATGTGTGAGGTGTAAGAAAGTATGAAGTGTATGGAAGTTAGCGACTAGTTACAAAGTTAGTCTACAATATTATATATGCTTACGTTAAACCGTATTGAAGCTAAATAACGACTGGATTATCTATCTATTGTTGTTTGCTTTCGTCCTCGAGATTATCTAGGTCTTCCACCTTGTTTATGCGGATTTGGGGATGTCCTTCTGCTTTGCGGAGATAGATTTTCCCGAACTTGGTCCAGCAGAAGGAGTAACCATTCCTTTTTGCGAAATCTCGTGATTGATAATAAATTTTTCGCTCCCTTGGTGTCAAATTTTCTGAAACGTAGACTATGTTAGCAGGACCACCGATATCAATTGTTGCAGTGGTGAGCTTATTAGTTTGTTGGTCCTTGTTAAACTTTTTGTAAGCAGCTAAAAATTTGTCTCTGAGTGATACAGTGGTGAAATCAGCCACGATTGGATTGATTGCTGCTTTGGTGTTGGCACGATGTACATCCTTTATGTCCTCATCCTTTACATTCACATTGATAGCTTCTGCAGTTTTTTTGACTAGCTCTTTTAAATAGTCCTTTGATTCTTTTAACGGGTGGGGAATATTCCTTATTTCTAAGCTTTGAGTAAGAAGATGAGCAAGACGCTCTACTGGTGTTAAGAGATAACGCTGCCCATAATTATCAGTACAATGCCACTTAGGATTTCACAATGATGTGAAATTCTAAGTGCACTACACCGACGCTTCTTCCTCAAGAGTCGCAGAGCACACAATGGCGGTCTGATTACACTAGACATCAATTTTACTTAACTTTTGATTAACCTTTTGACCGCCAAAGTCACCTATACTTGACAAGTACTTGCGGGTCCTGTACGCCAACGACGTCTATAGACGACAAAAAACCCAGTCTTAATAAAGTGACATGAAAATATTTATCGACTTTTGGCAACACTTTCGTAGGTATTTTTTTTTTAAATTGTGCTTTGGCGCACAGGGCACGAAAATGCGTTTGTGCCGTGGCGTTCAAAAGGTTAATATCTCTTTATTGATACCGCACAGAAATCTAAATTTTAGCTAGAATTTAAAACTAATAGTGTATTGAAGCGATTTCTTCTTTATTTCTTGTTCAATTATATTTTTTTAATCATGTAATAACTTTTTGTTTTTTTTTCGCAGCGGAAATGATAGACTACTACGACATATCCGGTTGCTACATCCTGCGGCCGTGGTCGTACAGTATATGGGACACTATACGTGCCTTCCTCAGCAAGGGGTTCAGGAAGCTAGGCGTTAAGGATGGATACTTCCCTATATTCGTGTCTAAGGTGATCTGTTACAAACGTACACTGTTATAAATGATCTAAGATGACCTGTTACAAACGTACACTGTTATTAATGATCTAAGGTGACCTGTTACAAACGTACACTGTTATAAATGATCTAAGGTGACCTGTTACAAACGTACACTGTTATAAATGATCTAAGGTGACCTGTTACAAACGTACACTGCTATAAATGATCTAAGGTGACCTGTTACAAACGTACACTGTTATTAATGATCTTAGGTGACCTGTTACAAACGTACACTGTTATAAATGATCTAAGGTGAACTGTTACAAACGTACACTGTTATTAATGATCTTAGGTGACCTGTTACAAACGTACACTGTTATAAATGATCTAAGGTGACCTGTTACAACCGTACACTGTTATAAATGATCTAAGGGGACCTGTTACAAACGTACACTGTTATAAATGATAGATAGGCGACATATCCGGTTGCCACATCCTGCGGCCGTGGTCGTACAGTATATGGGACACTATACGCGCCTTCCTCAGCAAGGCGTTAAGGATGGATACTTCCCTATATTCGTGTGTAAGGTGACCTGTTACAAACGTACACTGTTATAAATGATCTAAGGTGACCTGTTACAAACGTACACTGTTATTAATGATCTAAGGTGACCTGTTACAAACGTACACTGTTATAAATGATCTAAGGTGACCTGTTACAAACGTACACTGTTATTAATGATCTTAGGTGACCTGTTACAAACGTACACTGTTATAAATGATCTAAGGTGAACTGTTACAAACGTACACTGTTATTAATGATCTTAGGTGACCTGTTACAAACGTACACTGTTATAAATGATCTAAGGTGACCTGTTACAAACGTACACTGTTATAAATGATCTAAGGTGACCTGTTACAGACGTATACTGTTATAAATGATATAGGCGACATATCCGGTTGTTACATCCTGCGGCCGTGGTCGTACAGTATATGGGACACTATACGTGCCTTCCTCAGCAAGGGGTTCAGGAAGCTAGGCGTTAAGGATGGATACTTCCCTATATTCGTGTCTAAGGTGACCTGTTACAAACGTACACTGTTATAAATGATCTAAGGTGACCTGTTACAGACGTACACTGTTATAAATGATAGATAGGCGACATATCCGGTTGTTACATCCTGCGGCCTTGGTCGTACAGTATATGGGACACAATACGCGCCTTCCTCAGCAAGGGGTTCAGGAAGCTAGGCGTTAAGGATGGATACTTCCCTATATTCTAAGTGTCTAAGGTGACCTGTTACAAACGTACACGGTTATGTACTAGTGGACCCGCGCGCACTTTGTAGCCCCTAACAGAAAATTATCACGTGTTTTACTACCATATTCTTCGAAGATGTAATGTTCATCGTAGATTATATTATAATTATGCATGTATTATACATAAAAGCCTTCTTTTTAAAGTTACCTCCCGTCACTCGTCTGTCTGTCCCTATGTAGATAGTGCTTAAAGCTTTAAAACTGCGCAACAGATTTTGATGCGTCTTATTTAAATAGATAGAATGATTCAAGAGAAAGTTTTATATGTAACGTTTATAATTCTTACTTAATATAGTAAAGAAACTCTGCAATTTTCTGTCAGGCACTACGAAGTGGGGGTCCGCTATAATGAAATAGATAATGTATTTGTAAAACTAGTATATAACGACTAATATAAGTAATATGGGTTTAAATCGCGGAAGTTTAAAGTGTTAAAATGAAATAGAATTTTAAAATTATTTTTTATCCCCATCACAGGCGGCGTTAGAACGCGAAAAGACCCACATCGCAGACTTCGCCCCCGAAGTAGCGTGGGTGACTCACTCGGGCAGTTCCGAGCTCGCAGAACATATCGCCATCCGACCCACATCTGAGACGGTCATGTATCCAGCGTACGCCAAGTGGATCCAAAGCCACAGGGACCTGCCGTTCAAGCTCAACCAGTGGAACAACGTCGTGGTAAAGTACCTTTTTTTAAACTTTTTCTGTTAATTTCCGGTCCCGAGGATAGTACTAAAAATGCCGCCGCCAAAGTGCTAAGACGCTTTACTCCACTTGACGCGCTCTCGCTTGCAATATTTTACACATTTTGAAATATAAATTCATAGAATCATTTTTTTGAAAATTCCTCAACAGATAATATTGTACAGAGCTTCTGTACGTTAATTTTATTGATTTTTAAAACTATCGTTAGTGTTCTCCATAACTAAGATTACAAACGGCACTACTCACCGTCTAATATTTTCGATAATGTACGTTTACAAAAAAGGGCTCAGAGCTACTCTGTGCTGCAGACAGGCTGTTGAATTAAAAGGGAATTTGTGTGCATTCAGCGTTGGGAGTTCAAGCAGCCGCAACCGTTCCTGCGCACGCGCGAGTTCCTCTGGCAGGAGGGCCACACCGCGCACCGCTTCCAACACGACGCCGCCGACGAAGTGCTGCAGATATTAGGTCAGTCACCTCGAAACGACAAAACTCACGTCTTATTTTATACCTAGTTGAGTGTCCACATAGGGTTGTGTCCAAAATATGTAAGTTTGTAATTAAAAAAAACAAAATATAGTTTCGGCTATAGTTCAAAATAAGTCAGTATCTATTATATTTTTTATCGGCCTATAAATAAGGATCTTTAATTTTGTCAACGCTCAGAGCGAGCTAATCGAAATTCAATTTCGATCGAAATGAAATTTAAAATTTTCTTACACTTTTTAGCTGCTTGCTGTTCGCGCTAAGAATTTTTAAATTTAACACTCAGACTAACAAATTACCTAAAGAATTTTTAACTTATCACTCAGATCGAGCTTAATCGAACCTTTCCATGTCAGAAATGTTCAAGCTATTTTTTCTGGATCTACCCATGATTTTGCCCACCGGTTATGCCCTCCAGAAAAAAATCCTGGATCCGCCAGTGGTGACGACGACGAGTTGATGAAAGTTGATATAAATGAACGAGATCACATTCATTTATTACAGGTTTTTTAATGTTTTGTAATATTTCAGATTTATACGCGCAAGTATACGAGGATCTTCTAGCCGTGCCAGTCATAAAGGGGCGTAAGACTGAGAAGGAGAAGTTCGCGGGCGGAGACTATACCACCACTGTTGAGGCTTATATACCGGCCAGCGGCAGAGGAATACAGGTTTGTACCTGATTTGTATTGGGGTTAGGACTATTTTTGTTTGTATTTGTGGTACTAAGTGAGTCATCATCATCTCAGCCGTAAGAGCACTGCTGAACATAGGCCTCCCCTTTGGACTTCCAGATGTACTGATTGGAAGCGACCTGCATCCAGCGTCTTCCTGCGACCTTTATAAGGTCGTCTGTCACTAAGTGAGTGTAGTGAGTCAAATGTTCCTTTCAACCAGGTTGTCTGTAAGAGATTGCTTTATGCGATAAGACCGCCAATTGGGAAGTTCTAACTTTAAGCTTGATAACTTGTTTTGTAGTTATTACTATTTCTTGTTACTTGGTAGGTATGCAATAAAGTGTGATTCTGTTCTAAATTCTAAGTTCCTAATATTATTTTGACAATGAGCCATTTTACGATAATAAGTGATATTATGGTGGCAAAGAGCGATACCAATGATATGATGATATGGTGGCAATGAACGTTTCCGCATCAGCAATGAGAAATATCGTGTTGGCAATGAGGTATACCGTATCGGCAATAAGCGATAGGCAATGAGCGATACCGCTTCGGCAATGAACGGTATCGCATCAGCAATAAGCGACATCGGCAGTTCCAAATAGTGCCACCTGGAGGAATGAAAATATACCAATGGAACGACGATCCTTATCCTTCTGAATTGTTTCAGGGAGCGACGAGTCATCATTTAGGCCAGAACTTCTCCAAAATGTTTGAAGTTGTGTACGACGACCCTGACACTCACGAGAAGGCATACGTCTACCAGAACTCTTGGGGATTGACCACTAGGACTATTGGTAATTTGTCTTTTATCTTAGAAACTGACACACACACACACACAGACTTAGAATAGAATAGAACTTTATGCACTATCAGATTTTTTTTTATCACATATTTTTTTGGATGTGTTATTTTATTACAATCTGCCTATTACAATAGCCTTTTTAGGCTAATAAGTAATTTGAGTCTAACATATTTTCCTACTAAATTATAAAGCTAAGATAGTCTCCGTTAACACTTGTCTTACAGTCTCTATTGGTGAAGTACACTTTGTTACACTATTTACACTAACTCTCACTGTCACTTTGTTCTATTGAGTGTCTTAATAGCTCTGTGTTATATGGGTTATCAGAAAAATAAATACAAAAAAAGAAACAGTATCTTTAACCTCTAACTTCCGCTTGATGGTGAGTGGTTTCCATTGCCTATAGCATCCACAATATCTGAGGTAGGCTAATAATTTACTATTTCCACCAATATAGAGTTTTTTTGAAGTGAAAACTTCTTTAGCGGCGCTGAGCACTTTTTTGTATGGGTAAAAACTTTCAAACTCGCGTCAGGGTCACGTGATGCTGATCGAAAAAGCGTAAGATCGAGGGGAAGGGAGAGGAACTAGTATCTCTCACTCTTTCTACCGTGCTTGAGTGTGCTGCTCTGTGAATTTGGTTTAACTATGTCAAATGATCGCAATTTTAGCACAACGAAATACAAAACTACTATTGATGCGGTCTTTATTAGACACTTAAATAGGTTCGATTCAAAACTGTTTGTTTCTTACTTCAGTTATCATAAACCAATTGTATCAGTTGTAAAAATTTGGGATGATGATTCTGATAATAACGATGGTGTAAAAGTCGTCGAAATTATGGATGGAAGTTGATTTTTCTGAGAGATAAAATTTAATGTAATATATAAATAACGATATAATATTATAAATAACAACATATAAATTGTCATATTTGTGTACGATAGCGCAATAAATAAACATTGTATTCTACCTCATAAATGATAGTATTTTTATACTTATAATTAAACACAACGTTAATATTGAAGTTTTCACTTCTGCCGGCACTCCCGGAGTGCTACCTTTTTTTTTTTATGTTAAGAAGACTAGGAAGATGCTCTCCTAATGCTTAGATACAACGCTGCTTATTATATTCAGCACAGATCCATCCAAGTTTGATTTGTGGGTCTCATATCGCACCTTTGGTATAAAAAGAGCACGCTTTTGCAACATTCCAGGAAAGCCATTTTAAAGAATTGAGAGGACATGTTAAGGCATTTCTGTATACTTAAGAGCGCTAATACAATTTGACGCTCTCTCGCTCGTACAATTTGATACATTTTGCAATATAAATTTATAGAATTCACTTTTGAAAATTCCTCAAGAGGAATCCTGCACAATATCATTGCACACATTTTTAATATATGAAACTGAAAACACTTTTATAAGCATCAAATTGTATACGCGTTCTTAAGTCATTTATATCATTTTTGTAAAATTGCTTATATATGCCCTTGTTCCACTAAAGGTGCGATATATTCGTAATATATTTCTCATCAACTTGTGAACATTATTATAATGAATGCTTCTTATTCCGCCTTCCCCAGGTGTAATGGTGCTAGTTCACGGTGACGACCGAGGCTTAGTCTTACCGCCAAGAATAGCCGACATACAAGTTATCGTAGTGCCGTGTGGCATCACTGCTTCAAGCACTCAAGAAGAGAGGCAGGCCTTGATTGACTCTTGTAAGGAGCTGGTCGACTTGTTCGTCGACGCAGGGATCAGATCTGAAGGGGATTACAGGGATAACTACTCTCCTGGGTGGAAATTCAATCATTGGGAGCTGAAGGTAAAAGATATTATGAAGAGAAGATGTAGGACAGACCTTGAGAGACAGTTGTAAGGCCTCGTCGACGCAGGGATCAGATCCGAATGAGATTGTAGGGATAAGTACTCGCCTAGGTGGAAGTTCAATCATTGGGAGCTGAAGGTAAGGTGGTAAGGTGGGGTGGTAAGGTGTGGTCTAATAAAATATAGATAGACATGATGTAGAAACCTTGAGAGAGAGAGTTGTTAGGCCTCGTCGACGCGGGGATCAGGTCCGAAGGAGATTATAGGGATAACTACTCTCCTAGGTGGAATTTCAATCATTGGGAGTTGAAGGTAAGAGATATATAGATAAACTGTAGACTGTAGGACAGATAAAGGGAGTGATAATAAGAAGGAGAGACTTCAATGCTTTTTTAATAGTCTCGTTGACACGGAGATCAGACCCGATGGGAATTTACAGGAATAACTATTCTCCTGAGTGGAAGTTTAATCATATTAATAGTCACATTAGAGAGAGCTAGCAGAGATCACGACATGCAACATATTGTAATACAGATTTTTTACAATTTGTTGCTGAAATACGAACCAAGTTACGAATGAATTAACCCTGTACTAATTTTTAAAGCACAGAAGCTATTGCGAAAATTTATGCTCCTAACCATTAGGTTAGGTGGATTGAACTAGTTTCTAGCATTCCTAAATTAAAGCCTAAATCCGAATGGGGTGGTTGCGGCCCGACCGAGCCGCTCGGGAATTTAAGGGTTAATAATTAACTAGATATTAATATAGTTAATTATTAACCCTTAAATTCTCGAGCGGCTCGGTCGGGCCGCAACCACCCCATTCGGATTTAGGCTTTAATTTAGGAATGCTAGAAACTAGTTCAATCCACCTCCTTTAAAAAACAATTGAAGTGCAAGTAGCTGAGGAGTTAAATAAGTTCTTTATTGTTTAACCAGGGAGTCCCAATCCGCGTGGAGCTCGGTCCCAAGGACATGGCTAAGGGTGAAGTGGTAGCAGTGAGGCGTCTCACCGGGGACAAGCGCACGCTCCAGCGGACCGACGCCGCGGAACACTTGCTCGCTCTACTCGACACCACGCACCGGGAAATGTTGGAACGGTGAGGGAATACATATAGACCACAGAAGTAATACAACTAGGAGTAGGCATATTATGTGTGAGTGTGATGGCAATAGGGAAAATTCTGTGTGAAGAAAAAGGAGAACCTATTTTTCTTCCGTCCCTTTCAGCGTGGCCGGCGGCCGGTATAGATTATTGGCAAACTGCTTCACATTGTTATATTTTTTTTATGTGATAAGTAGAAGACGAGCAAGACGCTCTCCTGATGTTAAGAGATAACGCTGCCCATAATCAGTACAGTGTCACCCAGGATTTCACAATTATGTGAAATTCTAGGAGCACTGCATCAACGCTTCTTACTCAAGAGTCATAAGATGTTAAGACTCTTTAGCCCAGTAATTTCACTAGCTACAGTGCCCTCCTACCGGAGCACAGTAATGTTTGCACATCATTGCTCAGGCGGTAGAATAACTGGCACTGTTGGGGTACCCGCCTAGACGACCTCCTGCAAAGGGTCCTTATAATATTATGTAGCCATACGACTGGATAATAAAAAGAACGTGTTAAGTGTCGCTAAGCTGCTATTACGACTGTTCCGGTATAATTTCTGGTATCCGGGTAAATTCCTCCCTGGCATCATGCTGGAACATTGTTATAATGACCGCTAGACGACACTGTTTTGTTCAATGAGTGTAACTAGCCACGACCGAAGCCTATCACCATATAGCCTACTATTAAACGGATAAAGCCACAAGGCTAAGGCTAAGCAATTTCCCAATGTGGGTGCTCATCTTCATCTTAGCCATACGTCCACGGCTAAACACAGGCCTCCCCTTTGGACCTCCATACATACCGGTTGGAAGCGACCTGCATCCAGCGTCTTCCGACGACCTTTATAAGGTCCTCTGTCCATCTTGTGGGTGCACCTTACCAAGCTAAAAACTCCAAAACTTATGGTTTGTCCATATTTATTTCCAGTGCAACAAAAGAGCGCGACTCGAGGTTGTCTATGGTGACCAAGTGGGATGACTTCACGTCAGCGTTGGAACGCAAGCACATTCTGTTGGCGCCGTTCTGTGGGGAGATACCCTGCGAGGATAGCATCAAGAACGATAGTGCCAGGTGAACACATCTTACTAATATTATATACGTGAAAGTTTGTAAGAATGTGTGGATGGCAGGATATAAAGAAAGAAAGAAAATGTTTATTTGAGCATCAACACATTAACCTTTTAACCGCCAGACTTAAAATCACTTGTCGTGCCCCTAGCGCCAGGCAAGTTTTTTGAATTATAAATATTTAGCTAATTACGAGTATAGTTTTATAAAATACAGTGTTATGACTTAAAATGTAGATTTAAAGTGCAGTCGGAAATATACGACTCTGGCGGTTACGTAACAGAACACATTACTCCACTATAGTATAATTAAAACTACCTATAGAGTACAGGTAAATAAAAGTAATGTCAGCAATCATCGCGATGCCTGAAAAGGTGGGTGGTGGGTGGGGGTGGGGCGGATATAGTGATCCAACCACAGAGATAGCTTAGACCCTGGAATAACACATAAGCAACACAATACACATAAGCGTAATGGAAAAGCGGGTAAAACCGCTGGGCGCAGCTAGTGATATGATATTTATCCCGCCTTCTAGGTTTAGTCAGCTACCATTCACAGCCGCATCGTCGCCAAGAGATCCTGGCCAAAGGCTGACCTATAACGAATAAAAAAACGTGCATTTTTCTTGGGTTTTAAATATTATGTATAACTTTATAATCCTACTAAATGTGAAGTCTCCCATTGTAAACGTGAGGAAGAATTTGTGTATGATGAATTGATGTATGTTTGTTACTCTTTCATGCCTAAACGGGTAGACCGATTGCGCTGAAATTTGGTATAGAGATAGCTAAGACCCTGGAATAACACATAGGCCACAGTACAGCGGGTAAAACCGCTGAGCGCAGCTAGTTTAATATAAGTTTATTATAATAGCAAAATATTTTTCCAGAACGGATGATGACCCCACAACTGAAGTGAAGGCCCCGGCGATGGGGGCGAAGTCTCTCTGCATCCCGTTCGAGCCTCCTCGTGAGCTGACTGCCGAAGACAAGTGTATTCACCCGGCTTGCAACAACAAGCCTAAGTTCATCACTCTCTTTGGACGAAGCTACTAAACTGAGATTATTGCCACTATTCTTACATTCTGCTGTAAATCTTATGTGTATTAAAATTACAAATTTAAGGCAATGACAACATAACTAAAGGTTGATAGATAATGATTAAAATTTAATCTCAAAAATGTTCATTATACCATTTATAATTTGATTTGTGGTTGCATTAACCTTTTGACCCCCAAAGTCACCTATACTTGACAAGTACTTGCGGGTCCTGTACGCCAACGACGTCTATAGACGACAAAAAACCCAGTCTTAATAAAGTGAAATAAAAATATTTATCGACTCTTGGCAACACTAGTTCTTTCGTAGGTATTTTTTTTAAATTGTGCCTTGGCGCACAGGGCACGAAAATGCGTTTGTGCCGTGGCGTTCAAAAGGTTAATTAATTGTTGTGATGATTCTACTACTTTGTGCAAAAACTGTAAATGAAAATCTGGATTTACCCAATTTCAAGATTAATACAGATAATATGTTAACATGGCATAAAATGTCAATAAGAGCATTTTTACAAAATAAAATAATTTATTTGCATTTATGTCTTTTATTTCATCATTGTAAACAGTAGGCATGATTTGGAATGAAGCATATACAGTTTAGTTTCACCAGAAGTAATTTTGCTTAGTCTAAGTCACTTCCACCGTAAATATTATTAGGTTCTTCAAAATTGAGCAGGTTGTCTTCAAGTAACTGAATTCTCCTTTTCTTAGCGTTCAACAACTGCAGAAACTTTCCATACAGACTAGACTCCAGCGAGGTTTTGATGTTTACATATTTCTCCAGTTCATTTTTACATTTTTCCAGTTCACTTATCAAATTTTCAGTCTTGGCTGTTTGCTCTTTCAGGTTATGTCTTAGATCTTTGTTTTTATTCAGCAGGATATCAATGAGCTCAGCTTTGTTTAGAGTTACGGTGTCGCGGTGTAAAGGAACCTTTCCGTGCAGCACGGTAATGCCTTTACTGTCAGGTGTGATTCCTCTAAACCTCTTTTTCCAACTGAAGGAAGCTGTGTCATTATCATCAAGGGTTGTAGAGAAATCATAAAAGTAGCTATCATCTTCTCCGGTTAAACTCCTCTTAACGTTAGCAGAGTATTGTTGTTCGGTTTCATCGATGTTTTCTCGTTCTCGAAATCGTTGAGCGAACTCATTTGAAAACCTACCCGACCAGCTGCATTCTCCGTCAATAACTTGAATGTGAAATAAGTTATCCTCGTTATGTTTCCACAGTAATTTTACGTATACATGCTTATCTTGAACTTGTAATTTGGAAACGTAAGTTTCATCAGAAGCTGCTGTATCCATTTTTTAATTTGTGTAATAGCTGATTTACTCAAGTTGACGGTAGTGAAATTAATTATTGTTTATGTCTAAATATAGTATAGAAATAAGGTGTTTTATGTTATTTTTCACAAATTAGATTTGTTTTTGATCAAAATTAAATTTTGATCTTGAAAACTATTGAAAACAAAATGAAGGTACATGATTAGATTCTGACAGTGACAGATCAAAACAATGGTCATCAAAACTGTCAGAAATGTGACTGTGACAATCTATGGTAATTTGGTTTTTTATAACATAAATTCACAATAATTTTGTATATTTGCCAAAGTTTAAAGCTGCGTCTCCAGCTCCTTTTTTGGTCTACACTCTCAACAAAAACACGTCAACACAAAGCAAAATTCCCCTACACAAAAAAAAAATGTCTATGCTTCAAGCGTCAACAAATGTTTTTCCATCGGCTATGGAAAGCAAAAACATTTGCTGAAGCTTACCGCCGGGCTCAGCTAGTAAATAAATAAATGAATAAACAAAGCAAAAACATTTGTTGAAGCTTGAAGCATAGACATTATTTTTTTTTTGTAGGGGAGTTTTGATGTGTTGACTGTTGACGTGTTTTTGTTGAGAGTGTAGACCAAAAAAGGAGCTGGAGACACGACTTAAGTGTCTGCCGGGGGGGTTGGCTTCAAGTTGGCTTGGGCTTGGCTTGGCCACTCAACCTATATATTGTGATTTGACTGAACAGTGTAAGTAGGGAAACCTACAGCAGCAGGCAGAGACTAGGCATGCAGAGACTAGGCATGCAGCTGCAGGTTTCCTCTTCTGTTCAGTTGGAGTATAAATCTGTATAAACCCCTTTATTACCCGATATCTGCTAAAGCCACCGGCCACCACCACCTAGGTTTCATATTATTATAATATAAGGACAGTTCTTACATCTATTGGAGATACCTATCTATAGATACAGAAAGAAACTTTCAGCTTTTTAAAGCTCTTCACGTCATTTATGACGAAGATTTGCATATCGCTGGCTCTTAACTCTTGACTTGACTCAAGAGTCTTGAGCCAATAACAAAGTAGATTGAATGAATGTTAAATTATATTGCTTATTATGTCGCCTGCTAATTCTTTATTTGTTTATTTTTATAATTATTTGCTAGTTAAAATAACACTATTATCGTTTACTTGCTGTAAATCACCCGTAGTCTTTAATTTTTCTTCCTCCATTTTTGACTTCTGAATGTTTAGTAGGTCTAAAAATTTATCACAAAGTGCTTTTTCCATTTCAATTTTTAAATTTAAAAATTCTTCAGTATCTTTTAAGCACTTCTGATAATCAGTTTTTATTGCAGTAAATTTATTTTGTAATGTAGTATTTTTATTTCGCAAATGCTTGTTCAATGTTAAAAGAACTTCTATTAAATCCGGCCGTGTACCCGTTGATGTTTCTAATTCTACGGGTAAAAATCCTTCAATTACAACCGAATTTTTTAATTTACGTTTCCAGTAGAAGAATCCACTTTTAAGGTCATAGCAGTAATCTTTGTGTTCTTCGGATAAACATCGTCTAAGAGATTTATAATATTGATCCTTAGGCATTTGAAGATTTTTGCTAAAACCCGCCAGACGATTTGCAGAGAAATTTCCTTTCCAAACACTTTCGCTTAAATAGAGATACATTTCAAAAGAATCTGGCTGCCATCCGATCAGAATATAAGCTCGTTGATTTTGAATGTACAATTTTGTGACCGTTATAACATTATTGAGATCCATGGTGTGCGGTGTGGCGGGTTCAAATGGTTTTTATATTAGTAAGCACAATATTTTCATTATATCAGTGAATTCGCATTACATATTATTATTACTTCCATGTTTTATATTTTTCGATAAATTTTTTATTCTCAAAACATCAAAATCTACATCGGTATTTGATATTTATTTGTGTCAGAATAGGCCTAAGGGGTCATAGACAAATTTCTTAAATCTATGGAGGGAAGTAATTTCCAAAAAGTTAATAATTTAGAATATTGGCAAGTAAGCAAGTGTAGCGTTTGTTTTTATTCTGGAAAAAAGTTAATTTGCGAACGTCAAACAAACTCATTTATTATCTGTGATGAGTTTTTGGCGGCAAGCCTTGATCATATCATTAGCTCCACGTCTTTTGCTTAATAATCGTGTAGAATTTGATTGTTAGCGTGTAATAATGGTGGAATATTGCGTGTTAAGTGTTTTTGAATGTGCACAGATGTAGGCAAGTGATATGGTGCTGAAATATGAATTTTGGTGCCCCCTCCAAAACTCCTCCGAACTTTCAGTAAAATTCCACCCATTTTACTGGAAGACTCACGTGACTAGACGAGCTATTAAGCTCACTCTGACTCTGACCTGACTAACTAACTTATTACTTAAAAAATAACATTTAACTTGACACTGGCAAAACACGAAAGTGGAGACCATAATTTAATATCCCGTGAACATTCACGAATTTTACTCGACACTGGCAAAATGCACATGTTGCCATATTATTAAAAAGAAAAAAAAAAAAAAATTATCTGTGATGGGAGTTTTGGCGGCAAGCCTTGATCATATCATTAGCTCCACGTCTTTTGCTTAATAATCGTGTAGAATTTGATTGTTAGCGTGTAATAATGGTGGAATATTGCGTGTTAAGTGTTTTTGAATGTGCACAGATGTAGGCAAGTGATATGGTGCTGAAATATGAATTTTGGTGCCCCCTCCAAAACTCCTCCGAACTTTCAGTAAAATTCCACCCATTTTACTGGAAGACTCACGTGACTAGACGAGCTATTAAGCTCACTCTGACTCTGACCTGACTAACTAACTTATTACTTAAAAAATAACATTTAACTTGACACTGGCAAAACACGAAAGTGAAGACCATAATAATTTAATATCCCGTGAACATTCACGAATTTTACTCGACACTGGCAAAATGCAAATGTTGCCATATTATAAAAAAAAAAAAAAAAAAAAATTATCTGTGATATTTGACTTAGTCTATGTATTTGACTTTTGTCATTTGTCTGAAGTCTGACGTTAGTTAACAATGACAACATAACCTGAAAATTTGTGATGTTTTGGTTGTGCTTTTGTTGAAAATAAAATCATTTTCATCACAATGGACAGCAGCGAGGAAAGCGACAATAATAACTCATCTCCCGACGAAGATCAGAACGATGACGAACGAGTCAGTAATTAACAACCATTCAAAAAGATACAAGATGACCCATCACGTTCCATTTCACTTAATAATTTTGTTTTACAATTTTAGACTGCTATCCGGTCTCAGCTATCGACATTATCATTTGAAGAGCTTCAGAAATTGAAGGAGAAAGTTGGTGCCAAAGTGTATAAAGAAGCCCTTTTTGGTACGAAAGATAAACAGAAAGATGCTGGCCAGAAAGTATTCAAAAGAGAAAACAAGAACAGGCCTCGAGAGATGAGTGCTAAAAAGCCTGTACCAATGATAACGGCTCTGCCTAAGGTTAAGAAAAAGGAAATAAGGGACCCTCGGTAATAACAATAAATTAAAATCTACTTGAGGTTTATTAAATACTTTGGAGATAGTACATTATCTAATATATAAAATTCTCGTGTCACAGTTTTCGTTGCCATACTCCTCCGAAACGGCTTGACCGATTTTGATGAAATTTTTTGTGCTTATCCGGTATCTATGAGAATCGGCCAACATCTATTTTTCATCCCCCTAAATGTTAGGGGTAGTCTACCCCTAAAATTTTTTTTTTATTTTTTAGACAAAATTTTTAATTTCTATTTTTTTATGATACAACATACAAAAATACATACAATCCTCAATTTTCACTCTTCTACGATCAACCCTTATTTTTTAATGGCCATTTTAGTAATTTAATCATTTTTCCTCTCCGGTCGAAAACTGATCAATCGTCATTTAATTAGTTATCCCCGCCAGATGTCTACAGGTGTCACTTCTGACCCAGTAAACAGCACGGAGTAGGGATGAGAACGAAGCCGGTCTCCTTTCTTTCTCACTCCCTACACAGTTGTCGGCCATCATTATTGTTTATGCATCAAGTGTAGTAGTAACGTTGACAATTATTATTTTGCTATCTCAGTGTATCTCTCATATTAACTTTTAATCATTCCTATTTTATCAATAATAATTAAATTATCAATTTTGAGTGTATTTTGCACGATTAGTTAATCAAGTGATTTTATAACCTCAAAAGTACTCAACACGTGACACGAGCTTCCAATAACAACGGATTTTGTGTTGTAAGTATACTTTTTTTTATTTATATTGAAAATGTTGTTGATCTTATAAAAATGTAATTTTAATTTAATTTTATTAAAAAAATGTAATTGAAAAATTAAGATTTTCATAGTTTCCAAAAAATCAATCATTATGAATCTTTATTTTGAAATGTCAATGGAAATATTGGTTGTATGAAAAAAATATAAGAGACAATGTTTTCATTAAATTTAATTTTTTACTTTTGTTTGAAAATTTTTTCCATAAAATAATGCTTATTTCACGCATATACCACATTCTTACATACATACAATATACACATTCTAAAATACATACATACTTCCAATAAGTAAGCTATTTTTTGTCTACACTAGAAATTACTAGGAAATTATTTATATGGCAAAACAACGTTTGCCGGGTAAGCTAGTTACTTAATAATATTTCTTTTGGTTATGATCTTCTTATATTTACTGTCTTCTGTTTTAGATTTGATCCACTCTGCGGCCAGTTTGATAAAAAAGAATTCTCGAACAACTACAACTTTTTGTCAGACATTCGTATGAAAGATGTGAAGGCAATTAGAGCGGAACTCAAGGAGACAACTGACCCTGATAGACAGATTAAACTACGTAGATTGCTACAGAGGTTGAATGACCAACACAAAGCTAGTAAACAAGGGAAGATTGAGAAGGAAATTAAATTGCAAGAAAAACAACAGATTGAGCAGGAGTTTAGGGAAGGGAAGAAACCACAGTTTAAGAATAAATGTGAGTATTGACTGTTTTACTGATTCCTTTCTTGTTTCTTATTGATGCCGCTTTCCATTCTCGTATATTATCATACCATTAACAATTTGATTGCGGCAGCGTTTTTAAGAACTATCCACAGGGCCGGAAATTTATTTTGTATGATAAAATCCTTTGACAAAACACAAGTGTGTGCTTCAGCATACACATTCTGACCTCAAAAACACAGATGTTGTGTTAAGCTGCTGTAAGCTGATTCATGACAATAGAGATGTGTCTTTAATATATATAAATTTGTCCAGGTAGTAGATTCATATTTTATTATTATATTAAAACAACTTCTAGATACATTCACAATGTACTACTGGTACTGATTTGTGAACTGGTTTTCCCAACTAGACCACTTGGCCCATTTTCCCAAGCTCCCCTATGAATCTCAGCATACCTTGTGGGTTGCCAACGACCTTGGAGAGTGATCCCGGAGATCTGAGGTTTTTTTTTTGGTTACGCCGGGAAAAAGTGTGTTACGCATACCCTCGCATCGGGGGTATGGGAGGGTTATGTGGGACTCCCCGTGCAGAGCGACTGCACGGGTATACCCACTAAAACAACGCGGCGGCACTCCCGCAACGTCTTTGTGACAGAGGTCTGGGAATCGGCAGAGCCTTGCATCCAGTCCTCCGTCGACGATTGCCCGCCTTCACAAAGGCGGGCCCTAGGAGATCTGAGGTGCTAATATACACAATGTATTCATTAATTCAATAATAACTAATTTATATTTTCAGCTGAAATGCGAGTGGAAGCCCTAGTGAAGCAATATGAGGACCTGAAGAAGGAGGGAGCTGGTCGGATCCAGAGACATCTCAAGAGGCGGCAACAAAAGGTCAAGAAACGATCACATAAAGCCCCCACCGGTGTTAGCTGAATAAATGTTTATTCATTCATCAAGTTATTTTATTCACAAGAAATGTTTGCATTTAAAATCGTACTGGCCAAGGTTACCTAAAACGCAAATAGATACAATAATAAAATAATAATTGATATCTCTATTTCTTACTGTAGGCAAAGAATATAATATTAATTTAAAATATGTAGATTTTTGAGATGTTGTTTTTTCCATAAGAGTTTTTAAGTTCCTAGTTCAAAATCAATTTTGTATGGTAAGACGAATATTCTTATTTGAAGTTCTTCACTGCCTTAGTAAGGATAATATTATAGTTTTATTACTATCTTGTTTGGTAAAAATCAAGTACCTATTACGAGGGTGATTTGATAAGTCCGGTAAAAATGGATGATAGCGACATAGTATTGACAAGTTATTAACATGTCCTGATAGGTTATTGTTTTGATGGTATGCAGATGAAATTTTATCCAAATATATTGATAAGTTTTGATTTGACAATCATTTAGAGTAGACAAGTTCCTAGTATACAGTGAAGATGGCGAAAAGTGAGTTTAGAGTCTTGATAAAGCATTAGGGGAAACTGGGTAACAATGGATAATGGGGAACAGTGAATAAATTCCAATAAGTATCTGTGCTTTAGTTATTCACTCACACCGAATGAACAGAAGTGAGCCGTGGGTGATACCAATCTTTCAATCCAGTCCACACTGAGCTGTGGTTGGAGAGAGACCCGCTGCTGAGGATTGGGGAACAATGATTAACAAAAGTAAATTTTCACTACTTTTTGAAAAGTGTTTCACGTAGTTCTGGATTCAATTTTTATTTTTCTGATAGATAATTTGGGATCATTAATGTTTTAATTTTGTGTTTTCTGTTTTACAACTTTGATACTCGTGATAGAATATTATTTTTTTAAATTAGTTTGGTCAAACGGTCGTTGGGTAACAATGATTAATCGGCCGCTGGGTAACAATGAATAGGTTATTCATTGTTCCCCATACCAAACAAGCATGGGGTACAATGAAAATTACCTCGTTGTTATTTACTTTTGAATCTTATCCTTTATTATTTAGGTATATAAAATGGCACGTAACTACATTCGGAAGATATACGAAGCTGCGCAACGCTATATCTCTGATTAAATTTTATAAAATGTAGCCAAATAGATGAATTGGAAATGGATTAATTGAAATTTGAAAAAATGTAAAATTGACTTGCAAATGTGCTCTATTGTAGCCTATTTG
The DNA here is from genome assembly GCA_947507615.1 of Hemithea aestivaria. Classification (NCBI taxonomy): domain Eukaryota; kingdom Metazoa; phylum Arthropoda; class Insecta; order Lepidoptera; family Geometridae; genus Hemithea; species Hemithea aestivaria. The sequence goes on along the minus strand of OX382344.1, from coordinate 4,024,660 downwards.
AATAAATAAAGTTTGAGTCAGCCTCGGGATGCCAGGCAACGGCATATATCGACACAATGTCGATAATATGTTCAACAACTTCAAATTTCAACCCAATCAGTTCCGCGGTTTGGGCTTTGATTTTATAGATCAGTCAATCAATACTCTGTCAGGCATTCCTTCCATATATTTATTAGACATAGGTCATATACAAGTGAAATTAAAACAAAAGTTTTAAAAACAAGCTTTTAAAATTCTAGCAGCATGACGAGTACTTTCGTCAAGAAATTGTCGTTCGAATCCAATGAGCCCAAACTCGATGGGGTTGCGTCGATTAATTACGGAGGTCGTATAGCCACCTTCCAGCTCCATCATCAGATCAGCTTATGTCATAATAATATTGCATTATCATCCGATTTGCACGCAAAATTTCAGCTCTATCGAAAACCGGGAAGTGGGTATAATTTAACTTGCAAGATTTGATTACAGGCAGACAGACAACAGACAGGTGAAATTATATAAAAGCTTGTAAAAACGTGATTTTTATACTTTTAATTACGATTTAAATTACAATTGAGAAGAGATTGTTTTTTAAATATATTTTTGATGAATAAATGCAGTTTTTATGTTACAGCCTCAAGAGTTAAATACAATTTGATCTTCAATTATTCAAAGAAAGTGGTTTTTAAAGACAAACTCAAGTTTTTTTCACTTTTTGTGCCTCATATTTCCGTTAAAATTCATTGTACCCCATTGGTTCATTGTTACCCGAGCAATTATTCATAGTGACCCAGTCCTGGGGAACTATGAATAATTTCCCATTTTTTGTTAAATGCCTCACTGAGTCGTAATTATTAAAGTTAGCGTCCAAATTATGTGTTCCCCTTGTGCTTCGATAATGTACCTATAGTATTTGTGTAAAAATAATTTCCTAGATATAAAGAATATAGTAATTTTTAGCGTTAGAAAAAACGTTATTCATTGTTACCCAGCTTCCCCTACTTTTAGAGGAAGAAAACAATCACGCAAACAAAAAAATCACTAGACAAGTATTACGGTGATTCTTCTCCTTCATTAAAAATGATTCATCAATGGTTCACAAGCTTTCGTTGCGGCAGGATGAGCACGGAGGACGAGCCCCGACCAGGACGTCCTGTGGAGGTGACCACACCCGAAATGGTCACCAAAGTCTACGATCTCGTGTTGGAGGATCGCAGGATCAAATTGGTGAGATAGCCAAGACTACAGGCATCTCAACTGAACGGGTCTGGAACATCCTACACGTTTTCCTAGAGATGAAAAAGCTTTCCGCGAGGTGGGTGCCGCGTTTGCTCACTGTGGACCAAAAACGACAACGCGTGACCATGTCCAAGGCCAGTCTGGCGCTGTACCAGCGCAACCCGGAGGAGTTCTTGCTGCGTTTCATAACGGTGGATGAAACGTGGTTAATTTCTACACACCCGAGACCAAATAACAGTCCAAACAGTGGGTGGAAGCTGGCGGCAGTGCACCAAAGAAGGCGAAAGTGGTTCCGTCTGCCGGGAAGGTGATGGCGACTGTTTTCTGGGAAGCTCAAGGCACAATCCTTGTAGATTATCTCCAAACAGGGAAGACAATAAAAGGAGCTTATTACGCGTCTCTCCTAGATCAGCTCAACACAGAAATTTCAATCAAACGGCCTCATTTAGCGAAGAAGAAAATTTTGTTTCACCATGACAACGCACCTGCACACACGTCTGCCGTTGCGACGGCCAAGCTGGTGGAGCTGCGCTACGAGGTGCTCCCCCATCCACCCTACTCCATTGACCTGGCTCCGAGTGACTTCTACCTGTTTCCAAACATGAAGAAATGGCTCGGGGGGTGCAGATTTTTCTCAAATTCGGAGCTCATCAAGGCGACTGAGGCCTATTTCGAGGGCTTTGGAAAACCCTACTACAAGGAAGGGATCGGTAGGCTACAGGATCGCCTAAGTGTATTGCCCTTCAGTGAGACTATGTTGAGAAATAAATAAAAACTAAACCAAAAAAATTAACCCTTGTTTTATTTTTACCGGACTTATCAAATCACCCTCGTATTGAATTACATCTCTCACCCAAAAGCTATGTTCCTAAAGTCTACGATAACGGCATGCCATTTAAGATGGTTGATCGCAACCTCATATATCTAGAGGTATAGATCTCTTTATATAGATAAGTTTTTCTATGTTTGTGTTAGTAGGTATATTTTAGTAACGAGGTTTTTTCGACAGTTGCGATTGTTTCGGTTCTCGCGGGTCACAAGTGATGCCATTAGGGTCGTCGACGAAGTAAATATGCAGGGTTATAGCGCCAGGTTTATTCGCCATACTGTACATGCACTCCGGACCGTATGGTACCACCATCTAGAAAATATAGAATAGAATATAAAACTAAAATGTAACACCATAAGGGGCTGCGCAGACGACAGACTATCCATGACGCACTTTTTAGTCTGTGAAAATAGAACCTATGCAATTATATGCAGTAACGTACACGACGCGCAAAAAGTCCGGCGCACAAATAATCCGTGTAATTCGGGCAGACCGCAGCGCGCCGCGCCGCGCCGCTCCGCACAAAAAGTGTGTGAAAAAAATTGAACGTTTGCTTCAACGCGCGCTAACGCAGACGGCACACACTTTAGTCTGCAATCTGCATTTGCAAGGGGTGGCGGTGGACGTAACGCTTCTTTCTTCTTCTTTTTCTGTACTTCATGTACAAAATAATACTTCGCGATCTCTGCACGATTTCCATAACGTCTACGTCCCTACAGCTCTGCCGACAGAATGATCGAAGATGTGCGTCGTGTGCGTTGAGTCTGTGAAAAATCCGCAACCGACTTTTTGCGCGCCATGCAGACTTTTTGTGCGCCGCAGACTCGATCGCACAAAAAGTGTGCCGTCTGCGCAGCCCCTGAGTCTGTGAAAAATCCGCAACCGACTTTTTGCGCGCCATGCAGACTTTTTGTGCGCCGCAGACTCGATCGCACAAAAAGTGTGCCGTCTGCGCAGCCCCTTAATATATCATCATCTAAGCCGTAGGACGTTCGCTGCTGAACATAGGCCTCCCCTTTGGACTTCCATATGTACCGGTTGGAAGCGACCTGCATCCAGCGTCTTCCGGCGACCTTTATGAGGTCGTCTGTCCACCTTGTGGGTGGACGTCCTACGCTTCGTTTGCTAGTCCGTGGTCTACACTCGTACACTTTTCGACCCCATCGGCCATCCGTTCTGCGCGCTATAAGGCCTGCCCATTGCCACTTCAACTTGCTAATCCGCCGGGCTATGTCGGTGACTTTAGTTCGTCTACGGATTTATTCATTTCTGATTCGATCTCGTAGAGAAACCCCGAGCATAGCCCTTTCCATAGCACGCTGGGCGACTTTGAGCTTTGAAATGAGGCCAATGGTGAAAGACAACGTTTCGGTGCCGTAAGTCGTAAGTATACACGCAAAAACTTAAAACTAAAAAATGTGAATATGTACCTATTAGTTTGTAAGTGTTAATTTAAGTATGTACCTATTTAAGTTACATCTTTCAAAATTGTCCATGACATTGTCTGCACTCCTCCCATTTTCTTGTAAATTTTCTCCAGCTATAGGTCAACTGGTAGAAAATGCTACTTTAGCATTAAGTTAGTCCTAGCGTTGTGCTGAATAATAAAATAAAACAATTTCGTAATTTAAGTGTAACAATTGGCGGTCTTATCGCTACATTTGAACATAAAGATTAGCTAAAAGTTCTGCGCCTAGACCCTAGGGGGTCTGCGATGGTTGATGGGTTCGGGGGGGCGGGGGGACTTTCATCACATCTTTAGTACAATATTTTTCACAGATCGGGCATAGGTAGGTACATATGCCGAGAAATTATTTTTACCTTAATAGTAGACAACCCAGGTCGTTCGAACCAGTCTCTGCCTTGGTCTTCGCGCTGCAGCTTGCCGAAAGTCATGAAGCCAGTTCCGATGACCTCTCCTTTAAATGCCAGCAAGAACCAAGGGTATATCCGCTCTGACACGCATTCTGTGCGCGTCGTTATGTTGTGGTAGTAGTGATTACCTTAATATGGAAAAAGAAGTATCTTAGAACATTGTCAACTACCAATGGTCCAGTCCAGACAAAAGTCAACAGCAGTCCAGTGAAGTTATTAGTCCAGTCAAGTCAACATTCCATCCCAGTCCAGCCATAAATCAAGTCATGAGTCAAGTCACGAGTTAAGTCACAGGTCAAGTCACACGCTGTCACAGGTCAAGTCACAGGTCAAATCACAGGCCAAGTCACAGGTCAAGTCACAGGTCAAGTCACAAGCCAAATCACAGGTCAAGTCACAGGTCAAATCACAGGCCAAGTCACAGGTCAAGTCACAGGTCAAGTTACAAGACAAATCACAAACAAGTTGGAATTGGGTTCTATTTCAGAAGGTATTTTTGAAGTGAAAACTTCTTTAGCGGCGCTGAGCACTTTTTTTTGTATGGGTAAAAACTTTCAAACTCGCGTCAGGGTCACGTGATGCTGATCGAAAAAGCGTAAGATCGAGGGGAAGGGAGAGGAACTAGTATCTCCCACTCTTTCTACCGTGCCTGAGTGTGCTGCTCTGTTGATGGTGTAAAAGTCGTCGAAATTATGGATGGAAGTTGATTTTTCTGAGAGATAAAATTTAATGTAATATATAAATAACGATATAATATTATAAATAACAACATATAAATTGTCATATTTGTGTACGATAGCGCAATAAATAAACATTGTATTCTACCTCATAAATGATAGTACTTTTATACTTATAATTAAACACAACGTTAATATTGAAGTTTTCACTTCTGCCGGCACTCCCGGAGTGCTACCTTTTTTTTAGTTTTTATCCTTTTAGGCTAAACAGGCTTTAGTCTAAAGCAGTGTTCACACTCACCCATGCCAGGCATACATGCTTGCGTAGTGAATATGCTGTTCTTGACATCTTTTTCCCTGATGTAAATCTTCAGCAACTTGTGATCTACACCGGCGACCCAGACCGCTCCTTCTTGTAGGATGCGGGAGCAGTCGCGGGCTGCTAGACGCTCTTCTTTGCTCTTCTTTAAAGTCTCTAAAAATTTGATCTCGTTAACATGCACGAATTATTAAGGATTGGAAATTGGAGCAAACTGGACGCGTAGTATAGTGACACAAATAAATTCTTCAGCAGGGCTAAATATGGCTAATTCACACCCACTATAAGATGATGTTTACTTCAATGTAGGTATACATTTCTGCATTTTTTTATTTTACTCATATTAATTTCTATGGATTCTAGTGTTTTATACATGTGGGTGGGCGATAGCAAATAGGCCTAAAATTGGCCTTTAACCCATGGAGAAATTATGAATCCTCCCCGAAACTAAAACCTGACTACGCCCGTGGTTAATTTAGTAGTCAGAATTTAAATAATGCTGAATGCTCAATTGGATCAAAGTAAAAGTTTCTATATACCTTCAGATACATAATATTGCTGAATAGTCCAGAACTTGACAGGTTGTCCGTCAACAGCGGTCTTCCATGAGATGAAGCCACGCCTCTCCCAATCCAGCGGATTTTCTGTGAACTTGTCTTTCCGCAACTGAAGAAAAATGTTCAAGATTTAAGAATAAATGTCAAATTCTATCCACAATAAGTTACAGAAGCGGGAATTACACTCGTAATATTGAAAAATGTGTGATTGTAACTTGTATCCTCATCATGTAGGTACCTATAAACCGATTTGTAGGCAGCTAAGACCATTAAATAACGTGGTACAGCACCAGCTATTAGCTTTACCAGCATTTTTGCCTCTCGCTGAAATGTAGCCATTACGTACAACTAAAACTTCTGACCACAGCTAGTGTATAAAAAAATAAAAAAAGGTACATACACAGTTGTTCTTTTCAATTTCTGCGAGTCCCGAGTCCCGGCAGTTTCCTAAAAGAGATGTAGGAGGCAGTCGTTAGGTAGTGTTGCAGGCCTTGTAGTAGTTACCTTGGCTATATGCAAGGGCACCAGCCTGATGCCTTAGCCTCTGGAACCGTTCGGGGCAGTTTGAAGAAATATTCCATATCGAGGGTCCCACGGTACATTTCAGGGAGTAGCTAAAACTACTGGTCACAGCTAGAGCACGCGCTAGAGCAGCTAGCTCTTTCTGTTTCTTTAGGTCCCGTAGTTTCCTAAAAGGGCTTGTAGTAACCTAAAACTGCATCATATAGGTTGGCTACACAGACTTTATTTGTGATCTGGCTCTGACAGTAACCTGTTCTAGAGGGACATCAATTTCTTCAATACTCACAGCAACCTGCAACCCCGCTACGCATCCCGTATCATCCATCAGAACACAGATGACTCTGTCTCGAGGGCAGTACATGACCAGCTCTGACAGAGGTCCGTCGGGCCGTTGAGTGAGGCACCAGCCTGATGCCTCAGCCTCTGGCACCGTTCGAGGCAGTTTGAAGAAATAGTCCTCGCCTGGAGTCCCACGCACGTCAAATTTCACTAAAACAGCGATGTTGACAAGAAAAAAAAAATTAAATATGTTTATAGGGAGGGGTTTATCCCGCCTTCTAGGTTTAGTCAATTTTTTAGTACCATTTCTTCAGCTACAGGACAAGTAAGTGATAAAAATACTGCCTCTAGCGTGGTAGTGGTCCTGACGATGTGAATAGATAATATCTAATATCAATCGATTAACCTTTTATTAGTGCCTAGATTCAAGATACACGTATTTATAAAGTACTAGCTTATGCTCGCGGCTTTGCCCGCATGGCACAATCCTTTCTTAGCGGACGTCTACATCATAAAACCTATCTGTGTTCCAAATTTCAACCCAATCCGTCAAGCAGTTTAGCCAGTGCGTTGATAGATCAGTCAGTCACTGTTTCCTTTTATAAACAAACCTAGCGAAAAATTAAAGACAACCGGAGACCAAAAAACTTGCTTACCGCGAAGTCCCGGTGCAAGTCCACCTGCAATAAAATATTATAACAATCAATGAATGTAAGCGTATATAATCTAATTTATGTATATGTTATATATTCTCAAAATACCCAAATAGCTCTTTAAGAATTTCAGAAGCGTATCAGCATCTCCGTTGTAGTTCTAATTGAGCTAAAATTTGCTATGAAGAATGTAGATCTTGGAATAAACACCCATACACATCTACTTTTCCAGAGGTAAAACAGCTAAAAATAATAAATTGAAGATATAAATTATTTAAAAATAAGAATTTAATTAAGTGCCTACCTGCAGCATTTGCCAATGTGACTGTGATCAGAAAGATTATTAAAAACATCTTTGCCTGGGCCATCATTGTGGAAGATTAAAGTTCAAGTTAACTCGTATCTGTAAATAATTCATTAGAAACTTAATTATAGTATTATAGGTAATAGTAATATTGGGTATAAAATGTAAAAAAAGTTAAAGTTCGTCCTAGATATAAAAAAAAAATTAATAAAAAAATTTGTTAACGTAAAAAAATATACTGAAAATAACGTTAACCTATCAACAAATTTGTGCGTGTTTACTACCGCTTCATGATAAAACTTCTCTACCGATTATAATGAAAAATATAAACTACACATAAACCCTTACACACTCAACACTATTGAGACTGTTACTAGAAACCACAGCGTAGCTAATAAATAAATAATTAAAAACTACATTTTAAAGAAAATTAAACACTAACGCATACCAATATTCTCTAAAAAACAGTTTAAAAATGCATGTATTTTATTTTGTAAGCATTCAGAATTAAAAATATTCAAATTAAGCAAACCTTGTTTGGGTTGCTGCATAAAATTTTATTTTATCATTTAATTATAAAAGGAAGCACTGAATTTAGATTAGGTACCTCACTGACTGCCTACTTATAATATAATAAACTTGAATACTTAAATTTTTGTTACAATGATACAAAAATAACTATTATTATAACACTACAGTGTTAACTGACAAGTAATAGAGCAAAGAGCCTGCGATTGACAGACCTTCGTCATTTTATACAAGTGAAATTTAAAAAAAACTTTTTAAAAACTAGCTTCTATTATTATTACCATCTAGCACCATAAAGTAGGTACTCGTCAAGACGAATCAAATAAGCCCAAACTCAATGGGGTTACGTCTTTTAATAACGGAGTTCCTATGGCCACCTTCCAGCTCCATGTCATAAAAATATTGCATTGTCATCCGATTTATACAGGCATGCAAAATTTCAGCTAAATCGGACACCGGGAAGTGGGTCATATTAAACTTGCAAGATTTGATTACAGACAGACATGCAGACAACAGACAGGTGAAAGTTAATAAAAGTTTGTAAAAAGCTGAAAGTTTGTGTGTAGATAGCCCATGGGTGGTGGCTTTAGTAGATAAAGAAAGAAGACGAGCAAGACGCTGATGGTAAGAGATAACGCTGCCCATAATTAGTAGGTACCTACACGGTACAGTGCTACCCATTACCCAGTATTTTATAAAAGTAAAATTCTGGGTGCACTGCGCCAACACTTCTTACTTGAGAGTCATAAGATGTTAAGACTCTACAGTGCCCTCCTACCGAAGCACAGCAATGTTTGCATATCACTGCTCAGGCGGTAGAATAACTAACTGGCACTGTTGTGGTACCCACCTAGTCGAGCACCAGCAAAATAATGTTAAATAAGGTTTAATTTTTTTGCATAGTTCTTACCTCTAATTTGGGGCTCTCTAAACCTACTCGTATATACAAACATTCAGCTTTTATAAAATGACAAAGTTCCGCCGATCGCTGGCTCTTGGGCCATAATTAAGTGCTTTGAATTTGGAGTACAAAGTCTAGTGGATTCATTTTAAATACCAGTTTTCAATCTTAGCATTTTTATTTACGAGTTATCTACATACCTACATTATCGCACGACGCTCAAGTTAATTTTTTGCGTATTAAGGTAAATAACCTAACTTATTACAACAATATAATTTGTTATCAACATTCTTCAAAATCAAATAAACGTAAAATGCTTCTCTATCGTGTGGCGTCCCTGGTCTATTGGTCTGTATTTCCAGCATATATCCAGAGACCCTAAGTTCAAGTGAACAGAGTCTTGAAAGGTAGGCAACATACCAACGATACCCCTGGTATTGCAGGTATCCATAGGCGACGGTAGCCACTAACCATCAGGTGGGCCGTGGGCCGTCTGCTTCTTTGTCACCTATTACATAAAAAAAGTTCAAATCTCAATTTTCTGGACATACCGTGTGTTAATTGTTACCATTTGTCATCCTGTGATAATAAGGTCAGATTTTTAAGAAAAATAAAACAATAAGAATCAGGCAGTGCAATATTAATTTATTTTTAAAAGCTGTAGGATTTCCCTTATGTACTCATAGGTATAAAAATAAAAAAGTCTTTGGAAAATTTATACGTAAGTACCTATTTAACCATTTAAAAATGTTACATGTAACTTTTCATACTCACATTATAACGTCACAAAAAAACTAATTATTTTATCTTTGTAAATTAACGGTATAAATTCACTTGTATTTACATTTCTCTTTATTAAATTAATTACAAATGCATGTTGAGAATTTAAAGGTACAATCGAGTTAGATCTGGCAGTTCGATCACTGGCAAACAAGGCAAGAAGCCTACCACCAACTATAGCAACGACGAGGTTCTAACAAATGATGCCGGTCGGGTCAGACGTGTAGTAAATGTGCATGGTTAATGTGGGCAGTGCATACAGACATTCTGGACCTCGGGGGACGATAGCCTGAAACAATCATAAAAATAATTTAATCTAAATAATATATCAAATGGGCAGGCCATATAGCACGTAGAACTATATGGATGAGGTCGAACTGTGCTCGAATGAAGACCACGGACAAGCAAGCGCAGCGTAGGACGTCCAACCACAAGGTGGACAGACGACCTTATAAAGGTAGCCAGAAGATGCTGGTCGCTTCCAACTGGTACATAAGAAAGTTCAAAAGGGAGGCCTATGTTCAGCAGTGGAAGTCCTATGGCTGAGATGATGATGATGAATATATAAAAAGAAAGACTGACGGACTAATTTATCTACGCACAGCCTAAACCTAAGATTTTAATTAATGTAAGTGTTAACGTGGTGTAACGTGTTAATTAACAATAAATAAATAAATAAATAAAGATTTAGTAGAATTAATAAATGAATTAATTCATACGTTGGTAAAGTAATTCTATAGTTTAATCTTTGGTTTAATATAGAAGAAAAACATAAATTAAAATACCTTAAAAACTAACCTATCGTCTAAAACTTAAAAATACTCAGAAATCATATTATTATCTAAAACTAAATTATAAAAACTAAACTAAATCTAAACTAAATCTAAAAAGGGCCCCCGCGGCATCGTGCCCAAAACGCTGGCAGCATTACCTCTCTGGATAGCAATACTGATGCGCTGTCCGAGGTAGCTGCCAGCCCTTTGGTCACCGGTCGCTTCAACCAAACGCTCAGATAAATCTTTAAATAACTTCTGAGCGCTTGGACCCCACGGACCCAGGGTCTCGACACCAAAAGGGACAAAAATGTATTGGTTGCCGAGACCCAAGTATTTATTAATTTTTCTTGCTTCAGCCGCCTCAGCAGCTGAGCAAGCTCTTTTTGTGGTACCGGAAAGATGTGACGGGGCCAATGTGTCTACGCAGGTGGCATCCCAAACAAGCACCCGCCCCATCTTCCACGGTACCAGCGTCATTCCGTCCGGTCTCTTGCCATCGTCTCTCGAAATCCCATTAGGCTCGAGAATTGCGGGAGCATTGGCGGTGGCAAGAGAGCGGCGAATGATGTTGTTGAGTGCGGCATGGCGTGATAAACGGCCGGCACTCAACTGGCAAGAAAGTCCGTGGTGTCCAAGTTGGTCGACGACCGAGCCGCAGGGACACTTATGTGGCACACAGACCGGCACCCCTAACCTGAGACTGATCGCAATGCGGAGAGTTTCTGGGTCCAGGAATGTACCAGCTGCCGGAGAAGGATAGGCATTGAGCCAAAACCCAGCCTCCCTCCTGGCGACAGCTAGTATTCTTGCGCGATTAGGGCCGAAACTTGAATTTAAAATATTATCGAAAACAATTTTACAAAGCGGATCATCCCAGCTCCGTTGGAATTTTACAGTTGTAGGAAAATTTTGGCCCGGACAAGCATCTGCCCAAGCGTTCCTAGCATCGCTCAAACCCGCTACTTCGTAGTTTGAAGGAATATTCCTTAAAATATTACCTACGATTATAATATTCTATAGTAGGTAATTAATAATTGTATTTTAGCTTACCCTGACAGTGTTGCTATCAGGATGTTCGAACCAATCCCTCTTGTCCTCATCAATGTCCATGGTGCCGAAAGTGACCATCCCTGAGGTGGTCAACTCGCCGTTGTTGGTCATTACGAACCATGGGTACATCTGATCTGCTGTGCACTCCATTGTTGAAGACGTGTTGTAGTAATAATGAAGACCTGGATAAAAATAACAATATAAAAATAACTCAAGGTTGAGGTTCTTAACACCATAAAGAGATGTAAACTAGAATACCTAGGGTACATAACGCGTAGTCCCAAATATGGGCTATTACAGCTCGTAATACAGGAAAAAAGAAGTCCAACAAGAAGAGGAACATCTTGGCTTAAAAATCTGCGCCAATGGTACTGCAAGAGCACGCGTCCCTATTTAGAGCTGCTGTATCGAGGGTTCGAATTGCCATGATGTTCTCCAACCTTCGTTAGAAGATGGCACCCAAAGGAGAGAAGAATGACTCAATGAGTGGAGTGGAGTGCTATGGAGAGGCCTATGTCCAATGTCCAGTAGTGGACGAACGTAGGTTGATGATGATGAAGTATAATGACTTACACGAGGTTACCCCATTCTGTTGAATTTCAATGTTGTGACATTTCATAGTTTTTAGCTTTCATTGCAATCTACACTAATATTATAAAGAGGAAAGATCTATCAATAAATCCATATATCGATAAATCTTTATGAAATAAAGTGCTCAGTGTTCCATAAAGACTTCGTTTTTAAAATACTTTGACACGGCGAGGGATCGGCGTATTGTTTAACGTCAGTCGAACGACGAGCTGGTCTAGTGCATCTTATTGTATAAAAAAATAAATAATTAATTGATGACTTTCCATTTGAGTAAAGAACATGCCCTAGTGAAGTGGAAGAATGAGGCTGTGCTGTAATGCTGATAGGCTCAGGCCGTGGCAAACAACCCACCGGACATAACTGTCTCGCCAAGCAGTTGTTACGACTGTGTTCTAGTGATGTTCAAATGTATTGCTTACCCATCCAAGACAAGCAAGCTTGTTCAGTGAAGGGACTGTTGGTTCTAATTTCCTCGTCGCTGGTGGAAACCTTGAGGACCTCGTGGTCTATGCCAACAAACCAGATGGCACCTTCCTGGAGGATGCGAGTCTCATCCCGCTCGGCAATACGCTGCTTTCTGCTCTTTTGGAGGTTATCTGAAAGTAAAGATCTTTTAGTTTACGACGTGCACTGAGGAAAAGTGCAAACCGTCTTAGTTCCGTCTGTAGTCCCTGTTAGAGAAGTTTTGTGTCGAAATGCGATTATAAAGAAATAACAGTACAGTACAGTAATAACTACATGTCATGGTCAAAATGAGTCGTTGCACAACATTATACATATTACTAGCTTACCCGGCAAACGTTGTTTTGCCATATAAATAATTTCCTAGTAATTTCTTGTGTAGACAAATAATAGCTTACTTATTGGAAGTATGTATGTATGTTAGAATGTGTATATTGTATGTATGTAAGAATGTGGTATATGCGTGAAATAAGCATTATTTTATGGATTTTTTTTTCAAACAAAAGTAAAAATTAAATTTTATGAAAACATTGTCTCTTATAATTTTTTCATACAACCAATGTTTCCATTAACATTGCAAAATAAAGATTCATAATGATTGATTTTTTGGAAACTATGAAAATCTTAATTGTTCAATTACATTTTTTAAATAAAATTAAATTAAAATTACATTTTTATAAGATCAACAACATTTTCGATATAAATAAAAAAAAGTATACTTACAACACAAAATCCGTTGTTATTGGAAGCTCGTGTCACGTGTTGAGTACTTTTGAGGTTATAAAATCACTTGATTAACTAATCGTGCAAAATACACTCAAAATTGATAATATAATTATTATTGATAAAATAGGAATGATTAAAAGTTAATATGAGAGTTACACTGAGATAGCAAAATAATAATTGTCAACGTTACTACTACACTTGATGCATAAACAATAATGATGGCCGACAACTGTGTAGGGAGTGAGAAAGAAAGGAGACCGGCTTCGTTCTCATCCCTACTCATTTTTTTCATTGATCAGTTTTCGACCGGAGAGGAAAAATGATTAAATTACTAAAATGGCTATTAAAAAATAAGGGTTGATCGTAGAAGGGTGAAAATTGAGGATTGTATGTATTTTTGTATGTTGTATCATAAAAAAATAGAAATTAAAAATGTTGTCTAAAAAATCAAAAAAAAAGTTTAGGGGTGGACTACCCCTAACATTTAGGGGGATGAAAAATAGATGTTGGTCGATTCTCATAGATACCGGATAAGCCCAAAAAATTTCATCAAAATCGGTCAAGCCGTTTCGGAGGAGTATGGCAACGAAAACTGTGACACGAGAATTTTATATATTAGAAGATATAGGTATGTATGTACCCACATAATATTATTATGAACTTAGTAAAAATGTTAATAATAACTATTATTATATGAGAATCAGGTTCTTTGATATATTGTGACTATTGAAGTTTCACAAAAGTCCTAATAGAAAATCAGCAAGTCGTGGTTTTCCAGCATAATAATGAATGGTAAAACGCAAATTAGTTATCTACGTTTGGATCCATGGTCAATGGTCGGACATAATAACATAATACAGTACTGAAGCTATGTGCAGGTAACACATACCGCTGGAAACGAAGTACTGCTGAATAGTCCAGAACCTGGTAATATCACCGTTGGCCGCTTTGATTGTCCAAGGGGTGTACCCGCGTTTGCGCCAGTCATACACACTGTCGAACCTGTCTCTTCTTATCTAAAAAGATATATTATTATGATGACATATTTTAAAAACAATATTATACAGAACTTTAGAAAATACTGTGGATCCCTTGAAGGCTTCAAAATACTTCGTCTCACATTAAATGAACAATCACAATAACTCTCAGTAAGTACAAGAAACTCGTCTGGGTTTCAAAATCCAGTGCGACAACCTTTTACCACGATTCACCCTGATTCGAAGCAAAGAATGGAAAATAGATTTAATCATTTATATCTCAGATGGACGAGCTATGTACGGACTTACGATTGTACTGTGTACTAGGACAACTTATGACAATTGTTCACTTAGGACTTTAGGGCAGGCTTAGTCTGCGTTTTGTATAATAACACGCATGTGTCGAAGATTTGAGCAACATTTCATTAAAAACCGGCATGTTAATGCTAAATATTTTAAAACATCTAGGCCTTTTGGCTATCGCCCACCTACATGTAAAACACTAGAACTACATGTAAAACACTAAAATCTATAGACAAATATTACTATGAGTAAAATAACAAATGTGGTAATGTACATTGAAGTGGACAGTGGATACCAATCTTAGTGGGTGATGGGTCTGAATTAACCAATACCCTTTCGTCAAGCAATATTCTCCTCTCCCTACACGGTTGTCTGGAAGAGATCGCTTTTAGCGATAAGACCGCCAATTGTGACAAATAGATTACTATACATTGTATTTTAAGTTTATTTTTGTACATTTTTCTGTGTTTCAATAAAGTGTTATATAACTCTTCATGGGTGCGTATTCGCACGCATAATTTTTTGTGGCCTAATTTTGTTTGTCCGAAAATGTTTCGCATAATTTTTTTAGCCTAATCATAATTTTCCATAATTATATTGAGACATAATTATGTTTTATCATAAATGTCAGTTGCCCTAACGTTTATTAGCATATATTTGTAAAGCATAAATTTGTGTGTCATAATATAAGTACGCATAATTTACTTAGTCCTAATTTATTTTGGCCGAAAATGTTTCGCATAACTTTTTTGGGCATAATCATAATTTTACATAATTATATTAAGGCATAAAACTAAAATTATATGTATATAATAGAGATATTTAGGAATACAATTTAAAGCACCCAGAGAGATTGACTGTCACAAAGTCGACTCGGATAAGTTAGGTTAGGTTTGAACAGTGTCCAGAGTGCCACGGCAGCAGTCAGCAAAGTGCCAAAAATGACCCCCACACCTTCTAATTTAGAGAGAGGATTATAGAGGAGACAAAATCAATCAACCGCTAGAAGAATAGGTTAGATTTTAGGTTATAACATTGAAATCAATATATAATTCGTATATTCGCATTAATAATATTTTGCCGATTTTGTTGGTAATATATTATAATTATTGTGGCAAGATATCACTTTGCTAAAAAGCCAGTTTTTAAATTTTACTTTGCATGATTTTTGTTTTCTGTCCATAATATGTTTGTACAGAATATCTGTTGCCTATATGTGGAAACTTGTAAATATCCATAATACTATGTAGGAGTACCCCAGTTATACATTAACAAGTAAATTTCCTAAAATTCTAAAATAAAATAATATATTATCATTAGGAGGATGGACAGAGGGATGACCTCGACTCTTACCAGGTTGGCTGGCCCAAGGTAGCGCAGGATAGAGAAAAATGGAAGGACTTGGGGGAGGTCTTTGCCCAGCAGTGGGACAGCATAGACTAACAAAAAAAAATATTATCATTATGCCAAAAATTATTAGGGGTAGATATTATTATGTCGAAAAATATTAGGGCTGAATATAATTATGCCGAAAAATGTTATGGTAGGATATTTTATGCGCTAAAACAATATGCGTAACAATTTTAGGCGTACATATTATTATGCTTAACAATATTATTATGGGTGGAAAATTTAGGCCAAAAAAATTATGCCTAAAAACGTTAGGCGTTTTGAGGTTTAGGCTGAAAAACGTTATGCCACTTAAATTAGGGCTTAAAATTTTATGCGAGCCAATATGGACCCACTCTTCAACTTACAGCAATCTGCAACCCAGCAACATAATCAGTATCATCCATGAGAGCGCAGACGACCTTGTCAGGAGGACAGTACATGATCAGTTCTTGCAAGGGTCCGGGTGGACGGCACGTCTTCTTCCAACCCTCGGCTTTAGCTTCGGCCACTGTGGTTGGCACCTTGAAGAAATGCGTCAACCCTGGCGTTGGGGTCATATCGAACTTTACTGGAAAAATGAATTTATTTAGTTCTTTGTGTCGCATGATTACTGAAATATGTTTATGTTGATATTTTTTAAAATAATATTGAGTTTTTTTTTAAGCTCTTATTTATTTTGAATAATTTATTATTATTGAAATGTTTTATTAATATATTGAATATATGTTATTTTTTTAATTAATTGCTCGGCTTAATTAAAATTGAATTCACTAATTCAATAGGATTTGAATGAATAATCACTACAATACATGTATTGTGTATAAATATGATCATGATATTCTTACCAACGATGCCAGGTGGATGTCCTCCTAAGAAAAACAAAAACATTATAAGTATGAACACATACGTAGGTAGCTAGTAACAACGCAATAATAGTACATAATATAATGAAAATATATAATTTAAAATGTGTTAACTAAATTGCATTGTGTTATTTCATTGCTAGTTTTATTGGAGAGCAAGAATAAATGTAAGATCTTGAGAGAATATTCGGACTAAAATTATAATAATAAAATTATATAAGACTTTGGATTCAAACTTTTAAAACTCAGATTTATAGTTCAATTTTAATGAAACTAACTTAAAGGTAGGTAGTTTTTATAAGAAAACTAAACCTATAGGTACGCGGGCCGCGGGACCAAACTCCTTACCTTTTTTGAGTCAATTAAGTTTTTTTACTTACCCGCAGCATTCGCTGCAACCACGATCGCCAGTAATAAAAACATTTCCTTTACCATTTTCATTTTTAATGATGCGTTGCTGAAAGAAATAAAATAATGTTTTGCAGATCATAATGTTACTCTACCAAAGTTTTGGTAAATGTAATAAGTTAACTAAAAATATTATTTACAAACTATGTATCTAACGCTAAACTATCATAAAAATTAAGACTTGTGTAAGAGGAAAAGTTAAACTACTACTACTCAAGCCTAAACGGTCCGGTTCATTGAATTAAACATGAAAGATTTTTAGATCACTTATGTATAAAAAAAATATTTTACACCTATGTAATATATGATTTTAAAAAATATACACCTTCGTGTAATATAAAATCAGTCAACACACCATTCACTGCCCGATAATAAATAATTATTATGAAAATAGCCTCGAATTTAAATGAACTTCATCAGATAATTATTAATTTTAAACCACTAAACAAAGACCCTTCAAATTACCTACACGTGGGTGCGCAGTGATAAATATAAGTAGGTATTATAATTAGCGCAAATCACGTGGCCTAAGAATTGTAGCTCTACTTATTTGAAGACATATGTTCCATAATTAATCTTGCGATTACTAATTATTATTAGGGAAGACCACTGCGAGTTGATTTCGTTCATGTATTTACAGAGTTAAATTCTATTTCTAATACCTTCGAAAAAAGGAGATGTTTTCTGGGTACCTTAGGATTTTAGTCAATGACTGAATAAAAAAAATATGTTCGGGGCGGAAAGGAGTCCCTGTTTTAATTTTAAAGGCATTTTATAAAGGCAAGTAAAATGTATATAATATAAGTCATAAGTACCATAATATCATCAACAAGGAACAATAAATTCATATGCCCGATCCACACTCTTCACAATGCTTAGTATTCTTTTATCTGTGACAATGCTATGCGAGGACGCGAGAGAACGCGAGTGCGAGAGTGAGGACGGTCTTCTCCTTTTCCCATTTTCTTTCCCCAAGCCGCGTGATGAGAGCCTCTACGAGGTGCCTCGCGAGAGTCTAGAGCAGGCAATAGAAAATAGCAAGTTGAAGTGGCAATAGGCGGGCCACATCGCTCGAGGAACCAAAAACCGCTGAGACGAGAACGAAAGGTTCCCCAGCGGCAACCACGGACCACCCGACTCAGCTAATAATAAATACTTATATGGGCCTAGTTTTACGGAATTTGTAGGTTTCTATAAAAAATGAGCGTTTAATTTTAATTGCTGTCTCCTCTACTATAACAGATTAATACGATGGCTTAATCCTTATCGACTGAGATTAAAATGGACACAACATATACCACAAGTTAACACGTATCCTGTAATATGTATTATAATCTATTCCGTTTTAACGATGACGCTTGCAATAAGTATGTTTAAGGCGCCAGGCCGATATGAACCAACCTGGTACCTATTTGAAGCGGTAGTGGCCAAGGGGTTATGTGGCGCGGATGCAAATCTGGACCACCGAGTTCGAATCCTAGCCCCGTACCTATGACTTTAATAAGTTATGTGCGGTTCTTCCACTCGCTGTACTGGTGGTAGGCTTCGGCCGAGGCTAGTTACCACCCACTTGACAAAACCGTGTCCTCAAGCGGTCGTTGTGACCGTGTTCCGGCATGATGTTCAGTGAAGCCAGGGGGGATTTATCCCGCCTTCTAGGTTTAGTCTGCTACCATCTACGGCCGCATCGTCGCTTAAGATCAAGCGAGGTCGTGGTGGACGGATAAAAAAAAATGAGGCCTTGTTATAGGCGGAGAGGGCTCACAGAAGGTAAACTTAGTAACCTTTTTTATCCCAGGAAAAATGCGTTACGCATCGTTACAATTGCGCCGGAGTTCCCAGCGCCCCCCGGCTGTGTGGATCTCCCCCCGGCTAAACTAAGAATTTTCCTAATCGTTTCAAAAAGGAATAGCAATTTGAGAATATCATTTTTTTTTTGTCAGTTTATAACGCTCTTATCTCCTTTATAAATGTAAGTAGGTCCAAATTTCGTCATAATAAAAATTGATTAAAAGATAGCTAAGTACTTACGGTAATTATTTAATTATTATTCCTAATTAATTATAATCATCCAGGACATATCCAAATTATAATATACTGATATTAATTATCAGTATTCTAATTGCTGTCAAGAAATCCCACTGAGGTTTTGTTCTTAGTAACACCGATATCGTGAAAAGTGTTGAACCTACAACACTTTATTGAGACCAACATTTTACCAGAATAGAATCAAAACGAAATTAAGGTTCACAATGGGCGACCTTATCTATATTACACAATATATTACAGAGATATGATTTAGGACAGTAATAAAGTGCCCATTAAATAATTTGTATTAAGTGTGAGTGAAATTAAAAAAAATAGCACTCCGGGAGTGCCGGCAGAAGTGAAAACTTCAATATTAACGTTGTGTTTAATTATAAGTATAAAAATACTATCATTTATGAGGTAGAATACAATGTTTATTTATTGCGCTATCGTACACAAATATGACAATTTATATGTTGTTATTTATAATATTATATCGTTATTTATATATAACATTAAATTTTATCTCTCAGAAAAATCAACTTCCATCCATAATTTCGACGACTTTTACACCATCGTTATTATCAGAATCATCATCGCAAATTTTTACAACTGATACAATTGGTTTATGATAACTTAAGTAAGAAACAAACAGTTTTGATTCGAACCTATTTAAGTGTCTAATAAAAAAAATATAAAATATAAAACAAGTGAAATTTAAAAAATACTTTTTAAAAACAAGCTTTAATTATTGTTATCATCTTGCCATCATAAAGTACTCGTCAAGACGAATCAAATGAGCCCAAACTCGATGGGGTTGCGTTGTTTTATCACAGAGTTCCTTTGGCCACCTTCCAGCTCCATCATCAGATCAGCTCGATGTCATAAAAATATTGCATTGTCATCCGATTTACACACGCATGCAAATTTTCAGCTCAATTGGAAACCGGGAAGTGGGTCAAATTAAACTTGCAAGATTTGATTACAGACAGACAGACAGACAGACAGACAGACAGACAGACAGACAACAGACAGGTGAAAGTAATATAAAGCTTGTAAAAAAAATATCGGGCGCGCGCTTGTCTAAGCCCCCTCTGCCGCCTAAACAGAGCAGCACACTCAGGCACGGTAGAAAGAGTGGGAGATACTAGTTCCTCTCCCTTCCCCTCGATCTTACGCTTTTTCGATCAGCATCACGTGACCACGGTAAAGAGATATACAGTAGTTTGACTCCATAGAAACGGGCGGAAAATGGAAGTGAATAGATGTCGGTAGATGTGGGTAGAAGTGGGTATATAATCCAGAAGCGGGTGCCACGCAGCGACGGGCGGACGTCGCGATAGTTTTTTGCAAGTATTTAGTGTTATTTACGTTATTTACTTTTGACGTATGTATACATAATATAATAAATTATATAAAATTATATATAAATGGCAAAAAAATAGCATACTATATTATGCTGTTTTTGGTAGCTTGAACTTATCATTGAACTTATCAGGAAATCCAGAAATAACATTATTAACCCCCGACGCAAAATCGACGGGGTGTTATAAGTTTGACGTGTCTGTCTGTCTGTCTCTCTGTGTGTGTGTGTGTGTGTGTCTGTCTGTGGCACCGTAGCTCCCGAACGGATGAACGGATTTTGATTTAGTTTTTTTTGTTTGAAAGTAAGGTTAGTCGAGAGTGTTCTCAGACATGTTTGGTGGAAATCGGTCCAAGATGGCCGTCGCTACAAAATGGCGGATTACTTATTTCTTCCGAGACCCCCTCAATATGGGTATCAAATGAAAGGGCTTAACTAGTAGAATACAACCCATTATATAAAATTAAAAATCCAAGATGGCCGCCACCACAAAATGAAGAATTGCGTATTGCGTTGGGGGTTTTTTAAATTTTTAATTTAATTCACTTGTTTATCAAGCAACATGGAAAGGTAATAAAATTAAAAAGGTCAGTTAGTTAAAAAGGGGAGGAGGGGAAGGGGAGGAGGGGGGAAGGAGGGGAGGGGCAGGGGAGTGGGGGCAGGGGAGGGGGGAAGGAGGGGAGGGGGAAGGGGAGTGGGAAGGGGAGGGGGAGGGGGAAGGGGGGAGGGGGGACGGGGGAGGGGAAGGAGGGAAGGGGGAAGGGCAGGGGGAAGGGGAGGGGGAAGTGGAGGAGGGAGGGGGAAGGGGAGGAGGGGGAAGGAGGGGAAGGGAAGGGGAGGGGAAGGGGAGGGGAAGGGAAGGGGGAGGGGGAAGGGGAGGAGGGGGAGGGGAAGGGTATGAGGGGAGGGGAAGGGGAGAGGAGGAGGGAAGGGGGTAGGGGAGGGGAGAGGGGAGGAGGGGAAGGGGAGGAGGTTGTCTTGTCTCTTTTCTTGTCTCTTGTCTTGTCTCTTGTCTTGTCTTTTGTCTTGTCTTGGGTTTTAATATACGCCGCCACGACATGATAGGTAAGTAGGTAGTAGGTAGGTAGCTCAAGTAAGTAGATGATATGAAATAGGTAGGTACCTACTGTATGCGGGCAGCGGCTGCCCGCATAGGCGTACCCAGCTTCTGGTCTAGGGGGGGGCAGGCAAGGACGGATTCAGATTTTTTTTACTGAACTTGAACTTTGTGCCTGTGTTATGCGCCTATACATATTGTATGTTTTGACGTTGAGCAGGTAAGACCTATTTAAAGGTACGCTATACTTTGATTTAGGCTCGCACATAGCGTAAGAAAATTAAAATATTCTTCCTTTAAAAAGCGCGAGCAGCTTGCTGCGAGCGCCAAGAAATTTTTATATTTTAGGCAAGGAAAAAAGTGCAGTTAACTTCATCCGAGCGGTAGAAAAATTATAAATATTCTTCCTTAAAATAGCGCGAGCAGCTTGCTGTGAGCGCCGAGAAAATTTTATATTTTTGGCAACGAAAAGAGTGCGGTTAACTTGCTCCGAGCGGTTGGAATATTAAACCATTCTTTGCAATATAATCAATGCTTAAACAATTCTATATGTAAAGATAAAATGAAAAACTAATTATGTACAATTAAATTTATTTTTAATTCTGATTTTGTTAATTAAGTTTAATAAACAATCATAACACAACATAATATGGATGAAGATAAATATTTCGCTGCTCCTGTATGTTTAATATTATGTCTTATATCTGAAATAAACGATTATTTCATTTATTTAATTTAATTTAATTTAAACCATTCTTATTGAAAACAGCGCGAGCAGTTCACTGCGAGCGCCGAAAAATTTTATATATTGGACAACGAAAAAATGCAGTTAATTTGCTTCGAGCAATAGGAAAATTTAAATATTCTTCCGTAAAATAGCGCAAGCAACTTGCTGCTATTGCCAAGAAAATTGTATATATTTGACAACGAAAAGCGTGCAGTTATCTTTTTCCGAGCGGTTAGAAATTTAAATATTTTCACTTATAAGAGTGCGTACAGCTAAGAGCGCCGAGTATTTTTTATATTTCTGACCATGAAAGGTGAGCTTAGCTTATTCCGAGCAGCAAGAAACTTGAATGTTCTTACTAATAAAAGCGCAAGCAATTTGCTGCGAGCCGAGAAAATTTTAAATCTTGATTATGAAGAATGTGCAAACGGCTTATTTCGAGCCCCAAGAAAATATCCTATTTCTGACCACGAAAGTTACATTTAAGCGATATACTCCTACTACCTATAGCTACCTACGAACTTAGTGCAAGTGCCAAGAAATTTTATAAATATGATGACAAAAACTGTGCA
Organism: Hemithea aestivaria; assembly: GCA_947507615.1. Lineage (NCBI taxonomy): Eukaryota > Metazoa > Arthropoda > Insecta > Lepidoptera > Geometridae > Hemithea > Hemithea aestivaria. The sequence continues at coordinate 4,001,923 of OX382344.1, read as the reverse complement.
TTTATTATGCTCCGAGTGATGAAAAAATTAAATATTGTTACTACTCGTAAAAAGATAAAAACTATATTATAATTCTGACTACGAAACGTGTGTGATCGCCTTATTGCGAGCGCCAAGAAAATTTTATCTCTTGTTCTACAGATATAATATAAAGATATTCGGCTTCCAGGGGGGGGCAGCTGCCCCCCCCTGCCCCCCCCTGGGTACGCCTATGGCTGCCCGGCAGCCCTATGACTTGCGCATGTACCGCGCGACTGTAGGTATTTATGTTCAAAAATCACGCTCAGTCAAACTACTGTATATCTCTTTACCGTGACGTGACCCTGACGCGAGTTTGAAAGTTTTTACCCATACAAAAAAGTGCTCAGCGCCGCTAAAGAAGTTTTCACTTCAAAAATATTTAGTGCTAGCTAGTGAAATTACTGTGCTAAAGAGTCTCAACATCTTAAATGACTTTTGAATAAGAAGCGTTGGTGTAGTGAACCTAGAATTTCACATCATTGTGCAATCCTAGGTGGCACTGTACTGATATTATAGGCAGCGTTATCTCTTATTATCAGGAAAGCGTCATACATAAGCGTCTTGCTCGTCTTAATACTTCTTTGCTTAAAAAAAAAAGACCTTCATTGAGCGCCTAGTACCTATGGCCTATTATCTTCAAACTCCATCATCAGATCCTGCGGTTACACTTTAGTACCAAAGTACTCGTCAAGATTGATCAAATCAGTCCAAACTCTCTTAACTATCGAGTCTAAAGTCTTAACGCCTCGAATATCTTAATGTCTTTGAACTATCGAGCTCCTATGGGCACTGGTCACCTTCCGGTTCCATCAACGTATTAGCTGGCTCCACGTCATAATAATTTTGGATTGTCATCCAATTTACACATGTATGCAAAATTTCAGTTGAATTGGTAACCGGGAAGAGGATCAAATTTAACTTGCAAAATTCGATTAAAGACAAACATCGGGACAGGTGTAACTAATAATTAATAAATAAAACAGACAGTTCTGAATAATATGTATTTATTTTTACGTAAATTTAACTGGACCTTTCAGTCCTAAGTTTAATTTTAACACTGTTATGTGTGTTACATTTAGGATCAGTACACATCATGACATACTCGCCCGTTCACAAGTTATCAGTTTTATCCTTTATGCATCTGTATAATTAACGAAAATGGGTTTTAAAAGAAAATAAAACAATATTTTTCAAATCTATTTAATAGACAAATAAATATTTAATTAGTTTTGTGCATATTGCTATTTAATCTGATAAAAATTAGTTCATTATCTAACAGCGGATTATCCAGAAATGATTTTTTTGAATTCGTCGCCGATTTGGTTCGCGTATCGGATCCCGCTGAGCGCCAGCCGGTATAACACTGGAGCGGGCTCTACGGAATCTCCAGTTCTGAAAGGATATATAATTATTTTACACCACCATATTTTAAACCTATACCTATTTCTTCAGGCGTCACCAGGGGGTGAAGGAATACCTTGAGAAATTAAAAAAAATATTTCATCTACTTTTCGAATAAAAAGTCCATAAAATGTGTAATTTTTTTCTCTTTGAGAATTTTAAATTTCTCGGATTACATTTGTGCCAAGTGGCTAGTACCTACTAGCACAGACTATAACTTCTGCTCGCGACTTTGCTCCGACTAAGATTTTTTTTTCCTAGCAGAAGTCTACATCGAAATATCTACATATATCTGTGCCAAATGTTAATCCGTTCAGTGGTTTAGCTGTACGTGATAGATTAGTCAGAGTCAGTCAATCATGTAATCAATCACGTTTTTCAGATTTTGGAATCCCAATCAACAAGACTAAAAGGCAAACCCTCGATAGAGTGTTATTATGAAGAAAATATTATTTATGTTTTTTTATTATTATTCAGTATAACGCTAGGTCCTAGCCGCTAAGATTAACATAATGCTATTGAAGCATTTTCTATCAGTTGACCTGGAACTGTATAGTAAAGAAAAGGATGACCACGGACCACGGTCTCGTGACCACGGTTCATGTAACTGAGTCGTAACGTCGAGGTTGGTTTTATAATTGTAAACCTAGAATTAAATACCTACGCGATAAATCCCGACTTATATAATTAACAATAACAGAAAGTTTGGGAGGAGTGCTGACAATGTTAATTGAAGCAGTCTTAAAACTAACATACAATTTTCAAATTAACTACATAAATAATAATAATTAATTATCTGGGTTAGTAGATGGGTGCAGCTTTTATTTATTGTGGATCACGCTCACGTTAGCTACAAACCCACCACTTCTAAGTAACTTTTCGCCTTACCTTGTGTTTTCTCGTTTTAAGGGAAACTTACAGGCACTTGATTTCCCAAGGTTTCTGTACGTAGTAAATGTGGAGGGAGATGAGTCCAAATTTCTCGTGGCGCTTCAGCAAACACTCTGAGGCGTGGGGCATTGCCAACTGGATGAAAAAAGTCAAAGAATCAAGTCTCAATCAATCAGCTTAGAAATACATATTTACTAGTGGTAGGCTTCAGTCGTGGTTTATATCACCCATTAGACAAAACCCTGTCTTTCTATTTGTACAGTCAACTACAAAGAGATGTATCCATGTTAGTCTTACAAAATGAAGGAACTTTTAGTATACAAAAATTATTTAACCTTACTTCGTGACATTTTCAGTATCCACCAAATCTTATACTATATTCGATTCATTTTAAATGCTATTATTATGTATCACCTAAGGAAAAGTAGTGGGATACATCATTGTTGCATATTAAACGAGTCGATGATAAATATAAATTTTGATTGCTTCTAGAAATGTCACGAACCAAGGGTAGTTCATTGTGGCAAATGAAAATTTACTTCATTTTGTAAGCCTAACATGGATACATCTCTTTGTAGTTGACTGTACTGTGAGGTAATAATGATTATGTTCTATCACGAATCACGATATTCAGTGAAGCTTGGAAGGAAGGAGTTTATCTCTCTCACATAAGCAGACCAGAATAAAAGTGGGATCGCGTGGAAAAGCGGTCGCGATCGTTGTTTTGTTCGGAAGCGTTCATTCCTCTTTATTTGTGACAAGGTGTGTACTAATTCGAGCATTACAAATTCCATCCAGCTTTCCAGCGCCATCTTTCGGCTGTGTGTCACCTTTAAAGGTTAGCTTACCATCAGGCACCTGGGGGTCAGGCAAGCGCCAATCGCTAAAAAATGTACTGGGACGACAGTCGGCGTGGAAAACCGAATGCTATCGACAGTCATCCAAGTACAATTTTTAGTGTGTATAAGTTTTAGCCACAATCGATTAACGCTTGTCTAAGGGTGCTTATTTGCTCATTTAGTCAGTCATTATCATACAAAAATGTCTCACTCAATACTACTACTATTTGAGGGAACCAATTTCATATTTATAGGTCACCAACTGCGCCCAACGGTTTTCCCCGCTGCGCTGTACAGTAGTTAATATGTTATTTTAGGGTCTAAAGTCTAAGCTACACCAAACATACGAACGAATTTCAGCTTAATCGATCCACCTGTTAAGGCGTGAAAGAGTAACAAAACATACATCCTCACAATCTTTCGCGTTTTTAACCCCCGACGCAAAAACGACGGGGTGTTATAAGTTTGACGTGTCTGTCTGTCTCTCTCTGTGTGTGTGTGTGTGTGTGTGTGTGTGTCTGTCTGTGGTCTGTGGCATCGTAGCTCACGAACGGATGAACGGATTCCGATTTAGTTTTTTTTTGTTTGAAAATAGAGTTAGTCGAGAGTGTTTTTAGCTATGTTTGGTGTAAATCCGTCCAAGATGGCCGCTGCTACAAAATGGCGGATTACTTGGGGTTTTTTTTAATTTTTAATTTAATTCACTTGTATAGTTTTAGTAGGATTTATGACTGGTTAGCCTTTGACCACAATCTTGCCTGATCTTAAGTGATGAGTTGTTACCTGGACAGCACTTCTGGTAAGAGGTATGTCTTCGAACCAGTTCCTTTGCCTGGCTTCGCTGACGCGTGTGCCAGTAGTCTGGAAGCCGACGCCGATCAGCTCTCCCTTCGAGTACAATCCGAACCACGGCAGGAGAGGCGCCTCGCAATCGAACTCCCTGGTTGCGTTGTAGTAGTAATGAGTTCCTGCAAAATGGAATGAGTGACGTCATTGTACCTGACTGATTTTACTCTAGAAAAGGGAATCGGGTGACGTCACTCGTCACGCCGATATTTCCGCCCGCGCCGAAAGAATTTTTGTATAAGAAATGTTGTCCGTTTCGGACGATTATGCGAGCGATTCCTTCGGCGCGGTCGATGCGGATAGATGTGCATTCACCAAAACCAAAACATTGCGCGCGTTATTCTGCCACTATCAAATCATCATCATATCATTGTGCCTTTTGCGAGTGGTAATTATTTCGACTCTTAAAAAAATATTCTGAAGTATTTTAATGGGTTAAATAAAAAACCCCTTTCCAAAACCAATTGAAAATCACTCAGCTCGTCATGCCATAACATTATGTGGTTAAATGATGTCCTCACCCATATTAGGCACACAGTTCTGCTTCTTGAATTGTGTTCCTTTCATTTCTGCCTCGGAGATGGGGAACTTTAGCATTTTGCCGTCTATTCCTTGCACCCAGACCCCACCGTCCTGCAACGTGGCTCCATTTTCTGCAGTTGGACCAGCGCCGACTTTCAACGAATCTACGAAAGGTATAAGAATATTATTATAAACTTTTTTCTTTACACAGAAAAATCGTAATATCGTACGGGAGGGTTATGTGGGACTAGCTGCTAGCTGTCCTCTCTGAAAAAAGCGTAAGTGTTATTCTAGTTTCTAAGCTAACTGCAAACCAAATTTCAACTGAATCGGTTCAGCCGTTTAAGCGTAAAGGGGTAATAACTGACTTCAAATAAATAGGCCAAGCGCTATTCGGGCTTCCGTAGTAGGTACTGGCAAATCGAGTATTAACTGCCTTAACTTTCATCAACGATATCTTTAAATCTAATAAGAGAGCTATCTTGACTGCTATATATATAGTTTTCCTTAAAAGGAGGAATGGTTTTTATTCGTGAATTTATAGTTACATCGATCAAATGGAAAATAAATAACTCTCGTTTTGGTTTCGGTTAAAAGATGAGATATACCTTCATTAACGAAGAATTCTGTAGAGTAATAGAATTCTCTCTTTGGCTCCCCTTCAGTGGCTGGAGCTGACCACGTTTTGAAGTATTTTTCAGGCTTCAGCTCTGGGTCTATGTTTCCCGTTGGAACCTATAATGAGAATACATTGTGATCAAAATGAAATGATTTTGATAAAACACATTCTGCAACGAACTGGGGGTAGACTTCCTTTGCACCGGGAGTAGACTTCCTTGGCAGGAGGTCGACCAGAGTGAAATTACTGGGCTGACGAGTCATCTTATGACTCTTGAGTACGATTAAGAAGTATTGGTGCAGTGCACCTAGAATTTTACATCATTGTGACATACTGGGTGGTACTGTACTTATGGGTTTTGATTATGGGTAGAGTTATCGTTTACCATCAGAACCTTGTCAAAAAGAATGATTGCAAGGTAAAATCTAATTAGTTCCAATTTCCAATAATATAGGAATGTAGTTTTTCGATTGTGAATAAAACATACGAGTAAGTCGAGATTAAACTTATATCATTTTTTGAGACTGGCCAGAGGTGGCGCAGGATAGAGATGCGTGGAGGGATTTGGGGGAGGTCTTTGCCCAGCAGTGGGACAGTATAGACCAGAAAAAAAAATTTTTTTTTTGAGTGGACACTCGCTAAGTGACACCATGCTCGCTGTGACATCATGGCCCCAGGTTAATATCCCACTATCCTACTAATATTTCAACGTGAAAGTTTGTAAGAACACGTATGTATGGATGCTTGTTACTCTTTAACGCCTAAACGGGTGGATTGATCGTACTGAAATTTAGTATAGAGATAGCTTAGACCCTGAAATAAGACACAAGTTACAGTGCAGCGGTTAAAACAGCTGGGCAGCTGGTAAAAAATAATAATAACATTTGTTGACAGACAAACTTATATATTTTAGACAGATCTCTGTTGGTTTGGTAACATCATCAAAACTTTCTAGAAATGTCCCACAAGGCCAAGCCGATGGCCGATCCTGCGATTGTTATCCATTACAATAAATTAGATAAACGTCCACAATTGACGACAGATTGCGTGAAGAGGAGCCTAGCCACTTATGCCTTACTATACATTGTTGGAATTATATGCATATTCGCTTCGAAGGGCAGAGTGGCCATAATAATAATAATTGGGGTTTATACTCCAAAAGAACAGGTTACCCTTCTTACACTGCATTTCTGTATATGTTGCAGTTTCAGGTCGACGAGATTACTACAATAAATACAATGCAACATGACCCGACAACTGCCTCCTACATATCTTATAGGAAACAGTCAGGTCCCATAGTTTTACATGCCTTCCGAAACACGGTAGCGTCCATGTGAAAAGTTTTTGCCACACAGATTTGAACCCAGGGCCTCCGGATCACAAGTTGGACGTACTACCATTGGGCCAAGGACGCTACACCCATGACCATGGAACATGATGTTAACTGGTTGATGACATTGTTGTGCAGGAAAGACCAGCAGGATGCAATCTGCTCAAACTAAAGATAAGTGGCACTAGAGGGAGAAGGTCTATGCCAATCATGATGTGTCGTGTTGCTTATAGTCCAGTAAAAGAAGAAATGTGGATCGAAAAGTCGAAAGCAGAAAAACTAACTTAGTAACTTTGTTTGGACTAGTTAGGAGATAAACATACTAAAAGTCCCCACCCCTCCGAGGTGAGCCCGAGGGGGGGGGAGGCCGAAGAAGGTCCCATTTTTAGGTTTTTTGCTTATATGTCAAGAACTGTGCGTTGTACGATATTTTGTTGTGCTACATTATTAAACCTCATAAAATTTTCTACAACATCAACCTTGACACTTTTTATCTATCTCCAATCGTTGTCCAGCTATGAGCTTCCAAACATGGTCTATTTTAAAAACGCTTAAATAAGTTTTCCATACAAAGTCAGTAAAAAAATCTTACAAATAAAATTTGACCAACTTCTGGTTGTCGTATCATAATGAAACTTTGCAAATGTCTAGAAATCTGATGACAATTTAATAATCTGGTACTACTGAGCTGATGTGATGATGGAGCCAGGAGGTGTCTACTGAAACTCATCAATGGCTATTAGTAAAACCGGCGAGTTTAGGCTCATTACATTCGGATTGATGAGACGTAGGCACCTCCTGGTCCATTATCAGACCCTCGACAGCAAGTGTAATGAATAAGTCTCATCGATTCGAATGTAATGTGCCCAAACTCAACGGGTTTACTAATAGTCATTGAAGAGTTGAACTTTTGCAAGTCTGCTTTTCCCGCTATGCGTAGGCCGGATGATTCTCTGGCCCATAGCGCTAAAGAAAAGGCCGATCTCCTCGGCTCTATCTTTGCCTCTAACTCGACTATCGACGACGGGGGTGCCACACCGCCTACTATCCCGCGGTGTGAAAGTTCCATGCCAGAAGTACGTTTCACTCAGAAAGCAGTACGGAAGGAACTTTTATCCCTTGACGTGCGGAAAGCGAGTGGGCCGGATAATATTCCCGCTATTGTCTTAAAAACATGTGCTCCCGAGTTGGCCCCTGTCCTTACGCGTCTTTTCCTGCACTCCTACACAAATAGAAGAGTACCTACTTCTTGGAGGACAGCCCTTGTTCACCCCATCCCTAAGAAAGGCGACCGTTCTGACCCAGCTAACTACCGACCCATTGCCATTACCTCCCTGCTCTGTAAGGTGATGGAGCGAGTTATAAACACTCAGCTCCTTAGGTACCTGGAGGATCACCAGCTGATTAGCGATCGCCAGTATGGCTTTCGCCACGGCCGATCGGCTGGTGATCTTCTTGTTTACCTCACTCACCGCTGGGCTGAAGCCGTAGAGAGTAAGGGTGAGGCACTCGCAGTTAGTCTGGACATCGCTAAGGCCTTTGATCGGGTGTGGCATCGGGCACTACTCTCCAAGCTACCTTCTTATGGTATTCCCGAGGGGTTGTGCGAATGGGTTGCTAGCTTCCTATCGGATCGAAGCATTAAGGTCGTTGTTGACGGGCAATGCTCCGACAGTAAGCCGATTAACGCCGGTGTCCCTCAGGGCTCAGTGTTGTCGCCGACACTGTTCATCTTGCACATCAATGATATGCTACAAACTAGTGGTATGCATTGCTATGCGGATGACAGTACTGGTGACGCTCAGTATTGCGGTCGCATCAATGCCCCCCGTGCCGAAATGGAGGAATGCAGGAACAAACTGGTGTCTGACGTTGAAGCTTCCCTGGAACAGGTCTCGGATTGGGGATCTCTGAACCTGGTCCAGTTCAACGCAGCTAAGACACAAGTTTGCGCGTTTACCGCTAAAAAAGTCCCTTTTGTTGACGCGCCTCGATTTCAGGACACTCCTCTCAAGGTCTCGGATAGCATAAGAATTCTGGGTGTTGACATTTCTGCTAATGTTCAGTTCCGTGGTCACATTGCAGGTAAGGCCAAGCTCGCTTCCAAAAAACTTGGAGTGCTCAATAAGGCGAAGCGGTACTTTACGTCGAGACAGAGACTACTTCTTTATCTAGCCCAAGTCAGACCCCACGTAGAGTACTGCTCCCATCTCTGGAATGGAGCACCCAAGTATCAGCTTGACCCTCTTGATGCATTACAGCGTAGAGCTGTCAGAATTGTTAACGACCCCAAGCTTACCGAACACCTAGAACCGCTCAGCTTTCGTAGGGACGTTGGATCCCTCTGCATCTTTTATCGCCTATACAATGGGGAGTGTTCCGATGAATTATTCGACCTAATCCCGGCGTCGCGCTTTTATCACCGCACGAGCCGACACCGCTCTAAAGCCCATCCACACATTATTGATGCTTGGCATTCGCGCACTGTGCGATTTAGTCGCTCCTTTTTGCCGTACACCTGCAAAATGTGGAATGAGCTTCCGCCTGCGGTATTTCCGTTGAGCTTCAACATGGGACTCTTCAAAAGGCAAGTGAATAGAGTCTTGAAAGGTAGGCAACGTACCAGCGGTACCCCCGGTATTGCAGGTATCCATAGGCGACGGTGCCACTTACCATCAGGTGGGCCGTCTGCTTGTTTGTCACCTATTACATAAAAAAAAAAAAAAAAAAAAAAAAAAAAAAGAGTTTCATTAGACACCTCCTGGCTCCATCATCAGATCAGCTCAGTGGTACCAGATTATTAAACTGTCATCAGATTTCTAGACATTTGCAAAGTTTCATTATGATACGACAACCAGAAGTTGGTCAAATTTTATTTTTAAGATTTTTTTACTGACGTTGTATGGAAAACTAATTTATGCGTTTTCAAAATAGACCATGTTTGGAAGCTCATAGCTGGACAACGATTGGAGATAGATAAAAAGTGTCAAGGCCGAAGTTGTAGAAAATTTTATGAGGTTTAATAATGTAGTACTACAAAATATAGTACAACGCACAGTTCTTGACATATAAGCAAAAAACCTAAAAATGGGACCTTCTTCGGCCTCCCCCCCCTCAGGCTCACCTCGGAGGGGTGGGGACTTTTAGTGTGTTTATCTCCTAACTAGTCCAAACAAAGTTACTAAGTTAGTTTTTCTGCTTTCGACTTTTCGATCCACATACCCTTTTTGGGCACTCATTGACTGGGCTATTAGCGTTTATGGTCTAGACAATAAACAATATTATAATTATTAAGTAATTATACAATATATTATGGCTTAGACAATAGACAAGCGTCAATCGCTTGTGGCTTACGCTAAAAAATTTACTAGGATGACTGTCGTTATCGTTCATTTTTCCACAGTGACTGTCATCTGCAATTTGCAGTACCCCAGTACCACCTTAGATTAAAAGAACATGGGCACAGCGCTATCGTTCCTATGCCAAACTTGGGCCTATTGGATCGGAAAGTGTCGGTTGCCGCACCGACTCGTGCTGAAGTAAAATTATGCCCTGGGTATAATTGAAGCGGACCACGTCAGAAATGTCAGTACCACTATCCTATTTTGCCACATATCTTCCTATTTTGCAACAAGTGATTGTCTGAGCCTACTGTTACAGTACCTCCGTCAGGTAATCTGGAGGTTCTGGATCCTGGGTTCACGATGGTGTGTGTGAGTGGCAAAATCTGCCTCGACGCTACCATATTTCGAAAGGCACGTAAGGTAGGTCCAGCTGTTATGAGATATATGTTGGTGGCAGGGAGAGTGTAGGAGGCATCTTGGCGACATGAAATCTCAAATAATTCCTAAGTAATATCACGTACCTACCTAATTACTTTAGTTTTCCTTGTAATAGGCAGTGTTTTGCTTCAAGGCCAACGGAACACCTGCCAATATTTTACCCAAAGATTAGACTACAGTAGGACTACAGGCATGATTTTTTATTTTGCAACGGATTTACAGAAGCTTTAGATTGATAATGTAATGTTATAACGTAAACTGATAATGATTTATATAATCCTAATAAGTATGAAAAGATCGTCCGTTACCGTCCGACATTCAGGTGGTCCGTTATCTATGAGATAACAGGGTTTCTCACTATAATACATTATGATAAAAAGTAAATAAACATTGTGAATCATTGGGTGAAAATCCAAGAAAATAGTCCACCGGATGGGATTATTAGATTAAACGTAGGTAGTATACGAGTATATTAAACCCATATATTTTTTCCGCCGTGTCGCCAAGCGGTCATATGACCGCGTTCCGATATATCTTACAAATATTATACAAGTGAATTAAATTATTTAAAAAAAAAAAAAACCCCAACGCAATATGTAATTCATCATTTTGTGATGGCGGCCCTCTTGCATTTTATATTTATTATAGTGCGTTGTATTCTACTCGTTAAGCCCTTTCATTTGATACCCATATTGATGGGGTCATGGAGAAAAAAGTTACCCGCCATTTCGTAGCGGCGGCCATCTTGGACCGATTTCCGGCTGGCAAACATGGCTAAGAACACTCTCGACTAACTCTACTTTCAAACAAAAAAAACTAAATCAAAATCCGTTCAGCCGTTCGGGAGCTACGATGCCAAAGACAGACACATAGATACACACACACACACACAGACACGTCAAACTTATAACACTCCGTCGTTTTTGCGTCGGGGGTTAAAAAGTGAAAGTTTGTAAGAATGGATGTCTCGATGTCAGGATGTTTGTTACTCTTTCACGCTTAAACGGGTGGATCGATTGAGCTGAAATTTGGTATAGAGATAGCTTAGACCCTGGAATAACACATAGGCACTGCGGGTAAAACCGCTGGGCGCAGAAAGTTATATATATTTTGAAATACTTACAGCGACTTGCAGGCCAGCTACAAAGCCCGCAGTGTCATACAAGGGGCAGACCATTCGGCCTGGAGGGCAGTACATCCTGAGCTCCTGCATGGGCCCCTTAGGCCTCTCGGTGCGTCGCCATCCTTCGCCCTCCACCTCGTGGATAGTCCGGGGGATGCGGAAGAAGTATTTTACGTCTGCTAGGGCATCTGACCAGCCGAATTTCACTGGTAGAAGAGAACACAAAATAAGTTGTACAAAAGCAATACTTATCGATTTTTTTACTCATATAACAAAGTTGGAGTCGAAGAGTGCTCGAGTGGAGACCATGGACTAGCAAACGCAGCGTAGTAAGTCCACCCACAAGGTGGACAGATGACCTTTTAAAGGTCGTCAGAAGACGCTGGATGCAGGTCGCTTCCAACCGATATATATGGAAGTCCTAAGGGGAGGCCTATGTTCAACTATGGACGTCCTAAGGCTGAGATGATGATGATGATACTAACAAAATTGTCATAAAATGAGCAGTAGACTTGTTAGGGCGTGTTAAATGTCTTTTTGAACACCGAGGAGAAGGTACACCGTAGGTATTAACCCGTCGTGGGACGTCGCGATACGTCACTATCCGGTAACAAATGTACACCTCTATTGAAGTTCGTCCAGTGACGTCATGAGTCATGACCAAGCAACTTCAGTGCGTTGTATCTCACACGTTTTTATCAAATTTACAAAGAAAAAAATATACGTGTCCAAATTTTTTTTATTTTCTTCTAAATATATAAAAGGAAAGAGTGACTGATTGACTGACTGATCTATCAACGCACTGCCTAAACCACTAGACGGATTGGGTTGAAATTTGGAACACAGATAGGTTTTATGACGTAGATTTCTGAGAAGAACGGATTTTGCCACGCGGGTAAAGCCGCGAGCATAAGCTAGTATAATATATTAGTAAGATGTGTACTTAATCTACTTAATGGACATATTTTTTTTAGTCGAAATCCCCATTCATTAAACAATTTATCTGATATTATAATAATAGTGCTCCTCATGTAGAGTCTAAATTCCTCATAGGTTACTTGTTGCCTACTCACTACTTTAACTTAGGACACGTGAATACCGTTAGTTTTATCGAAAGATTAATATCGCCTCATATTATAATAAATATTATAATAAGATTATTGACTAAAACAGACTGGATTAACACAGGGGGTTCCGTAGGTTATTATAATTTTCTATGCAAAGTTAAGATAAGATAAGATTTTTTTTATTGATCCACATATGAAAGAATAGTTCCTAGTTAGATTTCTTGACCACGCAAAATAAATAGTATAGAAACATAATTAATAATATATTTACCTACGAGTCCATCATGTTTAACACCTGAAACAGAAATAAACTTTATTACTAACACAATACATAATTTTATCTAAACGCCTGGTTCCCGCTAGGGTAGGATGCAGAGACTATTTCCCTCTACTTAGTACGATCCTGACACACCTCTTTCGCTTCCTCAACTTTCATTTTTTTTTATACTATATAGGCCTACGTTTGACCACATCCCACCTGATGGAAAGTGAAAATGCAGTCGACGATGGATCACGTATGACGCCTAGAAAGGTACCTATTCACTCGTGCCTTGAAGATACCCAAGTTGTACCGCTCGGGAAACACAGATGACGGCAAAGTGTTCCAAATGCGACCAGTTCTCATTAGAAACGACGAAGCAAAACGCTTGGTGCGGGCTGTTGGTAGCGCCACTAAGCCATCACATTCTTTATACACGCTCGCCGGTTCTTAGTACCCCTGACCTGGCCTTTCCTAACACAATAATTGTGGGGGTCGTAAATAATAACTTCGGTGCTTCAATAATAGTGGACTGTATTTCGTTTTCTTCTTAGGTGTATATATAATACAATATACAATTCAAGCGAAGTCGTAGAGCGTAACAATATTTTTGGCCGGGCACCTTAGGCACTCCCTACCCTTACCGGATAGAGAGCACCTAATTTATTACACAAATTTCACAAAACTTTCTCTAATTTTCACTATGGGCCCGGCACATTTTCGACTATAACTTTCTCATACATCGTAGGATTTTACTCATCATAATCTTAAAATCTAGCTTACGACGTTATCTATTACCATGTATTACATAATCTTTACTTATTCTTTTACATAATCTACAATAAGCAAAAACATGGCAAAAATACGCGTTCGCGCGGTTTTTATATGTACTTGTCTCGCTCTAACATATTGCTGTCTTTCTCTAGCAATTTGGCGATTACATATTCTCATTCAAGTACAAATATTCGTTTACAATAAGTTTATTTACGCGTATTCAAGAAGTAAATAAACCATGACAAATTTTACATAACAACAAATCAAAATAGCAAAAAGAAAATAAAGAGTTTACATAACTGCTCGTAATCGAGTTTGTAAAATTAAAGTACTTAAGCTATAAAACACGAAATCTATACATAATATGTGCAATAAATGCGACTAAAGCTACGGGAGTTTACACAGGTACAAAAAAGAAGGAATATTTATTTACAAGGCTCGTCGATCCGCAACATACTCCCCCTGGCGTAGATTATCGCAGCCATCATTAAAAGGGAGGACGATGAGCCGTCTTACTGGTCGTCTAAATATTCCACCCCGTGTTCGCACATCCGCACTCCTCACCACACCATCAGGTCCGCAATAAACGGTCTCTACCCGTCCACGAGGCCACACACCACGTGGTAATAGCCCATCCGCTATGATCACTACGTCACCTTTTTCAATATTACGTAGCGGTTTTCTAACGTCACCTCTCGGAGTCAATGTAGGTACGTATTCTTTTACCCATCGCGCCCAGAAGGCGTTCGCAATGGCTTGCGACGTTCTCCACGCTCTTCTATCTGCGATATCACATTTTCCGACTATAGGTGACCCAAGCGCGGTACCCAGTAAAAAGTGATTGGGGGTCAATGCCTCCGGGTATTCTTCACATACTGATACGTGGGTCAATGGCCGCGAGTTGATCGTTTGTTCGATCTCGATCAAAGCGGTGTTGAGCACTTCTTCTTTCGGTGCTTTTCAGAGTGAGATAGCGATAGTGCACTCTTCATTTTAAACTTCACTTTTCGTAGCGTTGTCGTTTTACAGCTGATTCCGGGCTGTAACATCTGGGAGCTCACAGTTTCTCAATATACTCGAGGTCGTAAATCTCGGCGAAACTTTCAGCTTTTTCAGGCGGGAGAGGGTCGTAATCTGTCCCCCGGGGTCAAAGACCAACATATCGGCGCCGAGTGATTTTCTCTTTGTCGGTATTTGTTGTCCTGCTCGCACGTCCGGCGATACTCGCGGCATATTCGTGCTAAAAGCGAATTCGTCCGTAACGGCGGTCCGTTTGAGTGTTTGTGTTTTACCGTACTCTTTTCGAGTAGTAACGCGATCGGCGTTATCTACTCCCCCTAGTAATGGAAGTCGGTTCGAACTCCATCGAGCGAGCTCGAAACCGGCTTTTTTATGGACCGCGATGACTTGCTCCATCGTTTTAGCTGTAGTTTCTTCATCGTTGAAACTCTGTAGCCTGTCGTCCATATAATGACATCGAGTTGAGTCGAAAACTAGGCGGACTTTATTCGGCTTGTTCGGGTTTGTCACTGCGAAGTGTGGTAGGTACCACATTTTATCGTCTCCGCTGTGATCTTGTTCACATTTAGTCGCGTAACCTTTCTCGACTAGTTTGTTTATCTCGTTCGAGTATGCCACCTTAAACTCGGGCGACTTGTCCATTTTTCGCTCGATACTTTTCAGACGTCGCAGTGACATATCGTAACTCGGTGGTAGGTGTACATCATCGGTGCGCCAAGGTAATCCCACTTCGAACCGGTTCTCCACTCTTGTCGCCGTGCGGTTAAATATTTCTACCGCTCGTTCGTTCTCGGCGACTGGTTTCGGCTTTTTCGAGATACCTATAGAGTCCAACTCGAAGTGCGTTCTCACTAGGTCGTGCAGCTCGTCGTCCCGTTCTTGTAACGTACGAACATGCAAGACCCGCTCGTCGCTGGAAACTATAGCGCTGTGCGGGGTACTCCCGTGTATCACCCATCCAAGTTTTGTTAGAGACGCGGCTGGTTGTGTTCTCTTGCCAGTCAACAACTTTCTTGATATTATCAAGTGCCAATTGTCGGCTCCAATCAAGACCCGAGGCTTCACGTCGGCGTAACATAAGTCGTTGTCGCGCAGACTTCGCAAATGTCGATGGTCGAGTAGTTCGCGCCCGACAGACTGACTGCCTAGCTCGAGCTGTCGCACGGTGCGCGCTTTGATGTTATAGTACTCGCTTTGATGTCTGCCTTTGATCGCGACGTCGACGGCTCTGCTACTTGCCTCTCTCTGGCTTGACGTGACTCCGTGAATATTCAGCGGTCTTGATGGTCCTTGCGCCCCGATCTGGGCGGCTATGTCGTCGTCGATAAGGCTAATTGTAGAACCCTCGTCCATTAATCCGTAAGTCTCTATTTCACCGGCGGGTCCTTTGATCGTAATCGGGCACACCTTGAGTAAAACTCCGTGGGGTGTGTGTACTCTCGCAGACGCGGTGATGGCAGAGTCTTCTTGCGGTGATGGTGATGAAACCCTCTTTGTGTGAAGTAATGCGTGATGAGGCATTCTACATTCTTCTATTCCACATTTTTTAGCCTTACATGCGAAGCGACGATGTTTGTTGTTGAGGCAAACAAAACATATCTTTGTCTCTTTCGCACATTGCCATCTCTCTTGCACACTCATTTCTTTGAGCTTTTTGCACTGTGGCGTGGGATGTTCAGAACCACAACAATGACACACGTTCTTGCTCTGTGTGTTACCGTTCTCAGTTGTGGTGTAAACTTTAGCGTTCGTTGTTCGTTGCGATGTTTTCTGCGTTTTCGTGTCTTTGTTCGCCGTATGCGATGCTGTCGTGTAGCAGTGACGTACCGCACGATCCGCTTCTCTCATGAAGAAGCGCGATAACGTCACGATCTCAGACTCGTCCGGGAATCCATGATCTTCTGCATAGTCGCACCAACGGGATCGCAAATGTTCACTCATCTTCTCAGTGATGTGGCGAACTAACATTGGGTTTTTCAGGTACCCCTTCTTATCAAGACACGAAACGACAGTTACGATGTTTTGCAACTTAATTGCAAACACGTTCAGATCTGCCGCGGTCGTTCCTATACGCGGCAGTTTCCTTAGCTCTTCTAAGGCTTGATCGATAATTATCTCTGGCTGTCCGTAACGCTGTTCGAGCGTTGCCATAATCGCGGACGGCTCCGTCGCTGTGTATAATAGCGCGACTACACATTGTCGGGCTTCTCCCTTTATACACGAGCGTAGACGGGCGAGATTTTCGATCGGCGGTATGTTGTAGACCGTAGTCGCTTCATTGACGGCCGCTTTGAACGGAAGCCACTCCCCCGGTGCGCCGCTGAACGGCGGTAGGTCTGGTGGTTTTCTGCTTCGGTTCCCTCGGGCCATCTTCTCTAAAGCTTCGGCTAGTCGGTCAATCCCTCTATCATGGGACGGAGCGCGGTAAGGCGACGACTCGTTCCGCGTTGCCTTGTACGTTGCACGGTTCGGTGCGATAGTGACTCGTTCTGTCTCTCTCGCACGTTCCGTGCGCTCACGTGGGCGCGCTGCTTCTTCGGTGTCGGTCGTTTGTACGCGATTAATCCAATCGCTAACTCGCTTGCTATTCTCAGCTATGTCTTGATCACGCAGACTTCCGCGTTCCGATTCTTCTTCGTGAATCGCGTCGATGTCTGCTGCTAACCTCTTCTTTATCAGCTCGGCTTGGATCTGCAGTTCCTTTCGCTGTACGTCCGCCATCAGCTCGGCGGCTTCCAATTCAGCTCTACGGATCCTTGCACTGGCGCTGACCGTCGATCGGACGGAAGGGGCGCGGCTCGGCGGCTTGTCCAACGTGGTGGTAGGCGGTGGTGTGGGGCGCGGAATGTACGCGGGTGCGGGGTTTGTAGACGGTGATGCCGGGTAGTCCTCGTAGACACGTAGCTCGGTACCGTCTCGTTCGTCGACGGCGGCTTTGCTGCGTGTAGTCGGCATCTTCGGCTCTTGTGTGCCCCTAACGGCCCTACCTCCCTAATTTCCCTACCTCCCTAACGTCCCTAACAGACCCGCAGGAGGGGCCGGCCCTGTTTAAAGGCCGGGATACGCTCCCTTGGGGATGGAAAAGGGGGACGGGAGAGGGGGGACTTACCCGGCAGAGAAGTATGCACAGAACGAGGTGCTCGGCGGGAGGGGGGAATGTCCTCCCGCTTCAGCAGTGCCTACAGTCCGGCCCTCGTCTGTACACACCCGTACCGGCGTAAGAACACTGTTCGGTGGTCTTGCCCACCGGTAGCGCCGTGTCAAGCAACTACTCCACCAATATAGGCGTTGGACCTGTCTCCGTCGCCCTTTGACACCGTTAGGTGGCTAAGGAGCACAGGCCGCGGACGAACCGCGTTATTGTTGTTGATAGCGAGTCTTCGTATTCGTAGACCGACGGTAGGTCCTGGGACGTCCTCAGGTACCCGGCGCGCCTTTGGGCGTTCTTGAAGTGCCTCTTGTGGCCTCTTCACCATAAGGCGCCGGTTGACGACTCAGGAACCTCGTTCGGGGTTGGGGTACCGTATTAATGTAACACGGTACCAAAGCGACGCTCGACGCTTGCTTGATGCCGCCCGCTGTCGCCTCGTTGACAAGCGGCGCGGTACAGTTGCAGAAGGTCGTCCGCTGTCCCCAGGTTGACAGGCGTACGATGCAGATGCAGATGGTCGTCCGCTGTCCCCAGGTTGACAAGCGTAACGATGCAAATGTGGGTAACCGCCCGCTGTCCCCAAGTTGACAGGCGGAACGGTTCAAACTCAAACTCAAACTCAAACTCAAAATTCATTTATTCAAATAGGCTACAATGGAGCACTTTTGCAAGTCAATTTTACATTTTATTTTAGTATTCTACCGCTCATTCGCAAGGCACCTCTATGAGAAGAATGAGCAAGAAACTCATAGGGATTGCTTTTTTTAAATATGTGTTTACAATTATTATCTTGGTTACATAATTTATTTACAGGTGGTTGCAGAGGTTTCCAGGCATCTTTGTCTTCTATGTATTGGCTAATTTTATAATAGGCTTTCTTTTGTAATATGTCTTTAACACGGCTTTTGAATTTACCTTCTGTGAGCCCCGTTATTTCATCAGGGATTTTATTATAAAAACGTACACAATTCCCTAAAAATGATTTATGGCTCGTTTTGGACAATCTGAATCGAGGTACAGCTAACTTATTCTTATTTCTAGTATTAAAGCTATGAGTGTCACTATTTAACTTGAATTTATCTAAATTTTTTCTGACATACATAATATTTTCGTAAATGTACAAAGATGGTAGGGTCAGTATATTTATCTCTTTAAAGACCTCTTTTAAAGAGTCTCTTGGGCGCATCTCATAAATGGCACGAATTGCACGTTTTTGCAGTATGAAAATAGTCTCAATATCTGCTGCCGACCCCCACAGTAAAATACCGTATGACATTAGACTATGGAAATATGCAAAGTAAACTAATCTAGCTGTAGCTACATCTGATAGTTGCCTGATTTTATACACCGCATATGCTGCAGAGCTTAATTTCCCTGACAATACGTTAATATGATTACCCCATTGTAACTTAGAATCTATATTCATGCCAAGGAATAAAGTTGCATTGTCAAGCTTTAGTATTTCACCATCAAGAACTACATTCGATTCTATGTACCTAACGTTAGGTAATGAAAATTTCAGGCATTTAGTCTTTTTCGCATTCAATAACAGATTGTTAGCTGCAAACCATTTAGATATTACTACTAAAGCGTTATTTACATGTACAAGCTCACTATCTTTCCTATCCACTTTGAATATTAGCGAGGTATCATCGGCAAATAAAACGATGTCTGCTAGGTCTTTAACCATGTAAGGGAGATCATTTATATATGCCAGAAACAAAAATGGACCAAGTATTGACCCCTGTGGCACTCCCATTCTAACAGGATGGCTTGATGAAATGACACCGCCAATATCCACTTTCTGCTGTCTGTCCGACAAGTAAGATTCCACCAAGTTCGAGGCATTTCCATGAATTCCGTATACCTCCAACTTCCTCAGCAGTGTGCTATGATCCACACAATCAAAAGCTTTGGAAAGATCACAGAATACGCCAATAGCATCCTTTGAACTCTCCCAAGCCTGAAGGATCAGAGTCATAAGGTGACTACCTGCATCAGTCGTAGATCTACTCTTGGTGAAACCATACTGACTTTGATGTAATATTTTGTGTTGATTGAAGTGAGACAGCAGTTGGTGCAGCATCATCTTTTCAAAGACTTTGCTCAGGACAGGAAGGACCGAGATCGGCCTATAGTTAGAGGGATCAGTTTTGCATCCCGATTTAAAGATTGGGGTGACTTTGCTAACTTTCATCAGGTCTGGAAATGTGCCTTTATCTATACACAAATTAAACAATTCCGATAAGTAAGGAGCAAGGGTGTCTATAAGCGACTCTACCAATTTAACCGATAGGCCCCAGAGGTCTTCAGTGGCTTTTACATTTAGGCTTTTATACGTTTTTCTAACATAATTTGCCGATACATGTGTAAAGGAAAAGTCAGGTATATCATGTTTAAAATTTTCCTTTAGATAAGTTACTGCTAAGTCGGGAGAAGAGTCAAGTGACTTAGTTGAATTTAACGCGATGTTAGAAAAGAAGTCCGCAAAGATATTTGCAATTTCTTCAGAACTTGATATATCAGCTGGACAGCCCGACGTACCAACGTATCCATACTCAAGCAACTCAAAGTGACAACTAGGCTCTCAACCATCTGCCTCAAACGAGTTCTTGAGTATTTTGGTCATATTACCAGGAAGTCCAGTAACAACTTAGAGAAACTAATGATTACCGGCAAAGTTGAGGGAAAGAGACCACGAGGACGCAGCCCAACACGTTGGTCCGATCAAATCCGCGCTTCACTGGACACCACAGTATACGATGCGATGCAGGTGGCAAGCAATCGGGATCGATGGCGTGACATCATTAGGAAAAAGATAGTGAGAGGAGGTCACGACCCTCAGAATTGAGGAATACGACGCAAGGAGGAGGATCCTTAGTTTTACTTTTACCCGTCTCTCTATTAATAGTATTCCAAACGGCCTTAACTTTATTGGTTGATTTGCTTATTCTATCTCTAATCATCAAGGCTTTAGCTTGGATGCAGACGGCTTTGAAAGTCTTTGAGTAACATCTAACATATTCTACAAAGGACTCTGAATTATTATGGGCTTTATCGCTGTACAATTGGTACATATTATCTCGGCTTATTGTTCAAATGTAGGTGGGCCGCCCGCTGTCCCCAAGTTGACAGGCGGAACGGCTGATGCTGGAGTAATCCGGCGTCGATGGACCACGTTGTGGGGGTCGTAAATAATAACTTCGGTGCTTCAATAATAGTGGACTGTATTTCGTTTTCTTCTTAGGTGTATATATAATACAATATACAATTCAAGCGAAGTCGTAGAGCGTAACAATATTTTTGGCCGGGCACCTTAGGCACTCCCTACCCTTACCGGATAGAGAGCACCTAATTTATTACACAAATTTCACAAAACTTTCTCTAATTTTCACTATGGGCCCGGCACATTTTCGACTATAACTTTCTCATACATCGTAGGATTTTACTCATCATAATCTTAAAATCTAGCTTACGACGTTATCTATTACCATGTATTACATAATCTTTACTTATTCTTTTACATAATCTACAATAAGCAAAAACATGGCAAAAATACGCGTTCGCGCGGTTTTTATATGTACTTGTCTCGCTCTAACATATTGCTGTCTTTCTCTAGCAATTTGGCGATTACATATTCTCATTCAAGTACAAATATTCGTTTACAATAAGTTTATTTACGCGTATTCAAGAAGTAAATAAACCATGACAAATTTTACATAACAACAAATCAAAATAGCAAAAAGAAAATAAAGAGTTTACATAACTGCTCGTAATCGAGTTTGTAAAATTAAAGTACTTAAGCTATAAAACACGAAATCTATACATAATATGTGCAATAAATGCGACTAAAGCTACGGGAGTTTACACAGGTACAAAAAAGAAGGAATATTTATTTACAAGGCTCGTCGATCCGCAACAATAATGTTATCATAGGCAATTATTCTAAATGCACCGAGCTCCTTTGAAACTTTGATTTTTACCATAAAACTTCAGATCAACAACTGTATTATAAAATGTAATATTTTCTAGAGCGAGGTCAGTGTATTAAATGACGCGCGACTAAGCTCGCAGCTCGATGCAGTTTAATTTGTAAGAATTGTCATAGTCAGTTTTTTCATCAGCATTTAACTTTTTCTATAATAATAATTAAAAAAAAATACGCAGATGTTTCAAATACGCATACATGTTTACACCTATCAGTTTAGTCTTCACCGACTTGTTTAATTCAAATGCTGCAAGCGGCAATGCACCCGCATTGCCGCTATAATAACAAGTGAATTAAATTAAAAATTTAAAAAAACCCCCAACGCAATACGTAATTCACCATTTTTTGATGGCGGCCATCTTGGATTTTAAATTTTATATAGTGGGCTGTATTCTACTCGTTAAGCCCTTTCATTTGATACCCATATTGAGGGGGTCGTGGAAGAAAAAAGTAATCCGCCATTTTGTAGCGGCGGCCATCTTGGACCGATTTTCACCAAACATGGCTAAGAACACTCTCGACTAACTCTACTTTCAAACAAAAAAAACGAAATCAAAATCCGTTCATCCGTTTGGGAGCTACGATGCCACAGACAGACACATACACACACACACACACACACAGACAGACAGACAGACAGACAGACAGACAGACAGACAGACAGACAGACAGACACGTCAAACTTATAACACCCCGTCGTTTTTGCGTCGGGGGTTAAAAATAGACTAAAACACAACAAATTTTTAAATAATATATCTGTCAAAATAAATAAAAAACTAGCCCGCATCCTTATTTTTCAACTTCTTTCAACAATAGATACAAGGACAAAAAAAATTTTCCGTGGTACAACGGTACAACCACTATGACCTCGCGGTAGGACCTTGTGACCTTGGGCAAAAATGATTCATTGGTAAAACAAGATCAAATGACGCTCGTGTTTTACCAATTATTAAAACACAAGGTATCCTTGAGGAAAATTATCAGCAATTGAAAGTGACTTGAGGAATTTTGAGCGGACAAATGTCAATGGGGAAGTTTATTAATTTGTTAGATATAGGTATAATAAAATACGAGGAAACATAAAAATGTTATGTAAGTATAGAAAAAATCATAAGTAAAAAAAGACGATGAACAGATGAGGTTGAGAAGGACCTGAGCAGTCTCCACGTGGAAGAATGGCGGGAGGGGGCGCAGGACAGACCGATTTGGAGAAAATTGTTATTGAAAGCCAAAACCTACTTTGGGTTCTTGCGCCAACCCAGTAAGTAAATTAAAAAAAAGACAGTCCAGAAAAGGAAATGAATGCTTAGATGGTTCGCACATGTTGAGAGGATAAATGAAAGGAAATTGACAAAGAGATACCTCTATGTACAAGGAAGGTAAAATCAAAACCGGTATTGGTCGACTAAGGCGTACTTTCCTTGACCAAATAAACGATGTTCTAAGGAAAGTCCAGGTCAAGATTATACCTACCAAAAACCGGCGAGCATGTATGAAGAATTTTATGAAAGTTAAAGAGGCGAAAGAGGTGAGGATCGTGCCAAGTGGAGGGAGATAGTCTCTGACTACCCCAGCAGGAACCAGGCGCGATTATTATGTATGATGTATGTTGTTATACCAGAAGCCGGATTTTCTAATTTACACTGTTGACTGTTGACAATCACTATAAGCCGACAAAAATAATATGTTCTTAGCGACATAGAAAAGTTAAGATAATATACTTTTCTTAACTTAATCGCGTAAAAAACGCTGCCCATAATTAGTATACTGCTACCCGGATTTTACAAGGGTTTTATTTCTGGGTTCTGGGTGCGCCAACGCTTCTTACTTGAGAGTCATAAGATGTTAAGACTCTTCAGCCCAGTAATTTCACTAGCTACAGTGCCCTCCTACCGAAGCACAGTAATGTTTGCACATGTGTGGGGTACCGACCTAGTCGACTTCCTGCAGAAGAAGTCTAGCCCCGGTAAACGGTTTTTAAGTAAATACCTTTAATGCTTAAAAGTACTTACAATACAATACTCTTTATTAGTACAAACAATAACAAAATAAATAAAATAAATATTTCAGGACATTTCACACAGCGCCACCTAACCCCAGGCTAAGCAACTTAATGCTTGTGTTATGGTGGTTAGGATAACGGATATAATACTTATATACTTTTCTTTTGTAAATGCATACTTATATTAGAATATAGAAAGCCACCCAGACCAGAAACATTTGTCCCATGCGGGAATCGAACCCGCAACCTTCTGCGTTGCAGGCGGGTAATATAGCCCACCGCGCCACAGAGGTCATCAAAAAAATATAGACTTATAAAAAAAATACTTACCAAACGTACAACCAAATGTAGCCAATGTTAATAACACGTACACTTCCTTCATTTTTGTTTTCTTCACTGAGCGTAAAGCAATCTAAAGGCATAATTACTTTTCAGTTAATTTTATTTTAATCAATTGAAATAAATTATTACTAAAATAGTAATAGTAGTGCCTAAATTTAAAACCGGAATACCTATCTAGTTTCCTTGAAAATTGTTGTATGGTTAAAGTTAATTTAAAAAATAAACTTGTTCAGGAAGATTATATCTACCTACTATCGGAATAGGTACGGAAATTAGGTTTCAATCGTCAGATTTTTCTAGAAAGTTCAAATTTCATTGAAAAAAATAATATAAATCCTATTCGAATAACAAAGAAAATATAAATTGCAAATACAAAGAGAAAACTTTTTTGTTAAGAATTATTTTCACAACAGAAAGTTTTTGAATAGCAGACGGAACCCTATTTTTTAAATTTACGAAAGACAAAATATGTTTTTTTTTTAATTTTTTGACCGTTGAATTATTTCACTCCGTTGATAAAACTCACTTGATTTTTTTGTAATTGAATGTTATTTCAGTAAATTGAAAAAAAAAAACAAACACGAAAATGTACCTGTAAAATTATTTGTCTAGGTTAAAATAACGCACATAAAAAATGCCGTTGAATTTTCTAATGTGAGAGTTGATAAAACACAAATCAATTTTAGCAGTAGGAAATGTTATTTCAGTAAGTTGAAAAAACAACACGAAAATGTTTCTGAAAAATTTTTGACTACGTTGAAATACACACGAAGATTTTGCCGTTCAATTTTAGATTACGTTGAAATAACACACAATTTTCTTTCCGTTGAATGTTATTTCAATAAATCGAAAAATACATACACGAAAATTTAGAAAACTGAATAAAATATTAGTTCAAAAGAGCACTGGTATAGAGCGGACTTCGTTTAGCCGACATTGGCCGCACAATGGGCGTTGGAGAGTAAACTTGATTGTTTGATTCATTGACCACGTTTATATGACCAAAAATGTATAGCTATATTATATAGGGACGTATTGAAAGACATTATTTATTCTATTATTGTTTTCTATTATTTTTCCAAAGATGATGATGATGTTTGATTTTTTCATTCTATACTAGTATTTTTTAAAAATATTTATTTATTTTTTGGGACTTTTACCCTTAAGGGCATGCCAGACCCATCATACCCTAAACATGTACTATCAAAATACTAGTATTATAAATGCGAAGGTATTACTAATTACTGGGCTAAAGAGCCTTAACATCTTATGACTCTTTAGTAAGAAGCGTTGGTGCAGTGCTCCTAGAATTTCACATCATTGTGAAATCATACACCTAGGTAGGTACTGATTATGGGCAGCGTTATCGTCTTCTACTTCATCACATAAATAAGGTGTTTGTGTATGTGTGTTTTTGCTCCTTCATGTGAACATTTCGAGCTGAGATATGGCTTAAGTAGGTTCATCAAATATAAAATTAAATTTTCTTTTTGTCTTAAACTAAATTAGACACCATATAAAGGTTTTTTTTATTCGTTACTTGTTTTGAATGGAATAGGTACACTTAATAATGTCTTACACCAGTGTCAAAAAAGTAAATCTTTGTTCTACGGATAGGTCACTATGTTCCGTTTGTCGAAAGCTGATCTACAATTCAAAATGTATCTGATATTGGAACAAATAAATTAACAAAAATTCTTAATATAAGGATAAAGGATCAAAAAATTAGGTTATAACAAAAATAATAATACACATTAATGTTCTTATATATTTAGATCTTTAAATAATAATATATTATCTAATCTATTTTAAACTATTCGGGCTATATGGTTCTGGAACTTTTGTGAAAGATTTTAGCCTTTTCCTGAAACAAAAAAACACATTAGACATGATGGCGGAATAAGAAATTTCTTAGGGCGATATGACCGCCGATTGTTTACCTAGTCTTATATATAGCACAGTAAGTGTTTTTTGTAATTATTTGGTAAGCAGTTAAGTATTATTTTCCATTCTATTCTAATTCGTCCCTAGCGAATAACCCCTTATCTACCTTTTAGTTAGCTCATTGATATTCCTATTTTTTTAACAATTTATAGACAAGAAACCAGACGGCCCACCTGATGATGAGTGGTTACCATTACCTATACAGTCCAGCAATATCGCTAACGCAGAGTCGCTCATTGCCAACTGCCAACGTGGGTGGTTGCCGACGCGGTATTGGTCATTGCCGACGCGATATCGGCTATGCTGACGCGGTATTCGGTAGTCGTAGCCGACGTCGTATTGGTAATTGCCGACGTGGTAAAGTTCTTTGCTGATGCGGTATCAGTCACTGCTGATGGTTATTATGTATTATAATATTGTATCACTACATATTATAAAATGAAGTTGCATCCCGCGTCTGTCTGTCCCTATGTATGCTTATATCACTAGTAGTTCGCCGCGAACTGGGACCTCGCAGACCCAATTTCCCTCAAAATAGGTATACATGGGTAAAAGTTATAAGTATCTACGAAATATAAATCTACGAAATAAAAGGTTATGTGTGTTTTCACTTGCAGAAAATAATAGAATAAAATAATAAATATTACAATAGTTTTAAAAAAAATCTCAAAAAATCTTCATAGTTTGTAGCACTTGTTTACGAAGAAGTTGCCAATTCAGTGGACATTAGAAGAATTGAAATTGGAAAAAAATATCTAGCTTTACTTGTGTTATACAGCAAATTTACAACAGTTATTATATTGATATTGTAGCTAATTCTATAACATTTTTGTCGTTACAGCCGCTGATGATGACTTAGACTTGGAGCGAGAACGCAGAGCTATGACAGTCACGCGTAACATCTAGGCTCGCAGGTTTTCAAGATGTATCTACAGCTTCTGAGCAATACAAAGTGTCCTTGTTCAAGGCATTATCAGACTTTTTATACGTGCAGATCGTCGATCACATTTGCACTTTCCATCAGGTGGGATGTGATCAAACGTAGGCCTAATTATTAATTATTTTTTAAACAAAATACTTGTGGATGAACTTTACAAACTACAACTTTACAAAAAACGGATCCAGTACAACAATGCTTTCAGGATGCTTTTGGCGCTGTCTCGATACTACAGAGCGTCAGGGATGTTTGCAAATGTTAGAGTGAATGATGGTTTTAATGGCATAATGATATGTGATAAACACATAAATAACAATCCCAATAAGTTTTTTGCTCGTTCTTCTCATAGATATGCTTTTCGAACGAACAGTAGAGTCTTAAAATACTTAGATCTAAATAATTGTAAAATTTACTATAATAAAGTGAAGCACTGTAGCCTATGGTCCAGTAAAAGAAGAAATGTGGAAAAAAAAGTCGAAAGTAGAAAAACTAACTTAGGAACTTTGTTTGGACTATTCAGAACATAAACATACTAAAAGTCCTCACTCCTCCGTGGTGAGCCCGAGAAGGGGGGGGGGGTTGGAGGCCGAAGAAGGTTCCATTTTTAGGTTTTTTGCTTATGCCAATTCGAGTGTAATGTGCCCAAACTCGACGGGTTTACTAATAGCCATTAAAGAGGTTCAGTAAACACCTCCTGGCTCCATCATCAGATCAGCTCAGTGGTACCAAATTATTGAACTGTCATCATATTTCTAGACATTTACAAAGTTTCATTATGGTACGAAAACCAGAAGTTGGTCAAATATTACTTATATAAGATTTTTTTACCGACTTTGTATGAAAAACTAATTTCAGCATCTTAAAAATAGACCATGTTTGGAAGCTCATAGCTGGACAACGATTGGATATAGATAAAAAGTGTTAAAGCCAAAGTTGTAGGAAATTTTAAAGCTTTTATAATGTAGTACAACAAAATATCGTACTACGCCCAGTTTTTGACATTTAGGCAAAAAACCTAAAAATGGGACCTTCTTCGGCCCCCCCACCCCTCGGGATCACCTCGGAGGGGTGGGGACCTTTAGTATGTTAACCTCCTGAATAGTCCAAACAAAG
This sequence comes from Hemithea aestivaria, assembly GCA_947507615.1. Lineage (NCBI taxonomy): Eukaryota > Metazoa > Arthropoda > Insecta > Lepidoptera > Geometridae > Hemithea > Hemithea aestivaria. The sequence continues at coordinate 3,973,952 of OX382344.1, read as the reverse complement.
TTCCTAAGTTAGTTTTTCTGCTTTCGACTTTTCGATCCACATGCCTCTTTTGGGCACTCATTGACTGGACTACTATTTGAATAAAAAATGGGTTTAAGTTTCACCCGCACGATCATTTAAATTCATAATATTTTGAGTAAGTCAACATGGCTATTTACTTATCCGTTAGGGAACCGAACCTAGGACCGAATTATCAAAAATGTATGAAATGACGTATTACGTCGTATCGATTTTTGACAATTCGGTCTTTGGTTCGGTTTCCTGACGGAAAACTGAATATCCCTGCAGTTCTCATAATATTATAATCGATAAACATTGTTATTTTGTATTCTCTATAACTCTACAACCCTTGCACCGATTTGGCTCATTTTTGGACGTGAGAATTCTTTTAGTTTGTACTACCTGTTTAAAAAGTTTTATCAAGACTGGATCATCGGTTTCATTGTAATAAAGCAATCTCTTTAACTCTTGAACCCTTCGACCGATTTGGCTCATGTTCGAACTTAAAAATTCTATGGATTTATATTACGCGTTTGCAAAGTTTCATGCAGATTGGACCATTGGTTTTCCAGTTATCGCGTAACAAACATACATACAAACATACACTTTGACTAATATATTTGTGTCGCTTATAAAAAATGTGTATATGTTAGAAAAAAAATTATCAGCGGTCCAGTTTTGAAATAATCGTCAGACCTATCGTAAAGACTTTAGGTCACCTATATCTCTGCAATCCTGTAACCTATTTAGCTAACTTTTTCACTTAAATTATCCAAATAACCTTCTTAACTTGTGTGTAAAATTTCATTTAATTTGGATTAACCGTTTTCAAGTAAACGTCGACCAAACTTAAGCATCAGAGGTCAAGCGTTAAACTGGTCAAAACGCAGGCATTTCGCGGCTTTCGACTCTAAGACCTCGCTTCGCTCGGTCGATTAAAACTACGCAACGAATTTTGATGCGGTTTTCGTGATTCAAGAGAAAGGCCCAATTTATAAGTATTGCCATTCAACGTGGGAATGCTGCCAGCATTCTGGGCACTCTGCCATCTGACAGTGGTTTGGAGCACTTAGATTTTCTGTAGATCGGCTTGTGGCCGATCTGTGGTTAATAAAAGTGTTCTTTACTGCTGTAGTATTGTTAGTTGGTTTTTCTCAATAAAGGCATTTGCCACATAAAAAAAAGAGCAAAGGGTTATACATGTATATCTAACATATTATAGTGGAGAAATACGGATGATTTTCGATTAGACGTAACGAAGTGCGCGCGGGGTCCACTAGTGTTTGTATATATTATGTTTAGGTACGGTACTTACTCGTCACACTTCATGATCCAAGGCTCATCCATAAAGTAGATGTGTAGAGACAGCGTGCCATACTTCGCGTGGTTGTCCATCAGGCAGTCCGAACCGTCCGGCATTGACAACTGGGAGAAAAAAAAAAAACTAGCATCTGTGGCCCAGAATCATAAACACATATCTAAAACTTCAAAAAAGGAAGGGGAGAAGGATGTTTACATTCCTTACATTTTGCCATTACCATTGTTCACCAATCACTCGAAGACGACTAAACTGATTTTTTTTTGTTTTAGAGTAATCTTAATCGGAATCGGCCGACGCGGCGGGTTTACAAGTTTGAATTAAAACGTCCGAGAAGTCGATTTTATATGTTAACAGTTAATGTTACTGAATAATTTTGAATAATTACTGAATAGTTTTAAGTTAAACCAACATAACAGTAAGAAGCTGTACCTCGGTTTTGTGGAGGTGTAGTCGGCTAAGCCTGGGTGTAACCGAAGAAAAGTCTGATAGCTATTGCTAGGAGCTTAGTAGAACATTTTCACCAAAAGTGATGCTGAATGTTGAGCAGTTTGTCTTGTTGTGTGGTAAAAGTTAAAAGAAGGGCGCGTGGAATTATTTCAGTTTGGCGCATTATCACCTTAGTAGCGTTTCTCTGTGGTGGCAGATCTTCAAACCAGTCCCTCTCGCCAGCTGCAACAGGTGGTTTCGGAGCGAAGGCTTGGAAGCCTACACCTGCATGCTGCCCATCGGTGACCAGCGTGTAAAACTGCTCAATATGGCGCATTATCACCTGAGTAGCGTTTCTCTGTGGCGGCAGGTCTTCGAACCAGTCCCTCTCGCCAGCTGCAACAGGTGGTTTCGAAACGAAGGCTTGGAAGCCTACACCTGCAAGCTGCCCATCGGTGACCAGCGCGTAAAACTAATCAATAATCAATATGGCGCATTCTCACTTGAGTAGCGTTTCGTTGTGGCGGCAAATCTTCGAACCAGTCCCTCTCGCCTGGTGCAACAGGTGGCTTGGGAGCGAAGGCCTGGAAGCCTACACCTGCAAGCTGCCCGTCGGTGACCAGCGCGTAAAACTGATCAATATGGCGCATTCTCACCTGAGTAGCGTTTCTCTGTGGTGGCAGATCTTCGAACCAGTCCCTCTCGCCTGCTGCAACAGGTGGTTTCGGAGCGAAGGCTTGGAAGCCTACGCCAGCAAGCTGCCCATCGGTGACCAGCGCGTAAAACGGTAGGAATATCGTGCTGCAGTCGAACGCTCGGCTCACGTTGTAGTAGTAGTGAACACCTGGAGGATTTGGTGTTAGATTAAAAATATGTTTTCGCCTTTAATAATTACAATAGCACTAACATAGACGCTGCTAACAACATCTTTTATAGCTGAAAAAGCCAGGGCTTGATTTTATATGTATATTGTTCAGATATTCTCTCTCTTATATTGGTTACGTAAGTATTATAATACCTACGGTCGTTTCAACTACAGTCGATTTAACTACGGTTGATTCGCCTATGTTCATTACACAATTTGGAGGACTCGCCTACAGTTCATCTCGCCTACCGTTACGGTCGATTAAACTATGATGTCAGGTGAACTAAGATACGTAATCATAATAGATACCGTTAGATATGTAACCCTTATATTATATTAGCCGTTAGTTTAGTTGTTTTAGCTATGGAGAACACTCTCTATAGTTTTAAAATCGTAAAGTGCTATTTTTATACTGGAAAATTTAATTTCTAATTTCTTTTGTTTCCTAGTATTTTATTAGTACCATAAGAGGTTTACCGGGGGTAGACTTCTTTTGCAGGAGGTCGTCTAGGTGGGTACCCCAACAGTGCCAGTTATTCTACCGCCTGAGCAGTGATGTGCAAACATTACTGTGCTCCGGTAGGAGGGCACTGTAGCTAATGAAATTACTGGGCTAAAGAGTCTTAACATCTTATGACTCTTGAGGAAGAAGCGTTGGTGAAGTGCTTCTAGAATTTCACATCATTGTGAAATCCTAAATAGCACTGTACTGATTATGGACAGCGTTATCTCTTAACATCAGGAGAGCGTCTTGCTCTCTTCTACTTCATCACATAAAAAAAAAAGATAGTGTCTGAATTACCTATGAGTAAAAAAATCTAATATTCACCCATATAAGGAATGCACAGTTGCTTGTTATAAGGAGGCTTGATCTCATTTTCCACTGTGCTCATCTTCATCAGCTTGCCGTTGAGGTCGTTGAACCACACGCCTCCAGCTTGGATGGTGGCGCCGTTCTCAGGAGTAGGGCCACCGGCTTTCAGGAACTCTGGAAACATTTTTTTTATAATTATAGAACTTGGAAAATAAAAAATAACTGACTTCTAGCGAGACTGAAAACGAGTAAAACCTTGTGTCCTAGCATTTCTTCAAAACTAATGATCCGATTTTAATTTTTTTATTGGCTTACATTTAGTCAAACTAGTGGAGCAGGAAGGACAGTACAAGTTTTATCAAATCGGTCCCGCTTTCTTTTTAAAATTAAATAACAAGTGCCGCATATTTTTAAAAAATGTGACTTTTGTTCTTATTTTGTGTTTACTAACCTTCGTCGACATAATATTGCGTGGCAGTCCAGTATCTTTTCTGTGGTTTGCCATCAGCGGCTGGTGGGTTCCACTCGGTGAAATATCTCTCAAACTTCAGCTCTGGTGCAACGGTGTCCATTGGGAACTGGAAAAAACATACAGATTTCAAACCATCTGGACCCATCAGGTATATAAGAAAAATTGAGAGCGTTTACAGAAAATGTCACATAATGCTTTGCAATCGACAAAACTTGGGTCGTTCTGGCCTAAACTATTACTGATATATCTTGACTGATGAAATTTAATGTGCAAAAGCTGGAAACACATTTTATTGTAATGTTGACATAGAAACACACATGGCCTGAAAACTCAGGTCAGAATAGATGGTGGCGGTCACTCCATCATGCTCTAATCTTCATCCATAGCCTATATCATAACCCAGCCTATATTAGATAACCCTTTATTGTATACTAAATTGTACACTAAAGTTATGAAACAAACAATATCTAACACATCAATCCATACCCTTATATCATATGGTATACTTACAGCAACCTGCATCCCAGCAATAAAGTCAGCTGGTCCGAACAAGGCACACACATAGTAATCCTTGCAGTACAACTTGAGTCCAGGCATGGGACCAGCTGGTCGCTCCGTTAGCTTCCAGCCTTCATCCTTGGCTTTGCTGACTGTACGCGGGATGCTGAAGAAGTTCTTCGTGCCTGTACGATCTACGGCGTACGAAAATTTAACTGAAAGGATAATAAAAATATGATTACATATTTGGGTTTAGGGATCTTAAATTTAGTGGCAATTCACATCGCTATTTGGTGTTCACGTTTTATATTCTTCACTATATTCGCAGTTTGAAGGTTCCTGTTACTCGTCGTGCAGGGTTCAAAGGGAGCCCGAGGCCGTTCTCCAACTCGCTGAACTGCCCTCATCAAAAAGACCATAGATGCATCTATGAATGATCCAATGCTCCATTAAATAGACAAAAATGGCGTCACATACAATCCAATCAGATTCTGAATTCAAAGACTGACGAGAGTGTACAACTTAGAAGAAGAAGATATTAGTTTTAATGTCCGCATAAAGTCGCGTTGTAGATTTGCAAATATGGACGAATAGCAGGACTACTTCACACTATTATTTTGGCGTATACGCGAACATTAATAGCGATGTGAAGTGAAACCATTATGGATATGTTTATAAGATGGTTTTAATACAGATAAAGTGGTGGATATAAGCTAATATTATATAGATAAGTATATATTAGCGCTAAAATATCTTGTAGTCACGCGAAGCTACTATTTAAATGTGATTTGTTTTTCTTTTGTGTTTAATGTAAACAAGTTTTCGATATAAGTATAAAGCTTTATCATTAAAAAAAACATTGTAATGCTTTCATTCTTATAAAATCTCGTATGAAATAGCCAGTTGTATAAAATGCATGAAGTATGTGAACAGCCAGATCATCATGACCAGAAATTTATTATTAGACAGTCATTTTGAGTTTTCTTTTTAATGATCTATGTTCAGACAATTTCTCTACAGCGGTGAGCCCTGCAAACTACAGAGTTAAGATGCGCAAGACAAGACCGAATTTCTAGTTTTTACATGAATTTATACAGCGATATTAAAGTACGGACATTGTATTATATCTGGATCGCATTATATATATACCCTGTATCTTTTAATTAACTAATATATAAAAAAAGTTTACCTCTAAGTCCATCATATTTTATACCTGAAACAGAAAGATTAATTACTTATTATTAGGTAGATTACAAAGTAAATTGGACCTAAATTACACGTCCAAGTTAGGTAGAGTGACGTTATAACGAAAATTTCCCACAAACCCATTTAAAGTATTTTAAGAAAAACAATTATAATATACGTGTAATTATTACAATTCCGTGAATCAAAAATTATGTGCATATTAATTAAGATGCAAACGCGAGTTTTTAGTGAGAGCGTTTCTATAAACTATACATATTTTGATGTTTTAGGTCGCCAAACGGTTTAGTCACCCCGCCTCCTCAACTGGAGGATTAGGTACAAAAAGGAAATTACTGGGCTATTAATGGGACTTAAAACATTTATTTATGCCGTTAGAGGATGAGCACAACGCAGTGTTTAGTAGGACTTTGTACTAAATACTTCATCATCATCGTTATCTCAGCCAGATGACGTCAAATGCTAAACATAGACCTTCCCTTTGGATTTCCATATACATATATCGGTAGGAAGCAACCTGCATCCAGCGGAGATTCTTTCGGCCAACCTTTAAAAGGTCGTCTGTCCACCTTGTTGGTGGACGCCCGAGTTAGTCGTTAGCATAGGCTAACGACTAACTCGGGCGTCCACAGATAACTGTGGTGTCACTTTTTGACTGCATTGGCCATACGCTCTACGCAACCGCTCCACTAAATACCTAGACGACTTAAATGAGCAGGCGCTATTTATTATTTATTTATTTATTTATTTATTTATTTATCAAAAGAGATAGTAAGCTTACAGTGCGAACCAAATCACTTACTATCGATATAATATTATGTATCTTATATAAAACATAATACATATTATGATGAACTTATCTATAACTTAAATAAATCCTAATACTACTTACAATAGAGCGCATGTTATCATCAAAGATGTCAACATGTTGGACCTCGCTTATGAATTCATTTAGGAGCTGCAATGCTCGTGCGGTAGGCGCATTGTTAGCGTGACAAGTACGAAGCGTAGGACGTGCAAACAGTGCGTGTTTCCGACGGCCCGCTCGTAAATAGCCGTCAGGAACATATAATTTTAGAGCGGCTAATATAGTTGGAGTATTGATTTTATTACGAAGAATAAGACAATAATGTATTAGCAGATTCAATTTTCTTCTAAATTCCAGAGTGTCTATGCCGACCATACCTGACACGAACAAGGATGGATATAAATATGGATAGTAGCCATACATACGCTTGTATACATATCATATTGCCACTATCGCCTAGCATCATGCAAGGGTCTAGCTTGTGCCGTACTTTGATGGCATTAAAATAAACCGGCTTTGTGATCTGACCCTAGATACCCACGTTGAAATTAATTTGTTATCATTAATTTTGACGTAGGTATATAATTAAAAGATGGGATGACATTAAATAACCTCTTTAAAGGTTACAATTTTATCAAAAGAAGTTGTTTGTAAATAATAATATTATTAATAAATGCAGCAGATAATAACAAGAGATTAGAGATAAACCGTTTTAACATTGCACCTGTCAGTCTAACAAAATGTTCCCGAAGTCTACTCAATCGAGCTGCAATTTACGATTGGATGAACTTGATATCTAAATATAATATATAAAAGGAAAGAGTGACTGACTGACTGATCTATCAACGCACAGCCCAAATCGCTGAACGGATTAAGTTGAAATTTGGAACACAAATAGGTTTCATGATCCCCCGTTAAGAAAGGATTTCTGCACGCGGGCAAAGCCGCGAGCACAAGCTAGTAGCTTATATAAGTTAATGTAACTTTGCTATATTTAGAGTAGGGATCATATTTAATCAGTCTTGAGTGTCAATAATAAATAACATTGAGCTAAATGGAGTCGATGTAAATGCAATGAAATTGATCTCAGTCACCTTGTTAAAAGGCGATGACATAAGGAAAGTGATAAAATTTAACTAATTGATTAATGAATTTATTTCATTAAAAAAATAAATTAGGTTATCCCGCTTTTTATCATCATAATACATCACAATAAGATTACGTATAAAAATAAACTTTCATACATTTGTAAAAATATATACTTACCAAGCAATTTGCGTACGCAAATAAATGGTAAAATTAATTGGATTTTGAGGCAGGTATTTCAATCGGAATCCTCGAGAAGGATAATAGGAAGGGTTTCCATTATTTGTCTCGAATTAATCTTCCTTGGCAACATTAAAATCTAACATTAAATTTTATAATGTTAGATTAGAGTTTGATGATTGTAATGAATTACATATTTCTAAAACTCATCCAGCTAGCCAATATTATTATTGGTAGAGCCACCGATGACGTAAAGTCCGGCAATTTTGGGGGTTTTGACCCTATTAAATGGTTTTATATTTATTTTTGTAGAACTAACGAGTATATCTTCTAATCTACATAATAAAAAAGCAAAAATACTGCACTTTAAATAACTTGTGTTACCTGTTTAGTTACAGGTTTATGTTTGGTCGTTTCGACAATAAATAAAGATGACAATTTTATTGTTATTGTGATTTTGATTAGAAATTGACACAGAAATACCTTTTTATCTCTTACTTCGGAAACACAAATAGCTACACGTTTTCCTGTAACGGAGGTGGAAACTGGTTATTTTTATAGTTAATTAATTATTGCCTCTGTCACAAACACTCAAAAGGCTGAATTTATTCTAAATTATTACGCTTATAAAAAATTGAACTTGAATATATACTATTCAACACACCACCACACCCACACGATAGAATCATCCAGAAAAAAACATCGTCAACTTACGTCCAGGTATGGAAGGTAAGCAAGTTTAATTTCTTAGTATTTTCGTGACCATTCTCTTACCCTACTCATTACTCTCCTCTATACGTAAAGACAAAATTTTCCCAAAAGAAATAAATTATTTAAGCTAAATTAACCTTATACAAAAGGTAATGAACATAAGCGTGATTATAAATAAACACTTACCAGTGCACACCGCCGCCAATATTAAAATGAACACTCCTTTCATTGTACTGTGCGACATGTTGAATTCCTGAAATTATATTTGAGTAAAATTACTGTACATTTTCGAGATTGAACAACTTATGTCTCAGGGTGACATGCACAGTATATTGAATTTTAAAACACCGGGTGGCACTGTGGCTGATATGGGCACGGTAAAGAGATATACGGTATTTTGACTCCCTAGAGGCGGTCGAACTTGGGGGACTGGACGTAAAGACTGCCGGTTTCCCAGTTCTCCATCATAAAGACGAAGCGGGTAGTGCCGCTGGGTTTTTTAGTGGGTATACCCCGCCGCGCCCATCTTTGGCGGTGAAGTCCCACATACCACCCTGTGCCCCCCGGCGTGGGGTGATGATGCGTAAGGCATTTTCCCAGTGATAAAAAAAAAGGTAGCGCGGTTTGGCACCGAGGTCGGTAGGATTCGGTAGGCAGTAAGCACCACGCTATTCGCTATAGACCTCGCTGAATAGATTTTGTTATTGTGAATTACTCAATATATTAAAAAGACTGTGTGATACTCGTATTTTTACTAATTCACAACCATTATTCGGAAGCTTATCTTACTAATATTATAAACGTGAATGTTTGTAAGAATGGATGTCTGGACGTTTGTTACTCTTTCACGCCTAAACGAGTGGACTAATAGAGCTGAAATTTACTGCAATGTACTGCATAAAAACGTATAATATTCGGCACCTTCTTGCCGATCCCTGTCGACCGCGACGCAAACTCGCGCGACCTTGAGTCAAAATACTGTATATCTCTTTACCATGATATATGAGCAATCATGATGCTATAGGTACAGGTACAATCATCATGCAATGCCATCACACACCTGATTTGACCCTCATTTTTTATTTATTTATTTATTATTAGTTTTTTAATCTATTCTGTCCCACTGCTGGGCAAAGACTCTCATTAACATAAAAAATCAAAACAATGAGAATATTGGTTTAAAAAATACGAGTGGATCTTAAGATAACCTATGCAAGTAGCTAGGACTAATTAATTCAAAACAGAAAATTATAAATGCAACGTAATGCAGTTATAATTTTCTGCTGTATTGTGTTTATTGCTGTTAATTTGTAAAATATAATCTACTAGCTTTTGCTTTATCGCGTTCAGGAATTTCTACGCCAATATCTTTCTATGCCAAATTTCAACTCAACTCGTTTCAACGTTTTGAGCCGTAAATTGAGCGATCGGCTACACCTAGGTTTAACTGGCTAGGCCTAGGTGTAGCTGCACTTCGAACTTTAGCCATAACAGGGCCCGTAGCATGCCATACGGGATCCCGCTGAAATGTCAAGAGTAGAACTGTCATCCCATACATTGTACTTTTGTGAATGTATGAGATGACAGTTCTACTCTTGAAGTTTTGTCGAGATTCCATGTGGCATGCTAAAGCCGCTGATATATCAATTAATCAGTCAGTCAGTCACGCTTTCCTCTTCATATATTTAAATGATAAAAATCATAATAAAACTTAAATACATTTATTTTTTAACAGTACTCAGTTTATAGCTTTGAAAAGAAAATATTATAATTTTTAATTTTGGACGTTCTGTTTTCAGGCGCTCGATTATTTTTAATTTATATATAAGGAATTTTTACTCGTATTTAATCTAATATTGCAGTTTTTACACTACGTATATTAAAGTTTTATTTAAAAAAAAAATTACGACCTTTACGTATTATTTAATTACATGAGATTTAAGTAGTATTTACAAATAAAAATTTGTTACTTAAAACATACATTACCTGAGTGATGATTTGACGTAAACTAAGATGTAAATAAATTGATAAATTAAAAAAATTAAATACTGTCTTATTTTAACGAACTCGTATTCTTGATGAGTAAATAATATTGACTGGGTTAAAAATGAAGACGACCGCACGGCTCAAAATTCCGCGAGGACTTAAAGGTTATTGTAGTGACAAGAACCTTTTATTAGTGCTTGCTCTATTTTTAGTAAATACCTAACAATAAATGTTGTTTTTATGCTATAGACCTGTTCAACCTAACTTAATAAGTTTGGCCTAGTGGGTCTGTATCAGAACATGCAGTGATCTTTTTTTAAATCTAATAATTATTATAAACGTGAAAGTTTGTAAGAATATATGGGGATGTATCGATGTCAGGATATGTTTTGTTACACTTTCACGCCTAAACGGGTCGACCGATCGAGCTGAAATTTGGTATAGAGATAGTTTAGACCCTAGAATAACACATAGGAATAACGCATAGTACCTAAAGTGGGTAAAACCGCTGGGCGCAGCTAGTATTATGTAAAATTACCTGTGCTTAAGCTTGGTGGATGTGTCAGTTTAATTACTAGTACGGACACCATAGTTCCCTAAATAATTATTATATTATGAAGCATTAGTTGTAGGTACATCAAATAAATAAATAAAGAAAATAGGGTTGTTGACAAGAAAGTTGACGTAGGTACCCAAAGTACAGCGGATGAATGCTTCGGCGTACCCGTTGCCCCGGCATTATGGCGTCCCGCAGGACACCCCCAGGTTTTTTAGTGGGTATCCCCGCCGCTCCCATCTTTGGCGGGGGAGTCCTACATACCACCCCGCGCCCCGCGGCGTGGGGTGATGATGCGTAACGCATTTTTCCTGGGATAAAAAAAAAGTACCTAAAGTACGAATACGTATCTACCTACGTAGAAATTCGTACTTGTACTTTTGCCACAGTGTGCAAAATCAGTATTGCTACTTGGATCTCACCTTCATTTATGAGAAAAATGTATTTTGAAAAATTTGCATCAAAATGGTGGTAAATATAAAAACCATCTCTAATTTGTCAAAGAGAATAGAATTTTATATATTACTAGCTTACGCTCGAAGATTTTTTGGCCGCGTGGTAAAATCCTTCCTTAGCGGAGGTCTACGTCATAAAACCTATCTGTGTTCAAAATTTCAACGGTCCAGTGGAACGTCCAGTGGTTTATAGATCAATCAGTCAGTCACTCTTTTCTTTTAGATTTTATATTACATTTAGAGGAACAATTTTAAACATACCCAAAGATTATTAAAATTATTTTCTAACTAATGAGTTTCTTTGACTTAACCTAATGAACAGGATATCGGAATTCTCTGAACTGTGTAAAAAATACATTACTCGTCTATCGCTTTATTACTGCTTCTAAATCTTAACTTTCATTAAATAAAAAAATAAACCGTAGGTATAATAAAAAAATATGTATAAAAAAATGAAAAAATGAATAATTATATATTTAAAATTAAAAAGATTTTTGTCGAACTTAAAATAAAATGTATTCCATTTTTATTTAAATTAGGTCTTTGGCTACGTAAATTCTTTTGTTCAATTACAAAATATTATTATAATTACTATTGCGCATAATTATTAAGAGTATTATATTTACGCATGATAAATTGTTTTAATTGACGATTAAAATACATAATATAATATGTATTACCTATTCCTAGTGTTTTCCTTAAATAAACATATTAAAGGTACCTATGTATTTCTGATTCCTATAATATATAATAGTATTTAAAAAATATTTTAATGGTCTTTACTACGAATAAATAATATCTTTACCTATGAAATTGGTGTTTTGTCGTACTGGCCACTTTAATCTCAAATATCTCCTCTTTGGCTAGGAGTTCCAATTTCAAATTTATACAGCTATTTATTCATGGATTTGTGTTTCGAATGACACTTTTTTTGCTTTTCCCGCTTAATTGTTTTTTTCATTGCGTCTGTCATTATACAAAATGGAAAATTTGAAATATCGCATTATTTACGAATATGAGTTCCACCGTGGCCTAGTGCTGCAGAAACGGCTCGAAGGATTAATGATGTGTATGGCGACGGTGTTGCAAAAGAAAACACAGTGCGTTTCTGGTTCCAACGTTTTCGTTCTGGAAATTTCGACCTACAGAACAACGGCCGGAGACCGAGGTTGATAATGAAGAATTGAAGGCTATTGTGGAAGCGGATCCATCGCAAACGACGTCAGAATTAGCTGGAGGCTGCGGTGTAAGCGATAAAACTGTTTTGGTCCACTTGAAGCAAATAGGAAAGGTGAAAAAGCTTGAAAGATGGGTACCTCTCGAACTGAGTGAAACAAATCGGCAAACGCGGGTTGACTGCTGCATTACATTACTCAACTAGCAAAATTATGAAGGTATTTTAATTCGGATTATTACTTGTGATTAAAAGTGGATCCTGTACGACAATCGGAAGCGTTTTTTCCGTAATTTGGATACGACTTTGTGTTCCTCTTATACAAAACGCCAATTTCATATGTAAAGACCCAATACTATTTAAAAAACAATGACTTCTTGATTTTATATATGACTAAAATAAGATAATATATAATAAATCTAAGCATAATATTTTCCAAATCAAACAATAGTTATTTTTTCTCTTATTTGTACCTAATTTATAAACGTAAAAAAAATCAGTTTTAGACTTTTCAGAACATTTCAATTAGGTATCTACATTCTAGAAATAATAATAACACGCACCATAATAATATTAAAAACCGTAGAGACATTTATAATTTTATTTAACAAAAATATTTAACAAAACGACAACCCGCCATTATACAAATCAAATTCTCTCTCTATCCATAGACAATGACCACAGACTATAAATACATGTCAAAAGAGGTCCTATTCGGAGGTGGAAAACTTCTTGCTGCTAATACGGCCTCTCCTGGCATTGCGCCGTCCTCGGCTGCACATTTGTTGTCTTCTATTCCATCAGCAGCACCGGCAAATTCATAGGACTCGCGACCGACGTCTTTCTCTGCACTCATGGCTGCGATGTCGTACTGCTTTGGGTCAGTGGGAGAATCTGAGGGATCGTCATCATCATCACCCCCAGGGTTTATGATCTGCATGAGAAACCAAATGTTAATAATCTAGATGACCGACAATATTGTCTTTTCTGTCAGGCATCACTCATACAAGGCCCTCAAGCATAATAATTCTCATCCATAAATTAAATAAAAAGTGCAACAAAGCCAGATCCATCCATGCATGGCTTCATCCAGGATAGCTTCTACTGCGACAGCTCCCGTCTGCGACTGCACCACCGGGACTACTCGCACATGTCGATCTTTTTGGACAGCGTGCAGCGCGAAGGGCGCGCGCTGTACACGCCGTGTCAGCACGCTGGTACGTGCTGATCTTGTTGGACAGCGTGCAGCGCGAAGGGCGCGCGCTGTACACGCCGTGTCAGCACGCGGGTACGTGCTGATCTTGTTGACAATGTGCTGCATGTTCTGCCCGCTGCGCTCGCGCGCCGCTCACCTGTTATCTCACACCAGCAGCTCCAACGAACATGCAAAACAAGGCACACATATTAATTTCATATTCACGTGCGCTTATATGGCACAAGACAGAGAGATTACGAAAAGATTCGGATGCAACTTATGATGTAGCCCAGCTGGTCAGGTCTTCGTCCCTTTCTGCTTCGGTCATACTGAATACTGACCTAGTAATGGTGAAATGAAGAAGATGATGAGTGTGATCTTCGTAACATAATCATGAGAGAAGGAATAAAGTTAACAACAGTGACCGGTACGAGTATGACATAACACATAGTTTTCTCCCGCAGTGCTATGCAGTCCCCCCGTCCTCACTACACCCTATGAATGACAATAATTCATAGTGAAGATCCACATGCATAGCATGATGAATCCCTCCATCCCTTACTTCTCGTGTTATTATCACTCAAGATCACAACACAAAACATCAAAAACGGCAAAAAAATAGTGCCAATAAAAATTTTCACAAAAAACGCGGGACGGCCAAACCAGTCGTTCCACAACACAAGTTGACGAAATTGATTTCTATCGGCGGTTGTTTTCAATAATTAGATAAAACAGTTGTGGGCAAAACAGAAGTTCAGATACCACTTCTGATAAAAACCGTAGAGACATTTATAATTTTATTTAACAAAAATATTTAACAAAACGACAACCCGCCATTATACAAATCAAATTCTCTCTCTATCCATAGACAATGACCACAGACTATAAACAATACCCAATAGACAAATCACGGAGTCAATATTAGTTTTTTTTATTTTCTATGAAAATTGTATTTGAAAATCACTCTTCTCGAGATTACTTTTTTTCTTTTTTTTTTTTTTTCTTTTTAATAATATGGCAACATGTGCATTTTGCCAGTGTCGAGTAAAATTCGTGAATGTTCACGGGATATAAAATTATGGTCTCCACTTTCGTGTTTTGCCAGTGTCAAGTTAAATGTTATTTTTTAAGTAATAAGTTAGTTAGTCAGGTCAGAGTCAGAGTGAGCTTAGTAGCTCGTCTAGTCACGTGAGTCTTCCAGTAAAATGGGTGGAATTTTACTGAAAGTTCGGAGGAGTTTTGGAGGGGGCACCAAAATTCATATTTCAGCACCATATCACTTGCCTACATATGTGCACATTCAAAAACACTTAACACGCAATATTCCACCATTATTACACGCTAACAATCAAATTCTACACGATTATTAAGCAAAAGACGTGGAGCTAATGATATGATCAAGGCTTGCCGCCAAAAAACCGAGATTACTTTTATTCTTCTTCTTATTGAAGTCTCGACGAATTTCCAAAAATTCTCAATTTAAATATACGAGTAAGTACCAAGGATAAAGAAAACAGGTTATATAAAAACAAACAATATACACATACCTATATGTTTAATTATATTCAGATCTTTTTATAATACAAAGTCATCTAAGTACTTATTAATCTATTTTAAAAAAAATATTCGGGTGGAATTCCGGAACTTATGTGAAAGATTTTAGCCTTTTCCTGAAACAAAAATAACAAATTAGCCTTGGCGGAGGAAAATATATTAGAAATTGCCTAGTGCGATATGATCCCCGATTTTTCACCTAACATTAAAGATACACAGTAAGTTTTTTTGTAATTATTTGGAATGCAATAAAGTATTATTCTATTCTAATTTGTTCATCTCGAATGAATAAGCCCCTGATCTATCTTTATAGGTAGCTCATGGATATTCCTTTTTAGGCTTCCGTAGTCAAAAAGGAAGCCTTATAGTTTCGCTTTGTCCGTCTGTCCGTCCGCGGCTTTACGGAGAAACTATAAGTCGAAGAAAAGCTGTAATTTTGCACAGATAAGGGCAATAAGAAGGGTAACAGAAAAATCTGAACTTACTGGCTTTATAACACTTAAAAAATCACGAATATAGTTTCAAACCATGTATTTTCCAGGTACAACTTATTTACTGCTTTATTAGCGGTTAAGATAGTTTTAAAGATATCGTTGACGAAAATTAAGGGGTCTACCCTCTTTAGACGGGCAAAGATAAGGCTATTTTCACGAATTTTTTTGACCGGTATACGTCATAAATATGGACATAAAAAGTATTAGGCCTAAAAGATACACTATTTGATTACACAAGAAATTTTTTTTTATATTTATTTTAATCAGTTTTTATACATAAAAATGAGGGAGAAGACTGGTCCAAAAAAAAAGATGAGTGTGCGCTGTTGATGAAATATCTGGAATGGATGATCTGAAAAAAATAAAAAAAATAGTTTTAGATTCAGTAAGTACATGGCTATAGCGCATATCATACGATTTTTTTTTTTTTCAAAAATGACAAAATGGCAGCCATTTTTCGAAAAAGTACGAAAAATCACGTTTTTTTCCGTCGTTCTTTGCCAAAAATAAATAGTTAAACTCAAAATTTCAAAAATCGTATGATATGCGCTATAGCCATGTACTTACTGAATCTAAAACTATTTTTTATTTTTTTTTCAGATCATCCATTCCAGATATTTCATCAACAGCGCACACTCATCTTTTTTTTTTGGACCAGTCTTCTCCCTCATTTTTATGTATAAAAACTGATTAAAATAAATATAAAAAAAAATTTCTTGTGTAATCAAATAGTGTATCTTTTAGGCCTAACACTTTTTATGTCCATATTTATGACGTATACCGGTCAAAAAAATTCGTGAAAATAGCCTTATCTTTGCCCGTCTAAAGAGGGTAGACCCCTTAAGGCAGTTTATATTCGATTTGCCAATACTAAGAAAGCCTTATATTGCGCGTGTTCCGAATAGCGGTTGGCCCATTTATTTTGTTAGCGATACAGACAAGCAAGCAGACGGCCTTCCTGATGGTGAGTGGTTACCGTAGCCTATATACACTCCAGACTACTGACGCAGTGTAGGACATTGCTAACTGCCAACGTGGCATCGGTGGTTGTCTTCGATAAGATGGTGGTTGTCGAAGCGATATTTGTCATTGCCCACGTCGTATCGGACGTTGCTGAAGTGGTATTGGTCATTGCCGACATCGTATCGGTCGTTGCCGACGTGGTATTGGTCATTGCCGATGCGTTGCTACCTTTCTATTTATTTACATAGGTATAAATACTTACTCGTCACACTTCATGATCCAAGGTTCATCCATGTAGTAGATGTGTAGAGACATCGTGCCATACTTTACGTTGTTATCCATCAGGCAGTCCGAACCGTCCGGCATTGACGCCTGGGAATCAAATAATTAAATTACTAGCATCAGTAGGTATGTAGTCCAGAACAAAAATCTAAATCGACTTCCAATAAAACTGGCCAAGTGTATTCCGTACCATTCTCTTAAAATTACAAACGGCAAAAAATCACGTTTGGTATACGGGGACCTTTATTATTTATTTTATTCTATTTTTCGCATTTGTTGTTATAGAGAGAGTTGTAATATTGTTGTTATTACATACTAATAGTGGTGGAGTTGAGAGGTAGTTTCCGTTCGTTCACACTGTTATCGAAAGGGAAAAAGCATTTCGTTCGGTCACAGTTTTGGCAAACGCTCCTTTTCTTCCGATCCGTTCACGATCAGTAATAGTCCCAGTCGTCATCTTTGTGACCGAGCGAAACGTTTTTTCCCTTTCGGTAACAGTGTGAACGAACGGGAACTACCCGAATTGTGTCGTTTGCCGTTTTAGTTGAGTGGTAAAAGAAGGATGATTGTAGAATTAGTTCAATGTGGTTGGTTCATTCTCACCTTATTAGTGTTTCTCTCTCGGGGCCGATCTTCGAACCAGTCCCTCTCGCCAGCTGCAACAGGTGGCTTGGGGGCGAAGACCTGGAAACCAACACCAGCAAGCTGGCCATCGGTGACCAGCGCGAAAAACGGTAGGAATACTGTGCTGCAGTCGAACGCTCTGCTCACGTTGTAGTAGTAGTGAAGACCTGGAGGATTAGGGTTCTTTTTAAGCAAACAAGTAAGAAAACGCTCTTCTGACAGTAAGAGATAACGCTGCACATTCACATATTCAGTACAGTGCCAACCAGGATTTCACATCGACGAGAAATTTTAGATGCACCACCGCAACGCTTCTTACTTGTATGAGTCATCAGATGTCTTCAGCCCAGTAAATTCACTAGCTACAGTTACTGTCCTTAGCACAGTAATATTTACAAATCACTGCTTAGGCGGTAGAATCACTGAAACTGTTGGGGTATTCACCCAGTCGACCTCTTACAAAGGAAGTCTACGTACGGTGGGGAGATTAAAAAGATATTTTCACCTGTAATTATTACAATAGCACTAACATGGACGTCGCTTAAAACAATACTTACCACAATACCTACCTATCTTTTATATCGAAAAGTCATCTGAGGATGTTGAAACAAACTAAAATTGATATCTCGTGGAGACAAACGCAGTGCATTGCCGCGAAGAATTTTGAATTACTTAACACTATATATAAGTTTTCTCGTAGTTATGTTGAACGGACTATTAATAAATGCCTTAATATAACTTATATCAGTGTATTTTAAAACTGGAGAATTGAATTTTTTTTGTTTGCTTCTTTTGATAGGCTGAATTAGCAGTAAAAAACAAATAATTATTTTTTTCTGCTCTTATCCCACAAACAAGGACGGCTCAACACGTCTTCCTCCTCCATTCGACTCTATCCTCGTCATATCTCGTCTCTCCCCAAGAAAGCATATATCCTCAGTCACCCAGTTCGTTCGTATTTTTTAAGGTGTCCCCTTACAACAACATTTTCAATAACTACCATATTCATGGCCATTTTTGACACAACAACAAATATTTACCCATATTAGGAATGCACAGCTGCTTGTTATAAGGAGGCTTGATCTCATTTTCCACTGTGCTCATCTTCATCAGCCTGCCGTTGAGGTCGTTGAACCACACGCCTCCAAATTGGATGGTGGCGCCGTTCTCAGGAGTAGGGCCACCCGCTTTCAGGAACTCTGAAAACATTTATCAATACACTTATTTTTAATAGAAAAATTGTAAAACAACCGAGACAAATTATTTAATAGAACAAGTATAAAACACTTCTGGCGAGCCTGAAAGTGAGCGAACTCTCGTGCCCTCGCACTTCTCCGAAACCAATGAGCGGATTTATTATTGGCTTGATAATGTTATGCCCCAAGACGGACTAAGTACGGGAGAGAGCCCGTTGGTCCCCCGAAATTCGTCTTCTTTGCCCACTCGACCCCTGCTCTATTTTTTATTCCTTCTCCATTCTCATCTATTATTTTTTCACAAATATTATTTTTCTAAAAATTTAAATGTTTCCTTCCGCGCATTACATAGTCCCAACTTGGGACACACTACCTACAAGTTTCATCAAATCGGTGCCATAGTTTTTAAAATATGAATTAATGTTAGTGTCCGACCGAACTTTCGGTTTCGGCCGAGTTTCGGCCAAAAATCGAGTTTCGGCGAAAGTTTCGGTTTCGGCCAAAATTGGCCGAAACTTTTGCCGAAACCGAAACTCCCTCCGGAAGTTGTCGTGCACGCTCGCCTAGCTTCGTTTCTCGCGACAACGCTTTGGCGGACGACTAATATAATTGTAATATAGGTTTGTTAATTTTAAATGTGTGATTTGATAATATTATTTTTGTTGAGACTAGAACTAAGCGTGTAATAGCAATTTTAGTAATTATTATTTTTACATAGAGGTACCTAAACGAGATTGATGATTCTTCTAAGTACAAATAGGTACAAACCAAAGTATTAATTAGTAAGATTTCAAAATACTAATACTTAGTATTTTACCCGTATGTCCCCGAGCGGCTCAATCGAGCCGCACCTGCGCATGCGAATTTGAACCTCATTTTAAAAAAGCTAGAAATAATAGATGTCAATTTTGATTTGAACTGGAAGTTTTTTCTGGATCAAGGGGTTAATGTGTTGCCAGACTAGCCGTTTTCGGCTTCAGTGACTTGGTTATGCAGGTAAATGTTAATGAAAAGGGGTTAATAAAACAGTAACAATAAGTGTTTTGATTATAATTGATAACTGATAAACATTTTGCTAAAAGAACTTAATTTACATAAATAGGCCTAGCGCTATTCAGACTACGTGCAATGTAGGCTTCCGTAGAACTGGCAAATCGTATATCTACTGCTTTAATTTTACCATCAACGATAACTTTAAAACTTATAAAACTATCTTAACCGCTCTAGGTTTCCTGGAAAGTTCATAGTTGAAACTATATTCGTGATTTTTAACAGTGTTTGAAAGCCAGTAGTTTAGATTTTAGATGGCGGGGGACGCCCAAAAAAAATTAAACTTGAATATCTTTCAAATGGATCATTAAATTGAAAAATTTCCTTAGATATATAATATAGTCCTTCATTAAAATACCTATTTAACAATACCCCAAATGATGGGATCAGCCAGAAAAAATATCATCCCCATTTTACAAGTTTGGGAGGTACCCTAAATTAATTGATTTAAATTTATTTTTGTACCCGTTCTCTTACCCTAATCATTGCCCTCCTCTGTGCATAACTACAGTTTTCTAGGACTTATAGTTTCTCCGAAAAGCCACGGACAGACGGACGGACAGACAAAGCGAAACTATAAGACTTCCTTGTTGACCACGCGGAAGCATAAAAAATTTTTAAATATTATATTGTTATTTTTTTTTATATTACAACTGATGCAAAACACTTAATATTATGCTGTTCTTCCATTTTATGTCCTAATTAAAGCAGAATAATGGGTAAAATGCACCAAATTTCAGTATTTTAAAGATTTTTTACTTGACCACGTGAGTTTCGGTTTCGGTTTCGGTTTCGGCCGAAACTAAAGCCTCGGCCGAACATTCGGTTTCGGTTTCGGTTTCGGCCGTAAAACCAGTTTCGGTCGGACTCTAAATTAATGTATGTTTCTTAAATGTGACTTGTTCTTTAATAGAGTTTACTAACCTTCGTTGACATAATATTGCGTGGCGGTCAGGTAGCGCTTCTGTGGTTTGCCATCGATAGCTGGAGGGTTCCACTCGGTGAAATATCTCTCAAACTTCAGCTCTGGTGAAGCGGTGTCCATTGGGAACTGAAAAGAACATCTTAAAACTTCAAACACAGAATTATTTCTACATAGAAGTAATTGAGGGAGTTGAAAAAAAAATCTCTTCTGCCGTCAAAATTTCGGTCGTGCTGAACTAAATCTCGGGCTGAGCTGAATCACGACTGAGCGGTCGCTCTATCAGGCTTCATTCTTAGTCTAATCTATCATGGTGTGCACCTGTAGACCAACTATGAAGTCAACGGGTCCAAACAGGGCTTATACGCACACCTTTTAGTTTAGTACTACTTAAGTTCAGACATTAGTCCAGGCGGTTGCTACATCGTATCTGTTGCCTTCGCATTATAGCGTCCCGCAGGAACAGCTCCAGGTTTTAGTGGGTATCACGATAGTCGACAGGGGAGTATCTACCACATAGTGACTATGCCGCTTTTTCTTGGGTCATAAAAATGGCCGTTGCTACATCAGCCTTCATCCATACCCTACATATAGTTATCATAGTTGGTGTACTCACAGCAACCTGCAGACCAGCTATGAAGTCAGACGGTGCAAACAAAGCGCACACGTAGTGATCCTTGCAGTACAACTTGAGCTCAGGCATGGGGCCGGCTGGTCGCTCCGTCAGCCTCCAACCTTCCTCCTTAGCCTTGCTGACTGTACGCGGGATGCTATAGAAGTTCTTTGTTCCTGTACGGTCTACGTCGATCGAAAATTTAACTGAAAGGGTAATAAAAATATGTTTTTACATTTTAGGAATAATAATATGGTGGTATTGCACATTGCACATCGCTATTAGATGTTCGCGTTTTCTATCGGCTGTGTTCACAATCTTAGGATACTAATTTTATAAACGTGAAAGTTTTTAAGAATGTATGGATGTCTGAATCTGTATGTATGTTTGTTACTCTTTCACGCCTAAACGGGTGGACCGATTGAGCTGAAAATTGGTACAGAGATAGCTTAGACCCTGGAATAACACATATGATGGGTATGGTTCAGCGGGTAAAACCGCTGGACACAGCTAGTTCACTATATTCGTGTTGAAGTCTGAGTGACGTCGTAGAGAATTTGCAAATATAGATGAATAATGAGCCGCTTCACACCGCCATATTTTGGTGATTAGGGCGAATACGCGAACTCAAATACCGATGTGTAGTGTCACCTTTAAGATATGTTTATAAGATGGTTTTAATGCGGACGACGTAGCGGGCAAAATAAGTATATATACCTAGTAAGGATATTACCACTAAAATTTCTTGTAGTCACAGGAAGCGACATGTGACTGTTTTTTTTGTTTTATAAGTAAACCGAGTCAACAAGTTTTGGATGAACAAAGCCCGCATCTTTATCATTCGGTCATAAAAAGTGTTTCAAATGCAGCGTTATAAAGTATACATATTATAAGTATGTTTACCTATATATCTTGCGCATTTTAGCCCTGCTGGCTTTTGAAATAATAACCCTGTATTAATAAATAACTAATACTTAAACACATATAATATTATTTACCTCTAAGTCCATCATATTTTATACCTGAAACAGAAAAGATTAATTACTATGTATTAGGTAGATTAGTGAGAGGCCGAGTTTAGTGGCGTACCATGGGGGAGGCTTATGTCCTGGAATGGACGAACGTAGGATGATGATGATATAGACTTTAATAACACTTCCAAGTTAGGTCTCTACCTATGTAACGTTATAACGAATGTTCCTACAAACCATTAAAGTAATTAAAGAAGAAGTCGAGATATACGAGTTGATACGAGTAAATAGTAAAATTCCGTGAACCATCAAAAATTTTGTTCAAAATCAAACTCAAAATTCATTTATTCAAACAGGCTACAATGAGCAAGCTCATATAAATAATTAATTAATTAGGATGCAACCTTAAGGCTTGATTTATAAGTCCTGCGTCTAAAGCGAGTTTTTTCCTTACATTAGGCAAGCGTCTTGTTTGTCTCGTACTTTTATTTTTTATAGCATTAACATAACCAGAAGCACCGGCTTTGTGAACTGACTTCAACTGACCCTAGTGCCTGCATTATAACGACGTTGAAATAAATTTATTTGTTTTTATCCATTTTGACATTTATGTAGCTAGTGAAATTACTGGGCTGAAGAGTCTTAATGACTCTCAAGTAAGAAGCGTTGGCGCAGTGCAGCCAGAATTATTGTACCTTTGTAAATACTGGGTAGCACTGTACTAATTGTTGGCAGAATTATCTCTTACCATCAGGAGAGCGTCTTGCTCGTCTTCTTACTTCGTTGTATAAAAAAATCTCGATCGTTCAGACCCGTCGGTCACACTGTTACCGACCGGGAAAAAAGTTTCTTTCGTTCACAGTGTTGACGAACGCCGAACGCTCCTTTTTTTTCCGATCCATTCGCGATCAGTAATACCGAATACCCTATCGTCATCACTGTTGACGATTTAAACCATCTTTACTAAACACCACAGCTAAACAAGTGAAATTTTAAAAAAACCTTTTTATAAACAAGCTTTTATTATTATTACCATCTAGCACCAAAAAATACTCGTCAAGACAAATCAAATGAGCCCAAACTCGATGGGGTTGCGTCGTTTAATTACGTAGGTCCTATGGCCACCTTCCAGCTCCATCATCAGATCAGCTCGATGTCATAAAAATATTGCATTGTCATCCGATTTATACATGCATACAAAATTTCAGCTTAATCGGACACCGGGAAGTGGTGGGAATTAAACTTGCAAGTTTGCAGTCTTGAATTTAATAACACTGAGCTAAATCGAGTCGATGTAAATTGTAAATACAGTAAAATTTATCTCATCACCTTGACATAATGTAAGTGATAAAATGTAACTTAGTTTCTAACACAATAACATTCAAAGAAACTTATGAAAACCATACGATATGATACACACGAGCAACCCAGGCAAACACTTTTTACCAAACCGTGTCACTAAACAACCACCGGAGCCAGAGTTATAAGTGCAATATCGGTGAATAATTTTACAAATAGACTCGACAACCATTAAAAAAATTATGTACTGAAAAACGCAAGTGCAGTGGTATGCATATCAGCTCACAGAGCTGCTTGTGAATATGTTATCTTTTTACTGATAATAAATACTTTTTATCTTTATCTTTGTGTATCATTTAATAATAATAATAATAGTAACATCCCCGACCAACATCTCGAGAGGCTCGCGCTAGACGGTTGGACCAAGGGCCTGATACAGAAGGTGGTTATCCTTGATTCGGCACGCTTTGCCCGGAGGTTCCTCACCCTGCGGCCCTGACCACCGCTCTGGCCGGTTCTGGCCCCGCTGTCAGTGGATTTTCTAGGTTGTTTTTTTGCTTTGTTTTTATTTTTGTATATTTGTTACCGGCCAACTAGTTTAGCCTAGGCAAAACTAGTTGATCGTGATATAAATAGGAGCCAAGTCTAAACATTGTATATTATCTAGAAAATCAAAATAAAATAGATAAACTGAATATACTATAATATATATTATGGTAATTGATTATTATGATTGTTATAATATATAGGTATGACGACGAGCGCGAGGAAGAGTGTTAGGTTTTCTTTAGCAACAACGCACGAGCCGAACGAGCCGCGGCAGCGGCCGACTAAACGGAATCACAAATAGGTGTATGCTTTCCGGTAACCGTTTGGTAACTTCAACATCAACTTTTATTTGGTGCAGCGAATCAAATTGTCTTGTCGTCTATAAGTAAAAAAACTTATGGAGATATGCGTTTCTTCCCCGTTGTGCAACAAGTAACGTTTTCTCAAGAAATCCTTTGAGTCATTCTTCAAAATGATTTCCCGGTAAATGCAACGACGATTTAATAAGTAAGAAACACTTACCAGTGCACACCGAGGCCAATATTAAAATGAACACTCCTTTCATAGTACTGCGTGACATGTTGAATTCCTGGAACATAAGATTATATTTGGGTAATAATACAAATTTTTGGGCACTAGCTGCACCCAGAAGTTCTACCCGCTGCACTGTAGCCTATGTGTTATTCCAGAAGCTATCTCTATACCAAATTTCAGCTTAATCAATCGGTCCACCCGTTTAGGCGTGAAGAAGTAACAAAGATACACACATACACACTCACTAACAAACTTAGACATTTATAATAATATTGGTGTGATTATCAACACAATAAGAACAGTGGTTGAAATACAAAAGTGCACCTTAAATTCACCTTTGCAAGTCGCAAGGACTAATCAAAAACAGAAAATTGCAAATGCACCAATAATTTAAGCTTTTATAGTTTTTTATTGTATTATGTTTATCGTTTATTTGTAAAATATATTTTACTAGCTGCACGGCTGCATTTAGTTTTCACTCAAAATGAACAACAAACAATTTTGTGCGATTTTTTTTAAACACAAACAAAACACACTTCACTCAAAATATTTAAGGTCTTTTTTTAATCAATAATTATTTCCTCCGCTATACGAGTATAACTAAATGTTAGTAAATCAGATTTAACTACAAAATAAATTAATGTTTGTCATTAAAAATACAGTACCGATGTAATGATTTGACGTTAATTAAGATATAATATCAAATTGATGAACTATATGTAATTAAACTAAAATTTTAAAAACTCATATATTAACTAGAATATAAAGATGAATAAAATATTTACTGGGTTAAAAATTGAGACGACCGCACCGGCGCAAAATGCCGCGAGGACTTAAAGGTTGTCGAGGTGACAAGAACCTTTTATTTAATTGCTTGCTCTATTTTTAGTAAATACTGAGCATATTAGAGTCCAACCAGTGCATTACAGACCTGAGAACTTTCTCACTGTTGGATTTTACTTCGTACCAACTTTTACCGTTTATAATAAGGGATATGTCAAAGGCAAAGCTTACAAAGATCGTTAATATAAATTAGAAATAATGTAGGCCCCAGGACACTTCCTTGTGCGTCCTTGGGGGTTTTGGTAGCGTCCGTGATCCTGGCTTCAAATTTCAATGTGACAAAAACTTTTCGCCTGGACGCTACCGTGTTTTGGAAGGCACGTAAAATGTAGAAGGCAGTCGTTAGGTCATGTTGCAGGCCCTGTAGTAAAATCGGTGACTTGAAACTGCAACATATAGGTTTGGCCACACAACCTGTAAAAATGTTATTTGACTCTGACAGTGTAAGTAGGGTAACCAGAACAGTATTGAGTAGGTTGGAGTAAAAACCCCAATTTTTTTTGAAGGACTTCCTAATGGCACGTCGGTACTGTAGAAGTTATCTATCTGAATAGGTTGCTTTCTGTTTGTTAAATGCCTCTGATTCCGATCTGTTTAAGTTTGTAAAGTAGAAGGGGAATAGACACAGCGTCGAAGGCCCTTGAAAGGTCAAGGACACCAGCTTCTGTCTTTTGGCAAGAATCTTGACGACAGCGGTAGTCAATTCCAAAACTGCGTCTTAAAACCCAAACTAGTTAGTAGTTGAGGCTCTAAAACATTGCCGACGTCAAGAAACTGGACAAGACGCTTATCTCTATCCTGAACTTCTCCAAAATCTTAGAAAAGCATCATGAACAGAGATCGGTCTATAGTTGGTTATATTGAGTTTGTCTCCAATTTTGAAGTTTGGGTGGACAATAGCCTTTTTGAACGCTTCAGGGAACAAGTAATTATAGAGACAAAGTTAAAGATAGGTATAATATTATATCACATATTATGTGTAAATATTGACTAGAATGTAGTGGGAAGATTTTATCAAAAGTGATGATATACCTATATTGTCCTTTTTTTCTCCGGGGAAATGCATTACGCATACCACCCTGAGCAGCAGTTGTAACGCTCATCATAGGGTGGTTATGTGGGATTCCCTGACGGAGAAACCGGCGGATCTACCCACTAAAACCCCGGGGTCCTTCCCACCGCTGTTCAGCGGGGACGACGGTGGCACGCTCTCGCACTCTTCTCCGTCATGATATATTGTCCTAACCAACGTTATCTTTGAGGCTAAGAATATTAGTTAATCATAATGAGATTCGAAAGTGAAGAAAATAGTTACAGAGAATTTGTGTAGTATAAGGGCTAGATATACTATAGTCTGTTCTTTAGACAATCTTATCTCCAAGAGTATTTTCTACATTCGAAAAAAATGAGTTTACTGCATTAACAGCGACGGATGAGTTGTCAGTTTTAATAATACGGAAGATACAGTTATGTAAGTATATTTACATAGGTTAGAATCATCCTTTAATTACTTCCCAGGTTGCTATTGGGTTTTCCCTAGCAGCGCATGATAACTCGTTTTAATTGATGCAAATGCATATATTACTTATATTATGTATTGTTTACCCTCGTTTTTTCCTTATAGAACTAATATAAAGTATTTTCCTTAAAATGCTAAACGTATAATTAATAGTGGGTTAATAACCGTTCGTGAATGTGATTTATTATTATCAGATAATGAAACAAAGTTCCGATCTGCTATTATTTGATGAACCGTCGCGAGATGCCCTACATACTTACATATGATTGAATATTAATTAAAATAAAATAATTATAAATAATTGGTTTTTGTACTCGAAGAGAACAGCGGTTACCCTACTTAAACTATCAGAGTTAAATCACAATTATAGGCTGTGTGGCCAACCTATATGTTGCAGTTTCAGGTCGCCGAGATTACTACAGGGCCTGCAACATGACCTAACTACTGCCTCCTATTATATCTATTCCTCTCTATTAAGCACATTTTTAATTTAAACAAAAAATCGATGAATCGGGAATGGAGGATGAAATAAAGAGTTATTAACGAAGTAGTAGTGTACGAGTAGACACTGATTTCACTATAAATTTTATAATTAAGAAAGGTTTACAATTGGTTAAATTAATTTCTTACGTATTTTATATTAATACATAACTAGCTTATGCTCGCGGCTTTACTCGCGTGACAAAATCCTTTCATCAAACCTATTTGTGTGCGGTTTGGGCTGTGCGTTGATAGATCAATCAGTCAGTCAGTCAGTCACTGTTTCCTTTTATATATTTAGATGTATGCTGCATAATGCATGTCGATTCTGTACCAATACGCTTGAGAGCGATAACAAAGTGGTTAAACGACATATATCCCATCATAACAGATGATTATAATGGATCTGAATCTGGTCATCCGTATCAATCTGGTCAGATTTTTGGTCATCCGTAATTTATATTTCGGATAGGCGGTGTTTGAAGGATCCGTGCTAGTAAAAAAAAAAAAAAGTATTTATTGCCATTTCTTACACAGATTTAAGTACTTAATACATAAAATATGACTAACCTAGTAGACGCACTTGATTAATCGTCTAATTTATTTAACCGGTGGTAGACCTCCTTTGCAAGAACCCCAACAGTGCTAGTTAAGCCGCGTCTTCAGCTCGTGTTTTGATCTACACAATCAACAAAAACACTTCCACATTCAACACAATACTAGGCGATTTTCATGAATATTGATATTATGTTTTTGTCGAACGTGCTTTCCATGAATACGGGTATGGAAAGCAAAAACATTCTTGGTGCTAACAAAAATGTGTAGTTTGACAATGTTTTTTGGAGCCCAGTGGGTAATTTCTTCATTTAAATACAAACAAATTAAAAAAAAAATGAAATTACCGGGCTGACGAGCATCTTATGACTCTCGAGTAAGAAGCGTTGGCGCAGTGCACCTAGAGCAGCGTTATCTCTTACTATCAGGAGAGCGTTTTGCTCGTTTTCGTACTTAAAGAAAATGCATTAAAAAACACAATATCTTACACACACCGCAATATCTTCAATATACTATACTGTTAGGTCTCTTTAATAGATACTAAATATTTTACGATTTATTGTCATAAGCACATAATTTTATTAAAGTTTATACAAAATGTCAACGTATTATTTATTTATTTTAAATAATACGTCGACATTATTACTAGTTCCGGTTTAGTCAATAAATGGCGTTGGTGGTAATTAAACTGATAGTAATTATAAAATATAGTAATAGTAACTGCGTCTAATAATTTTAAGCTTTAATCATATAATTAATGACATTAGCTTTGTAATGTTTCTGAATTATTTAAGGAGTGTTTATATTTGTTAACTGTTAAAATGTTTTTCCCGCCAATGGGGAACTTCCGGGTGGCGGGAAACGGGCGGGTTTTTCACAAGGAAAATATTGAGAAATTAGAGGGTGACGTGAAAAGATTATAATATATATTATTATGTTATGTTAGAAGTATAAGGCATTATAATTATATTGAGGAGAAATATAGTTTTTAAAAGTGAAGAAGCCGCATTTTACTTTACTGAACTTAATATCCCTTTAATACCTTTACAAAAGAATCAATGTCTAGAACCTTCTTTCGTTTATTTACATCCATGTATGTTCTAAGATATTTTCTTTCATTATTCTGTAGTATTACTTTACATATTACTCGTACGCGTATAAGCCAATTTTCAGCAGTTTTACTCGTTGAAACGTAGCGTCAGCCCTGGGCACGGTAAAGACGTAAAAGGCACGGTAAAGGCCTGCAGGGCTATTCACTTATCGTTTAGGGAACCGAACCGAAGACCGAATTGTCAAAAATGTATGAAATGACATCCTTCATCATTGGAAATGACGTGCAATAACTTATCAAGTCGTATCGACTGAATAAGATTTTCGCCTGGACGCTACCGTGTTTCGGAAGGCACGTAAAACTGTGGGTCCCGGCTGTTTCCTATAAGATATGTAGGAGGCAGTCGTTAGGTCATGTTGGAGGCCTTGTAGGAATCTTGGCGACCTGAAACTGCAACATATAGGTTGGCCACACATCCTATAAATTGTGATTTGACTCTAACAGTGTAAGTAGGGTAACTTGTTCTGTTAGAGTATAAACCCCAATTATTATTATTATTATTCAATCCATATATTTTTGACAATTCGGTCTACGGTTCGGTTCCCTAACGGATAAGTGAATAACCCTGCAGTGCTCTACATAATATTTCGGTATTATAATCGGCACAGCTGTTTAGTCACGCATGTCAAGGGATGTCGTTTAGTTGCAACAAAAACACACATGCTTTCATTCGCATTTATATTATTACTACGATGCTAATTTAATTCTATAAGTAGGTTATACGTAGATACCTTAGGTACAATAATTACCAAAAATGTGTGAATGTTTATAAGATACTAGCTGCTCCCAGTGGTTTTACCCGCAGTATTTATGTAGCCTATGTGTTATTCTGGGGTCTAAGCTATCTCTATACAAAATTTCAGCTCAATCGGTCCACCCGTTTAGGCGTGAAAGAGTAACAAACATCCAGACATCCCGACATCCAGACATCCATTCTTAACTT
Source organism: Hemithea aestivaria (assembly GCA_947507615.1). Classification (NCBI taxonomy): domain Eukaryota; kingdom Metazoa; phylum Arthropoda; class Insecta; order Lepidoptera; family Geometridae; genus Hemithea; species Hemithea aestivaria. The sequence goes on along the minus strand of OX382344.1, from coordinate 3,943,700 downwards.
TCACGTTTATAATATTAGTACATTAGTACATGATGATAATGACTAAAAGTAGAACAAGGATAGGTTCGTACGCATTTGCTTAGATAATTATTACAATAAAAGAGCAATTTTATAAATACTTTTATTTATTTATTTATGATAGACAATGTACTAGTACCTATGACCTACATATAACATGACTAACTACATACATAAACATATATATCGTAAATTTAAAATTATAAGTTGTCAAAAAGATTTATTATCTAAATATATAAAACGAAAGCGTTACTGATTGACTGGCGAAACGTTCAAACAGCTGGACATATTGAGTGAAAATTTTCACAGAGATACAGATTTCACGAAGCGACGGGAACGAAGCCATGGGAGTTAGACAAGCGCAATCGCCTGTGGCTAACGTTTAAAAAAATGTACTGGGATAACAGTCGTTTTGGAAAAACGAACGATAATGACTGAGATGACAGTCGTACATTTTTTTAGCGTTTTCCACAAACGATTGGCGCTTGTCTAGGTCCCATATCCGGGAAGTCTGGATCTAGAACATATTATGAAACGTCGGGTTTGCAGTTTGCATATTATTAGGGCGTAACCATATTTTTCGACGCGAAATCGGCTAACGCCGGTCAAAGGCCTTTATGTCTACGAAATAAGGGCGTTATCAATACCATTCGCATCGGCTCGGCTCGGACGACGCGTCGCGACAACGGCCGACGGCGAAACGAGCCATTTGTTGTGAATGTGGTGAAACGCACTCGGCTTAAGCCGATTCCGCGTCAATGAATGTGGTTACGCCCTTATGCACCTAGAAGGTACCTAAATGGTTTTTACTTAATTACATCATAGAAATTAATTGTTATTTTTCACAGAGTTATAATTAAACGTGTTAAAATTAAAAGAACAATGGATTATATTTTATTTCTGTATCACAGTTTACAAAAAACGCTCGTGACGCACATCTGAAATGAGAAATTTGTTAATTAGATTAACATTATCATCTTTAATTCCTATTATAATTAATGTTACATTTTAATCGACTTCTTAAAGGGATCAATTCGACATACCGATTTTGATGAAATTTGTACTGTGCTGTAATTTAGACTTTAGACTAAATTATGTAAGTCGAATCCTTCCCATCTTTTGTTCAGGAAAAAAATCAAAATTTTATGATAGCTTCAGACAGATTGATCAAAATTAATGCCCATATGGCATTTACTATTTTATCAGGTATTGTTTGTTTGTGCCTAAATTTACATACGTTTTACGATGTTGTCCATTGTGGAAACACAATGAGCTTCTCGTAAGCTTAGACAACGTCATAAAACACACTCTGATGTCGGTACTGAATTTGAGCTTGGATGATGATATTTGGAGGCCTAGGGGTCCGCAAAATTTCGAGTGTCGCTCTCCCGGCTTTTTTGTCCTCAGTGCATAGTTCGGACAATCTCATTCAAAAAATTCTCGCTCCCTCACGAGACCCCGTATTATCACCGTTGGCTATAGCTAATTTGGCTGAGGCAAAAAATGCTTGGGTGGCAGCTTGCCCCAATACCGATTTACCTATCGTACCATCTTCACAGAGACTGTGGGATGGGCCTCTCTGCGAGTTGGAACAGAATTATCTAATACAAACGTGTCCTAACTCGTCAGATCGTGCCCGACTTCTAGCAGTCTCTGTTAGGAAATCTGGTTTTTGGTTGCAAGCCATTCCTTCTTTTAATACTGGTAATCTTTTAGATTCATCTGCTTTTAGAGTAGCTGTTGGTTTGCGTCTGGGTACAGCATGTTATGTAGGTCACCACTGTCAGTGTGCTACTGCAGTCGACGAACTCGGTCACCATGGTCTCTCATGTTCTCGGAGCGCTGGCCGAATCTCCCGCCACTCCAGTCTCAATAATATTATTCGCCGGGCTTTTACCAGCGCCAATGTAGCAGCCGTTCTCGAACCGAATGTTCTGATGCGTGACGATGGTAAAAGACCTGACGGTATGACTCTGATTCCCTGGAAGTTAGGTCGGCCGTTGGTGTGGGACGCGACTTGCGTTGATACACTAGCGCCCTCACATCTTCCAGAGACTCAAATTGCGGCTGGTGCGACGGCAGTTTCTGCTGAGCGGCTCAAGCGGCTCAAGCGGCGTAAATATGCTAACCTCGATAGCGGTTACATTTTTGAGCCGTTTGGGGTAGAGACATTGGGTCCTTGGGGTCCGGGAGCTCACCGCATTTTCCAAAACTTATCTGAGCGCTTGGTCGAGGCGACATGTGACCAAAATGCTGGGGTATATTTGGCCCAACGTATAAGTATTGCCATTCAACGTGTGCCAGCATTCTGGGCACTCTGCCATCTGACAGTGGTTTGGAGCACTTGGATTTTCTGTAGATTGGCTTGTAGCCGATCTGTGGTTAATAAAAGTGTTTTCAACTGCTGTAGTAGCTGTAGTATTGTTAGTTTGTTTTTCTCAATAAAGGCATAAAAAAGTACTAAGGGAACATACTTAGGTACATATAATACGAGCAGATAAAAATATACCAACATACTACGAGTATCTGGAATTCAACATAAGTATACAATATGTATACTTTTCAGTGAGAGAAGAGAAATTTATATAGCATACGTGGCATTAGGGGTATAAATTATATTATCATCTTTGAAGAAATTTAATAGGCTAGCTCCATATGCGACATACTTTGTATCGCAGTAGAATTTTACACTGCGCGCGAACTTATTCACGAAATGGAGCGCGAATTTAAAACTTACTTATTTCTTGCACTTGATGTCCCAAGGGTTGTCGATGTAGTAAATGTGAAAACTCAACGCGTTGTACTTCTCATGGAGGTCCAACATGCATTCCGACGCATCAGGCATGGATCCCTGAAAATAAAACAAAACCTTATGAAATCCGGACAACCAATAAATATTGGCAGGAGATCGGAAGGATTAGCAAGCTGATTTGGCAATGGGCTGGTCACATTTGCCGCAGAACCGATAACCACTGTGGAAGACGAATTCTCCAGTGGTAACCACGTCTCGGAGAACGTAGTGTAGGGCACCCATGGGCAAGATGGGGCGATGATATCCGTAGGTTTACTGTGAGTGGATGGGAGAGGAAGACGGAGAATTGAGACGGACTGAATTAAGTGGCGGGCCATGGGGGAGGTCTATAATTATGTCTAGCAGTGGACGAATGTAGGCAGATGTTGAACAAATAGCCCATCGGCAGCGTGTTCTATTGATTCCCGTGGGGACGAACTGCAGTCAATACAATCACTGCTATTATATTATTATTAGCCGGTTTAGCCGTGACAGGCATATTAGACCAAAAGTCAAAAGGTAACAAAAATAAATAAATAATAATTGGGGTTTATACTCCAACAGAACAGGTTACCCTACTTACACTGTCAGAGTCAAATCACAAATTACAGGTCGTGTGGCCAACCTATATGTTGTAGTTTCAGGTCGCCGAGATTCCTACAAGGCCTGCAACATGACCTAACGACTGCCTCCTACATATCTTATAGGAAACAGCCGGGACCCACAGTTTTACGTGCCTTCCGAAACACGGAAAACCAAAACTAAACTTTATTCAGTTTTACAATGGGCAGCCGCTTGATCGCTTAGAGTGCTCTTTCAGGCAACCAGCTTTGCATGGAGTATTTTTAGTATACTGATTTATACATCAAAAAAGATTCTTACCAAAGGAGTGGTCCTGGTATTGGGTATAGGCTCGTACCACTTGCGCACAGGCTCAGTGCCCGGGGGAAGGGAACCATAGGTCTGGAAACCGACGCCAAGGAGTTTGCCATTGGTGGATATCAATGGGAACCAGGGTTCGATGACCTTGGAGCAGTCGAGTTGTCTGGTCACGTTGTAGTAGTAGTGGGTACCTAGAATAGTGTTGTCAGTTTAGGGTGCCATAGGTAACTGTTTTGCTTCATTATGAATTATGAGTCCACGGAGCCATGTTTTAACAAAATATGCTCGTTGTCTGTATCTATATGTGCGTGAAGCAAAAAAATACGAGTATTTTTCTTTCTTACTTTCTAATAGATACCGAAATCCATCCAGACCAGAAGCAGATATCTCAGTTCCAGGAGGAAATTGAACCCACATTCTTAGTTATTCCATCACTAGCTGCACCCAGCGGTTTTACCCGCTGTGCTTCTTATGTGTTATACCAAGCTATCTCTATACCAAATTTCAGCTCAATCGGTCCATCGTCAATTTTATTAAACTGTAAAAGAGAACAAAGCAGCAAATTTTGTTACCCATCTTAGGAACGCAAGCCTGCTTCTTGTAAAGCGGGAGGGTGCGGACCAAGTCTTCCTCTGCGAGGGGAATCTTCATCAAAGTTTTGCCGTCTACGTCTGGAACCCACACGCCTCCAGCCTGGATGGTGGATCCATCCGAGATCTTGGGAACACCAGATTTTAGGTAATCTGAAAAGATTTTTATGTTAGAGACAGACACAAGCAGACGACCCTCCTGAAGGTCAATGTCGTCACCTATAGATGTTAAGAACACCAATGGCATTGCCAAAGTGATGTCGTACATTGCTGATACATAACGAACAATTTGCTGGGGTAAATAAATCTATGCTTCACTGAACGTCATGCTGAAAGCCGGCCGTTTGGGTCAACTCAACGTGTTATTAAAAGCGTGTGAAAAGTGGCATTTTTTGTGAAACGATGAGATAGAGAGATAGTTAACACTTTATTGAAACAGAAAAATAGACAAACGTAAACATAAATATAAAAACACAATGGCACAATGGGATGGACTTAATTCTAGAGATGACATTTTGTCTTTGTCTCATTTGTCTTTGTTTTTTACCTTTATCAACGTAATATTGCGTGGAAGTCCAGTAGTCCCTCTGTAAATCGTTGTCACTACCTGGAGGACTCCATTTGGTGAAATATCTCTCAGGTTTGAGAGCATCAGCCACTGTCTCCACCGGGAACTGTACAAAATGTATGATGTTAACATTACTGTCCATTGTGGTGGAGAAAAGAATGGTGTATATTGGGGTATGTGTGAAATAAACATCGCCAACCATTTTCATGATCTTTCTAGAAAGCGCTATAGCGATTCTCGTCAACCGAGCCGAGCTTCTGTCATTGTTCTGCCGTCGTCGGCGGCAGAACAATAACAGAAGCTCAGCTCGGCAAAAATCTCAAAGCAAATTTGCTGGTCCTTTCGCTAGAATGCTCGATAAAAAGTCTTCGATATTATTTTTCTGTAATGTAGGTCACATTCGCAAGAATGCTCATTACTAGTGAATGCTCAAGACTGAGGTTTAATTAGCACCTTGATGACGCCGGACAGACGCGGGACGGCACGGAAAAGTGGGAGCGATCTTCATTTTGTTCCTGCCCGCGTCCGCTTCATATGTTTCAGGTTACGTACAAATTCGAACATTACAAAAATTCCGTCCCGCATCGCGACCGCTTTCTCGCGGCAATGTGGCTTGATCTTTGGCGTTTTAAACCGCGCGTAGGTTGAGAGAGGCGCATAGATAAAACAAGTGCAACATGACCCTTCTAATATTACTTACAGCAACTTGTAAGCCAGCAATAAATCCTGTAGGAGCGAACAACAAGCAGACCAGCCGGGATGAATTAGGGAGGCAGTACAGGTTCAACTCGGGCATAGGACCAGGAGGACGCTCCGTGAGCACCCATCCTTGCGCCTGCGCATCGTTCAACGTGCGCGGCAGACTGTAGAAGTACTTCGTTCCTTGATCCTTGTCAGTGTATGCGAAGTGGACTAGAAAAGGAAAATGTGTTTTTATATGTTTCCTTTGAGAACATACGAACAAAGTACTTTCTTTTATGAGAATATTATTGTCTTGCAAAAGTGCTCCATCGTTTCATACTTTGAATAAAACGACTTATGAATTACTTTATAACCTCAATATTAATAAAGTATAAAAATATAATAAAGTATAGGTATTTAGCAATTACCTCTTAGTCCATTGTATTCAATACCTGAAACAGAAAAGTCCATTAAAATAATATTTTACTAGAAAATATGAAAATATGTTTTAAGAGGAGAAACATAATTTATATAAAAAAAAGTGCTAACTACTATGAGTAGGTTCACCGTCATAGAAATTGATGAGGAGGACTCTATAAATAAAAGTAGCCTCCATTAATTCAATAGTCCTATCACATGGAGAAGTCCCACATCCAACACAAGTCCTATTTTCTATAGAAAGAAAGAAAATAAATTTATTGCCAACTTTTACACAATTTACTAAATGAAATATGTACATTAAAAAAAAATACATTATTTGGCAATAGGGATAGCCTCAGCGTGTAACTACGTCAACCCAACCCAGAGTTAGCGTAGTTGCTGGTTTTCAGGCTGCCCCTTTGCTCGAACTAAGATGGTACGTCGAGAGGTTTGTCATAGCGGGTTTAAATAGATACCTACACACATTTACTTAGTTTACAGAACAGTTGTTATAGATGGGATTATGGGATGTCTCAGAGACATTTTGCCTTTACGTTTTACATTAAAAATCCAAGGGGCATCTGCGCTTTGGACTTTTGTCTCCGTGAATCAAAAGCTCTAACTTAGCCCGTGTATGAGAGCGACATAATATTATGTATGTATAAAAAAATTGTTTTAAGTACTTATTTACAGCTGGTTGTCGTGCTGTATAACCCCATATCTGACCAAGAGGTGGAAAAACAGCGAATATTTTTGTCCTAGCTATGGCAGATTTTAAGGAGCTTATATAAGGAAATCTATAATTTAGAAAATAATAATCTATAAATAATATATTAATATTTAAAAAGGATTAAACTCACCACTGCCAAGTGTGGCCAATATTAATATGAGAAATGCTCCTTTCATTATACTGAAAAGGAAATTTACATAATTTATATTTAAATACAATATAGCTATAAAATGAAGTAATCGTAGGGAAAGGTAGATATATAATATATACATATTTACAACTCTATAATATTGAACATACGCAAAGTGAACTAGATAAGAAATAATAATATTAAATAATATTTATCTAAGAGGGAAAATATACCCCTTTATTCCATTATAAGTTTTTAAAAATTTTAAGGTTTTTATATGTTTCACAACTTTTCTCAGTAGATCAGGTTGATAAGCTAAAATTAACATTTAATTTGCTACACTTTTTTGCCTCACTCACTTAATTTAAAATTATATTTTAATAATTTATTTTTACAGGTGTTTTGTTTAAAATATAATGAAAAATCTCACAATTATGAGTGCTCTGTTTGTCGTTGCTTCCAGAATGTTTATAATTTGAACTTGAGTTACATTCCGCTTATAAAGTTAGTGTTCGTGCGTATGTGAGAGTGTACCTAAAATAAGCGTCATATTAGGGTTGTCGCAGCTAAATTTATTAGGGTTTTCGATAAAACAATATATATTTTTTGTTTAATCTACAATGTAGCTTAATAAAAATATTGAATACGTATTTTTTATTTGTTAAAATGTTATACTCGAGCCAGTACAAAGTGAGTAAATTGTGGCGTCATCACTCCAACCAAGTAACTTTGGTGAGTTGTATCTCTTACGTTTTTGTCAGATTTACAAATAAAAAAATACATGTCCAATATTTTTGATTAATCTACATTGTGGACTAATAAATATTCAAAACCCCCATATTAAAATTTCTATGTGCTTAAGCACATAAAGAAGAAAAAAAGACGTGTGGCACTCGGAGACTGCCGCGGTAAAGCTATTGCATAGCATTTTTATCTATAGATGGAAAAACTAAAAAGTATCACCGCTGTGCCGGTCGGAGTGGGGGGTGTTAGGTTTTTTTCGTTACGGAATTTCTGGATTCGGTCCCCACGCTCAAGGCCCGCGATAGAAGCTATGCAATAGCTTAATAAAATTAATTTAAATATTATTTTCTTATAAATTTATATTATAGTATTTGTTAATTGTATATTAATAATTGATATGCGGACCGGCTCCTTACGGGGGTACGGAAGGGTTATGTGGGGCTCCCCGTGCAGGACGACAGCGAGGGCCACTAAAACAACTCAGCGGCACTCCCGCTTCGTCTTTGTGATAGAGGACTGAAAATCGACAGATACCGATATTATAGCTAAATAGTGTATCTTCCAGACGCCAAGCATTATGTTGTTATGCCAAGTTGGTGGGATATTATTAAAGACACTGTCACTGCGCCGTTTTTTTTTTTCATTTATTTTATAAAGAGAATTTGTAAAGCAAACCTACAACAGGTTTCTCCGTGCACACCCTACGATAATGTGGAGGATTCAAACCTGTATAAAGGTAATTTTGTTTTATTTTAAGGGACGTTGACACAGGTAACGAATGTTACTAACACTACCAATACTAACAATATCGTTAAATAATGAACAATTAATATTTAAATCGTGACTATGAAATATGTAGTTATTAGGTCTATAAAATATGTTAAAAAGTGAGTTAGTCTAAATAGATATATATTTTTACATTTAAAAGCAATCTAAATAATTAGGACAGCGGATCCAAAGCGGATCGTTAAATAAAATTTGCTAAAAATTGTGTCAGCTGTCCTAAGGCAGATAAACAAATATTGGTTGATATTTATTTTGAAGAAATTATCTAATTTATTTACCGGAGTAAACCACAGACTGGAGGTATAATTTAATCATGAACTAAATTTAAAAATAAATAGCTACATTATTTATATTACATGTTTAATTTATAGGTGTATAATAAAGATACACTGATGTCACATTGTAAAATAACAACCGTGATAAAATAGGTGCCATTAAATACTGTCTGATTGGTGATACGAGTAAAAGGTGATGGAAATGGTATCATAATATAAACAAAACGTGATACTATTGTTTATTACTGATACCTCAGACAATACATTCAACTATTATAGTAAATTGCAAATGTACATAAAGTTATGTCATTGGTCATTGGATACAAGTTGTATTGCTACAACCCTAATAATATTTGCGTAAACAGACTTCGTACCAAGCACGAGTAATTGATGAATATATATTATAATGATGTTATTATTCTTCTATAGGTTTATAAATAGGACCCAATTATTTATAGTCTTACATAAAAATAGCTATTTGTTCAACAAGTGAGAAAAAATGATTTTTGCTGTGTGTACCGAGTTTTCACCAGTTTAAGTCACGAACTCGCGAAGTAATCTAAAATTGAATCACGATCGCAGCGAGTGCATGAATGAGCGCAGCGAGTGATTCAAATCCTACTAATATTATAAACGTGATAATATTTTGTAGGAATGTATGGGTGTCTGGATGTATGTTACTCTTTGTTCATGTTACAAGAACACTCATGTTACTCTATCATCACGCCTATACGTGTTAATCGATTGAGCTGAAATTTGATATACAGATAGCTTAGACCCTGGAATAAAACACATAGACTTCTTCCTACCTATTCAATCGTGCCTTAATAGTTGTATCGCTCGGGAAACACGAATGCCGGCAAATATATTTTTTAATCCTCATCATCATCTCACGTCATTCATTCACTGTTAGACATAGGCCTCCCTAAATTCATTACTCAACTCGGTCCACCGTTTCCTCCTCCGACCACTTCCGGCGACCATCCGGATTTCGTCACCCAATATCGCCCAGGGCACAGGGGGTATCGCATATTTCGTTTGCCTTTTTAAAGTAATACGAATCAATCAGTAAGTTAAGCTGGTGGGTGAAACTTTTTATTATTTTCAGGAATAAAGTAATTATATTTACATTAAAGGCATTTTATTAAAGAAAGCATACTACACCATCGATGAATATAAAAATGACAAGGATGCCTGGAAACCAATGTAATATGTTCAATGTTAATATTATTATTATTTATTCCATAATAAATAAAAATGTATACATAAATTCTAATATTATATAGTAACAATTATTGACGTGCAAAAGTGCTATTTATATGGCTTATTTGAATAAATGATTTGATTTTATTTTGAAATTTATTATATGTTATCATGCTTATTAACTCCATATTTCGTTACAAGTATTTTGTGAATTTCAACCCATGTGAACATCAATATACCTATTCCTCTTCCTGCAAGGTTGTCTGGAAGAGATCGCTTGTAGCGTTAAAACCGCCAATTGTAACACTATTTATAAATTTGTGTTTTAGTTTTAAGTTTTTCTGTATATTTGTGGTGTTTCAATAAAGAGTTTTCTATTCTATTCTAGTATCAAAACCTCCTATTCAAAAAAGCCGGACTGCTTCGCCACCAAAATACTCGTCATTGCATATAATAAAAGTCAATTATTGTTAGGATACTTCATTTTATTTAAAAACTTAAACACTTCTACGCCTATCTTTGAGCCATTAGGGGTAATACGGCGAAATGGAAATGTAGGGCTACTGGTTTTGAAATTTCACATTGTCCCTAACACTTTTAGATTAGGTACATTGCTTTTAATTGTATTTAAGCTACATGGTGTTTATATAACTATTGATAATATCAATATTAAATATAAATTCCTCTTCACGAAGCTCTTTGGATCGGGATTAATATAGCATATTTAATACATACCTACTTACCTACTAGAGATTTCCGCAAAGTAACGTATAATTCCATTAAATGTGCATTATAAAGTGCATTAAAATTTCACATTACATTTCATATTCAATTTATAAATACATAAAATAAACATTCAATAATTTAACATTTTCAAAAACTATACTATAATTTTATTATAATAATTACACACAAGTCATTAATAGTCATATTAGGTATATCATTTTAACGCATCACAATACACCGTAGTTAATTCAAAAATATCTTAACATTTTGAAAAAAAGTTATCTTAGGTAAATTCTTTCTATATAAAGGCTTTATATAACAAGTACATAGTATGTACTATGTACCTAATTGGTTTTTATTTAATGACATCATACAATTTAATTATTTATTAAATTTGCGCAGATTTATAATTAAATGTAGGTACAATGGATTATTGCGTTGCTGTATCACAGTTAAAAAACTCTCGGACGCTGAAAAAAATAATAATATTGGTCTATTAATATCATCTTTTTAAATTAGAGAACAAACATACGTGTACAAACATTATTCAAATTTACTTTTAAAATAAAACTTGTATCTATAAAAACATCTTATTGTAGTCGGTTAATAGTGATTGCCATACAATAAATGTAATGAATCTACACAAACAACAATAAAAGAGAACCAGAAAAACAAAAAGGCAAACCAGTGTTGGTAACTTACTTATTTCTTGCACTTGATGTCCCAAGGGTTGTCGATGTAGTAAATGTGGAAACTCAACGTATTGTACTTCGCGTGGAGGTCCAACATGCATTCCGACGCATCAGGCATGGAGCCCTGAAAACAAAACAAATAATAAAAACATCATGAAATATAAACAGCAAATAAACATAAGCAACACAATTATTTTTTCATATATTTCCCATTAAGTATTACAATAGGATTTCACGAAAAGTGGGGACAAATCCATAGTTTTTTTTTCTATTCATCATCATCATCATTTTCATCACACATTACCTACTCAAAGACTCCTGAACCGATTTAAAAAGTGCGATTTTGGAAACTACTGTGAATGTTATCCATTATTAAAAATGAGTGAGTACATCCGTTTTGCATTTACCTCTATAATTATTTAGAAAGATAAAAGGGTAATTCATTAATTACCTTAGATTTAAATAAAAAGGGATGATACGGTACAAGTGTCTCTAATCAGATAATATTATATTATGTATTTAAAATTCTTACCAAAGGAGTGGTCCTGACACTAGATATAGGCTCGTACCACATGCGCACAGGCTCAGTGCCCGGGGGAAGAGAACCGTACGTTTGGAAACCAACGCCGAGGAGCTTGCCGTTGGTGGACATCAATGCGAACCAGGGGTCGATCACCTTTGAGCAGTCGAGTTCTCTGGTCACGTTGTAGTAGTAATGAGTACCTAGAATTAAAACGAGATGATTGTTAAAACTGCAAACAAGAGCGGGCGGCACCATATTCCATATCCCATCGCGTAACAAAATGTCTATACGTTTGTTCAGAAAAAAAGTGATGCAGGCGTTTGTGTTTAGTTTAAGGATAAGACCATGCCTCAGTTTTTGCTGAGGATGACGGCAATGTGTTCCAAATGCGATCAGTGGCAAATTTTCTCACCCATTTTAGGAACGCAATTCTGCTTCTTGTAGATCGGGAGGGTGCGAACCAGGTCTTCTTCTGCGAGAGGTATCTTCATCAAAGTTTTGCCATCTACGTCTGGAACCCACACGCCTCCAGCTTGGATGGTCGATCCGTCCGAGATCTTGGGAACTCCGGATTTTAGGTAATCTGAAAGATTGTGTTATGTTATGATACTTGTTGGATAAAGGCGTTTTTCTATTTAGAAATAGATGTTGTTCTACTGATAACACCAGTGTTTGTTATTATAAAATGATTATTTTTACCTTTGTTGACATAATATTGCGTGGAAGTCCAATAGTCCCTCTGCAGCTCGTTGCCGCTAGCTGGAGGATTCCATTTGGTGAAGTATCTCTCAGGTTTGAGAGCATCAGCCACTGTCTCCACCGGGAACTGAACAAAATATGTGATGTCAACATTATGGGGAAGTAGAAATGTATATGAAGGTCTATGCAAACAAACATCACTACGAACATTTTTTGGGGTATCCACCTAGTCGACCTCCTGGGCAGGAAGTCTACCCCTGGTACAACATGATATAACTCTATTATACTTACAGCAACTTGTAAGCCAGCAATAAATCCTGTAGGAGCGAACAGCAAGCAGACCAGCCTGGATGAATTAGGGAGGCAGTACAGGTTCAACTCGGGCATAGGACCAGGAGGACGCTCCGTGAGCACCCAGCCTTGCGCCTGCGCATCGTTCAACGTGCGCGGCAGACTGTAGAAGTACTTCGTTCCTGCATCCTTGTCAGTGTAGGCAAAGTGGACTAAAACAGAAAAATGTTTTTTTAACTCTCTTTTCAGAACACACGAATCTTAAAAAAGAAAATTGACTTGCAAAAGTGATCATAGCATATTTTGAACAATCGCATTTTGATTTAATAAACAAACTAAATAAACAATTACTTTCTACTCTATTCTATTCGCACTATAAAAAAAAAAAAAAAGTATTTAGTAATTACCTCTTAGTCCATTGTATTCAATACCTGAAACAAATAAGTCCATTAAAATAATATATTAGGTACTTATATACTGGAAAACAATATAATGTATTGGGATATAATGTTCTGGGAAATTATAAATTAGTGATAAATAGTGTAGATTTTTGTCTCCGTGTACCCAAAATCGTGTAAAAAGAGCTCAGGTTTAGCCCGTGTTTTAGAACGAAATAACATTTATGCAGCATACAAGAATATATAGATATTGAAAAAGGGTTAAACTTACCACTGCCAAGTGTGGCCAATATTAATATGAGAAACGCTCCTTTCATTATAAACTGAAAAGAAAAAAATAATAATTAATATTTAAAAAGAATTAACCAACACAATGTTATCGTAGACGGTTATACCCTTTCTTGAATGTCACAAAATAAAATTAATAATATTATCTTAGGCTCCAAAATATGCACACCTATATTCCGTAAAAAAAAGGTGTGTAATGTAATTTAAATATTATGTAAATTGTTTTATTATAATTTCTAAAGTTTTATCGCTATTACTTGCTGCGCTCGTGATTCAATTATTATAGTCTACTTCGCCAGTTCGTAACTTAAACTCGGTACTCACAGTTAAAACAAACTTTTCTCATTTGTTAACAAATATTCCGATAAGCGAAATAAAATGAATCAACTAATAGATCAAGTTTATGTTTTTCTAGTTTTTTTTTTTTATATATTTCTTTTTTCTTGGGCACAATAAAAAGTATTTGTATTGTATATTCTACTGCTACTTTTCTGGTAGTTGATTTGTTAGATAGAAATAAAACAATGATTGCTACACTTTTTTAACACACTAACTTATAATTAATAATAATAATAAAAATTGGGGTTTATACTCCAACAGAACAGGTTACCCTACTTACACTGTCAGAGTCAAATCACAATTTATAGGTTGCGTTGTTACTTGTATATTATTCTTACATTTAAAATATTATAATAACAAGTCTTACAATGATGATAAGGTACTGTTTGTTGTTGCTTCGAGAATATTCCTGATTTGAACTTGAGTTACATTCCGCTTTTATAAAGTTAATGTTCGTGCGTATGTTAGAGTGTACAGAAGAGATGCGCACCTTTAGGGATGTCGGAGCTAAGTTAATAATTAAAATTACTTCTTGTAAATAATATGTATTTATATAATAATAATATAATTGGGGTTTATACTCCAACAGATTACCTTACTTACACTATCAGAGTCAAATCACAATTTATACGTTGTGTGGCGAACCTACATTATGTTGCTGTTTCAGGTCGCCGAGATTACTGCAGGGCCTGCAACATGCCTACTTACTTAGTTATTGGGTCTGTAGTACTCGTACAAACACAGGGGTAAATAGTGGATCACTGCCCGGCTCGTTACGTCACCAGTAGCCAGGGACAACACGTCCGCTCTCGCCAACGGCTCGCACAAGAGTGTCGCCCCCACTACCCGTGCCCCCGAGACAGGCAAATGTCATTCGTTCATTCATTCAATCATTCACTCAAATACACAAACACTACATCCCTTCCTTATTTAATGAAAACTTAATTGAATGATTTAATGAGAAAATATGACATTTACTGAGAATTTAAATTTACCTTTGGTGTTACTTGTTTTTATCCAATATCATCGATAACTTTAGAATCTGTATCACTCGCTTAAGATGATGATTGCTTTTACTTACTGCTTTACTTACTTCGCTACCTAATTAATAACATTAAATACCTACCACGCTACTGCGATGCAACAACATGAGTGGACTGTTCCTACACAACTGTACTACTGTCACGTCACACTCTCTCTCTCTTATTATTATTATTTTTTTTTTTTTTTCAATCACTTCTGTATATAAATAGGTCTGTTATTGAACAGAATATTTATCAAATTGACTTCGGAAAACATAACCGCGGTTTTTTCCCGCGTATTCTAACGCACACAAACGTGTTTTGTCAAGTGATTCATACCAAATTAATATCCGTCGTATTAAGTTCAGTAGATAGTATCAAAACGATGCCGAAGCCAAAGTATTAAATAACTAATTGGAGCGACCTGGAACATTCCTATAAGACAACAATCTGGAAGATATCTATAAGACAACAACCTATAATTAGGTATGTATGGTTTACCATCGACAGGAATGACTGCATCTGTGTAGCCTTTACACTTCATTTTATAACCTAAATTTTCAAACAGTTCTCATTTATATGAAGGCGCATACTGCCTTTACACAATCATGTATAGTTCTCATTTATATGAAGGCCCATACTGCCTTTACACAATCATGTATAGTTCTCATTTACATGAAGGCCTATACTGCCTTTACACCATCTTTTATAGTTCTCATTTATGTGAAGGCCCATACTGCCTATACTCAATCACGTATAGTTCTCATTTACACGAAGGCCTATACTGCCTACATACACAATCACGTATGGTTCTCGTTTACTTGATGGGCCATACTCTCTGCACTTCAAATACGTACGATGCGTCTACTTGGAAGACTCACTCTTCTTACCCTGTTGAGTAGGCTATATATATTATATCATTTGTACTCTTATAGAATTAACGGAAACTTTGAACTTTAACCTTCTCTCCACAAGCGCGTAAATAATATTTTGTAACCATTAAGTTAACTATGCTTGACCATGATCAAAAGACGTTGACTTACTATATTAAGTTACAATAGTTAATAGACATTAGTCTCGGCAGTTTGCAACTGAGAAATAGTGAAATATCGTACATACATGTATTTTAGTTTACACTTTCTCAAAATTAATCGACATTTGAGATAATAACTTAGAAAAGTATCAAAATAAAACTAGGCTATCAATATAATTTCTGAGTAACGAAATGCATCTAATTATACATTATTCTCAAGAGTGACAGAGCTCAATTACATTTTGTTGTCTCAGTTTTTATTGTTTGACAACATTCACTTTTTTTTTATGAACTGGTCTTATTTTGATCTTTACTACCTTATAATTATTTTGTTTCTGTCCCGTTCGGCTGTGCCTAAAGCCCTACCTCTGGTAAGAACTTCATCGCTTCACTTTTTAATTTATTGGATTTGCTTGGAGATGCAATGTCTCCGATATACACGTTCATGACAATAATAATATTTATTTGTAAAGTGACAGCGTAATTTCCCTACTTTTTATTTACGAATTGGTGTTGCCAGTCTATGAAATTAGAATTAACCACTGTAAAATTATGTCACTCGTCTGGTTTAAATAAATGAAAGATCAATCCTTCCACTAAATTAATATTGAAACGAAAACTAACCCCACAATTTTAAGATACAAGTAAACCCTTCATTCAACTCACCACCTAATAATATCCTCAATTGAAATTGATTCATTGAAGTAGCTCCGGTATCACACGACATTTCCTGTTAAGACTCAAGACTAATCAACTCTTACTTAATTCAAGAGTATTCTGAAGTTCAACATGATGTTACTCTGACCACGGTAAAGAGATACTCTGACCAGTGCACTATCATTACAAAGAGATTTGCTTTTCACATACACGTACTCGTACGTACGTAACACGTATAATATACTCGTATGTCTATTGTGATTAACCTACCTACTTTCAAGAATATTATTCTAGAACAAGATCTTCGATACCACTTGAAGATGTTTTTCTATTACTTTAATGGAATTCCAATTCTCAAAATTGTGCACTTTCATAACTTTTATGGCACAACCCTCGCAATCACTTGTCCGACTAGAATAGGCAGCGCACCACTAAAACCATATTATCTTTCTCTCCCTCTAGCGCATAGTAAGCGTCTTACACCTCTTCCTATCTTGTACAAGACTTAACAACGCCTTCCCGACTACGGCGCATTACCTGATGTAGCGGAGATACCACCGTCCCTTTTCCTGAGCCGTTATCCTTCACAATGTTTTGCATTAGTTAATAATAGTGATCATGTCTAAACCTACACCTAGATAAGCAGTTTTTCTCAGCTTCCTATTTTGACAAGTCTAGGATTTCCAAGTGTCATACGCTTAAGGACTTCTGTGTACGGAATTCTGTCCGTTCACTCACATCACGTCCACCACACTGTCCACATTTGGAGCATGCGTCAACATAAATAATAACATCTCGATAGCCCTCGTTTTTGTTGATCTTCCTAACTAAGCCCAGCATTATATAATAATATTATGATCGTCAGATAGTGATGCTTGTAATGTTTGCTATATTCACCACTGCTGCAAGCACTGGCTCGGCAATGTCACTCCCAACTGCTGCACGTCCACACTCGCCCGTGGCTCTGGTGACACTGACGTGACAGCATTGTTCGTGTGCATTCAAGACAGTGTAACTACATACACTACGATGCCCAATACTACACTTACTTTGAACTTGAACAGATACGTGGGAACTTAATAGTATGCAGAGCTATTCTGGACTCGTTTTTTCAGCAAATTATACCTACTGCTAGTGTCGACTATATTATGGCACATATTAAAACCTCCGACTGTGTTCACATAGTGTAACTACAGTTACACGCAAACTACACTTTAACTGTAATAATAAAATCATGACACAGACAGGAAATCTCAACCTTTCACATTTTGTTTATTAAAATAATAATTGGTTTGTATGCATCGAAATATCGCATCGGACGGTGCCGCCACTTTGTCGATTTTAATAATATAACAATATTTTTACGAGTATGCACAAACCACTTTCAACCCTACGAGCAAACAACCGTAAGGCACCGTAAAGAACTCATCGCGGGGGACAATGTTTCAGCGGTCATAGGTTCATGTACAACCACAATAGTCCAGTTTGTAGATCTCCGTGTCGCCCTCCCACGAGCCCTTCATCAAGACGGACAATATTATAAAATATAATTTCCTTGTTAAGAACCACTAATAAGTAAAACTTTTAAAGGTAGTTAACAATTGTAAATTGTTTAACTGATCATCAGTTAAACAATTTAGTGAAATCATATCCAGATTACCCTCAAACTAATCATTTTCAGTTTGCCCTCAGACTAACAGTTTAAATCATTTTCATAGTACCTTCAAAATAACTATTTCAATAATTTTCCGATTACCCTCAAACTAACCATACTAACGTGAAGTTCAATGCAATAGGCAGTGACCTCCTCTGGGTTCTTGCATGACAAATATCAACATCGTTTCCCGCTCCTGGGTCCTAATCCACGCACACCATGACCTCCAGCAGCGTACCACTAGTTTAAATAAAGATGATCATCTGTACTACTACACAGATCACTCCACTCAGTATATATTGTTTAGTTTTATTTGTATATACCTAATGTTAATTGTATTCCATAGTGATTTAAATGTTTACACTATTCAGATAGCCTACTACGCAATATACCTTTTGCCCCGTTTGGGCTAATAAGTAATGCAGGTTTAACACTACTTATGAATTTATTTTCTGCGAGTCCCATTACAGAAACGCACTACACAATTCCAAAGAAATGATTCGAACGTTGTTTCAATTAGTATTGTCTGAATCTAAATCTAGTCATATCATATTTTGGTATTAAGGTAATAAATGTCACTATCAAATTTATCTAGATTCTTTCTAGCATACATAATAATATGTTCATAAATGTACTAAGATCGTAGAATCAATATGTTATTCTTTGAAGGTTATTCTCCTTAAAACAATCTCGTGAACAAGGCTCATCGCTTTTGCAGTATAACTATACCTATTTATTATAATTTCAATATCTGCGGGTCAGTGCAGTCACATCAAAATACTATAGGTATGACATTGAACTATAGCAGTATACATTGTAACTAATCTCGCTGTAGTTAGTTACATCTGCTGTTAGTTGCCTGATTTTATATACCTACTGGATATACTGCAAAGCTAAATTCCTTGACAAAGTCTGTGCTTTACCCTAGCTACTGATGACAACATAATCGTAGTGATATCCATGCTACCTACGTTGTAAACTCCATGAAATAATAAAACCATATAACAACAGGTTTCTAATACTTAAGTAATCTTAAACTTAATTGTTGCTCTTAACTAGAGTTTGATTCATGAATAATGTTCTAACTAGAGTCCACAAACCCAAGAAGAATAAATCAAGTTAGCAAACCAATATAGGTACCAATATGTGCTATCTCTGTAGTTTAACGGATATATTACATTTTTTCACGAACATTATTGTTATGTGTCTATTCATTTAAAACATTACTTGTTTATGTATCAAGTATCAACCACAAATTCAAATCTTTTCAGGACAAAAGCGACCCAATTTGTGAGCCACTATTTGCTTAGCACTTAGCACCTATATGAATCCCTCTATTCTTTCTTGTAAACAAGTAACTTATTGAATCCTCCTCTATTTTTTATTTTATTTAACTTTTTTGTCTGTATTTATAATTATCATGGAACAGATTTGTAAGTTACAACTGCAAACTGTGTTTTATTGTGTTTTTATGCAAAATAATGTTATATTTTACACATTATAAAAATGTTTTTCAATGACCGTAATTATTAAGCACGAAATCACATTTTCCGCACTAACCTTTTAACTCGTCGCCACATGTAGTACTCGTACAAACACAGGGGTAAATAGTGGATCACTGCCCGGCTCTTTACGTCACCAGTAGCCAGGGACAACACGTCCGCTCTCGCCAACGGCTCGCACAAGAGTGTCGCCCCCACTACCCGTGCCCCCGAGACAGGCAAATGTCATTCGTTCATTCATTCAATCATTCACTCAAATACACAAACACTACAGGGTCTATAAAACGTAATGTTTTCTATATAAAAAAAATGTTCAATTTAAGTAGGTACTGAAAATAAGTTTGGCCTTGGTTGATAGTTATTTTGTATGAATTATATTATAATGTCTTTAGCGGGGTAAACCATAATATACCGAAGATAATATAACGTAATAACTTATTTTAAAAAACAAATTATTTATAATTTTATATTAATCCCCCGAGGGGAATTCCTTGGTGGGGAAAACTGGAGTAAGCCATTATAACATAGGTAGTTACTTGTAGGTGTACAATAAAGATACACAGATGTCACATTGTAAAATGACAAACGAGTTAAAAATAGGTGCCAATAAATACTGTCCGATCAGTGTTACGAAGGTGATGAAATGGTATTGTATTACTAGCTGCGCCCAGCGGTTACTTGCTGTGCAATGTCTATGTGGTATTCCAGGAAAATAAGCTTTCTCTATACCAAATTTCAGTCCACTCGTTTAGACGTGAAAGAGTAACAAACATACATCCAGACATCCTGACTAATATTATAGGATAAACTTTCACGTTTATAATATTAGTAAGATTGGATACAACCCTAATATTATTTGCGTAAACTAACTACGTACCAAGCGCGTGTAATTGATGAGTTAATGATTGTATTATATTATTCTACATTAAAAAATCTGTTATAGATAAAAAAATATTAATACACGTGGATCAACACTAGTTTAAATAGTACTCGTAATATAGTAATAACACTTTTTTATTTTAGATCCTTGTATTTTGTAAATGTGAAAGTTTGGACGAGTGTCTAAAGGCGTACTGTTCTGACGAGCCACACTCTACATGGCCATGGTTCGTGACCACACGCCACCCAATCCGGACGGGTGGCGTCGCGTGGCGTCGCGTGGCGTCGCGTCGCGTTTTGATAATGTGTTTCCGGCTTTAATCTCACCTGCCCGTGTCTCATCCTTGCCGTAGATAAGAACAACTGCGGATGAGTGTTCCGGCATACCCGCAACCTAGGCCTGTCTCTAGGCATTATGTATTGCCGGGACCACAGAGCAGAATGCGAGAGCGTACCTCCGTCGTCCCCGCTTAACAGCGGAGGAAAGGACCCATTTACCCATTTCATTAGTCATGTTACTGTACTTTTTTAAAGGATAGCGGGGTGCTTCCAGTACGTAACAGGGTAGGTAGGTTGGTGGTAGTTGCTTCTAATCTAACCAATCTTCAAGTTAAGCCGCTCGTCAAAACTAGTCTTCATTCTGGAATAATAAATTATAATATTATTTATCATACTTATTAACTACATGGTTTAAGTTTTTCTACTCAAATTCGGATTATTTATAGCCCTACTTATATAAACTATTGTTTTGCGAAAATAAATTACAATAATGATGTTGACGTCACACATCTTAATTATTTAGTACATAATAGTTGGGGAGATCATCTTAAGATATATCATTTCATTTTCTAAATATATAAAAGGGAATGATCTATCAACAGTTCATTTTCTAAATATATAAAAGGGAAGAATGACTGATTGATCTATCAACGTGTACAGCCCAAACCACTGAATGGATCCGGTTGAAATTTGGAATACAGATAGGTTTTATTATGTAGACCTGCGCTAAGAAAGGATTTGGCCACGCGAGCAAAGCCGCGAGCATAAGCTAGTATTATATAAAATATATGAAGTTTTATGCATAAGCACTTAGGTCAGCCCTACTTCAAGAAAATATTCTTGCGAAGTGTAAAATGTTTAGATACATATATACATGTCAAAAGCACATTTTGAATGAGAATTTGACTAATTGTACGAGTATATTTGTGTGTAGTGAAATGCCGGGTTTTCCTTTATTTTACTCTCTCATGTGTACACTTATTTACGGTAGCAATTGCTAAATCATCCTCTCTGCAATATTTATTTTCAAGGTTAAGGATTTTCAACTTTCAGTTTTATTTTAATTGAAAGTTGAAAAACCTTCCTTCAATAGTGAATTAGGTATATTATATATTTATGTACATACATACTATATAATATGGGCAGTCCTTAAGTTGTGTTGCAGGTTTTCTAGATTATATTAAGACCTAGAACTGTTAGGTATAAAGGTTGTCGTTATAACTATAATAATTGTAATTTGACGCTAGCAGTGTTAATATCTATCAATAGATCTTGATTTTTTGAAGTGTAAACACCCACTAATTTTATTATAAATGCATATTTTTCGCAGCGGGCTCCTCATCTATTTCTATAAATGAATTTAAGTACCTGCGTAAATTTGGTATTAGGTATTCCTACGTAAAAGGTGATTGTCTCCACATAACGGTCTATTTTAATAGTTTTTACAAGAACAACATCGTCTTTAAAATATAATTCAATTTAAAAAAAAATACCTACATACTATTTATCTTTTATTACTATTTTACTATTTTTTAGTTATTTTTTGAAAATTTAGTATATTTTAAGTCCCGCAGTAAGCACATATAGTTATAGGTACATACCTATAATAATATATTATTATCATCATCATCAACAGCATTTCTAAGTTCACGGGGTAGATCTAATCCCTTGAGTCTTATTATTTTTTAATCCTTGTTAAGGTTCAATTTCATGTAGGTGTAGGTAGTAGGTATATAGATTATAGATATCATCATCATCATCAGCATTTCTAAGTCCACTGATGGATAGATTCATCATCTGATCCCTGCGTCTTAGGTAGGTAGGACCTACTATTTTTTATTCCTTATAGGTGCTAGGTTCAAGTAAGAAGTTAGGTATTCCAATTATATAATTTTCCCACATTTATTAAAAAGTGCCTAGATGCATACATAAGCGGGCATTAAATTAAATGATTTTGCATTAAATTTAGTTAAAATGCGAAGAAAATGACTGGAATTAATAATAATAGATTATAACTAAAAACAAAGAGATATTATAATTCATTTTAATTAGTAAGTATACCTATATACGTACTAGGTACGTATTTAATTGCACAATCTTAGGAAATATTTTAATTGTGTTATATAACGTACATACATATGCCTACGACAGTAACTAGGTAGACCTCAACTTTTTTTGAAAAGTTTCTATCATCGAGAATGGTTGCATTTTGACGGTGTTTTAATTTAATTATTATAAGTACATATTTCACCAAAGGAAAGTCGGCGCCGCCGAGGCCGGCCCAGAAAAAGATGGAGAGATGACTTGGACTCTTACCAGACCGGCTGGGCTGAGGTGGCGCAAGAAAGAGATACATGGAAGGATTTGGGGGAGGTCTTTGCCCAGCAGTGGGACAGCATAGACTAAAAAAAAGTAGGTACATATTTTGAAGAATGCTAGTTGCTAGACGCGCTGTAGAGTACAGGACCAAACTTAATAAGGGATGTTGATAAGATCAAAATTTCTTAAATATTATTACTCCGTAATAATAAAACGTACGTATTTTTTTGCTTGAAAATGAAATTTAAAAATGAAAAATGACAGACATAACGCTGTAAGTTTTTTAGTTATCATCCCCATTGCGAGTGGTCAGTAGATAATACTTATGTACAGCCCTGGATTTACACTAGGGGCATTCGGGGCGAGTGCCCAGGGCGGCAAATTTTGGGGGGGACCGCAAATTTTCAGGGGGCGGCAAATTAACTTAACTGGGGGCGGCAAATTTCTAATCTAATGTAATCGCGCACCTCCATAACACCCCCGATGCGATGGTAAGCATCATGATTGGCCATATCAGACATAGTTCCCAGTGCCACCCAATGTTTTGTAATACAAAATTCTGTGAGGCACTGAACAGCGCCTGTCACCCTGAGACAGTTGTTGAATATCGTCATACCCAGTAATTATTTTTTTCGTAACATTACCCTTTAGTCCGATCTTATAACTTGGCCGCATCACGTCACTTAGATATTAAATTGCGGTCAAAAATATGTTAAGTAAAAAACTCCTGATTAAATTGTGATAGCAAATCACAGCTAGGAATGAAATGTGCGGCGCCCGCCAGGCGTTGTCGATTTACGTACGATGCGCCTTGGCATCGGCCCATGGAAGTAACGATTGTTTAAATTAATATTCCGAAGTATTTGATAGCAGATAATAATTGGTTGGCCTATTTTAAATTTTTAATTCCACATTATTATGTTTTTGTTGCAAATTATATACTTATCTATAGAACAATAGGACTTTTAATAGGTTCTTTATAGGGTAGCCTTTGACTACTATCTCTCGTGATGATAAGCGACGATGCGGTTGTAGATGGTAACAGAAACAGACTAAACCTGAAAGGCGGGATAAGCCCTGGCTGTCTACTTAAATGTCGCTGTCTAGCATAATACATGAGTACAAATCAAATAATTCACATAATAACATTGTTTGAAGCCGGCAATTTAATAGAACATTCATTATTCAATTCAGTACCTATTGAAGTAGAGCGTGACCATGAATTTATAACTAAGTTGTCAGCATTATGTGGGCTTCCCGTGTAAATATGTATTGGGTACTACATAATGTCAATTTTATATTTAGTTGACCTACTTAATTAATTATTTATTTAATTAGGCCATTTTAGCCCACAGTCCACAGCTGGTAAAAGAGGCTATTATATTCTTATCGCCACATATTCATTTCTAGTAATTAGACACCCCCGGCGAAGATGGGCTTGGCGGGAATATTCACTAAAAACTTGGGACACTACTTACGACCACTGGGCCAAGGAAGCTACGATATAAAGTCTTAAGGTCGTATTAAGTTAAACCCATGTTCTAATTTCAATCTCAAATTTAAAATTAATTAATTAAAATAGGCTACAATTATACAATGGAGCACTTTTGCAAGTCAATTTTACTATTTTAAGACTCTATCGCTTGTTCGCAAAGCACCTCTATGAGAATAACGAGCAAGTAACTCATAGGGATGTTTTTAGGGTTCCGTACCTCAAAAGGAAAAAACGGAACCCTTAAAGGATCACTTTGTTGTCCGTCCGTCTGTCTGTCTGTCTGTCTGTCTGTCAAGACCATTTTTATCAGGAACGCGTGGAGATAACATGCTGAAATTTATATAAAATAGGTACTAGAGTCTGGCCAGCGAAAGTAGAGACTCGATTTTTTTCGAAACTTTTCACATGGTCACACTATAGTGTTTCCACATGCACATATTTTGCCCCGTAAAGGAGTAAATTTAGAATACAGTAAAATTATTACAATTTAATTTATGGTAGACTATTTTTGAAAATTTTGATGACCTAATTACATTTTAATAACATCACCATTATATAACTATTCTGTCACTCGTCAAACTTATATCATCATACACTAAAGTCGCAAGTTTATGACTTTTGATTATATAAATATTTCAAAATAAACCAATTTAATTTTCTGTATCTTAATTTTCTGTATTAATCATTCGGAATCGGATAAATAATAAAATCATGGTTGTAAATCGTATGTTTTCTCCAATATTAGGGAAAATCAAAATCAGAGTAGTGCAACACTCGTATTTGCAAAATGGCGGCATAATAGCGAATTTATATTTGAGTTTGCTTGATTTGTGAAGAAATAAACAGATTTTGCGAGTTAAAATGAATAAAAAATTAAGAGTGAGGTGCAAAAGTTACTCTTCTTTATGATTTCTAAATATGAAGAGAAGAAAAAGGAAAGAGAAGCTGAATTTTAGCAGAAACAGGGTTGTTTACTGATTTTATAGGTAAGTGGTGCACAAAATATTTTGATACTTATAATAATATTATCAGTGGCGGCGCTAGACCACGCGTGGGCGTCGGCGAAATTAGGTTCGCGAGGCCCCCCTTTTTCGGCAAGCATTTTTTACAAACTGAGAAGGGACATATTTAAGCGAATTCATAAAATTTTGAATACTTTAACCTTTTTTACACTAAACGACTCGTAAGATTCATCTTTGTAAATTAACGGCATAAACTCACTTGTATTTACTTCATCTTCGTGCCTTACGCCTCGATGATAGGTATATTTTTTAAATTCTGTGTAAGTGAGTATAAGAGGTATGCGTTTATCTCGCTCCGAGTGGTAATAAAAGCATTATTATCAGTAGGAGCCGAGAATATTTTGAATTTTTCCGAACGAATAATGAATGCTTAGCTTGTTCCGAGTGGCTAGGAAACTAAATATTCTTACCTATAAAAGCGCGAGCAGCTCGCTGCGAGCGCAGCGCCGAGAAAATTTTGTAATTTTCAGCACGAGTAATGTACGTTTAGCTTGCTCCAAGTGGCTAGGAAACTAAATATTCTTATCTATAAAAGTGCGAGCAGCTCGTTGCTAGCCTCGAGAAAATTTTGGATTTTTCAGTAAGAATAATGTACGCTTAGCTTGCTCCGAGTGGCTAGGAAACTAAATATTATATTCTTACTAGCTTACCCGGCAAACGTTGTTTTGCCATATAAATAATTTCCTAGTAATTTCTAGTGTAGACAAAAAATAGCTTACTTATTGGAAGTATGTATGTATGTTAGAATGTGTATATTGTATGTATGTAAGAATGTGGTATATGCGTGAAATAAGCATTATTTTATGGAAAAAAATTTCAAAAAAAAGTAAAAAATTAAATTTTATGAAAACATTCTCTTATAATTTTTTCATACAACCAATATTTCCATTGACATTTCAAAATAAAGATTCATGATGATTGATTTTTTGGAAACTATGAAAATCTTAATTGTTCAATTACATTTTTTTTAATAAAATTAAATTAAAATTACATTTTTATAAGATCAACAACATTTTCGATATAAATAAAAAAAAGTATACTTACAACACAAAATCCGTTGTTATTGGAAGCTCGTGTCACGTGTTGAGTACTTTTGAGGTTATAAAATCACTTGATTAACTAATCGTGCAAAATACACTCAAAATTGATAATTTAATTATTATTGATAAAATAGGAATGATTAAAAGTTAATATGAGAGTTACACTGAGATAGCAAAATAATAATTGTCAACGTTACTACTACACTTGATGCATAAACAATAATGATGGCCGACAACTGTGTAGGGAGTGAGAAAGAAAGGAGACAGGTGACACCTGTAGACATCTGGCGGGGATAACTAATTAAATGACGATTGATCAGTTTTCGACCGGAGAGGAAAAATGATTTAATTACTAAAATGGCTATTAAAAAATAAGGGTTGATTGTAGAAGGGTGAAAATTGAGGATTGTATGTATTTTTGTATGTTGTATCATAAAAACATAGAAATCAAAATTTTTGTCTAAAAAAAAAAAAAAAATGTAGGGGTGGACTACCTCTAACATTTAGGGGGATGAAAAATAGATGTTAGCCGATTCTCATAGATACCGGATAAGCACAAAAAATTTCATCAAAATCGGTCAAGCCGTTTTGGAGGAGTATGGCAACAAAAACTGTGACACGAGAATTTTATATATTAGATGTATAAAAGAGAATATTTTGAAATTTTTCTTCACGAATTATGTGCATTTGCTTGCTTCAAATGGCAAGGCAACTGAATTAAAATTAAATATTTTATCTAGTAAGAGCGCAACCAGAGAAAATTTTATATTTTAACTCGTTCTAAGAGTCACGAGATTACAATAATTTTGCTAATTAGAGAGCGAGCAGTTAGCTGCGAGCGCCGAGAAAATTTTAAAATGAGTTTGCTAGCCGCTGATTTTGACAAGAAAAAAATTAAGCCACATTAAATTACATAATATTCATGGCTCCCATGGCCGCGAGGCCCTGGATCAGCGCCAGATATTAACATGGAGTTAGTAGTACCTTTATATAGTTCGAAAGGCTGTATGTCGCTATTTTCCGCCTTCCTAAAATATTTTAAGTCCTACCTAAATCATTATAATACTTGAAAAGGTCTTCTTTTGATGCATTTTGATGATGATGAAGCCCTTAAGCACTTCACAATCACTTAACTCGCGAATATGTTTAAAAAAAAATAATATATAAATTTTTCACCACTCTCGCACGAAAATGGTGTCTTTGGTCATCGATTTCAGTGAGCAAAAGCCGTTTTTGCTCTCCAGAGAGGCAAAGTGATTTGAATTTCGAACACAATTTTATTGGCTATGAAGAAGTTGGTGTGTTCTGAAACTTATTTGTGTACAATTATTTAACTGAGATGCACATAATTTTTAATGTTATTTATTGAATTTTAGGTTTATAAATTGTATTTTTTCAATAATATTTTAAATAAAATACTATTATAGAATAATAAGTCGTGAGTTTTTTTTTTAAATATTATTACAATTTGTTTTTCATAAATATGTCACACACCCAAATTTCGAACGCAACTCTTTTAATAAAAAAAAAAAAATACAAAATGGTGGGATGTAGAAGTTTAGAGTTTACAGTCAAATGGAGAATGCGTTGTGACGTCATCGATAAATGCCATCTTTGTCTCTCTCTTTTGTATGAGGTAAGTGAGATGGCACTTATAGTTGTCATGTTTCTTGCGACAGTGGTGTTCACGACACATTTTCCATTTGGTTCTAAACCTCTTGGTAAAGATTCAAATAAATATTTTCAACTATAAGTTGTTATATTTCTCACTGTTCGTGGTGAAAAGCTGTATGTTCAACTTGTGAGAAAGTTTTTTTTGATGTTTCGTACCGTTAAGTCACTCACTGCGCTCAGCAGTCTATTATTTGAATCACTCGCTGCGCTCGTGATTCAATTCTAGACTGCTTCGCGAGCTCGTGACTTAATCTCGGTACTCACAGCAAAAAACAACTTTGCTCATGTAGTGTTTGTGTATTTGAGTGAATGATTGAATGAATGAACGAATGACATTTGCCTGTCTCGGGGGCACGGGTAGTGGGGGCGACACTCTTGTGCGAGCCGTTGGCGAGAGCGGACGTGTTGTCCCTGGCTACTGGTGACGTAACGAGCCGGGCAGTGATCCACTATTTACCCCATGTTTGTACGAGTACTACATGTGGCGACGAGTTAAAAGGTTAGTGCGAAAAATGTGATTTCGTGCTTAATAATTACGGTCATTGAAAAACATTTTTATAAAGTGTAGAAAATAACATTATTTTGCATAAAAACGCAATAAAACACAGTTTGCAGTTGTAACTTACAAATCTGTTCCATGATAATTATAAATACAGACAAAAAAGTTAAATAAAATAAAAAATAGAGGAGGATTCAATAAGTTACTTGTTTACAAGAAAGAATAGAGGGATTCATATAGGTGCTAAGCAAATAGTGGCTCACAAATTGGGTCGCTTTTGTGCTGAAAAGATTTGAATTTGTGGTTGAAGTAATGTTTTAAATGAATAGACACATAAAAATAATGTTCGTGAAAAAATGTAATATATCCGTTAA
The DNA here is from genome assembly GCA_947507615.1 of Hemithea aestivaria. NCBI lineage: Eukaryota > Metazoa > Arthropoda > Insecta > Lepidoptera > Geometridae > Hemithea > Hemithea aestivaria. The sequence continues at coordinate 3,914,477 of OX382344.1, read as the reverse complement.
ACTACCGAGATTTCACGTGTTTCCAGCACATATTGGTTTGCTAACTTGATTTATTCTTCTTGAGTTGTGGACTCTAGTTAGAACATTATTCATGAATCAACCTCTAGTTAAGAGCAACAATTAGGGTTTAAGATTACTTAAGTATTAGAAACCTGTTGCTATATGGTTTTATTATTTCATGGAGTTTACAACGTAGGTAGCATGGATATCACTACGATTATGTTGTCACCAGTAGCTAGGGTAAACCATATTGACTTTGTCAAGTAATTTAGCTTTGCAGATGTAACTAACTACAGCGAGATTAATTACAATGCATACTGCTATAGTTCAATGTCATTCCTATAGTATTTTGATGTGATTACGCAGATATTGAAACTATAATAACTAGGTATAGTTATACTGCAAAAGCGATGAGCCTTGTTCACGAGATTGTTTTAAGGAGAATAACCTTTAAAGAATAACATATTGATTCTACGATCTTAGTACATTTATGAATATATTATTATGTATGCTAGAAAGAATCTAGATAAATTAGATAGTGACAATTATAACCTTAATACCAAAATATGATATGACTAGATTTAGATTCAGACAATACTAATTGAAACAATGTTCGAATCATTTCTTTGGAATTGTGTAGTGCGTTTCTGTAATGGGACTCGCAAAAAGTAAATTCATAAGTAGTGTTAAACCTGCATTACTTATTAAGCCAAACGGGGCAAAAGGTATATTGCATTGTAGGCTATCTGAATAGTGTAAACATTTAAATCACTATGGAATACAATTAACATTAGGTATATACAAATAAAACTAAACAATATATACTGAGTGGAGTGATCTGTGTACTAGTATAGATGATCATCTTTATTTGCACTAGTGGTACGCTGCTGGAGGTCGTGGTGTGCGTGGATTAAGACCCAGGAGCTGGAAACGATGTTGATATTTGTTATGCAAGAACACAGAGGAGGTCACTGCCTATTGCATTGAACTTCACGTTAGTATGGTTGGTTTGAGGGTAATCGGAAAATGATTGAAATAGTTATTTTGATGGTACTATGAAAATGATTTAAACTGATAGTCTGAGGGCAAACTGAAAATGATTTGAATGATTAGTTTGAGGGTAATCTGGATATGATTTCACTAAATTGTTTAACTGATGATCAGTAAAACAATTTACAATTATTAACTACCTTTAAAAGTTTTACATCTTAGGTTCTTAACAAGGAAATTATCTTTTATAATATTGTCCGTCTTGATGAAGGGCTCGTAGGAGGGCGACACGAAGATCTACAAACTAGACTATTGTGGTTGTACATGATAACCTATGACTGCTGAAACATTGTCCCCCGCGATGAGTTCTTTACGGTGCCTTACGGTTGTTCGCTCGTAGGGTTGGAAGTGGTTTGTGCATACTCGTAAAAATATTGTTATATTATTAAAATCGACAAAGTGGCGGCACCGTCCGATGCGATATATCAATGCATACAAACCAATTATTCTAATAAACAAAATGTGAAAGGTTGAGATTTCCTGTCTGTGTCATGATTAGGGCATGCTCCCGGGAAATCCCGGTATCGAAAATCCCGGGAATTCTCGAAAATTTTATGATATTTCGGTACCGATACTTTTTTGAAATTTCCCGGGAATCGATACTTTCGATACTTTTGATGCTTTAGTTATAAATTCATTACTTTATCGATTTTTTAAATAAAATACTGCTTAATTTTGTAAATTGAAATCTATTAAATGACTTTAAATACTAGAAACATGAGATTAAGCTCTTTTTATCCGAAAATCTACTAGATTTTACTGACCATAATAATATGAACGAAGCCATAAAAGTCAAAAAACGAAGAAATAAAAGAAAAAGATGGAATGACCCGAGAACAAAACGAAATACATACTCAAGAGAAGTGATTATTTAGTTTTCCGCATTAATAATATATGGGGAATATTTTATGAGGAGAGCTCTAGAGAAGTGGAAAAAATATCTCGATAGCAACCACTTGCAATTTACAGTATCTTGCGAAGTCTGAAGGAGAACTCGGTGCTCTGCTTTCTAGAGTGAAGAAGAAGATTGGTCTCATTATAATAAACCAGACCAAAACCAAAATACTGACAGTGACATTAACGCACTCGTCGCGATAAACAAAACGATTTACTACTTAAGTTGTAGTTAATGAAAAATCCTTACCGGCATTACAGTTGCTGAATCCATCAGATCGGCAAAGAACAGAACAAACCTGTCAAATCGAAGAGTGAGAATGCCAAACCTTGTTAAACCAATACGTTATGGAAATGTCGATGGTTTTCTATTTTACTTGACTTTATTATTACCAACCGGGGGCATATTTCTTTTGCAAGAGGTCGACTAGGTGGGCACTCCAACAGTCAACAGTGCATGTAATTCTAACGCCCGAGCAGAGATTTAAAAATATTACTGTGCTTAGATAGGAGGGCACTGTAGCTAGTGAAATAACTGGGTTGAAGAATCTGAACATCTTCTCTCTTCTCTTCTTCTTCTTAGTCGTGTTCTTCATTACTGAAGGTCGCGTCCTTGAAATTCGACCGTAGCCCGCTGCATGAGCTGTTTCCACTTCGTCCGGTCCTCGGCTTCTCATATGGCGCTTACAACTGGTAGGCCAATGAGAGTGGTCACTTGATCACACCAGCGACTAGGTGATCGGCCGCGGGGTCTCTTTCCTTCCACCTTGCCCGTCACGATCAACTTATCCAAGTTATCCGGCTGTCGGCGGACAATGTGACCAAAGTAACTAAGGATCTTCTGGTAACAGATTGTTGAAAGCCTGATTCGTATGCGAAGCTGGTCCAGAATAGATTTATTTGTTTTTTTGGCCGTCCATGGTATGCGGAGCATTCGTCTCCAACACCACATTTCAAATGCATCGATTTTCTTACGCTCTGATGCCCTAATTGTCCACGACTCTGCCCCGTAGAGAAAGATTGAGAAAACCAGACTTCGCACTAGTCTCGTTTTCGTAACGTTGGAGACCTTTCGACTTTGCCATATGCGTGTGAGCTTGGTCATTGCTGCTTTAGTCATCTGTGTCCTCCTCCTGATCTCTCTTTCGCTTCCTCCTGGGTCAGTAAGAACATCTTATGACTCTCGAATAAGAAGCGTTTTTTTATTTTTTTATAGCAGACTAAACAAGCATATAATAGCAGACGTTTGACCGCAATCTCACTTAGAATTATCATAATTGTGAAATCCTGGATAGCACTGGGCACTGTATACTGATTATGGCCAGTGTTATCAATTACCATCACCTTCTAGCTCGTTTTGAAATGAAATGAAATGAAATTTATTAAAGAAAAGATGCGGTGGTACATGGTAACATATAAATTAAAAACTAATTTCTTATATGAACTAATGGATTACCTATGGAGTCCACTAGCCCCACACTAGGATCCCCTGTGTTGTGGTAGCTAGTCTCTTCCCTAAATAATTTTCTATTACCTCATATTATCTCACTTTTTTGTAAAAAAAAACGTATTGAAATTATGATATTTACTGTAACCCCATCTTTTATATAGGCTTCTATTGCGAAATCTACTATAATATAATTATGTATTAGGACTGGGTCTTTAGTTGACTTAAATTTATAATAATAATTAGTGATATAACTCCTTTTAATCTTTCTAGGCGTTAATAAGGCATTTTAATTAAATTTTCATTTTTTTTAGTAAGTATCGAAAAGTATCGATTCCCGGGAATTTCCCGGTACCGTGTGAGTATCGGTTTCAAAATTCCCGGTTCTTGAAATGGTACCGATACTGCAAGCCCTAGTCATGATATTATTATTACAGTTAAAGTGTAGTTTGCGTGTAAGTGTAGTTACACTATGTGAACACGGTCGGAGGTTTTAATATGTGCCATAATATAGTCGACATTAGCAGTAGGTATAATTTGTTGAAAAAACGAGTCCAGAACTGTTCTGCATACTATTAAGCAGTGTTCGCACTTATGTGTGGGCATCGTAGTGTATGTAGTTACACTGTCTCGAATGCACACGAACAATGCTGTCACGTCAGTGTCACCAGAGCCGCGGGCGAGTGTGGACGTGCAGCAGTTGGGAGTGACATTGCCGAGCCAGTGCTTACAGCAGTGGTGAATATAGCAAACATTACAGGCATCACTAGCTGACGATCATAATATTATTATATTAATGATGGGCTTAGTTAGGAAGATCAACAAAAACGAGTGCTATCGAGATGTTATTATTTATGTTGACGCATGCTCCAAATGTGGACAGTGTGGTGGTTGTGGTGTGAGTGAACGGACAGAATTCCGTACACAGAAGTCCTTAAGCGTATGACACTTGGAAATCCTAGACTTGTCAAAATAGGAAGCTGAGAAAAACTGCTTATCTAGGTGTAGGGTTAGACATGATCACTATTAACTAATGCAAAACATTGTGAAGGATAAAGTCTCAGGAAAAGGGACGGTGGTATCTCCGCTACATCAGGTAATGCGCCGTAGTCGGGAAGGCGCTGTTAGGTCTTGTACAAGATAGGAAGAGGTGTAAGTGGCTAACTATGCGCTAGAGGGAGAGAAAGATAATATGGTTTTAGTGGTGCGCTGCCTATCCTAGTTGGACAAGTGATTGCGAGGGTTGTGCCACAAAAGTTATGAAAGTGCATAATTTTGAGAATTGGAATTCCGTTAAAGTAATAGAAAAACATCTTCAGAGTGGTATCGAAGATCTTGTTCTAGAATAATATTATTGAAAGTAGGCTTGTTAATCACAATAGACATACGAGTATATTATACGTGTTACGTACGTACGAGTTCGTGTATGTGAAAAGCAAATCTCTTTGTAATGATATTGTACTGGTCAGAGTATCTCTTTACCGTGGTCAGAGTAACATCATGTTGAACTTCAGAATACTCTTGATTCTTGAATTAAGTAAGAATTTATTAGTCTTGAGTCTTAACAGGAATTAGGTGGTGAGTTGAATGATGAGTTTACTTGTATCTTAAAATTGTGGTGTAGTTTTCGTTTCAATATTAATTTAGTGGAAGGATTGATCTTTCATTTATTTAAACCAGACGACATAATTTTACAGTAGTCAATTCTAATTTCATAGACAGGCAACACCAACTCGTAAATACAAAGTAGGTAAATGACGCTGTCACTTTACAAATACATATTATTATTGTCATGAACGTGTATATTGGAGATATTGCATCTCCAAGCAAATCCAATAAATAAAAAGTGAAGCGATGAAGTTCTTACCAGAAGTAGGGCTTTAGGCACAGCCAAACGGGACAGAAACAAAATATTTAGAAGGTAGTAAAGATAAAAATAAGACCCAGTTCATAAAAAAGTGAATGTTGTCAAACAATAACAACTGAGACAACAAAATGTAGTTGAGCTCTGTCACTCTTGAGAATAACGTATAAATGTATGCATTTCGTTCACTCAGAAATGATACTGCTAGCCTAGTTTTATTTTGATACATTTCTAAGTTATTATCTCAAATTTCGATTAATTTTGAGAAAGTGTAAACTAAAATACATGTATACCAGGATAATGATATTTCACTATTTCTCAGTTGCAAACTGCCGAGACTAATGTCTATTAACTATTGTAACTTAAGATAGTAAGTCAACGTCTTTTGATCATGGTCAAGCATAGTTAAATTAATGGTTATAAAATATTATTAACGCGCTTGTGAAGAGAAAGTTAAACTTCAAAGTTTCCGTTAATTCTATAAGAGTACAAATGATATTATATACATATATATAGCCTACTCGACAGGGTAAAAAGAGTGAGTAGACAGTGCGAGCCTTCCAAGTAGATGCATCGTACGTATTTGAGGTGCAGGGAGTATGGCCCATCAAGTAAACGAGAACCATACATGATTGTGTATGTAGGCAGTATAGGCCTTCGTGTAAATGAGAACTATACGTGATTGAGTATAGGCAGTATGGGCCTTCATATAAATGAGAACTATACAAGATGGTGTGAAGGCAGTATAGGCCGTCATGTGAACGAGAACTATACGTAACCGTGGAAAGGCAGTATGGGCCTTCATATCAATGAGAACCGTACGTGAAATTTATGTTATGAGCTGAAGTGTAAAGGCTACACAGATGCAGTATGGGCATTCCTGTCGATGGTCAACCATACATACCTAATTATAGGTTGTTATTAATATGCAGTATGGGCATTCCTGTCAATGATAACCATACATACCTTATTATAGGTTGTTATAAATATGCAGTATGGGCATTCTTGTCAATGGTAAACCATACATACCTAATTATAGGTTGTTGTCTTATAGATATCTTCCAGATTGTTGTCTTATAGGAATGTTCCAGGTCGCTCCAGGTATGTTTTCCAAAGTCAATTATAGTTATTTTTAGTTCTTTGTTGCTATAACGGAATAATGTAAGTGGCTTAATTATAATATTGTCTATATACATAATATGATTTAAAACTGCTCTTGACTCTTGTATAACGCATTGTTACTATGTGTTGCTAGCCGCGAGGACCTATTATTGGCTTTTGCTACTATTGTAAGTTTTTATAATTTTGTTTGTAAGCTGTTGGTCTTCCTAAGATGTAATAAATAATTAAATTTGATAATAATATTAAATATTCTGTTCAATAACAGACCTATGTATATACAAAAGTTATTGAAAAAAAAAAAAAAAAAAAAAAAAGAAAGAGAGAGAGAGTGACGTGAGAGTAGTACAGTAGTGTAGGAACAGTCTACTCGTGCTGTTGCGGAAATGCCAGATACACAGCGTGGTAGGTATTTAATGTTATTATTTACATATAGTATACAGTAAGTAAAAGCAACCATCATCTTAAGCGAGTCGATACAGATTCTAAAGTTATTGATGATATTGGATAAAACAAGTGACACCAAAGGTTCTCAGTAATTTAAATTCTCAGTAAATGTCATATTTTCTCATTAAATCATTCAATTGAGTTTTCATTAAATAAGGGAGGGATGTAGTGTTTGTGTATTTGAGTGAATGATTGAATGAATGAACGAATGACATTTGCCTGTCTCGGGGGCACGGGTAGTGGGGGCGACACTCTTGTGCGAGCCGTTGGCGAGAGCGGACGTGTTGTCCCTGGCTACTGGTGACGTAACGAGCCGGGCAGTGATCCACTATTTACCCCATGTTTGTACGAGTACTACAGCTCACATGTTGAACAAATAGCTATTAAATAATTAAAAATTATGCGAGGCCCCCTCAAGCGCGAGGCCGTCGGCGGTCGCCGACGTCGCTGACGCCTAGCGCCGCTACTGAATATTATGAGCTCGTCCACTTGTATCCCTTTTTATTCATATTTTCGTTTCCTATGATAACATAAATTATTATAAATGTTACTTTTCAACAAAGACTTTAAAGAAAGTATTTAAAAATCCCACATGCGCTTAACCACCATTTCAATTGGTAATAATTAAAAAATCTTACAGAAAATCTTATGTATAATTCAAAGTGAAGTGGAATAAAAGAACACGATAAAGACTCCCAACTAATTTCTGAAAGAAAAATCTTAACTTACTGGTAAGATTGCAGTAAGCTACATACTTTATGTTAAATTATGTTGTTTTCATACATTATTTTATTGTATTTGTTGTTGAAATAAGCGTTTCAACATTACAACATTGAAGAAGATTAAAAAAGAAGGTGCAGTTAATGAAGGTGTTCGGGTTACTCCGGGAAAAAAGAAGACCTCACCAATCAAAAGTGTCCAACCTGGATAATTTCGACATGGATGCTATAAAAAAAAAACAGCGACACCAACGACTCCGATGAACCACTTGCAGCGGATTTTTTAGATTCAGATTTTGATTAAAAATGAATAAAAATTGTATTTTGTACATAATTATATTTTTTATTTTCTATCCTACTTATATATAGATGAATGTTTGTTACTCTTTTACGCCTAAACCTAAACGGTTAGACAGATTGAGCTGAAATTTGGTATTGAATAGCTCAGACCCTGGAATAATACATAAGCTACAGTACAGCGGGTAAAACCGCTGCGCTGCGCGCAGCTAGTACTTTAAAATACTAAGCTTAAGGGTCACGACTGACTAGTAATATTTGTTTGTATTGTAGTATGTATCTAGATTTTGTAACGCGAACCATATTATGACCGCACTCATTGCGAATATTGTACCTTCATTACAAAGAAATCTTACACTGATCCACCTTTAGGTGGTTTTAGAGAACATCCTGATATTTGGTGAAGAATTAAGTGAACAAGTTATATGAAAACAAAATATTATTTTTATTATTTTAATCAAAGTATCAAACTTGTTCGTTCCAACTATACTATTATTTTGTGGGTTACCACACTCGTATTTTTTTGAATTTGCCGCGGTTTTTCAGTCTCTACTTTCGCTGGCCAGACTCTAAGGTCCATTGCCTCTTGTAGCTGTGAAAATTTCAAACATCTAGGCCAACGCAATAAAAAGATATAGTCGAATATGTTGCAAATTTTTGACATTCCCAAATAAATCAAAACCTACGGGGTACTTCCCGTGAACTTAGAATCTTGAAATTTGGCACGAAGCAACTCCTTAGAGCACAGATAAAGGAAAAATTGCGAAAACCATAATTTTTTTTTTACATCATATGAAAAAAATATTTTGAATAATTTTATACCTACTACCCCTTTTCACATGAACGCGTAATTGTATTAAATTGAAATTCATATCAAATACTCAAGTCTATATTACCTTTAAACTGTAATAAAATCAAACCTCTATGTTAACGCATTCAAAAGAAACAGCAATTTTAGCCGTAATTTTATACTTGCAACTACTCTCAAAAAACCAAAACCTACAGGGTACTTGCCGTGCCGAAATTTGGTAAAAAGCAATTTCTTAGAGCACAGATAAAGGAAAAATTGCGAAAACTGTAAAAATTTTTGTTACATCATATAAAAAAATATTTTTAATAATTTCATACTTACTATCTCATTTCTCATGAACGCGTGCAGGTATTAAACTGAAAGTCATATCAAATACTAAGGTTTATAATACCTTTAAACTGTAATAAAATCAAACCTCTATGTCAACGCATTCAAAAGAAACAGCAATTTTAGCCGCATTTTTAAACACGCGACTATTCTCAAGGGAATCAAAACCTACAGGGTCCCGTTAACTCAGAATCTTGAAATTTGGTACGCAGCAACGTCTTAGATCACAGGCACAGGAAAAATTGCAAAAACTGTAAATTTTTAGTTACATCATATAAAAAAATATTTTTAATAATTTTGTATTTTACTACCTTCAAGAACGCGTACAGGTATTAAATTGTAATTCATATCAAATACTCAGCTTTATAATTACTTTAAGCTGTAAAAAAATCAAATATCTATGTCAACGCAATCAAAAGAAACAGCAATTTTAGCCGCATATTTTCAAACTCGAAAGTACTCGCAAGGGAATCAAAACCTACAGTATATAATATTATACCCACGTTTCCTCGGTGCTCGAGTCCTACTCGTACTTGATCTAATATGTGTCTATACAATGTTTATTTTGATTACATAGTTTATTGTTTGGATGGCACCAGCTGGTTTATCATGCAGAAGTTTCCAGGCTTTTTTTTCATTTTATTATATTTTACATCCTCTTTCGCCAGCTAAAGGCACATTTACACAAGTGTAACAAAGGTTAGCAGCCAGACATTAATTCACGCCGGATCCTATATATTGGTGTCACGGCGGCTATGCAGACCTTGGTTATGAATGGATGGCATTTGGGCTTCCCAGGCGTGAATCATACGGGTATCCTTGCTTGTATGGATTTAGGTGTTAAATCATAACTTGGTATATTAATGCCATTACTGTAGCGGCAGGCAGTTTTATCCGCTTTAATGAGTAAATTACCCATAGAAGAGTAGGGTAAGTCTAAGCTATCTGTGAATGCAAGTTGCAAGCGAGTCGTGTAATTTCCTTTTCACAAACGGCCTACGACCATTTGTAAGCGCGAGCCAAATCGCAGAATTGTTATTGCAGAGTGAGCATCATGAAGAAATAGTTTTTGCTGAGTGGTTCAAGCGGCGTAAATATCCCTAACCTCGATAGCGATTACATTTTTGAGCCGTTTGGGGTAGAGACTTTGAGTCCTTGGGTTATCTGAGCGCTTGGTCGATTGTTCTTTACTGCTGTAGTAGCTGTAGTATTGTTAGTTTGTCTTCTCAATAAAGGTATTTGCCACAAAAAAGAAAAAGGTATATAGTAGGATTTAATATTTCGCTCTCTAAAATAACTCTAATATATAAAAAAAGTCTTGCCTTGCGCATCGCTGGCCGCTGATGCGAATTTGACGAATTTATATTTTTAAAATTTATAATAATATGAGTAGGTACCTAATATGGTGAAATTACTGGGCTAAAGAATCTTAACATGTTATGACACTTGCGTAAGAAGCGTTGGTGCAGTGCACCTAGAATTTTACATCGTTGTGATAACCTGCACTGTTCTAATTATATGCAGTGTTATTTCTTACTATCAGGAGAACGTCTTGCTCGTCTTCTTATTTTTTTGTATAAAAAAATGGTGCTATCTCGAGGGTAGTGCGCTGATATATGGCCCTTAAATTCCGAAAAATAATTAGAACCATGAATAATCCACACTTAGCTTACACAATATCGCCTCCTCTACCCCTCTTTGCCCCATTTCCATAAATAGAAGGGAGGTACGTCAATTACCGTTCCATTGGCACTAATAGCCGATGACTTGGCACAACTGGCTGGAATGTGGCTGTCAGCTAAGCTATCGCGAAGATTGTTTGGCATCAATTTGTTCAAGAAATGCTGACGTTTGTTACCTTAACATTATATGGATTTACTTATTACAAGCTTTTATTTACTTTCATCTGTCTCACCTGTCTTCTATCTGTAATCAAATCTTGCAAGTTTAATTTGATCCACTTCCCAGTTTCCGATTGAGCTGAAATTTTGCATGCATGTATAAATGGATGACAATGCAATGTTATTATGACATCGAGCTGAGCTGATGATGGAGCTGGAAGGTGGCTATAGAAACTCTGTACATAAACGAGGCAACCCCATTGAGTTTGGGCTCATTTGATTCACGAGTACGTTGGTGCTAGTAAAAGCTTGTATTTTTAAAAGTTTTTTTACGTATCACTTGTTTTATTATATACTAGCTGCCAATTCGCTTTTTCTACCCAATCCGTTCGACGGTTTGAGTTGTGCGTTGAAAAATTTGTCAGTTTTACTAAACACTTTGTGAAATAATTCTCAGTAAGCGCAAGGATTTGAACTCGCAACCTTACGCAACATTAGATTACGAGTGAAATAAGGAATGTCATACAAACCGGATTCTAGCCGGCGTATTTGAAAGCGTACTTTTATTATGACGCAGGATTGCCCAACAGTGTGAAAACCACAATAAAACTAGTGTGAAATGGACGACTATAAAAAATTTAGTATTTTAGGTCTAGGTCGATGACTGGTAAAACCTCTGACGGGCGTTTGCGTTTTTAATTAAGGCGTTAGAATAGTACTTTTACTACATCTCAAGACCTTTTTTTTACAAGTTGGTAGAGTTTTACCCAGACTCAGTTTTCGTTTTCCCTTGGCCAAACTAAACATAGTTTTCCGTAGGCCGGAATAGAGATAATATAAATACAAAATAGGTACTCTATTGTGATCCAGTGTAAAAACATCTTTACAGAACTATACGTATAACAATTTGGTTTACAATGAGCGGCCTTATTGCTTAGAGCGATCTCTTCCAGCCAGCCGGCTTTGTATAGAGAGGTAGATATAAAGAGATGATATTATGTAGTTTGCCCTAGGATCACACACACAGATTTTGATTTTTATTTTGGAATTTGGAGGTGTGTTATGGTAGGTTACAATTACCACGCCGCGGAAGAGTGCTTCGGCGTACCCGTTGCCCCGGCATTATGGCGTCCCGCAGGAACACCCCCAGGTTTTTTAGTGGGTATCCCCGCCGCTACCATCTTTGGCGGGGGAGTCCCACATACCGCCTCGCGCCCCCCGGCGTGGGGTGATGATGCGTAACACATTATTCCTGGGTCAAAAAAAAAAAAAGGTTACAATTACCACCTCCGCGGAGGGGTGGGTCCTCCTGTCAGAGTGGACCAAACGTCGGCGGGGATGAGTGCTTCGCCGTACCCGCTGCCCCGTCATTATGGCGTCCCGCAGGAACTCCTCCAGGTTTTTAGTGGGTATCCCCGCCGCGCCCATCTTCGTCGGGAGAGTCCCACATGCACCCCGCGCGTAGGGTGATGATGCGTAACGCATTATTTATGAGTAAAAAAAAAGGTTTCAATTGCCATAAAATTTTGATCTTTACTTGATATAAACTTTAATGGCGTAATTAAACTGCGGTTTAATTATGTAGGTCGTAGTACCTTTTAAAGTGTACATAAACAAAGGTACAAAAAAAACGGCAAGCAAATTCCTTCCAAATAGTTACCCCCGACAGTATTATGGTGTTTGGATGGGTCGTATTATTTTACTGCGTTTTTATTTCCATTTCATTGCGAGGCTATCAAAACACAGGCTTAAATTAAGGCTTTATTTATAGCTGCAGGAAATTAATATTGCTTAATGATATTATTTGTTGCGGAATTGAAAATAAGTAGACAATCCATTGGGGTTTTATGCTGATGAACAACTTAGGCGCCCTCGGCACAGGCCCAGCCTAGTTCTTATATAAAATAATACTTGTTATTAATATATCCCTACTTTGTTTTTAGAGTTTCCTAAAAATAGTAGGTACTGTATGTTTTTCTTTATAATGTTAAATAAATCTTTTTCAATTTCATTTCTTTATCTATCAGTTTACATGGCAGTACGTCGATGATTAGCACTATTATTTAATTAGTCCTAGTAAGAATTTAAAAAAAATGGCAGTCTATTCAAAGTCAAGCTAACCCCAGTCAAGATGCCTATAACCTAGGTACTTAAAAGCTTATAATAAGAGCCATATAAAATAAATTTAATTAGGTAATTAAATAACGTATCATTAAATCTTTTGCAAGCGGACTGGCCACCTTATTTCCCTAATTCGTTGGGCCACCCGTTAAGTGGCCACCCGTTCAAATAACAGCCTCACTTCTGGCACACCCTCAATTAAGATTCATTCATTCCTCGTTCATTCAATCATACCTACAATCTTCGTGGGCTCCCTTACCAGTTTACAAGATATTAAACGTGGGAGATTACCATTTATGAAGGAATTCGTAATTAACGCCTGACGAGGGTTCGCTCATCTTACCGCGAGTTTGATGGTTCTTTTGATATGTTTTTAATTAGATATCTTGGGTATAGTATAGCCACGTTTAAAGGTATACGATGTCATGGTTATTTAAGCGGATCTCGTAGCTCTCGACTCTTGAATACCTGAGTATTCATTGTGTTACCTAAGTAACACAGCCACAAGGCAAGCTTCAGGCGATCGTCTAGTTTATCTGATAATTTAAAAAAAAACACTTCGTAATTCTTAAGTAGGTAACCAACGTGGGCGTAAAAGAATATATATATGAAAACTGAAAAACTTGACAATGTGTTATTTGACGGTTTAAGCTACCTCTTGGCAGCTTAAACCATAACCGACCGCTTGGCTGCCTCGGCATTATGGCGTCCCGCAAGAACACTTCCAGGTTGTTAGTGGGTATCCCCGGCGCGCCCATCTTCGGCGGGAGAGTCCCACATACAGCCCTGAGAAGCGTAACGCATTTTTCTTGGTAAAAAAATGGTTCTAAGCTACCATAAACCCAATACCATGCCATGTAAGCATGCAAGAAGTAACAAACTAACTTCCAACTCTTCGCTTTTATTTTGTCCTTCTATTATTTATAACACTTCGTAAACTGGAATTATTTAGTGAAAGGTAACAGAAAATGCATGAAAAAGGTTGTATTTGTGCGAACAGGTGCCGTGTGTCTACACGATCTCTATCAATCTGGGAGTGATCGATTACAACGTCGAGTTGGGTACTACGAGCGGTTTGAGCTGATTCTTACAAGGTTCCTCTAACATGCCTCGGGAATGTTTTAAATAAAATGTTATTTTTAATGTTTTTTCAAATGACGCTTTTATTCATTATATGTAGGTTACAATAAAGCACATTTGTTAACCGTCTAAGCAGGTAGTATTGGGGCTTAGCGTACTTAGAGCTCAGTGCATGTGTGTCATTAAAATCGGTTCAACATTTTTTGAGATGTCAACGCAAAAGTGGCCCGTCAAAAGAGATATTAAAAAAAAACAATCCCTTTTCTGCCCGTTTTTCTCAAATATGCTTTCCGATTGAGCGGTTAAGATAAAGTTATGTAAAACTGACTCACAAAAGTGCTCCAAAAACATGCAAAAAAAGTTAAAGATCTGCGGTATGGGACTTTTCTTTAAATATGTACATTTCCATTTTATGACTATTATTCCGTTCTTGCAGATAAAAATAGAGGACTTAGCTTAGTTTTAAATTACACACTTAGGCCAGTTATTTACAATTGCTATTAAAACAGAACCGATTTTTATTATCCGTAATTAAACTTTTATAAACTGCGTTTATAAAACAAGAATCTATCTAGTTAAAGCGGCGCTAGTATCTATGTACAAACATCACTACATAATATTATAAAACAAAGTCGCTTCCCACAGTCTATCTGTCCATATGTATGCTTAGATCTTTAAAACTAAGCAATGGATTTTGATGCTGTTTTTTTTAAATAGAACGATTTGTATGCGGTTTTAATAGACAGAGTGATTCAAGAAGAAGTTTTATATCAATAATGCGTACATAATATAGTACAGAAACTGATAATTCGGCGCAACGAAGTGCATAATGTAGTAGAGTAAGACTTATATTTTTCTGTTAGGCGCTCCAAAGTGCGCGCACGTCCACTAAAGTGCAATAATATACTTTGGGTTTTATGCGCTGAAATTTTAGTTCCATTTTTGTCCACATGCACAAAGATCGTAGCCAGTGTTCGCGTGCTCAATTTAACCGTTACCTGCATAGATTCCATTCGAGAAACCGGAGTAGGTACTGTTAAACGAGATTTAGTTCGTACCTAACGTGTAAAATCATGTTAAGCCTATCTGTACAGTCGGCTATGAAATTATTGAGTCTTGAAAATAAATATCTACAGTTGTAAATAGGGACTGGTTTTATAGATTTTTTGGCAACATAACAATAAAATTGATTGTTGAGGTTATATTTTTTTCCATCCATTATCCAAAAAATTGCTAATCAAACGTCTCAAAATTCTTTCTTAAGAATCACCTAAGAATCTCTCTTATTCATCTTCTTACGTCATACATTTTTTTTTAAATACTTGCAACTCAGAACTAGAACGCACCCTATACGTATAATAACATATAAAAGGGGCATGACCCGGGGATTTATATGTGTACATACAAGATTCAGGATGCATCCTGTATGTACATAGTACACATATAAAACTGACATTACCAAAAATTTCGGATCACGACCGCTTCCCCGCGCGCTCTGTGTGACGCAGGCTGTGAGAAATTGACTCCATTTGCCCATAAGTATTGTATTGTACCGTGACAACTATTGTATCTGAAGTATTCCATTAATTACGTCTCCGACTGTACCCGAAGATAAATGGTTTAGAGAAGGGACCGAGGGTCGCGGACGCTGGGCTTCGGTACCAGCTGACAGGGCCGGTTTTAACATTACCAGCGCCCTGGGCGAGATTTCTACGGCGCCCCCTAAAAAGCAATTCAAACCCATACTAAAAACGAAAAAGGAAATCCGAGAAAATTTTAAATTTTTCAGCACAAATGATTACACACACAAATGACGTTAAAGGGTAAATCCTGAGAGACAAAATTTTACGTGTCTGGGGGAATAAACTACCCGTAACATAAAAATTCTACCCAAGGGTATTTTTTTTCTGTTAGTTTAAGGTTTAATCTACTTAATGCATGATAGATATAAGGTTAAATTTAGCTGCAAGTATCTGAAAAAAAATGTTAAAGCCCTGAAATTTGACTACCATGGGGTGTCCCTTACACATTTTTGAAACAAAATATATTTTTTACACCAATTTATAAACGAAATTTTATTAATTCCTGTGATCTAAGCTGTAAAGGGTAAACTGTTATACGATCAAAAAAATACGCGAAGGCTGCACACAGCGTAGTTTTAGAAAAAATCATAAATTTAGGTTTGTCCCCGGACAAAAAGTGATTCCCATGGCGCACGACATAACTACTCACATTTCACAAGCCACAAGACTTAGAAGTTTGTACGCACACTATTGGCTAACTTCAATTGCGCTCTAAACATCGTGAAGAAATGTTACTCCTCTCGTGGTTATAAACTGGATTTATGAAGGTGAGAAATTGATTACCGTGGTTTTGGTACACTAGATCATTGATTACCATTTCTATGTTTAAAAATATTTTTTTATCCATTACGGTTTTTTGACTAGGGTGTGCAGTTAGGAAAAGGGTATTGTTTATCATATATTTTATTATTATTGGTCTATAATTGTGGTATTTAAAAATATTGACAAAAAACTATACAATTTTGATTTCCATGGTATTGATTCTCATGGCGTTTTACCACGGTGATCAATTTTCCCCTGAGTTTTGTTGCGCATTCTTTCACTTTTTACCCAACTACAGCGAAGCCGCAGGTATGGAAGTGATTTAGACAGTTTATATTTGTATATTTCATTATTTCAGATGTTTTTTTTATATTGTATACATCAGATTTTTTTAATATTGTACTATAGTAGACAGCCGCTCTGGCTTATGCGGCACCATTATATCCCCACATTAAAATAAGTCGCTCAGCGAGCTATGGAGAGGGCTATACTCGGGGTTTCTCTACGTGATCGAATCAGTAATGAGGAGATCCGAAGACGAACCAAAGTCACTGACATATCTCCGCGGATCAGGAAGCTGAAGTGGTAATGGGCAGGCCACATAGCACGTAGAGCGAATGGCTGATGGGGTCGAAAAGTGTTCGAGTGGCTACCAAGCAAACGCAGCGTAGAACTTCTATTCACAAGTGTGACAAATGACCTTATTAAGGTCGCTGAAAGACGCTTGAAGCAGGTCACTTCCAACACCGGTTTTATATATGGAGGTCTAAATGAGAGGTTGATGTTCAGCAGTAGACGTCTAATGGCTGAGATGATGTATGATGAAAAAATGAAACGAAACTATGGGCTGACTGCAACTTCAGTCCAAATTAATCTAACTAATGATAAATGTACAATCTGATGACAGCTTCTGGAGTGAATCCTGTCAGTGACTGTGACTGAGAACATATTCTAGGACTATTTATTCAATATTTTTACATTGTTTAAGACAGCAATACATTGATTTTATTTAGTTTACATGATTATTATATAGAAAGCCAATATTGACCTTTTTAATACTTTATGTTTGGTGTATATTTGTTTGGATCACCGTTTTTAATCATTTCTATTTTATATTATTAGTATATAGAGGTCAATATTTAAATAATAACATAGAATTGAAACAAAATAGTTTTAATTTTGATTCCCATGCCACACTTTATTGATTCCCGTGGCACCAAAAATTTAAATTTAAATATCTTCTGAACAAAACAAGTTATAATGATGCCTATTTGACGGATGTGCTTATAATTATGGGAAATTTGATGTTTTACATGTCAAATTCAATAATACTTTGATTTAAAATCTGCCACGGGAATCACTTAAATACGCCCGATCTCAGGATTTACCCTAAACTTGCTTCGAGTGGCAAAGAAACTAAATAAGTATTCTTATTTATAAAAGCGCGAGCAGCTCGCTGCGAGCGCCGCGAAAATTTTGATTTTTTCAACACGAATGATGTGCGTTTAACTTGCTTCGAGTGGCAAAGAAACTAAATGTCCTTATTAATAAAAGCGCGAGCGCCGAGAAAGTTTTGAATTATTCAGCACGAATTTTGTGCGTTTAGCTTGCTTCGAGTGGCAAAGAAAGTAAATGTTCTCATTTATAAAAGCGCGAGCAGCTCGCTGCGAGCGCCGAGAAAATTTTGAATTATTCAGCACGAATGTTGTGCGTTTAGCTTGCTCCGAGCAGCAAAGAAACTAAATAAGTATTTTTATTTATAAAAGCGCGAGCAGCTCGCTGCGAGCGCCGAGAAAATTTAGATTTTGTTCAGCACGAATGCTGTGCATTTAGCTTGCTTCGAATGGCAAAGAAAGTAAATTTTCTCATTTATAAAAGCGCGAGCAGCTCGCTGCGAGCGCCGAGAATATTTTGAATTTTTTAGCACGAATGATGTGCGTTTAGCTTGCTTCGAATGGCAAAGAAAGTAAAGTTTCTCATTTATAAAAGCGCGAGCAGCTCGCTGCGAGCGACGTTTTTCAGCACGAATTATGTGCGTTTATCTTCCTTCGAGTGACAAAGAAATTAAATGTTCTTATAAAAGCGCGAGCAGCTCGCTACGAGCACCGAGAAATATTGATTTTTTCATAACGAATGGGGCGCCACGGGCGCCCCATTATAGAGCCTGTGGCGCCCCTTTTATCCGGCGCCTTGGGCGGTCGCCCAACCGCGCCCTACCCTAACGCTGGCACTGCCAGCTGACATATTGAAGGACTGCGAATTGTAGATACGAATTCGCCTTGTACATCTATAGTGGAAATCTTACTATCTTAACTAATAAATGTGAAAGTTAGTTAGAATGTTTGGATGTCTGGACATCTGGATGTATGTTTGTTACTCTTTCACGCCTAAACGGGTGGACCGATTGAACCGGACCGAGCTGAAATTTGGCATAGAGACAGATATAGAGTCATACAGACGTGCTGCGCAGAATTTCGTATTTCAAAACACTGTGTCTGACGGCAATCATGATGCTTAGTACCATCATGCACCTGATTTACTCGTCTTGCCACTAAATATTAAAATGAAAAAATCTTGCAATCAAACTTTCCAGCTCTTCCATTATGTATGTAAGTGATTGGTGTGTGTTTAATCTGGGGTCAAGCAAAGCCATCTCGGGTCACCATTGTCTGGTGGCGGTGGATGACACTTCACTTCACTACACTGCCAAGCCTTGTTTCACTATTTGAATTGTCGCTTTACAAAAGTTGTGGACTAAATACCTCGATAACAATTTACGGGTTTAAGGTAGTATCTATGTGATATCGAGCGAATTTATATTTGATCAAAACGTGCGTTTGTTCCAAGTAGAGAACCCCAATGTTATGCTATTACTACGTAATAGGATTTTTTTATATCATGAAGTAAAAAGAAGAGCAAGACACTCTCCTGATGGTAAGAGATAACGCTGCCCATTATGAGCAGGTACAGTACCACCCAGGATTTCACAATGATGTGAAATTCTAGGTGCACTGTCCTAACATCTTATGGCTCTTGAGTAAGAACAACGCTTCTTACTCAAGAGCCATAAGAACCATATAAGAAGTTAGGACTCTTTAGCTCAGTAATTTCACAGCTACAGTGCCCTACTACCGAAACCCAGTAGGTAATGTTTGCACATCACTGCTCAGACGGTAGAATAACTGGCACTGTTTGGGTAACCACCCAAATGACCTCCTGCAAACGACTTCCCCGGATTATACAAAATTAAAATTACAAGGACTTGTAGATATTGTGAAGCTGGTCAATAGAAGTGAATAGATGAAGTATTGAATCAAGACGTGACGTGGGTGGATCTTTACAGAGCTCTTGACGTCGTCTGCAGACCACCACTTCAAAACATTACATGTAGATAGTTTTTGTTCCAAGGTACTTTGAGATTTACTTATTGAAGTTTTTTTTAATTAATGTCAATCAATACTTAAAAGAGGCTGCTTATGGTTTAAATAAATCTATTCCTCATCATATTACTCACCATTATTCTGAGGTTAAAGCGATTTGAGGCAAAAAACTTAAAAAGTACAGTTCTAATGATCCGGTAATCAGAATTCAAATCTCAGTGTGTGATATTTTTTTACTTGGACTCTACTTCAGAAGACACGTAAAACTACGGATCCTGGCTGTTTCCTATGTGATATGTTAGGAGCATAGTTGTCTAAAGTCTGTGATTAGGAGGTAGGGTAGGTACTACATAAAGGTTGGCTGGACAACATTGCAATAGGTATGTTGACAATTGACAAGGTAAAAAAATACGCGTTCAATATTTTTAATAATT
This sequence comes from Hemithea aestivaria, assembly GCA_947507615.1. NCBI lineage: Eukaryota > Metazoa > Arthropoda > Insecta > Lepidoptera > Geometridae > Hemithea > Hemithea aestivaria. The sequence goes on along the minus strand of OX382344.1, from coordinate 3,894,301 downwards.
AGATAAAGATACGACAAATAACGCTTTATTGGAACAACATAATGAAGTAAAATTTACAAATACAAAACTTTTTTTTACTTAATAATCATATTTTAAAAAAAATTGGGCGACATTTCTGTTAGGCACCTTAATTAGCTTATGATAGACTAAAAACAATTATTTTTATAATCAATAAATTATTTAAACCATAAATTGAAGGGTAGTTGAACTCTACGCATTTCTATGTAATAGGTATATTCACTGGAAAAGTTAAAAATGTCTCAATCTAATCAAAATGGTTCTAAGATAAAGTTATAGCGACACCATTGAATGTTAAATCTTCTGTAACCATAAAATGTTTTAGCGTAATGGGAATACTTTGAAACTTAGAGAAAGTTTGCCTTGATAAGATGCTGGGGATTAATAATAATTTGCGCTTGATAACGGAATTTACATCAAGTTAGGATATCTTTCAGACTTACCCGTTATTTCAGTAAAAAATGTGTTTTGCCTTTTTTGCAATTTTAATAATTAGTTATTCAGTTTTCCTGCTAGAGCAAAGATACATTAATATGGACAAGCCAACCCATGTTATTTTTCATTTTTCGTCTACATATTGGAAAACGCTCAAGTAACTACTGTACCTATGTACCAACAAATAAATTTATACATAACTCGCTGCGCCAGTGCGCGAGTGGTTTTACCCGATGTACTGAAGCCTATGTGTTATTCAAGGGTCTAAACTATCTCTATACCAAATATCAGCTCAATCAGTCCACGCGTTTAGGTGTGAAAGAGTAACAAACATACATCCATACATTATTACAAACTTTCACGTTTATAATATTGTAACCTATCTATACCTATAAAAGGACGTATAATTTACTCAAAAACAATTTAAGCCAACTTATTTAGGGTCGCATTCGTTTTCAATTTTAGGCTCGAATCGCGAAGTAGAGGTATTTTTATCTCAAAGATTGACAGAATTCCTCACAGATAAAAAGGTGGGCGATACTCCTTTGAACGCGCGGTATAATTTAATTCCACAAAAGAAAGAGATTTTATTTGTGGAGGAAACGTTATGAAAGGATACGGCTAAAGTAAGAATATAATGCTATAATATTATGTAACAGAATATCTAAAAATAAAATGCCTTAGGCTTATTCGACGTGTTGTGAGCTCTTCTTTTCTGTAGTAATACAGAGTTATACCACGAAGTACTAATCTTACTAATATTATATACGTAAAAGTTTGTAAGAATGGATGTCTGGATGTCAGGATGTTTGTTACTCTATCACGCCTAAACGGGTGGACCGATTAAGCTGAAATTTTGTATAAAGATAGCTTAAACCCTGGAATAACACATAGTCAATAGAACAGCAAGTAAAACCACCGGGCGCAGCCAGTGTGACATAAATGTACAATTGTAAATTATAATGTAAGCACATAATCTAAATATATAAAATGAAAGAGTTACTGATTGACTGACTGATCTATCAACGGACAGCCCAAACCGCTGAACGGATTCGCTTGAAATTTGGAATATGTAGATAGGTTTGCGCAGACCTCCGCTAAGAAAGGCTTTAGCTACGCGGGCAAAGCCGCGAGCATAAGCTAGTCAATTTATCTTACTAATATTATAAACGTGAAAGTTTGTAAGAAAGGATGTCAGGATGTCTGGATGTGTGTTTGTTACTCTTTCACGCCTAAACGGATGGACCGATTGAGCTGAAATTTGGTATACAAATAGCTTAGACCCTCAAACTCAAACTCAAACTCAAAATTCATTTATTCAAATAGGCTACAATGGAGCACTTTTGCAAGTCAATTTTACATTTTATTTTAATATTCTACCGCTCATTCGCAAGGCACCTCTATGAGAAGAATGAGCAAGAAAACACATAACCCTAGAATAACACATAAGCTATAGAAAAGCGGGTAAAACCGCTGGGCGCAGCTAGTAAATAAATAAATATAACCTACCTGCAAATCCACACTATCGTTACGTAGATTTCTTTCGCGGCTATTGTGTGGAGCAGGCCTAATACCATCTGTGGGAACTGTCTGCTATTTAAAAGTGGCCTGTAATCTTAAATTTAGGTTCTCTAGAGCATAGGTCATGGTTAAGACATGATTCAAGTATGAATGGAAGGATTATCTCGACCGGAGCTGAGTTCCCACTAAGTATGTGAGTTAGCTTATTAGCTTTATACTCTACATTCAGAGTCATTGTACTTTTGGTAGATATACGAGTACATTGTTGGTTTGTTATACTTAATCCTACTAATAAGTACCTATGGTATGTTGTACTTCTTTTGTTTTTCATGACGTCCAAGATGTCAGGCTTGCCAGTAATAGTATGCTATCACACGCCTATATAAAGTCTGAATTTTTACAAAGACTGGTTGGGTTGTATCAGCATTTTTGGTTATAATAACATTATGCGAGCACACGAACGACAGGAGCTGAAAAAGTCACGTAATATATATAGCTGAAACATTTTTGAATACATTTTGCTATTACGCTATATTTGACGAATGAATGAAGAATTCATTGCATATATAAGGTACATACGTTCATTAATTCCGTATTCACATAATTTATCTATCGTCAAATATTTTAGTAACATAGTACCTAATTGTCGATCTAATTCTGTGTTCCATTATAGAAAGAAGACGACTGATGTTTAAGAAAGACGATCACAAAGATTATAATAATTACTCTCTACCGAGAGGTCACTGACTTTTACGAAAACGGAACTTTAGGGCCCAGACAAGAGCCATTCGATGGTCGCTAATGCTAAAAAAATGGACTGGGGTCGTGGAAAAACAATAGATGACGACTGCCGACTGTCAACACATTACATTATGTTTTTAGGATTAGCCACAAGCGATTGTCTAGGACCCTAAATGATTACAAAGGAATAATTTACATAGATTCTGGATGACGGAAAATAAGAGTGAAACAAGTAAATTTATTAGAAATACTAGCTGCGCCCAGCGGTTTTACCCGCTGTACTGCTGTAGCTGTATAATATGTTATTCTTAGGTCTAAGCTATCCAAATTTCAGCTCAATAGGTCCACCCGTTTAGGCGTGAAAGAGTAACAAACATACATCGAGACATCCAGAATCCATACATTCTTACAAACTTTCACGTTTATAATATTAGTAAGAGTAAGATAAGATATATGAAACTGATTTCTAGCTAGTTTAAGAGCGAGGATGAGCCGCACATTTGAATTCATAACTCGACAATCGCTGGACCGATTTCGATAAATTTTTTAACCTGCTGGAAAGTATTACTATACGAGAACCCGTTGACTGTTGACACACAACAATGAATTTCCTGCGGGGCTATTCACTTATCGGTTAGGGAACCGAACCGAATACCGAATTGTCAAAAATGTATGAAATGACGTGACATGACATGTCAAGTTGTATCTACGTAATACGTCATCTCATACATTTTTGACTAATCGGTATTCGGTTCGGTTCTTTCACGGATAAGTGAATAACCCTGCAGATCGGACGATGGACCCACATAACACAAAAAAGATTCCCACGAATTGTAATTTTTTTGATGTCGCAAAAGAAGGCATGTGCCGACCTTATAAGAGCAACGATTACGGTTTGGTAAGACAAAGTTATAGAATAATACGTGGTCATTTGGTCACGCATCGAAACATTACTGGGTTGCATGTCCGACTAGCAGTCTGGGTTGCTATGATAGCGTAACTATTTTAGTGCACTGATGTTACCGTATGAAACTCATTACAATGGCGCAGCGACCCAAACTGAGTCTTAAACGACACGAGAAGATCACGTACTCCTACATTAATTGGAATACATTAATAAAATAAATAAACTCATTTCAGGCTAATAGTACACCTACAATACAACGTGCCAGAGGTCCATATCAGTATTAAGTATATGCCTTAAAAATTAACCTACATAAAATACTCGTATTTCTCAACTTAAAAACTTGATGCGGGATTATAATTTATAGATCCTTTTCAATGCTCTCTCATAAAGCTGGAAATAGCTTATGGGCTGCTGCCAAGCACTAATTTACGACTTTGCATAATTTATGGAACACTCTGCATGCTGCAAGTCCGGCCCTCAACATCATTTCTCCTCGCTAATAAAACATGAATAGCTCCAAATAAAATAAGAGCTTTTCCTCTCAAAAACGCACCCTAATCCCGCGGGAACATAAATCAACGGTGAGCAAATTAAGCCACGATTTATTAACGTTTTTGTTTGGTTTTCATTTGGCTTCTATGAATCCAGTTGGGTTTGGACGCCGGTCGTCGACGCTCTCTTTAAACAACAGATTTGGCGCCTCCGAACCGGTTCTTTCACTTTCCTTCAGTCTAAAGCTGATGTCAAATCTCATGAGTCAGAGCGATTTTTTGGGTGCTTTCTCCCACACCTGCCCGAAAGGGGCACGGATCACGGATGCGAACACTTTCCACTGGGGGAAATGGGAGCAGTGTTTTGCATGGCCTTGATATCGGAGGCGGTCGCGCGGCGAGGCTTGCACGCCAGTCTTTGTCGGTCGCGAGAGAGGAGAGCGCGTGTCTGCAACCGGCGTTTGAAACACGCGAGTGATTGTGACTCGAAAGTGCATCTAAAGTGACGTGTTTGTGACTATTGAGCGGATAACTTTTGCAAATCTGGAGCGACACAGGATTTACCGGGGGTACGTTACTCTGATAATGACAGATTTTTAAATTTCTTTATTTTATAAATCAGCTAAAACTAATAGTTACCAGCGGTAATCTGAATAAAGCCTAGTTATTTTAAATGAAGGTTACAGGATATGAAGGGATTTGTCGACTTTTTTAAGAAGTAAATATAAGTAGGTACTATGCGTTTCATAAGGGATTTTCATTTAATTAACTCTAAATACATTTAAGTTGATAAGAACCTTTCTTTTCCTGTTACCCAGTTCCTCTCCGGTTTCGTATCCAGACGTTATAAACAGCATTGTTTATATTTTTTGTTTAATGAATGAGCCATTGAGTCTGGCAATGGAGTGGTTTTCGCTTGGTAGCGAGTCGCGATTGCAGTGGTCACGCAAAAATGTGAAAGTTACAAAACGTGTGCGAACGCAAGCCGAGTGCAGATGGAATGATGCCGACTTGTTCACGGATTGTTGCGTTATTGAACACGATTCAAATCCAATTAATATGGGTATAATCGATAATAATAGGAATTTGTGTTGTTAAGATTTAAAACCGATTATGAAATGAAGAAATTTAAAAGTGAAAAGTACACTCTTTACGGGAACCACCAAATTAAATTGTATCTTATGCATCAAGAATAATTGTAAAATGGAACAAATAATGATAACTAAACTCTTACTGATTAAATGAGGACCAACCGCCATTTTGAGCCCAAAAAAGTGATTTAGGTTCAACGTTAACAAAAACCAAAACTATGAAAGGACGGGACCTCTCCCGCTTCGACTCACTAATTAAAGGACTTTAATTTAAATTCAAATTTTAAAACGGGCTTTGATTTCCATGATTTCGGCGTTGCGTTAGCATTAGTTAAAATAAATTTAAAGTTTTATACTTCAATCAAACTTAACAGTCAGAGTCAAACCACAATTACAGGTTGTGTCGCCAACCTTAATTTTACAGTTTCAGGTCGGCAACATGACCTAACGAACTCCTATCTCAAAGGGATCGCCGGGACCCACTGTTTTGCGTCCCTTTCGAAACACACGGTAGCGTCATGCGAAAAAAATATGTGACACTGAGATATGATCCAGGGTCTACTGATTAAAAGCTAATTAATCTCCGGCCACAGACGCTTCATACAGCAGTCAATGTTTTTTCCTTTCGCACCCCTTTGCCAATGTTACTCTTACAAAAAATGCTCATATTAAAAGGTCCTTTTCACATTTTCTATCTACTTATTATACCCAAAATACCTTTTTAGAAAGACGCGCAACGGTTGCCCTTTGACTTCAAATGAATTCCTCCTTTGTAACCCTTGGGAGATCTGACTAGCGTCACTTTTGTTAAATAGTTACCAAACTTTTAAAGTAGATTTTGGAAGTTTTTGCTCGAAATATTTTGTTTATTAAAAATGTTTAGCATTTTATAAGTACTGGCAGCTTTATTTTTTTTTATTTAAAACTTTTAATAATTTGGATGAACATTTCTTTAATGTACTTTTTATAGCCGAGGCTCCAGCTCGTGTTTTGGTCTCTTTGGTCTACATAATAATCAACAATAACATTTTTTCACAAAACATTTTCAAACTACAGATTTTTGTATGCATCAACAAAGTTTCATTCTTTTCATGCCCGATGGAAAGCACAAGTTTGTTGAACGTTGATATGTTTTTGTTGGTTGTGTAAACCAAAACACAAGCTGAAGAGCCGACTTTATACTAACACTAGCTGCGCCCTGCGGTTTTACCCGCTTTACTATATAGCCTAAATGTTATTCCAGGGTCAAAGCTATCTCTATATACCAAATTGCAGCGCAATCGGTCCACCCGTTTAGGCGTGAAAGAGTAACAAACATTCAGACATCCAGACATCCATACATTCTTACAAACTTTCACGTTTATAAATTAGTAGGACTAGTAGGAATTGATAACCAAACATAAGCCATCATCTTAACCAGATGCATGGCGTGTGCTACAGATATCTGGCTCATACATATCCATAGGCGGATCCAGGATTTGGTTCTGGGGGGGGGGGGGCAAGGTGCAGAAATGCAAGAATATTTTAATTTTTACTAAGAAAAAAGTGTGTTCAGGTCGCTCTGAACATTTAGACAGTTCAAATATCCATATCCATATCCATATCCATACATATAATAAGAATGGAAATTTCTCCCCATTCATTGTGATCCTTTACTAAGATGAATCGTGAAAATACGCATATGAACAAAACGACGCGAAAAAGTCGCTTGCGCGATCTAATTCGTAAAACATTTTGTCAATTTTTCCAAGGGAAACGTAAAATAAAATGATAAAATAAATAATAATCATTTATATCGGACACATTGCCCCTAATTTACATCAAAAATTCTAAATAAAAGTAATAGAATATAAAGTAAACTCAATTCAAAAAAATATGGTGCGACAAACTAAAAATACGCCATCTATCGATGTGGCTGTAAACTAAACCATTAATTTGGGCTAAATTTGTAAATAGTTTGTGTCACTGGTGTGGTTAAACAACACCACCGATGTGAATAAAATTTTCACTAATACGTTGCAGTTTTCTCTACTTGAACCTTAGTGTTGGTTTTAGTCAAATCGGTTCATAAATAAAAGAGTTATATCAATCTAAAGATTCGCATATAAAATGCTAATAAACAAGAAAGGTAGTCATAGGAACCGCGTAATCAAAAGACAAAACCTCATCGAGTTTGGGCTCATTTGATTCGTCTTGACGAGTACTTTGATACTATATAGTAACCAGGGTCCGATGACGGAGCTGGAAGGTGGCCATAGGAACTCCGTGATTAAAAGAAAAAACCCCATCGAGTTTGGGCTCATTTGATTCGTCTTGACGAGTACTTTGATGCTATATAGTAGCCAGGGTCTGTACATAGGTAGGTAACATTTTGCACCTTATTTTTAATTTCTAAACCATGTAAAATCATCAGGAAACAAATTAGAATTCATTTAAATTAGTAAATGTAACTTATTTCTCATATGAATCAGCGCCAGCGGAAAATAATGGAACTAATCTAATGTGCGCATGATGCGTGTAAATATCAGTAATAAATATCTTTTTGCTGCTTATTTTTAATTTCTAAAACATGTAAAATCATCTGAAGATAAATAGAAAAATTCATTTAAAGTTCATTGTAAAAGTAAATTATTTTTCATACAAGCTAGCGCCACGGAAAATAATGGAACTAATGTCCTAAGAAAAGAAGTCCCGCGTAACCTAGCGGAACTAAATAATAGATTTATAATTACTGTGAAAACTTCATTTATTATATATTTTTTATTTGTTAGATTAATTAAATATTATGTACCTATTTAATTGAGAAATTAAATATGAGAAATTATGAATTGTTAAAAATCTGTAGATATTTTAACTTAAAATCACGCGATTGTGGCGCTCCATCTAGGGGGATCTTTTGTAAAAATCACTGGTTATCCGGAGACACACAGACATAAAATCTGTTCACACCCATTTAGGCATACATCCAGACACAAACTTTCACGTTTATAATGTTAGTAAAATTTTGCAATGATTATTATAGAACCTTTTATCTGTGTTATAGATAATCATATTTTTTTTTTTTTGTTATGTGATGAAGTAGAAGACGAGCAAGACGCTCTCCTGATGTTAAGAGATAACGGCTACCCATAATCAGTACAGTGTTACCTAGGATTTCACAATTATGTGAAATTCTAGGAGCACTGCACCAACGCTTCTTACTCAAGAGTCATAAGATGTTAAGACTCTTTAGCCCAGTAATTTTACTAGCTACAGTGCCCTCCTACCGGAGCACAGTAATGTTTGCACATCACTGCTTAGGCGGTAGAATAACTGGCACTGTTGGCAAGGCACCCCCAGAAGCATTGTAGAGTTACGAATTTCGCACATATTTCATGGTAAAGATTAAATTTTTTTTTCGGCGCTCGCAGCTAGCTGCTCGCGCACTTATTGTAATGGATGTTTAAACTTCCTAACCGCTCAGAGCGAGCTAAACATACACTTTTCGTAATGAAAATTATAATATTTTTGCCCGTCTGCACCTTGCCCCCCCCCCCCCAAAACCAAATCCTGGATCCGCCTATGATTTTAGGTATACACCTCAGTGGTAGAGTCCTTCTCACGAATGAGGTCCCGCGGAATTTTGCGGAACTAAATTAAATTTTTTCGATAAATTCTGGACTTCATGCCATAAATAATTTTTCACCACTCTCGCACGAAAATAGTGTCTTTGGTCATCGATTTCAGTGAGCAAAAGCCGTGTTTGCTCTCTAGAGAGGCAAAGTGATTTGAATTTCGAACACAATTTTATTGGCTATGAAGAAGTTGGTGTGTTCTGAAACTTATTTGTGTACAATTTTTATTTAACTGAGATGCACATAATTTTTAATGTTATTTATTGAATTTTAAGTTTATAAATTGTATTTTTTCAATAATATTTTAAATAAAATACTATTATAGAATAATAAGTCGTAAGTGAGTTTTTTTTTTAAATATTATTACAATTTGTTTTTCATAAATATGTCACACACACAAATTTCGAACGCAACTCTTTTAATAAAAATAAAAAAATACAAAATGGCGGGATGTAGAAGTTTAGAGTTTACAGTCAAATGGAGAATGCGTTGTGACGTCATCGATAAATGCCATCTTTGTCTCTCTCTTTTGTATGAGGTAAGTGAGATGGCACTTATAGTTGTCATTTTTCTTGCGACAGTGGTGTTCACGACACATTTTCCATTTGGTTGTAAACCTCTTGGTAAAGATTCAAATAAATATTTTCAACTTAAGTTGTAAACTTTTGCAAATTTCTATTTGTGATCTAATAGTCTGTTTAATTACAAACAAATGAGTGACCCCAGTGATGAAGGTAGTTGTCTTACGCCAAAAGAGTTGAAAGAACAAGTTTCGAATGCCGAGTTAGGTATAGGCCGAGTTAGGTAGTTTCATTTCAGAAAATTTCAATTTAGTTTTTTTTATACAACGATGTAAGAAGATGAGCAAGATGCTCTCCTGATGGTAAGAGATAACGCTGGGATTTAACGAAGGTTAATAATAAAATAAATAATAATAAAGTTAAATTCTGGGTGCACTGCTGAGTCATAAAATGTTAAGATTCTTCAGCCCAGTAATTTCACTAGCCACAGTGCCCTCCTACCGAAGCACAGTAATCTCTGCACATCACTGTTCAGGCGGCAGAATAACTGACACTGTTGGGGTACTAGCCGACCTCCTGCAGAGGAAGTCTACCCACGGTAAAGAGATCACCATTAAATGACGCGGAAAAGAGTCAAGAGTAAGTGTACGGAATCAAGCTGTTATTATTCCGTATTTTTATTAGTTTTTCTGATTTTAATGATAATTTGATATATTTTTGTTTACTGTATTTAATCTTGATGTACTATATGTGTAAGTGGTAATTTATTGCCGTTCTAATTTGTACTGTGGTATAGGTATAACGATAGTTCTGGGACTTATCCCAGGACGTCTCTGAAATCTAAGTATTATTCACAAAAAATGTTTCATAATATTATTTACTAGCTTATGCTCGCGGCTTTGCCCGCACGGCAAAATCCTTTCTTAGCAGTGGTCTACGTCATGAAACCTTTCTATGTTCCAAATTTCAACCCAATCCATCTAGCGGTTGAGGCTGTACGTTATACAGATACATCAGTCACTAGCTTATTCTCATGGCTTTGCCCGCATGGACGGGTTACGTTTCATAATACCTACGGTCGTTTCAACTACGGTCGATATAACTACGGTCGATTCGCATAAGTTCATTTCACATATTGGTCGACTCGCTTACAGTGCAACTCGCCTGCGGTTGATTAAACTATGGGCATGTGAACTAATGGGCGATTCGGCCAATGTTCATTTGATATATTGGTTAATTCAACTATGGACGACTCACCTACGGTTTATAAATTCTTTGCTACGCGTGTTTTGAGTACAGTATTCAGGGCAAACCGAAATCTGTTGGTTAGGTTAGGTTTGAACAGTGACCACAATGCGCGAGCCGAGCGAGCGAAGCGAGCGTGCCGCGGCAGCGGCCGGCGAAGCGCCAGATATTTTTCTTATTACTGAATTATTTATAAAGATAAAGATAAAAAGATAAAAATATATTTATTATCAGTTCCAAAAAGTAATACATGAAAAATTATACACATAAATATAGTTACATTTAGATACAAACAGAACATAACATAATAAAACAGAACATAATAAAACAACATAAAAACAATAGGTACACTGATAAATGGAGTAGGCTCAGCGTAATGCTGGGCAGGGAGGTCCTGCACAGCGCTGATTTTCAGCCTACCCCGAGCTCGACTAGATGATCAGCGAGTTCAAAAAACTATGCCAGATCTTTATCCTGTGTCATGGCATCTTCAGGCATTTTGGCATCTTCTTTCATCTACCTCATCATGGCAAAGTGGCATAATAAGCTGTCTGCGCACCTACAGATAGAAATCATTCAGGTATCAAAAACAACACGTTTCTGAATTTTGTACTATAAACAAGTATTTTTTAGCTGTCATACCTGACTAGCAGCCGGAAACATGGTCTAAAAATACGTGAAACGTCCGTTAGTTCGGTCAAATATAGGCAAATCGTCCAATAGTTTAATCAACCATAGCTCAATCGACCGTAGCTGAGTTAACCGTAGGCGAATCGTCCAATATTGATTTCAACCAATAGTTATTATGAACGTAGGCGAAACGTCCAATAGACATTTTGAATAGTAGGTGATTCGATCGTAGTTACATATTGGCAAGGTTTGCCAGCCTTTACTAATTCTACGCCCATTAAGTCGCAGAAAACCCGTGAATTGAATCCCTCTTTTCCGTGGAATTGGAAATCGAATTAAATGGTCTGCATCAAATTCATTAATATATGAATAATTTACTGTCACGCGCTACGAAGTGCGCGCGGGTCAGCTAGTCCTTAATAAAATTGCGCGAGCAGCTTGCTGCGAGCGCCGAGAAAAAAACTACTTCTGGGGGGGGCCTTGGCCCCCTGCCCCCCCCCTAAATCCGCCTATGTACATATCCATATTAAATACACACTATTATTAACGTAGATGTTTACCAATACATCATTGATTCCAAGTAGCTACTCAGTACTTAGGTAGCTCCTACAAACATAATACGGCCTTACATCAATGTCGAGCTTCTATATTGGTACACGAATATTATACGGCGACATGGATCTTTTGGCGCATGGTCAAATATTGAACTAGTTTTTAATAATAAGTATTGTTACTAATATTATAAACGCGAAAGTTTGTAAGAATGTATATATGTACCCGTGTGGTTCAAAACTTTCTTAGAAAATGTTCTCGTAATAATCTATCCCTGTTCCAAATTTTACACCGATCTGTTCAGTCATTTTTGGTTGTACGTTAATAGATCAGTCAGTCGTTCTTTCCTTTGAAATGGAATGAAATAGAAACCTCTTTATTGAACACCATAAATACAATAAAATAAGCTTAAAAAGATTGCACATTAGGAAAAGGTGTTACAATTGGCGGTCTTATCGATAATAGCGAAAACTTCCAGACAACTATCAACTAGTCTATGTATTTAGTATTTAGATATTGCACACCGCCGTCTATTATTGTATTTTCAGTCATGTTCCATTCCCAGGTTGTCTGTAAGAAATTGCCTAGTGCGATAAGACCGCCAATTGTTTACCTAGCATTAAGATAGATATCTAGTTCATTAAGCTTCTTTGTAATTGTTTGGTTTGCAATAAAGAATTATTCTATTCTATTCTAATCAGAGAAAGGAAAGACATAAAAAATATTTAGGTATATATTTATTTAGATACCTATATTTAGGTACAAATAATAAGGTACATAAGCACACCAGCGCCCCCAATAACGCTATTCAACTAGAGTCTACCTTACAGTGTACGTATCTTGCGTAAATCAGCGAGGCTCCTAATGAAAACAGCTGATTAATTGGCTGCTAAAGCCGCGTACACAATTTATTGTAGTCACGATATTTTGTGCGGCTAGCTCGTAAATAACTGAGAAGAACATTGCCAGATTGAAAAAGTTTTTGGAGATCTACTAGTCTAGGATCTGTATAAAAAATATTATTATTAACTTTTTTAAAGTTGGTGCCCACGAATTATAAACCTTTTTTTATCCCAGGAAAAATCATTAAGCACCGTCACCCTGCGCCTATATTATTCCAGGGTCTTAGTTATTTACATACTGAATTTCAGCCTAATAGTTCAGCCGTTTAAGCTAGATTCGTAGTATGAATACCATACTGTACACACTTAGGACAATATTTTAAAGCAAAACATAGTACTTACATTTTTAGACACATGCATATTTAGTTATTATTTCTACATAAGTACCTATACCTACCTAAGTGTGGGAAATGAGTTCGGTTCAAGCTAAACAGAAATGTTTTCATAGTAAACCTATTAACATTTTTTCTCATAACAAATGTATTCTATGTCACCTAATGACCTTTCAATGAATATTCGAGGATTCTCCATCACGTTTATCAAGTTAATACAAGAAAAACCGGTAAATGACGCAATCGCTAAAAAATATGTAATTTCTAAAAAAGTAGCAACTTTCACACCAAACTCGTGTCGTAGATAATCTCTAGACGACCATTCGTCACTCCGACGAAAAGATTTCTCCTTTAAATGTAGAACTAGCTAACATTTTTTTCTATACTAACTTTAATTTAATATTAAGTTAGGTATATCTTGTATGTTATTAACTAAATAGTAAATTTTTTTAAATAATTTTTACTTTTAATTAATTTAGCACTTAACCAGTTTTATGTGGGTATGTTGCGCCCCCTCAAAGGTTCAAGCCTATAATAATAATTATAGGTGATATTTCTCTATGCAGTTTTTCGCTACGGTATGGTAGGCGATAAGTAACGAATATCACTCGAGAGAAGGAAATTTATTAGTATTTTGTTTGTACGAATTGAGAATGGAAACTCGACGGGGAGTGAAATAAGGGTTTTTGAATTGTTAAAGTAGATAAATTTAATTGATGAGCTTTTTAAAATATTATATTATACCTCTATAATACCTTTTTTTTGGCTGCCACGGATGCGTGCTTCGGCGTACCCGTTGCCCCGGCATTATGGCGTTCAGTAGGAACACCCCTAGGCCCCCCAGGTTTTTTTAGTGGGTATCCCCGCCGCGCCCATCTTCGGCGGTGGAGTCCCGCATACCGCCCCACACCCCTAGGCGTGGGGTGATGATGCGTAACGCATTTTTCCTGGGTTAAAAAAAGGTTCTAATATGTACAATAAATAATATATTATCTCTAGTAAATCCGCTGGGCCAGTTAATATACCAGACATTGTTGAGGTGATTCAACCGAAAAGATTTGTCATTGTGACATAAAGAATTAATCATGGGCTCTCGTGATGCGAATCATTACAGATGAGACATATTTTAGACGAAGATTTTTTAGTGTACGAAGATTGTTTTTTTAGATCTGATTTTTACTAAAGCGAAATCTTGTAGAGTATAGGCAGGTCTAGGTACGAAGCGTGGAGACGCACCACAAACAGACCATAATTAAATTATAAAAAACCGGTCAAGTACGAGTAGGACTCGGGCACCGAGGGTTCCGTACAAACCTACGGGTTTCTACGGAACCCTAAGGAAAAGTGGGTATAATATTATGTACTGAAGGTTTTGATTCCCTTGCGAGTACTTGTGAGTTTGAAAATATGCGGCTAAAATTGCTGTTTCTTTTGATTGCGTTGAAATAGAGGTTTGATTTTATCACAGCTTAAAGTTATTATAAAGCTGAGTATTTGGTATGAATTTAAATTTAATACCTGTACGCGTTCTTGAGGAAAGGGGTAGTAAAAAATATAAAATTATTAAAAAAAAAATTTATATGATGTAACTAAATATTTACAGTTTTCGCAATTTTTCCTATGCCTATAATTTAAGACGTTGCTGCGTACCAAATTTCAAGATTCTGAGTTAACGGCAAGTACCCTGTAGGTTTTGATTCCCTTGAGAGTAGTCGCGAGTTAAAAAATACGGCTAAAATTACTGTTTCTTTTGAATGCGTTGAGATAGAGGTTTGATTTTATTACAGTTTAAAGGTATTATAGTTTTGAGTATTTGATATGAATTTCAATTTAATACGTTTACGCGTTCATGAGAAATAAGGTAGTAAGTATGAAATTATTAAAAATATTTTTTTATATGATGTAACTAAAAATGTACAGATTTCGTAATTTTTCCTTTATCTGTGCTCTAAGGAGTTGCTTCGTGCCAATTTTCAAGATTCTAAGTTCACGGCAAGTACCCTGTAGGTTTTGATTTTTTGAGAGTAGTTGCAAGTTTAAAATTGCGACTAAAATTGCTGTTTCTTTTGAATGCGTTGACATAGAGGTTTGATTTTATTCCAGTTTAAAGATATTATAGTTTTGAGTATTTGATATGAATTTCAATTTAATACGTTTACGCGTTCATGAGAAATAAGGTAGTAAGTATGAAATTATTAAAAATATTTTTTTATATGATGTAACTAAAAATGTACAGATTTCGTAATTTTTCCTTTATCTGTGCTCTAAGGAGTTGCTACGTGCCAATTTTCAAGATTCTAAGTTCACGGCAAGTACCCTGTAGGTTTTGATTTTTTGAGAGTAGTTGCAAGTTTAAAATTGCGACTAAAATAGCTGTTTCTTTCTAATGCGTTGACATAGAGGTTTGATTTTATTACAGTTTAAAGGTATTATAGACTTAAGTATTTGATATGAATTTCAATTTAATACGTTTACGCGTTCATGAGAAAAGGGGTAGTAGGTATAAAATTATTCAAAATATTTTTTTCATATGATGCAAATAAAAATTTATGGTTTTCGCAATTTTTCCATTATCTGTGCTCTAAGGAGTTACTTCGTGCCAAATTTCAAGATTCTGAGTTCACGGGAAGTGCCCCGTAGGTTTTGATTTATTTGGTAATGTCGAAAATTTGCTGAAATTTGTGACATATTCGACTATATATTTTGATTGCGTTGGCCTAGAAGTTTGAAATTTTCACAGCTCTAAGAGGCAATGGACCTTAGTATTTCCTATAAATTTCAGTTTGTTACCTCCACGCGTTCCTGAGAAAAAGGGTCTTGACAGACAGACAGACAGACAGACGGACAACAAAGTGATCCTATAAGGGTTCCGTTTTTTCCTTTTGAGGTACGGAACCCTAAAAATTGGAGTTTATAAATCAATGGAAATAGGCTACCCTACATACACTGTCAGAGTCAAATCACGATTAATAATTGTGGCCAACCTGTATGTTGAATACATAAATAATAAAAAAAAATTACTCTACATTTCCACCAAAATACGTAACTAATTCTACGACCAAAAAGTTAATTGTACGAATTTACATATCAAATATTTTGATATCTTCTGAGCGAGAGAGTTGCGCCATTTGAGCGGGACCTTAATAAAAATAACATTCCATATTTAAAAATCCAAACGTTTAAAAAACAAAAAAGTATTTATCTTCAAAATGCCGAGTTGGCAACCCCGTGTAATAGCACTAAAAGGCTAATTAGTCGGCAAACTGGCCTCTTCAAGCAAACATAAACAAAATTGAACCTCTAACTGCACTCAGATAATTGGAAAATACTGTTTTCCACGCAAATTAAGGTCTTGAAAATGGAATCGCTAATTTGAAGTGGCTTGTGCCACGCAATAAATAACGAGGAGGAATGGATCAACACATATAAGAGAACTGATTTTGATTAAATTAGGTATTTTTTATAGGTTTAGTCCCTATAAAGAACATAGTGAAGTTTTATCCCATGGGAAACCATTTTTTTTATCGCGGGTGACACCGCGGAGTGTTAGTGAGATTATAATTGAAAAATACTATTAATAAACTGTAATTGATAGTATTTAACAATTAATTATATTATTACCTTCATAATATTAAACCGGCATCACACAGAACAGGATGCGGGGGAAAGTAGTCACGAGATTTTTTTAGCTTAGAATTTTGTACACGCACGTATAAAGCGGGTGCGATCCGGCGTTTTAGTTCAACACAAAAAATTGCAGTCGTTTTCCCGCCCGTAAGTACTAAAACTAAAAAAAACAAAAGCTTGAATTGATTTGCCGCATGCCGTTTAATATTGACGAGTCTGGCAACCCTGTGTGACCTGTACCCTCTTAATATGCGTCAAATCGGCTTTGTTCCCTTATATAGAGTACCATTGCGAGAGAAGTTCCTAATAAGATGGCTGCGTAGGTGGTTATGGCAGACAATATTGAAATAATACGTCATAATAATATATCTTTCCTCGGGGAATTTCGTTTCCTGTAATTTGAAATAAAGACTGAATGTAATTTTAGGGGTGCTCATACTAAAATGCTGATGATATTTTGCTTTGATCGAGAATTTGAACATTTGCGTGGAATAGGGCTAGCTTTTTATTGGTAATGCCGCTTTTCACAGCTATGTGAGAAAAGGAACCTACATTTCGAATGTGAAATTTAGGTTACTTTTCTCATATCGCGATTTTCTCAGATTTTCAATAGATTAAGCATGAAAACATTGCCGTCTTGGTTGATAGGGCATTGGTCAAAAGAACAATTGTGTAGATTTTGGCCTGAAACCACTCTGCACGTTATTTTAATAGACATCCCTTGAATAATTTGACCTATAAATAAATCCCTTCAACCTACGACAGAGATTTTTATCTTGATTCCGCTTCAGAGCAGACTGATGGGTATATAAACAATGGCGTTGACTTTGTTTTCCCGCTGAACCCGTGTTTTCTTTTCATCAGCTTGTCTGGGATAAAGGGGTGCTAACAATGCCATCAGAGACCTAGTTTTGGAGTAGGTATTGTCTTAGAAATAGTGGGAATAATAAATAACAATAAACTCGTTGCAATAAACTAATAGGCTTTGTACTTGTACAAATGATGGTGCCAAATTTACGTTAGATAAAGTCTGTGTATAGCAAACGCATCGGGCAACCGAAGAAGATATTAATTTTGCAATTCTAGTTAGTAAATCCATGCTATTGTTATAGCAATGTTTGTACTTAATTATTATTTTGAGATTATATACCTACTTTTATTATTATACTTTTAAGTAGAACGCATTATTAGTTTGAATTTTTATAATAACATATTGTATACATTCGCTTGTATTTTATGCATATAAATGAATTGAATTATTACGATAAGATGTCATACGTGCGCTCACTGCTTATCTTTACAACCGGGCCTAATGAATAAAATCTTCTGCTAACTGAATAGGACTTGTACCTATTCTAACCTATGTAACGTTGCAACGATTTCCGAAAGTAAGCCACGTTGGGCGCCACTTTAATGCCCCACGTTGTAATATTTTATTTTATTATTTTTATAACAATGAGTGATAGGACGAGCAAAAGAAAGTGCGTCTTGGTAAGCATCATGATAATCAGTGGCGGCGCTAGACCACGCGTGGGCGTCGGCGAAATAAGGTTCGCGAGGCCCCCTTTTTCGGCTAGCATTTTTTACAAACTGAGAAGGGACACATTTAAGCGAATTCATAAAATTTTGAATACTTTACACCTTTTTTTACACTAAACGATTTGTTAGATTCAACTTCATCTTCGTGCCTTACGCCTCGATCATAGGTATATTTTTAAATTCTGTCTAAGTGAGTATGAAAGGTATGCGTTTATCTTGCTCCGAGTGGTAATAAAAGCATTATTATCTGTAGAAGCGCGAGCAGCTCACTGCGAGCGCCGAGAAAATGTTGAATTTTTCAGCACGAGTAATGTGCGTTTAGTTTGCTCCAAGTGGCTAGGACACTAAATATTCTTATCTATAAAAGTGCGAGCAGCTCGTTGCTAGCCTCGAGAAAATTTTGAATTTTTCAGTACGAATAATGTACGCTTAGCTTGCTCCGAGTGGCTAGGAAATTAAATATTCTTTTCTATAAAAGCGCGAGCAGCTCGCTGCGAGCGCCGAGAAAATTTTGAATTTTTCAGTACGAATAATGTACGCTTAGCTTGCTCCGAGTGGCTGGGAAACTAAATATTCTTATCTATAAAAGTGCGAGCAGCTCGTTGCTAGCCCCGAGAAAATTTTGAATTTTTCAGTACGAATAATGTACGCTTAGCTTGCTCCGAGTGGCTGGGAAACTAAATATTCTTTTCTATAAAAGTGCGAGCAGCTCGTTGCTAGCCCCGAGAAAATTTTGAATTTTTCAGTACGCATAATGTACGCTTAGCTTGCTCCGAGTGGCTGGGAAACTAAATATTCTTATCTATAAAAGTGCGAGCAGCTCGTTGCTAGCCCCGAGAAAATTTTGAATTTTTCAGTACGAATAATGTACGCTTAGCTTGCTCCGAGTGGCTAGGAAACTAAATATTTTTATCTATAAAAGTGCGAGCAGCTCGTTGCTAGCCTCGAGAAAATTTTGAATTTTTCAGTACGAATAATGTACGCTTAGCTTGCTCCGAGTGGCTAGGAAATTAAATATTCTTTTCTATAAAAGCGCGAGCAGCTCGCTGCGAGCGCCGAGAAAATTTTGAATTTTTCAGTACGAATAATGTACGCTTAGCTTGCTCCGAGTGGCTGGGAAACTAAATATTCTTATCTATAAAAGTGCGAGCAGCTCGTTGCTAGCCCCGAGAAAATTTTGAATTTTTCAGTACGAATAATGTACGCTTAGCTTGCTCCGAGTTGCTAGGAATCTAAATATTATATTCTTAAATAAGAATATAATATTTATAAATATAAAAGAGAATATTTTGAATTTTTCTTCACGAATTATGTGCATTTGCTTGCTTCGAGTGGCAAGGAAACTGAATTAAAATTAAATATTTTATCTAGTAAGAGCGCAACCAGAGAAAATTTTGTATTTTAACTCGTTCTAAGAGTCACGAGATTACAATAATTTTGCTAATTAGAGAGCGAGCAGTTAGCTGCGAGCGCCGAGAATATTTTAAAAAGAGTTTGCTAGCCGCTGATTTTGACAAGAAAAAAAATTAAGCCACATTAAATTACTTAATTTTCATGGCTCCCATGGCCGCGAGGCCCTGGATCAGCGCCTGATATTAACATGGAGTTAGTAGTACCTTTATATAGTTCGAAAGGCTGGATGTCGCTATTTTCGCCTTCCTAAAATATTTTAAGTCCTACTTAAATCATTATAATACTTGAAAAGGTCTTCTTTTGATGCATTTTGATCTTTTTCTTTTTGAAGCCCTTAAGCACTTCAATCACTTAACTCGTGAATATGTTTAAAAAAAATGAATAAATAAATTTTAAATAATTAAAAATTTTGCGAGGCCCCCTAAAGCGCGAGGCCGTCGGCGGTCGCCGACGTCGCTGACGCCTAGCGCCGCTACTGATGATAATCCATATGACATACAGTGCTACCCAGTGTTTTAATATTCAAAATTGGAAACTAGACTGCGCTTAGTCACCCTTAGATATTAGTTATTGAAATTCGACATGTCAAGTAATCCAACGTTAGGCCCACTAACCCAGCTTTCTGAATAACTTAAAACACAACCTTTAAAATAATATTTGTATCTGGTTAGCTTTAAATCTTCAAAAGTTCATCATCTTTAAGCCGATTATAAGTTTGCGCCAAAAATATGATAAACGGGAATTTACTTGGCGAACTCCAACCTAAATTGAAACTTAAACCGTATGGAAATATCGCACGACACGAAAAGGGGAACAAGCGAGAATGAGGGTAAGGGTGGAAATTGCTGCGTCAGAGGACTCTGAGAGCGTTTCTCAGCGGTGAAAAGGCTTGCTTGGTAATGGATTTATCTGTCTAATGTTTGTGTGGTTTTCTAACAAAAAGAGGCTTAATAGAGTGTTTTTTAAGTTTGTTAAAAGTTCCCCTAACGACATGAAATAAACACTGGTTAGCATAACAACGTACAATGTTGTATTATGATAATTATAATTGGGTTTTATACTCCAACAAAACAGGTTTCCCTAATTACACTGTCAGAGTCAAATCACAATTTATAGGTTGTGTGGCTAACCTATATGTTGCAGTTTCAGGTCGCCGAGATTACTACAGGGCCTGCAACATTACCTAACGACTGCCTCCTACATATATTATAGGAAACAGCCGGGACCCACAGTTTTACGTGCCTTCCGAAACACGGTAGCGTCTAGGCGAAAATCTTTGCCACACTGAGATTTGAACCCAGGACCTCCGGCTTACAAGCCGGACGTATGACCACTGGGCCACGGACGCTACAAAACAACAACTATTGATCAACTATTGAAATTGCTTTTTTTAAACTCATTTGAAGTTACCCTTTTGACCACGATCAGGCGTAATGTTGAGATGGTGGCAGATTAAATCTAAGACGGGATAAATGCCTCCATGGTTTCGCTTAGCAACCGAAAACCGTTAAATAACCCGCGTAATAACCGTTTGGCACGCTTCAGTCCAAAAGGTCGTAACTAGCCATGGCCGAAGCCTACCATAGAATAGAATAGAATACTCTTTTGCAACCAAAGAAAATTACAGTTTTACTTAATATTAGCACAGAAATACAATTTGGTCCACAATGGGAGGCCTTATCGCTGTGAGCGATCGCTTCCAGGCCACCAACCTTTGTTTGGAAAAATTGATTGAAAGAGTATAGTGGGATTTGCTACAAGAACGTGTAGAACCGTAGAACCATAGCACATAACTAATTATGGGGTGATCCAGAATTACATTTGCACCACATTACCCCTTAACCACTACCGCTTTTACTTTATAATTACAATTTTAAGATAGAAAACTGTTTCGCCCACACACCATGCATCCGTAATCTTCGGGTCGTCGGCAAGTTTTTACGAGAAGCCCCTAAAAGCTGAACGCGTGAGTAAGTGCTCATAATTGCGTAATGGGATGCTCGCATTAAGGACTGGATGTGGAGATATGAAAATATATGGCAGTGTAATATACAGCGTTAATGTTACCCCTCGGACATTACCGGGCCTTTTATTATTATTGTCTGTAAAATTTTTGGTTGCAAATTACTTGAATTGTTACAAAAAGGCGTTATTATATTAAAATGGATTAAACTGTCATATAGAATGACTAATCGAATTTATCATGAGATAAGATGACCTCACAGCGCGCAACATTCTAAAGCAAGGTGTGACGTAGCGCGTCCCCCACACGAGACTTATAAACGTTATAGCTCACAAACTGAAATATACGTAAGTATTCAGTTTTTTATGTTTTGTTTCAGTTACGGACTTTTATATTTTTTAAAAGAGAAAAACTGCTGTATATTGTATTTGTCTCACACGAGAGAGCGAAAATTATTTTTGGAACCATTGCCAATAATTTTAATAGAATCAACATTGTTATAAAGGCTAATTAGAGCTACATTCACCAAACACCCAATTAAATGTTGGGTGTAAAAGCGCCTTGAACTTTGCTTTCTTCAGCCAAGTGAAACAATGGCGGTTTGGCAGAGGTTCAAGATGCCATTTCATGCCATACCGGGAACGCATACTTCCATATACAAGACAATGGCACCCATGCCTTGCTTGGCATTGTTTCATTCTGACTAAACCTTATTCCTGATACATTGGTTGTCTGGTAGGCTAACTGGTTTTGAAAGGGTTTTTCAAATTGTAAGTAGTCAAAATGTACATGTTTTTAAATTAACGGAAAAAGTTTGTTAAAGGAAGGATGCCTATCTAACGAAAAATTTTATTCGTAATAGGAATCCACTTATTATGACGTTTTGTTCATGATACGAGTAGGTACACATATATACAAAAATATGTAGTTCTTGAAATGGTTTTGTGTGATGTGATGAGGTAATAAACATAAAAATATTATGTTTGCATTCATAACATTAGTATGTATATCTATACAAATTGAAAACAAACGTACAACCACACTCACATCTCTTCTTCTCTCTACTTTTCGAATTTATGTTATTAGAAGAAGAGATTACTCTAAGCGATAAAGTAGCCCATTGTGGACATTAATATTAATACTTTAATATTTTTTGTCCCAATAAAGAGTGTTGTATTGTATTGTAGAACGATTTATTCACCATGAAATGACCGCAAGCACGTCGCATGTCTGCAAAAGTAATTTTCAGTTGGCCATAAGTTTCTTGCGACGCGACGTCTAGTATAGTCTTAATGACCATCAATGTCCTTGAGGTGTGTTCATATAATAAACCTACATTAGTGTGAACAGTGAACATGGTAAGTTAAATAAGAACTTTTGTTCAAGTGGGTTTAAACTTTTTATTAAGGAAGCGTGCACAATGTGGTACTGAATGCGGAGCGGATGCGTGTTTTGAATTATGTATTTTCTTTAGCCCATTCTTTATAGGCCAGCCCCACTTGCGACATGACAAATTCTCAAACAAAACAAAACACTGAAAATCACTTATGTTTACTTACAAAGTATTCAGAAACAATTTATTGCTTTAATAATAATCTTAATTTTATTACATCATCATCATCCACAGCCTTCATGTTATGCTACTCGACCCTTTTCTTTATTTTTATCTCAGTAAAAATTCTTTAAGCATCGTCACCCTGCGTCACAGGGGAGGCAGGGGAGGTATACCTATCTGGGATACCCCCGCTGATGCCACTCGACCCAGTCCTATGCCAATCTAGTCCATGTGCTGAATAAATAAATTAAATAATTTTTATTTTAGTTTACTTTTTACCT
This sequence comes from Hemithea aestivaria, assembly GCA_947507615.1. NCBI lineage: Eukaryota > Metazoa > Arthropoda > Insecta > Lepidoptera > Geometridae > Hemithea > Hemithea aestivaria. The sequence continues at coordinate 3,870,923 of OX382344.1, read as the reverse complement.
AAGCTAAACTTTTAACAACTAGTAATAAGTAATAATAAGGTTGCAACTAGTAATTTATTTATAAGAGTTTTTTTAAAGTTTACCAATTTTTATTTTTTACGAAAGCCGCACGCTAATTCGTGTAATCAAAGAATTTCTCATAAAAAGTTTGGTCAAAGTGACTTTGGCAATAAAGCGGTGATTTGAGGGTAGGTCGCGTGTTCCCCGCATACTGCAGTCGGTTAGCGGATTTGCCAAATTGATTTATTACTGGGTGTGGTATTTACCAAATAGTTTTATTCAAGTTTTGTTTTCGAGGAAACTACTTGTACTACCGAGCGAAAGAGTAGAGCTACTTGCGAGCTTTTAACTAATGTACATACAGCGAGGGTTATTCCGGACCAAAATCGCATCTCGTTTTGCTGACGTCCACTGTCAAATTTTAACAAAATGTTGAAAAAATCTTGAAAATTCTTACGATACCAGTACAAAATCAAATGCAACTTCAATTTATTTTTAATTTAGCAGCTTTTGGCCGCCTCAAAGTGGCGTTTTTGAAAATAACAATGTGTTTTATAGATTATTTTTTTTGCTTACGTTTTGCTACGTCGTCGTCTCTATTTTGTGCAGAATTTAGGCCCAGGGATACCGTAAAGTTTAAATGATTTACTTACCTACACGGTTTAGATTATTTATTGGCTAGAACTCTGAACGGATTGAAGCATTAAAGTGGAGGATAAAATCCTGGCAGCCTTGATAAATTTTATGAATCGTATTTTTAGTTCAATAATAAATTTTCTTTTATAATAAAGAGAAAACGTGTAATATGTACCAAAGCATCTTAAAATATTTAATTGTTGAAACTTATTTAAATGTTTTTGTTTAATATAAATTGCTTCCAATCATTAGAAAAAATGTGCGATTTGGCGCGAGTTTATCACGCAAAATCTCATACTAATCAGCAATCGGCACTGTAAGCTTTGTACCTATATTTTCTTTTCGCAAAACCATCAATAAATAAAGTAGGTAACCTAGCTTGTATCTAACCCTATCTAACGCGAGCTGATAACCCCCTGGGGTAGGAATGATTACAATTAAAACCTAAAGGTCGTGCTTTCCCCGCGGCTCGCGTGACCGCGCGTCGTAAGGTACCGTAGTTGCTTCCACGTAGGGTGGCTATGGTTTATTTATAAATATAGAATAGAAAATTTATTATAATATTATTTTATTCTCCTTTTGTACATCAAAATTAAAAACTATTTTAATAATACAAATTGTTACCTAAATAATCTTTCTTAACCTCTTTCTTTATATTCACCGGGAACGGAGAAGAGATCTTTTTTGTTTATTGTATAAATAAATACAAAAAGAGTACAAAAATATGTTCTAATAAATAAAAGAACTAACTGATCATAATAGATTATGACACGGTTCAAATCGTATAACTGGTTGAATTGAAAGATGGCACAAAATGGATATTATGACGCTATGAAGGGAATTGAATGCAGGCAACGCCGTGAGCTAAGAAAAACTGCTGCTGTTAACCGTAGCTAAAAGTAGCGCGTTGTTTAAGTCGTAGAGACGCGTAGCAAAGCGTAGCGCGATGTAGCGAGTAGCGAAGCGTAACTGACCGTAGCGTGGTGTAGTGACATAAAGATGCGTAGCAAGCTATAAAAATGCGTAGTGTAATAAAAGTACTGTATAGTGAATTAAAGAAGTGCAGCGTTATAAAAGATGAGTTTTATTTCTTTACACTTTACTTCATAAAATCTTCAATAGAAAGACGAAAAATTAGTTTTACGTAGTATTATATTCCTTGAAACTTGTAATGGTCACTCTACTAGCGTTATAATCAAACAATACAGTTGGCGAGCGCAAACTCGGCAAGCAATTTCCACTTCGTCGCCGAACTACAAATATAATTTTGTGTAATTATTATTATTATTGGTCCCACAAAAGTTTTACGAAAACAACTTACTAAACTACTACTATTTTCGAAGACAAAAATGATAATAGAGAATAGAAAAATGACTTTCATTGTGTTATTATAGAAATAACAAAAGAGTCCCACATACCGCCCCGCGTCCCCCAGCGTGGGATGATGATGCGTAACGCATTTTCCAGGGTCATAAAAAAGGGGTTGGTTGAAAGTTTCGATCCAGTCCAAAATTAAAGCACCTAATCAGGTTCAAGAACAATATTGGAACAGGAGACAATAGACCTGAGTAAATGTTTGTCTTACATTTTCATACCGATTGAACAAATAGAGTTTCAGTACAATTTGCATAGGATGAGCCTGTGTACAGTGGACCTTTCACGTAGGAGACTTTTTGTCATGTTTGTTCTGGGAGAAATAAAATAAATATATATTTCAGAACGTTTCGCACAGCGCCACCTAACCCCAAACTAAGCAACTTAATGCTTGTAATATGGTGGTCAGGATAACGGATATAATACTTATATACTTTTCTTTTGTAAATACATACTTATAATAGATATTGAAAAACCACTCAGACCAGAAACAAATACCTGTGGATCACACAAACATTTGTCCCATGCGGGAATCGAACCCGCAACCTTCTGCGTTGCAGGCGGGTATTAGCCCACCGCGCCACAGAGGTCGGGAGGAATAAATATATTGTATACGAGATAAAATAATAGTGGACTTATATTAACTGCCAGTGTAAGTACTTTCCCCTGCATTTGATTCTGAAATCCCACTGGACCAAACTGTGTCGCCAAGCGGTCATTGTGACTGTGTTCCGGCATGATGTTCAGTGAAGCCAGGGGGGATTTATCCCGCCTTCTAGGTTAAGTCTGCTACCATCCACGGCCGCTCCGTCGCTTAAGATCAGGCGAGATCGTGGATCGCTAACCTATAACGAATAAAAAAAAATTCAAATTCAATTTTCATACTCAGGGCAGCGGTTAACTCGCAGAACAGTAGCCTGTGTGTTATAGCAACATACCTATGTGTTATAGCATACATACATAGTCATTTTCTAAGTTGCTTTTGTCATAAAGTGGAGTTTCAATAAGGAGTTATGAATCTGTATCTGTAATCTGTAACATTCAATCAATCAGTTACTTAACTTATTTGTAACTTACGAATCGACTTCGATTCGTACTTTCGATTCAGTACTTTCTATCCTACTATAATAATATTTTAACTATAATAATAATCCCTATCCCGACATAGCCCGGCGGATTAGCAAGCTGAAGTGGCAATGGGCAGGCCACATAGCACGCAGAGCGGATGGCCGATGGGGTCGAAAAGTGCTCGAGTGGAGACCACGGACTAGCAAACGAAGCGTAGGACGTCCACCCACAAGGTGGACAGACGACCTTATAAAGGTCGCCGGCAGACGCTGGATGCAGGTCGCTTCCAACCGGTACATATGGAAGTCCAAAGGGGAGGCCTATGTTCAGCAGTGGACGTCCAATGGCTGAGATGATGATGATGATGATGAAATCCCTATCTACTAACGAAAGTACGGATGTGAGTATGTGTGAAATGTGAGAAACTTCACATTCAAACAGCTGAAAAGATTGAGCTGAAATTCGTAAATTCGGTATGATGATAACCAAAATAACAAAAAAAACAAAAACCGCTAAGCACAGCTACTACTCTAACTCTATATATAAGATAAGTTTGAGCAGTGGAATGAACGCCCTCCGGCTGTTCCGAAAGTGTCTCATAGTTTACTCGTACTCACGCCTTTACATAAAAGAGATAGGCTTTGGACTAGAGATACCAAGAATTAGAACGAGTATAAGTATATGAATTATATAATACTAGCTACGTTCAGCTGTTTTACCCGCTGTACATTAGCCTATATATTATTCCAGAGTCTAAGCTATCTCTAAACTAAAATTTCAGCTCAATCGGTCCATCCGTTAAGGCGTGAAGAAGTAACATAATACACACTTAGACATTCACTCATAAACTTTCGCATTTATTAATATGCTAGCTGCGCCCAGCGGTTTTACCCGCAGTGCTGTAGCCTATGCGATATTCCAGGGTCTAAGATATCTCTATACCAAATTTCAGCTCAATCGGTCCAGCCATTTAGGCATGAAATAGTAACAAACATACACACTCACTCACAAACTTTCGTATTTATAATATTAGTGTTTCGTATTTATAATTTATTTAGAATTCAGACAGCAATAAATTTAATGATTGCCAGCGCAATGCTCTTATAAAGCCGCCCTTATAAAGGTGTAAAAAGGTCCATAACAATAAAGTTGGAGTAACATTTCATTAGCAGCTGCAAGCGTAGGCTATGCTCGACTACGTGCTAAACTCACTCTTACTACTGTTTGTGTTTAATGTTCCGAACAAATTCCGGGTTGCCATAACGATGTGGAAAAACTCCCTTTGTACCTGAAAGTCTAAGGATTTATTCCTTATACTAAGTATAATATTATCATTGTAACCATCGTCGCTCTAATTTGTGTCTTTCCTTTCCCTGCTTGGTTGTCTGGAAGATATTGATAAGGCCACCAATTGTAACGATTTTTTCCCTAAAGTGTATTGTTTTAAACTTTATTATGTTTATGGCGTTCAATAAAGAGCGGTCTATTCTATTTATTTGAATTTTAGGATATAGCCCTTTTGGAACTGAACAAAGCCTTCAAAAGATCAAAAGTTTCATCTTTTCAATTAGTTTTAAAATACAAGCTTGAATTCTTCATTTTCTATTTGACTTATTTACGCAATATTCTACCAATTCATCAGAAAATTCCTTCACCTGGCAACACAGCCTCCCCGTTTCCTCAGGGAGACGGGGTTAGAACAAATTAGCCCTATTAATTGAGAGAAATCGTTACAAGGACGTCTGTCGCTTGTAATTAACTCCTCGTAGGTACTATATGAAGGCAATTGAAAGGGAAGGATTAATTCAAATTACGCGTTTAGCTTTTCATTGCCTTTATGAAGGCAAAATTGAAATTGTAATTAAATGTATTGTCTATTATAACAGAATTCTTTATTACCTAAAGTAATAACTGGGCTGAAGAGTCTTAATATCTTTTGACTCTTGTGTTGGACGCGTTGATGCAGTGCACCTAGAATCTTACATCATTGTGAAATCCTTGGTAGCGCTGTACTGAATTTTTTTTAGGTTTATTTCAACTGGTTCCGAAGTTCAAAACGTAATATTATAATACATGATACATAGGTTGTACTTATGATGCCAACTGCTCCATATTTTACCCAAATATGTATCTAAAACTGAGCAAAGCCAAAAATATTCGATTTCAATGGAACTTGATTCAGCGCCGTTGTTCCATAAACATGACATGTCCCCGGTCCCCACTGTCAGTTAATATATTGAATCTGTTATAGAGAGGTAGAGCCCGACCACTATTGAATTGCAGTTCATTCTGCAGGCAGTCGAGAACACGATGTTAGAGTCGCAGATTCAATTTCAAACTGGTTGTGCTCAACTGTTCATAATTTTCATGTTATCTCTTCCAGTACATTAGCGCTTCCAAACATCAAAGACATTTAGGAAATGTTCCGTTGGTTTCAGCTTTTCAACTATTAAATTTCTACCAGTTAAATTTCCATCAAATTCTACCATTCAAATTTAATTCACATTCAAAAAGTTACAAACCAAGTCACCGACCTCCTTATGTCATTTACGTCAAATTTTGAAAATAGAATACACGTCAAAATGACAATCAGCTTTCAAATTTCGCCAACAGTCATTTGTTTTTCATTCATAACTATTTTTAGTTAAAATTTTCTTCAAATCATGCCAATCGGGATAAAAAGTATCCTATAGCACGCCCCCGGTCCTAAGCTACCTCCTCACCAATTTTCATCCAAATCTGTTCGGCCGTTCTCGAGTTATAAATAGTGTAACTAACACAACTTTCTTTTATATATATATAAGATTGTCATAATACGAGTATATTCGTTAAAATGGGAATATGGCGAAATGATATGAATTTGAACTAAGCTTTTTTTGGGTAATATAAAGTAATGGTTGTATCAGTAACTTTTGCGAGTTCAGTCGAAAAGGACATTGACTATTATATAATAATTTCAAACTTTGGTAAATGTACGAGTACCTACTATTTATGTTCGCGGTTTCACCATCATCCATGGGGTAAGAGTAGGTACTAGCATAGGCGGATTTAGGGGGGGGGGGGGCAGGGGGCCAAGCCCCCCCCCCCAGAATCATTGTTGAGTTACGAATTTTGCACATATTTTATGGTAAAGATTATAATTTTTTTCTCGGCGCTCGTAGCAAGCTGCTCGCGCACTTATTATTAAGGATATTTTAACTTTCTAACTGTTCAGAGCGAGCTAAACACACATTTTTCGTAGTAAAAATTGTAATATTTTTGCCTGTCCGCACCTTTGCCCCCCCCCCAGAATCAAATCCTGGATCCGCCTATGGGTACTAGGGCACTAGGGATAGGTTATAACAAGGTGCAAATATCCCCCGATATGACAGCTTTATAGCCATAGTATCAGTTGCAGAGCAGTGGGGCGTGAACCTGACCCGTTTCCATTCAGATGATTCCGTTACACCCGGCATTGCTGCCATATATTATATGTATTATATACTAGCATCATTTATATATACCACACTAATATTATTAATGCGAAAGTTAGTGAGTGAGTGTGTATGTTTGTTTCTTCTTTACGCCTAAACGGGTGGACCGATTGAGCTGAAATTTGGTATAGAGATGGCTTAGACCCTGGAATAATACATTGAATACAGTACAGCGGGTAAAACCGCTGGGCGCAGCTAGTCATCAATAAATATAAATTGTAAGTCGTCATGCTCAGTACTTCATTAATTTAATTCAAACATTGTCCATGTTACCAGTGAAATTACTGAGCTTGAATCCGGAACACAGTAATGTCTGGACATTTTGAAAATTCAACCTCTAAAAAAGTTAAGGAGGCGTCAAAATGTGTACAGAGAAATTAAAAACATAGACATAACCTACTTCATACTGTTACTTCATGAAAATGGAAGAAATACCAAACTTACTAACGAACAATCAAATCAATAAACAAATATAAATAATGCCAACTGCAGCGAATTACAAGCAAACTAGAGTTTGCTAATAAATAATAGAGTTTGCTTATAACTAGAGTTATAGATAAGTGCGACTGTAACTGTTTTACACCAACGTATCTCATAACAGGCTGAAGTCAATCTCATCTGATTCTAGCACAAAAAGTAAATATTACATTAGATGGGCCTTTCCAAGCAGATCTTAGAACATTTAGTCGCGGGAATAGAAGCTATTACTAACTATTTCTATGCGAAAAAGTCTGCCAGTTTCTGTGAGAGGGTAGGTACTCAACGCACACCAATAATGATACCACACTAATGAACTAGGTATCGATAATTTCATTACGCACGCACCCGATAAAATTTTCAACCACTGGCATAAAATACCCGCATTGTGACAACTAGGTGTATGCCCAGCGGTCTCTTTTTTTTGCCTGACAGTGACGTACCCAGTTGGATTTCCAATCGAAGGCACAGACGAACTATAGAAATCCTAATGTAAATAGTAAATCTATGTTTATAGAAGCCATCCACATATTGTTAACGGAACAATCTAGAAACGGATTCTACTGACAATTCACTTTGACTCATATTAGGGAGGGGACAATTTTTCCGGGAAAAAATATTTTTCTATCTTAAAGTAAGAATAACATAAAATACATATTAAAATGGCGCATACAACAGCAGGTTGTACCGTAAACGGATCATCAAACTCCGCTTACAGACATTTTTTTATGAACTAATGCATAAATAGGCGGATAACGCGGCCCTCTCTAGTGTGCTTGACTTTACATAAAAACTACGAATATGGTACAGGTCGCGTCACATAAAAAGAACGCTGGCGCGTAAGCTGCGCAGTAAACGATTTATCGATCTATTTAGTGGTATGAGGGGAGCGATGTGGTTACCAATAAATATCTAATATAAAAAACCACGATCGAAAAGCTAGTTAAAATTAAATAGGCCTAGAAGTTTTATGCGTGAGTGTACCCATGCGCAAGCTCACCCCCGCCACTTTCTTCCAGCGTTCTTTTTATGTGACGCGACCTATACATAGGTACGTTGCGATGAAGTACCTGCTCTAGTTTGCACTTAGCTTTACAAATCATTTCACTGAGGATATTTTTTGTTATGCGATGCGGCCCGCTATAGTTTTCACCAGCCTTAACAGTCTACCTTAGTGTGTAAACCCGTTGCGCAGAAGTATAAACCCCAATTATTTTTATACCATTAAAACTTGGCACAGATGCCTAGAAGTGAGAACGTAAGTAACAAACGAGACTGGCGCAGTTATTGTATTAAAATAAAATCGATTTCTCCAGTAATACTCGTATATTGTAATGAAAAGTTAATTGAAAGTTCGCTTTGATTTTCTCTTATAAAAGCTTTCATACTATCGTAGCCTCCGAACCGACTTCGAAACCGAACCGAACTTCCGAACCGACAAGAGAACCCACAGACCCCGCTTTCGTGATTATCTGTATGTAAACAAATTCTCCAAACAATGAGGTGCGGGGGGCGGTTTGCTAGTTTTGATTGGCTCGTTCAAAGTAGAAACGCCTTAGTTGAAACACATTTGAGATGTGTTATGCAGTGTCAATGCGTATCTATCGTCGGCGACAGCATACCTCCGGTAATGCGCACTCTATGGTTCAGTCCTCTATGCCTCCTAACGATGAAATTCCAGACAAGTTATTTTGTTCGGTAGCCTATTAAAATTGATCCTCTTTTGTTCTCAATTAAGGTTCTTACTCTCTACGAAATTTAAATTAAGTAGAATTGGTCGGAGAAATAATATAAAGATGCCCAATACTAAACTCTCTGAAAGGTATACTTTGCCCATTGTACCGCATGGATTCTCTCCAGATGGAGGGGAAATGTGGCCATTTAAACAACAGGAAATCTTGCATATAATATAAAGGTGAAAGTTATATGTATGTGATTGAGTTCGTTGGTTGCTCTTTACATATTTTATAGAAAATAGCAGGGACCCACAGTTTTACGTGCGTTCCGAAACACTTGCCACATGCTGAGTTTGAATTTAACTAAATTCAACTCAACCGTCAACCCCCTTCCGTCCCAGATTACAAACCGGACATACGACCACTGGGTCACAGACGTTACAAGCATCATCACCATTTTTCCATCAAGTGAAATTTTCGAGCGGTTTTAGCCGATTTTTCGATCAAAAATCGGTTTTGTCAGAAGACGGTCTGCAGAGCATCCCTAATTCTCTATTCACTGGAATATATTCACATATTCACTGGAAGGGTTCCAAAGACGTTGTATCGTGACCAGACATAAAACATGTGTGCCATAACCCATACATTTAACAAATGAACCAAAAGACGCTTTGTGATCCTGACGGGAACCTTTTGCTCTTTCGTTGAATAAATATTTATTTTAAAAGTTTATATGCATTATGCAATGCAAGCTACCGCGAGATCTGAAGAATTCCGTGGTGATTTTTCTGCTTTACGAGTATTTTTCTTGGGCATAAAATATTCCACCGAGATTGCTTTTGCGAAATTATCTTTTTCTTTTGACCTAGGTCAAAAGTCTAAATTAATAAGTCAGGTGGTCTAAATAGAAACCAATAGATTAGAAAACTATTTATTGATACACCATAAATATACAGAAAACTTAAAACAAAAACACAATCACGACATAAGTGTAACAATTGGCGGTCTCCAGAAATGAGTTTAATAATGTTGCACAAGATAACGAATTAAAAAAAGCCATTTATTGCCAAGAAAGGGTACAATCATCTTAAATCTACTTAAATCTACTTCTCGCTTAGGCAATAGGGGAATTGATAACCTCCTTCTAGTTAAAATAGAATTTCAAAGATAAACGATACCCTGTAGAATGTAGAAGTAGGATGACCAAAATAAGCTCGCCACTCGTTACTCGATACATCACCCGGGCAAGTCCTTTATCTTTTCGAAGACAGATCCCATTGTGCAAGTAATTGGATGGTACATAATGCCCGTAGACATCTGTTACGCCGCGATCGATAGCCAATCAGGAAATTGCTACTCTGCCTGCTCTGTACCATAGTTCTATGAACTATAAAGCGCTTTGCAGATACAGTTTTTTATTTGTTTACACCGAGTAAAAACGCATTACGCGTACCCATACGGGGGCATGGGAGGGTTATGTGAGACTCCCCGTGCAGGACGACTGCACGGTATACCCACTAAAACATCTCGGCGACATTCCCGCATCGTCTTTGTGACGGAGGACTGAATATCGGACGAGCCTTAGCATCCAGTCCCCCATCGACGAACTCCACACGGAATGGCGCACAGTGTTGTGCGCGCCACCTCCCGGACCTGTTTATGGACGGCGAACGCCCCCGCGTCTTCCGTCCAGGTACCGGAATTTAGAAGTAGCTCGGGAAATTATGGAGCTGAATAGTCTTAACATCTGATGACTCTTGAGTAAGCGTTGGTGCAGTGCACCTAGAATTTTTACATCATTGTGAAATCCTGGGTCGTACTGTACTGTTTATAGCGTTTTATTATCTCTTAGATCAGGAGAGCGTTTCGCTAGTCTTCTTACTCCTTACTTTTACAGATGCAACAATATTCTAGAAAATGAAAAGATTTTTCTCTGATATTTATAATTTTCGCAAACTAATCCCACCTGTTTATTTATTAAGTCAGGCTCTTGAGTTTAATTTTTCTTTTATTGCGCTCACATTCTTTAAAAAATATGTAAATTGATTTTTTTGCAGGATAACTGTACATTTATGGACTAAATGAGAAGTCACTCTCGTTTCTAAAAAAATTACGCAGCTTACAGCATGGGTTTGGGAAAGAATAATATTTATTTTCCTAAAAGCGTTCATTCGACGTTTACAATTTTATAAAGCCTGTATATTTACCCATATTGTGGCCACAAGAAAATTAAAGATTCGTTTTTACGACCGCCGAAACAGCGGAACGAGCGTCGGCGAAAATTGTACCACAAAACAAACTTTTTATGGTTAAGTCAACGCCTCCCAGTAGAGCTGGGAAATATACCGTTTTATATTGTCACTTTTATAATTTGACTAGCTGCGCCCAGCGGTTTTACCGCGCTGTACTTGTAGCTTTTTTTTGCGCCAACTAACCCCATACTAAGCAACTTAATGCTTGTATTATGGTGATATTAGGATAACGCCTAACTTGAAGCCTATGTGTTATTCCAGGGTCTAAGCTATCTCTATACCAAATTTTAACTCAATCGGTCCACCCGTTTAGGCGTGAAAGAGTAACAAACATACATCCAGACATCCTGAAATCCAGACATACATACATTTTTACAAACTTTCACGTTTATAATATTAGTAAGATTTTTAGCATTTAATGCTTTGGGTAAATGCTTTTATAATTCTAACTATTTAGCTTTAGCAGAATAGCAGGTGTTTGGATCATAAAACGCAAGTTGAATACATTTAATGAGCATAAAAATCTAATGTGTGATGTTACGACCATTATGTCATTCACCATTACTTTAACAGAGTGTTTGCTATTTAAAATAGTGCTCTGTTTAGATGAGCAACTAGAGACTAGAGTAACTCTATACTAAATTTTAGCTCAATCAGTTCAATTAATAAGAAATTATTAATAAAAAATATATTAATCATTAAAATTATAAAAAATAATTAATTATTAAATTTATTATAAATAATTAATTATTAGTTAATTATTAATTATGACGTGTATATTAAATACATTCATACTATTGCATTTATAAAACTGAAGAATAGGAAAGGAATTCCTATTCTTAGTAAATTTATAAAAGAAACTAATGATATTCAGAGTTGTTGATTAAAGGTGTTTGGTATTTATTAAAAACAGTAAAATACAATTAAGTTATTGTTTAAACGCTATAATGCTAACAACATATAGCATGCTTTTAAACCTGCTATTTAAGCACGCACCTCTAGCTTTCAGTTTTAAAATGCATTGTACCGGAGGGGGAAAGCTAAAAGTGTTCAAATTTATACGCTGACCCGGTTATAAATGTCCTGTGCAATGCAGTGCACTTATCGTACTGTATATTATTTCTGTAAATGCCTGTATCTTTAATTCACTGCTTTTTAGGATCCGTATTATTCAGTATTTAAAAATTCCGGAACGGTTAGGCTATTTTGAAGTAAGATGGTTTATATGATATTATCTAATTGTTTGTACAATCTAATAGGTACGTGGCCGCGCAAATATGCTAACCTCGATAGCGGTTACATTTTTGAGCCGTTGGGGGTAGAGACATTGGGTCCTTGGGGTCCGGGAGCTCACCGCATTTTCCAAAACTTATCTGATGAGCGCTTGGTCGAGGCGACGTGTGACCAAAATGCTGGGGTATATTTGGCTCTATGTATATTGCCATTCTACGTGGCAATGCTGCCAGCATTCTGAGCACTCTGCCATCTGACAGTGGTTTGGAGCACTTGGATTTTCTGTAGATTAGCATGTGGACGATCTGTGGTTAATAAAAGTATTCTTTACTGCTGTAGTAGCTGGAGTATTGTAAGTTTGTTTTTCTCAATAAAGGCATTTGCCACTGTACTTGTTTCAAAATTCTTGTGTAACAGTGATTGAACCTTCTGATCATGTGTAACAGGAAATAAAGGCAATAATCAACAGCCTTTGTTACGTTTCCGCTAATTTCTTTACTTGCAAAACGTGTTACAGGAAACGTGGGTCTGTTCTGCTTAGATTTGTAATTATTATCTAAGCAACAATGGCATTATAATGACTGGAACTAGGCCAGCAAATCCGCTCATACTTGTAGGTATTTTAGTTTTAATTTAATTACTCTACTAAGCTGTTTGTACATTTAATAATAAAATATTATATGTACTTAATTTATTAATGTATTCTCTGTGTAATGTATCTCCTTTTGTGTGGTTTACCTACAATAAATCATTATTTAAAATCTAATATCTAAACTTAAAGTTGCGACTATAGGCAATATTAAGTCTCGATCCAAAATTATTATGGCGTAGGTACCTACCACAAAATTTGAACATCAAAAATATCATTTAATTAAAATTATGCTTATTAACTTAAAACTTATTTATAACTTAAAAACAAAATAGTTACCTACCTAAATATAAAACTTATATAAATACTTACAAAAAAATCTACCTATATAACTGAAAAAAAAACTTAATCTAACAGACCTGTAAGAAAATACAAAATAATTTGTATCTATATAGATTCTAAAGCCGGGTCTCCAACCAACAAAAATTCAATAAAATCTTTAGACGATTTTGTTGAATACTGTGTTTGTGTTGATTGTTTAGAAAAAAATAACTATCTCCAGCTGGAGATCCGGCTTAAACATTTTCTAACCATAGAATGTAGTCAATGTAACCGTATTATACTTATTACACGAGACAGCGTGTATAATCTGTCCTAATTTACTGTTTTCTCGGAAAACTATTTCAATCCGTTTTTCCGCGCGGTTCTCGATTAACAAGCGAATTTCCCACCGAACGCATCCGTGTGTGGGTCAGTGAACGTATTATTGCGGTCTAACTATAGTAAATGCACTCTGCAGTGAGTTAACTCCATTAAAATAGTTTTTCTTGTGGCTTTAGGTATCTTAAAACCCATTATAGCCTATAGGTGCCATTTGCCATAATAAGGGCATTCGAGTTTTAGCGATTGATTTTGTTCGGTACAAATCAGCATTATTCAACCTTTTAAATTTAGAGTCAAAATCCCACCTACTCTTTTCGATTAATCGATTCGATTTCCGAACGCATCTTTTTGGGTCTGTGAATCACACGCAGATCCTTTCCTTCATTCATTTGCATTCATTCCCTCACCCTTCCTCACCCTTCCCATCTCTCTGTTTGACGTACGCCACCGCAGCGAATGGGTCGAGTTCTCGCAAAGTCTCCCCATAAAATACGCCAAATCAGAAAATCATCAGCAAATCAGCCGCGGCCGCGATACGCGTCGCGCAAATCATCTTTCAAGATAATCAGCTATAAATTACGAAACCAAACATCATCGGCGAATGCCGGAAAAGGCAAGGCGGCAGCGCAAGCGTCCAAACCAACAAGCACGCGGGACCTACAAGAACCAGCCAGGTACCCCCTTACCTTCCTTTATCTTTTCCTGACATTTCCTGGTCCTTCGACCCATATTTTACTAAATTTTTCAACTTTTCTCAAAAATCTCTTAAATTTCGAGTCATCCCTTTTTGTTGCATCCATTTTTAATGTCCGCCATATTTTGGATATATTACCGCCAACTTAATTATTAATTTGCATCTAATAAATACCGGGTTCATTCAATCAATTGCAATCAATCAACTTTCATTCTTTTCCAGCCTTCATTCATAATTCATTAATCCATCAATTCAACATTGTGACTCTGTATTAGGCTTACTTTACACGGTAAAGTTCATCAATCTCATTCACTTTTCGTCTGTGGTTTTGCAACATCTGTGGTACATTTATTATCTGTGAACTGAAGAAAAAAGTTACGTCAGTGTCATTATTTTCTTGTTTACATTTTCAGATTTATCGATTTTATTGATTTTATCTCATAATCTCACGTTTTTTGGTAAAATTAATCAAAATGTCTGAAACCATTAGAAATAGTATCACCAAGTGCGATATGGCCGTAAAGTGGTTGGCAAAAACGCACGATATTGCCGCGAATTTGGACTCTGAAGCATCCACCAAGCAAAATGCTTTGTTTACAAGTCGATATTCCGATATGCCGAAATACAAAGCGCTATTCGAAGATGCGTTTCCAGTCGTAGCGAGTAGTAAAAGCAGAGCTATACTTCTAGAAGAGAATAGGTCCGCCGCGGAGTTTGAAAAACTTTACGACGATTTCATGGAAATGTACTATTCTGTACAAGTGGTGTATCAAACTATGGAAGTGCAACAGAAGCCCAAAAAGGAAAATCATCCTCTACCATCGCAACCCACCCAACAAAATGAATTTCGCTTGCCAAAAATTAATCTCCACAGATTCAATGGCAATCATTCCGAGTGGACTAACTTTAACTCATTATTTAAGAGTCTCATCCATGAAAATCAGAGACTGACAAACGTCCAAAAAATGTATTACCTTATAGGCGTTCTAGATAAAGAGCCCTTAACCTTGATAAAGCACCTACCTGTAGTGGAAGAAAATTATGACGTAGCTTACAATCTATTAGTGGAGCGCTACGAGAACAAGAGGATCATTGCAGACAAGCACCTCGAGGCAATCTTAAACTTGTCCAATTTAAATCATATAAATGCCAAGGCAGTGAACAAGTTCATCAATACATTGAAAGAAAACACCCATGCTTTAGCTGCGCTGGGATTCAATATAGAGAAATGGAGCTTTATTCTACTTCACATCACACTCAAGAAATTAAGTTTAGAAATGAGAAGCAAGTTTGAGGCCAGTCTTTCCGATCCATTGGAGTTACCAACTTTCAACCAACTCATGAAGTTTCTCGCAGGCAGACTGCGCATATTGGAAAACATTAATAGCTCATCAACCAAACATAACAGCCCAACTATGGTAAGTACTGCACAGTATTCCAATACTCAACGATGTGTGTGTTGTAGGGAGGATCATGCCATTTACTATTGCCCTAAATTCAACTCCATGACTCCTGAACAGAGAAGAGAGCTCGTCACCTTAAACAAACTTTGTTTTAACTGTCTGCGAACTCATAATGTAAGCAAATGCTTATCCAAAAGTGTGTGTCAAGTATGTAGGGGAAAGCATCACACAAAATTACACACCGTAGCACTCCATCCGAAATCTAATTCTGAATCAGAAGCTGCCGTTGCTACTACCTCTATTCAGTCCGCGCACAGTGTAGAAGTAGAGACAACCATGGTCTTGGGCACAGCCTGGGTCAACGTACAGGATGTCAATGGGCACTCTCATCTTGCTCGTGCTCTCATTGACAGTGGTGCTCAAGTCTCCATTATCACTGAAAATTTAGCTCAAAAATTAAAACTTCCACGCTCACCTTCCAGGCCCATCATGGGAGTGGGTGGTGCTACAGATCATCAAACGCATGGCGTCATCTCGTGTGTCGTCACGCCGACGAGTGGTTCTACCGAATCCCTGTCTACCCAGTGCATCATCCTTAAGCGGATCACAGGTAACCTCCCGTCGGCAAATGTTGCAACTTCAACACTTCATCTTTGCAAAAACTTAGTCCTAGCTGACAAACACTTCAATGTTCCGGGACAGATTGACCTGTTACTAGGCATTGAAGTCTACGATCAAATATTTGATGGCAGAAAGTTCAGTCTTGGCACTGGCATGCCAACTGCCTACTCTTCTGTCTTCGGATGGATCATCATGGGTAAAGCTCCCGCATCACCTGCAACATCACTATCCAGCCATAACGCTGTAGTGATGGCTTGCAACACAGACCTCGATCGGGCACTCACGCGGTTCTGGGAAGTTGAAGAGACCCCCAGTCAACCTATACCTGATCCCGAGGGCATCATTTGTGAAAAACACTTCAGCGATACGCACAAAAGGGACGATACCGGTCGCTTTATTGTGCGCCTCCCATTCAAGGTTGACCATAAGCCTTTAGGTCATACTCACATCTCCGCTCTCAAGCGATTCTATAACCTAGAGCGACGTCTGCTCAAGGACGAGCCATTACGTGAACTCTACATCGCGTTCATGCGCGACTACGAGGCCGCCGGTCATATGCGCGAGATTCACACGCCAGTATCGAACGACCGCTACTACATACCGCACCACGGCGTGCTTCGTGCGCACAGCAGCACCACCAAGCTTCGGACGGTGTTCGACGCGTCGTCGGCGAGTTCTACAGGCGTCTCGCTCAATCAGGTCCTCATGCCTGGACCAAAGCTTCAGCAACATGTTGAAGACATCATTCTCCGGTTCAGAGTCCACGAAATTGTTTTCACCTGCGACATCAAACAGCACTATCGCCAGGTGCGCATGGCTGAGGAAGATTGCAAATTCCAGACTATATTCTGGCGTGAATCGCCCGAAGAGCCCATAAGGCAGTATGAGCTCACCACCGTCACCTATGGTGTTACCAGTTCTGCATTTCAAGCGATTCGCGTCATTCATGAACTTGCTTATCTGAATACAGCTCAACATCCTGCCGCCGCTCGGGTATTGCTGGAGGACTCCTTCGTGGACGACGTCTGCAGCGGAGCATCCAATCTGCCCTCCGCTCTCAACCTGCAACATCAGCTGGTGGCCATCCTCGCTCAGGGAGGCCTTGAGCTGCGCAAGTGGTCCAGTAACTCTAAAGAATTTCTCAATTCGCTTTCTGCCGACCACTGCGAGGTGCCTTACCGGTTCGAGGAGGATGGTAACAACATATTCAAAGTTTTGGGACTGGAGTGGAGCGCAGGCAACGACAGCTTCGTTTATCGCACATCATCTATGAGCAAGGTCACCACTAAACGTGGCATCCTCTCCAACATTGCGAGGATCTATGATCCATGCGGGTTTCTCGCCCCACTCACCTTCTTCGCCAAGTATCTAATGCAAACAATATGGACTTCGCAACTTGGGTGGGATGATACTCTACCAACGGCAATCATCCAGGTCTGGGACAGCTTCAATTCTGAACTCCCTCAACTCAGCAACCTTTCTATACCCAGATGGCTGCTCACTGATCAACCAGAGGAAATTCAGCTACATGGTTTCAGTGACGCCTCAGAACGCGGGTACGCTGCGTGCGTCTACCTGCGCGTTCTAGAGCCCCACGGCAGCGCTTCGGTCAGGCTTCTGCTGGCCAAGTCACGTGTGGCTCCCCTCAAACAAAAGCTTACAATTCCCAAGCTGGAATTGTGTGGCGCTCATCTTCTCGCACGTCTTCTCCACCACGTTCTCGGCATCCTAAGGCCCAAGGTGAATGTCAGCAGCACAATGGCATGGTGCGACTCCAACATTGTACTGGCCTGGCTAAATGTCTCTCCTCACAGACTTCAGACCTTCGAGGGCAACCGAGTGTCACAGATCCAAGCTCTCGTGCCGAACGCGGTGTGGAACTACGTGCCTTCAGCTAAGAACCCTGCTGACTCGGCCAGTCGAGGACTCACTCCTGCCGAGTTAGCGGCTCATTCCATGTGGTGGTGCCCGCCATGGCTAACGGAAGGCTCTACCTGGGTCGATGAGATGACTCTCCCCAGTGAAGACGAGTTACCTGGCTTCAAGTCCGCTGCGCCCAGCGCTCATGTCGCATCTGTCGCCGAAGAGCTCCCTGTCCTCGCAAAATTCAGCTCGTTTCCCAAGCTCCAGTCCGTGGTAGCTTGGTGCAAACGCTTCATCCACAATTCGCGTAACCCTCGTCAACGTCGTACTGGACCTCTTAGTGTTTCAGAGCTAATCAGCAGTCAGCTAGCGATCGTCAAGCTCGTCCAGTCGACGGAGTTTCCAGAAACTTTACGATTGTTACGTGAATCGAAATCCTTGAAGGGCAGCATTCGGCGACTAAACCCTTTCGTAGACTCTATGGGCTACTTGAGAGTGGGCGGCAGACTTGTCAAGTCAAAACTCACCTACAGCTCGCGGCATCCACTGCTATTACCCAAGTCGCATCACGTGACAAAACTCATCGTTGACCATTACCATCGAATGTTTCTGCATCCTGGTCTAATGGCCCTCAACTCTTTACTTCAACGTAAATTTTGGATCCCGTCAGCCAGACGGGTCATTCGAAAACAAATCTTCAATTGCATGCGCTGCTACCGCCTCCGTCCCAAAACTTTGGAACCCTACATGGGCGACTTACCAGCTGATCGCGTCCAGTCGTGCCGTCCGTTTCAGAAGACCGGCGCGGATTTCGCCGGGCCCTTCTCGTGTAAAACGTCACGCCTTCGCAATGCTAAAACCACCAAGGCCTACTTGTGCATCTTCGTGTGCTTCACCACCAAGTGCGTACATCTGGAAGCCGTTTCAGATCTGTCGACCGAAGCCTTCCTGGCCTGCCTAGATCGTTTCGTGGCGCGCCGCGGGCTCCCCAGCGACATCTTTAGCGACTGCGGCACAAACTTCGTCGGCACACGAAACTACCTCCAACAACTGGCCCTGCATTCCAAGGATGCCCACGCTGACATCCAAAGGACGTTGGCAAGTCGTCAAATCAACTGGCACCTGAACCCGCCTTCCGGCCCACACATGGGTGGATTATGGGAGAGCGCGGTACGCTCCGCGAAACTCATCTTGGGACGTGTCGTCGGCGAGCGCGCATTAACCTTCGAAGAACTCAGCACAGTTTTTTCAAAAGTCGAGGCAGCTTTAAACTCCAGGCCGCTGTGTCCTGTCTCCAACGATCCAAATGATCTCGAAGCGCTCACACCCGGACATTTCATCATCGGACAGCCACTTCAGGCTCTACCTGAAAACAACATCATCGAGTCCAACTCAAACCTGTTGAAGCGTTGGCAACTCCTTCGTCAAATCACCCAGCATTTCTGGAACCGCTGGCACTCTGAATACCTGCACACTATGCAGCAGCGTCCGAAATGGCTCTCCAAATCTTCAAATCTAGAGGTCGGCGATTTAGTTTTAATCAAGGACTCAAATTTGCCACCACTTCAATGGAAAATGGGAAGAGTCACTCGCGTCTGTCCGGGTACTGATGGTACGGTTAGGGTGGTAGAGCTGAAAACCTCTAACGGGCTGTTGTTGCGTCCTGTAGTAAAGCTCTGCCCTTTGCTGCAAAATCTTTAACTTCCTTTTTGTAAACATTGTTCTTGAAAATTAACTTAACCTTTTTAGCTCATCATCTTAGAAACTCAACTTATGGAAAATCATCTTCGAAACTCAATTTATAGAAAATCATCTTAGAAACTCAACTTATAGAAAATCATCTCTTAGAACATCAACTTAACCTTTTTCTCAGTTTAACTTCAACTATACGTAATATGTACCTCAGCGTTATAACAACCACATTATTCCATTATTTAAATCTTTCACGCTAAAGAGCCAAGCAGCTCTTTGGGGGCCGGCATGTTCGGTACAAATCAGCATTATTCAACCTTTTAAATTTAGAGTCAAAATCCCACCTACTCTTTTCGATTAATCGATTCGATTTCCGAACGCATCTTTTTGGGTCTGTGAATCACACGCAGATCCTTTCCTTCATTCATTTGCATTCATTCCCTCACCCTTCCTCACCCTTCCCATCTCTCTGTTTGACGTACGCCACCGCAGCGAATGGGTCGAGTTCTCGCAAAGTCTCCCCATAAAATACGCCAAATCAGAAAATCATCAGCAAATCAGCCGCGGCCGCGATACGCGTCGCGCAAATCATCTTTCAAGATAATCAGCTATAAATTACGAAACCAAACATCATCGGCGAATGCCGGAAAAGGCAAGGCGGCAGCGCAAGCGTCCAAACCAACAAGCACGCGGGACCTACAAGAACCAGCCAGGTACCCCCTTACCTTCCTTTATCTTTTCCTGACAGATTTTAATATATTTTTTTTATCAATCGTTTAAAAGACTCTAGAATAAGTATGCTTCAAATAAAACAAAAAATCCCGAATGGTCCCATACCAGTCAGTGTTTTCACAAAGTTGACTAATTATTCAGCAATAAAAATCCTCCGTACTTAGAATTTTGGAAAAGGTTCGCGCAAAGTCAAATACTCAACAAAAGTGTTTCTGACATTTGGTTTTGTTTGTGTGGGCTATATAATAAAAATAAATATTAGTTTAATATAATATAGATATAATAAATTTGTGCACCTTTCGTGACGGTACCATGTAGTTTTATCGGTATGTTGTACCAAAATGCACCAAAACTTTCGCATTTTTTTACTACGATCTAGCCTGATCTTAAGAAACGATGTGACGGCTGATGGTAGCAGACTAAATCTAACAGGCGGGATAAATCCCCCTGGCTTCACTGAACATCATGCCGGAACACGGTCACAATGACCGCTTGGCAACACGGTTTTGTCCAGTGGGTGGTAACTAGCCATGGCCGAAGCCTTACACCACCAGCGAGTGGAAAACCCACCACATAACTAATTAAAGTCATTGGTGCGGAGCCGGGATTCGAACTCGGTGGTCCAGATTTGCATCTGCACCACATAACCTCTGGGCCACCACCGTTTCGTGTATTTGTTAGAAGTTGAAAGATTTCCCACTGTAAATGCGCTATGTCATTACAATCGTAACGGAACGTAAACCGCAAGGCGCGAGCGCTGTGCAATCGCATTTGTACTCATATAAGGGCAAATGAATCTAGAAACACGTTCCGTTTTAACTAGTCCATGGAACTAGTTGATTGTTACTTTATTTGCGCTAATTCTTAACTTAACCGCTGTTAATTAACATTATTTCACAGCTGTTCTGCTTGCCTTAAGCCGAAAGCTTTACGACTTCTGCTAAGATTAACTAAATTAAGCGGCAAATAGAACCGAACTAGCTGTGCCCAACGGTTTTACTAACTGAAAACCCTGTGTTACTCTTTGATCTAAGCTATCCCCGTGGAGACTAATTCATAGCGTGGAGATGCTCTTCTGAGGCCCTTCTGAGGTCAGTGAGGTCCAAACGCCGCGCCGGCGTGACCGCGTGTCGCGGACCAGTGCTTTTATAACGTCCCACAGGTTTTTAGTGTGCTTCCCTGCGGCGGAGTCCGCATATGAACAGAAATTTGGAATATGATGGGATAGGAAACTCGAGTCATGACGTGCAAGCAAGAGAATGCGCTGACATCTTTCTAATATGATAAACGTGAAAGTTTGTAAGAATGTATGGATATCTGGATGTATGTTTGTTACTGTTTCACGGCTAAACGGGTGGACCGATTGAGCTGAAATTTCTGGAATAATATAGGCTACAGTACAGCGGTTAAACCGCTGGGCGCAACTCGCACGGTCATTAAATGCTCTTAGCAGTACGATTGGACCAATCACTTTTATTGTAGCTGGAGTGTAAACTTCAATAGGTTTTTTTTGTCCATAATGTAGAATTTTAAAAAATATTGGAAACATATTTTTGTGAATCCGATAAAAAACTTGAGAGATACAACGCTCTTAAGTCGCGTAATGACGTCAAGGTCTGGTACTCGAGCCAGTACAAAGCGTAACAACCTGTGACGTAGCGCGTATTCACCCAAAGACTTATAAGCATTATATCTCAGCCATTATTTATTTTATTAACAAACAAAAATATACGTGTCGTATATTTTTTTATTATTTAAATTACGGACTATTTTAAAAATTTTGACTTTGTCAATTTACCATGTACCCTATTATGAATAGGCCATATAGTTCATCGTACATTCCAGACAATGCCGCATCGCTATTCCCATCTCCAGACACGTTTTTCATTGCAGATCGTCAGGATATTGTTTCTACAAACACAACTGAGCGTTCGTAAACAAATTGTGTAGATTGAAAGTGTTCCTCGTACAACGGCAACGTGTCAGAAAATATTTATTATTAATTGTATAAAAACGAATAGACAAAACTTTATTGCAAACCCAAAAGAACTTATAAAACTGGATATTTATATTAAATTCTATATTGTGAACTATCGGCGGTCTTATTACAAGCCAAACAAGGCTGAGACACTCTCGACTTACTCTACTTTTAAACAAAAAAAACTAGATCAAAATCCGCTCACCCGTTCGGGAGCTACGATGCCACAGACAGACATACACACACCCCATCGTTTTTGTGTCGGGGGTTTAAAAAATAATAATAATAACGCGTACTTATGAT
The DNA here is from genome assembly GCA_947507615.1 of Hemithea aestivaria. Taxonomy (NCBI): domain Eukaryota; kingdom Metazoa; phylum Arthropoda; class Insecta; order Lepidoptera; family Geometridae; genus Hemithea; species Hemithea aestivaria. The sequence continues at coordinate 3,848,196 of OX382344.1, read as the reverse complement.
AAAATGATAGCAAATGCTCATTATGCTAATTTTGCGCTATATCAACAACCAACCAAAATACACCAACAACAACCAAACAACAAAACCAACCATTCCAACACCAACTTAAATTCCAACCAACCAATCTTTACCAACCTTTATATAGGTACCTACCTTAAATATGACTGCATCCTATTGTGACCCATATAAAATACACTACGACACTTCAGTTTGAAATGCTGCAATTTGTTCTCCACTTTCAGAGAGTGATCAAAGGACGCGACGGTTTCGGTGCACGCTCGGAAAAGGTGCTTTGTATTTTATTTTTAAAAACATTTTTAACTATGTGTAGGAAAAAAGAAACTTGCGCAATAGAAAATCTTTTTGGAATATATACTTAACTAGCTGCTCCCAGCGGTTTTACCGGCTGTATTGTATGTGTTATTCCAGGGTCTAAGCTATCTTTACACCCAATTTCAGCTCAATCGGTATACAGTACACCGGTTTAGGCGCTAAGAAGTAATAAATATACACACTCACAAAGTTTTGCCTTTATAATAATAAGTGTGAAGTGTGACATTGTGACATGCAATTTTTTTATAACATGCTGCGTGTCTCTGTTGAAATCGAAAAAGGCTAGAACTGTAGAACCCTTTTGCCCAAGCAAATTGAAATATAAGATACTCGTATATTATAGGCAACAATGTAAATACTTAATAGAGCCTTCTCTCCTACCTTTGTCATGGCGTGTCAATTTTTTCGTTTGTTTAAATTTATTATGAGATTCATACCTTTTTTAGGCTTCCGTAGTCAACAAGGAAGCCTTATAGTTTTATGGGGGACTGGATGCTAAGGCTCTGCCGATTCCCAGTCCTCCGTCCCAAAGACGATGCAGGAGTGCCGCCGGGTTGTTTTAGTGGGTATACCCGTGCAGTCGCTCTGCACGGGGAGTCCCACATAACCCTCCCATACCCCCGTATGGAGGGTATGCGTAATGCATTTTTTCCCGGCGAGAACAAAAAAAAAAAAAAGCCTTATAGTTTCGCTTATAGTTTTGCGGTGAAACTTGAAACTATCATCGAAAGTCATAGAAAGCCGTAATTGTGCACAGATGAGGCATTACCCTCATTAGGGTAAGAGAACGATAACAAAAAATAATTTTAATTAATTTAGGGTACCTACTACCTACCTCCCGTATACGTAACATGGGAATGATTTTTTTTCTGGTGGATTCCATTATGTGGGTTATCGTTGAACAGGTATTTTATAATGAGGGACGGTTTATATTCATGTTAATTTTTTTTTAGCGCCCCCCTCTCTCTATATTCTAAAACTAATAGCTTTAAAAATCTGAAAAATATAAAAAATGTGGTTTTAACCATGAACTTTCCAGGAAAACTATAGCGGTTAAGATAACTTTATTAGTTTTTATTTCGATGATTAAAGTTAAGGCTGCTAGTATTCGATTGGCAAGTCCTACGGAAGCCTACATTGCGCTTATCCCGACTAGCGCTTGGCCTATTTTTATATCATACCTACCTACATACGTGATACCCACAAAATTATTTCTAGTTACCTCATTTCCACCATATTTTTTGTTGTACAGCTATTTAGGCGTGCATAAAAATAATTAAAAAAACATATATTATACAACACTTACTTCAAAGCCTTTGTTATAATACTGTAACTAAAGATTAAAGGCTCACTAAATTAGGTTTTTTATATCGCGTCGAACCCATCACTCATTTCAACATAGGTAATCTAATTCCGTCTTCAATGTACGAACAGGGTCGGATTAAGGCTAAGTTTAGAATATTATGCAAGCTCGGAAATAAAGCTCCGGGTCGAAAATTTTCTAAAACGTGAGAACGATATCTATCTAGCTGTACTCAGTGGTTTTACCCATCATCATCATCAGGTTATCGGTGCATCCGTTTAGGCATATACATATATTTATATGTGTTTTTGTTACACGTCGTACAAATAACACACATCTATTACAAATACACTCAACCATACACTCGCATTTATACTCGTAATATATTATTACGATGTAGGTATAGGTATAGGATATAGGTGCGAACAAACCAATCTAAACACTCAAAACCACAATCAGCTTAAGGCAAAAGATGCTAATGTATTAAACAGGCATAAATATCTCAAAGAATCACATATGAGGCCCCTTAGAGCGCGGGGCCTGAAACTTCAGCCTATTGGTCAATCCACCCCTGTACACGGATACAGAAAACGGATATCCCATTGTGTACAATGTTACCCAATTCTTGTTATATTGAATTGCTCAGAGTATTGCCTGAGTTGCTCCATCTTATGATGTCATTGATTTCACATATACGTCATGGTAGTTTGGAGAAACTTGTTTGAATCAGAATTGGAATTGGTGATTGCTTTGGCGATTCATTCTTGATTTTCATATTTTGGTAGATCAACACGAAAGAAAAGTGAATCAAAAAAGTTTTTTTTTTTTCAAATATTTTGCTATGACATGCTTTTAAATACAAAGGGCAATAGACATGAAAGGAGGTGCTATTAGAAAATTTCTCCCAGCCCAGAGCCCAGAATAGATTTTCATACTTTAGTTTTCCAATATTAATTTCCTCCGAAAGGTAGATAAAGTATTGTCACTTTTCTCAATAATATAGGCCTATCTAAACAAAATATGGCTGACAAATTTTCCAATTATTAAGTTTCTATAAACTACCACGTGTGTTCTGCGACTTAACTAGCTGAAAAGTAGCCTATTTGTTTCTACCAAGGTCTAAGCCCAATATACCAAATTTCAACTCAATCGGTTAAGATGTTAAAAGATAATAAATACAGACCCTCACACATCCATACTTACACATTATAATACGTATAATATTGGTAGGAAATTTTATAACTCTCTCAACCTACATATACCTATATGCTTTTTTTACCGGGGGTAGACTTCCTTTGCAGGAGGTCGTCTAGGTGGGTACCCCAACAGTGCCAGTTATTCTACCGCCTGAGCAGTAATATGCAAACATTACTGTGCACCGGTAGGAGGGCACTGTAGCTAGTGAAATTACTGGGCTAAAGAGTTTTAACATCTTATGACTCTTGAGTAAGAAGCGTTGGTGCAGTGCACCTAGAATTGCGCATAATTGTGAAATTCTGGGTAGCACTGTACTGATTATGGGCAGCGTTATCTCTTAACATCAGGAGAGCGTCTTGCTCGTCTTCTTACTTCTCCACATAAAAAAAAAAAAAAAAAATATGCATCTAAGGTTTAAACAGTGAATTGTTACTCAACTGGACTGTCACAAAAGATCAGAAATGGTCGAAGCGGTCATTTTGAGGTTCCCGATAATAATAATAATGTATGCATCTACCTACCTACCTATATATCTACCTATATGTATCTTTATGCTCAGCGCAGTATAATTACAGTCCGTCCGATATCTAATTAACAAATGACATGTGATCGCTAATAAGTCCAACACTTTCTCCACGAGTCATGCGACATAGTCGCGCCGCGCCGGTCCGAGTGAAACTGCGACACAGAATAGCTAGCTGTTTGTATGATGTTAGAGAGTTATCTGGCTGTGGTATTATGCATGTGAATTTTGGCGCTAGTGTCTTTCTATTAGGACGTTTTGACAACGGATTTGATATATAATAAATTTAGTTCCATTTTTCAACACGGATTGGAGAGGTATAATATGCCAGATTATTCGTACAGAGTACAGCCTAGTATAGACTAATAAATGTGCCTTTGTAATCGACGCGACGTCTGTTATGGTTCGTGATTCATATTATATTCAAATTATTCATTATGATTTGAAGTTTGCAAGGAATTAACTAGTGACTAGTTTAGATAGGAAAGTTCTTGCAAATTGAAAACAATATAAAAGGAAAATGCAATGGTGAGAGAATTTGCCTATCATTGGTCAACATTTATCCCACTTCTTAAAATGTTATTTAGATAGTCCTGTCGTGTCTATTTGTTTTAGTTTTAAATTCTTTTTAAAATAATTTTGATGTATACCTATTATTATCTATCTATAACATCTATCCTGCATCTAGAATCATTAACTGCAGAAAACAGAATAACCGTCAACTGAGCTAACAGTAACGATATTTCCTAGTATGTTTTATAAAGAGTCATCTTTGTATAGATCTTGCTAAAATGTGTGAGAATGAACTCAGCGGCTATTGTCTGCTTGTAATCCCACGAGAATGTTCACCACAAATCACTTTTAAGATTAGATCGGCCATCATATTATAACAGTTAATAAAAACAATATAGAAATATCATTAAACATTACAAAATACAGTCCGCTTCCGTTGCAATATAAGGAACACACCTAACTTTAATAATAATTGGGGTTTATACTCCAACAGAACAGGTTACCCGACTTGCACTGTCAGAGTCAAATCACAAATTATAAGTTATGTGGCCAACCTATATCTTGCAGTTTCAGGTCGCCGAGATTACTACAGGGCCTGAAACATGACCCAACGACTGCCTACTACATATCTTATAGGAAACAGCCGGGACCTACAGTTTTACGTGCCTTCCGAAACACGATAGCGTCCAGGCGTTAAGTTTTACGACCACTGGGCCTCGGACGCTACAAAACTATATTTTAATAATGAAAAAATACGGCATATTACACAGTAAGTCTAATAAAAATAATAATAATAAATAAATATTTCAGGACATTTCACACAGCGCCACCTAACCCCAAACTAAGCAACTTAATGCTTGTAATAATATGGTGGTTAGGGTAACGGATATAATACTTATATACTTTTCTTTTGTAAATACATACTTATAATAGATATTTAAACTATAGATAATAAACTATCATCGGCCATTCCCCCTCCCTATATCGTTGTATCGATGTAGAGTACAGATTGATTATATTAGTACATGTAGCGATGTTTTGATAATATAACACCGCGTGCTATTATAATAGATATACGGATATTTTGACGTTATGTACAGGTAGAACGGTTATTAGTTTTCGTCTAACAATTTAATTCCCAAGAGGCATTTTTCTTCCTCCATTAGGGCTTGGAATAGAGTAGTTATAGGTACTATCTATGAATAATCCTTTTTATTAGAATAGTATTACTACTCTACTCCTTAATAATATACAATTTCACGCTTAAGCTAGAGAGCAGACTAAAATTTTGTAAGCTCCTTATACCCTGAGCCCTGAAATAGTAGGTGTATGTTTTAACATGTGAAACTCAGTAACGATAGTCCATTGAAAAATATGTTTTACCAACGAAACAGAAGTTTAATAGTTTTTGTAAAGAAAAAGTGGCGCCCAACGTGTGGCCCGTTATTCTGGCCCCAAGTTGGGCGCCACATACAAATGGCTTGCAAAAATGCACTTTTTATTTCCATACGTTCATAAATCTACTAGAATTGGAAGCGATAGCGCCTACCTATTCTATTTTTCACAGTTTCTCTAACATATTTTTCATTTTCTCTTTTCTAGTGTTAGCGGTTGTGAAAAGTTTGCATGTGTACACTTAATTAACACGTTACATTTATTTGAATGTTATTTCAGCTTGGTTAAACATAATGCTGAATTAATGAAAAAATATTGTAGTGTAAAGACCTTGACATTGTAAATCGAGGTACTTTAAAAATATTTATAAAATCATGTCAATTGTCGTGTGAAGGTTCCTGATAGAATAATAAAACGACAATTAAAAAACGTAATGTTAACCTTTTTATTTAGTTTCGTCACGTTATTTATTTGCACGACATTTAAAAAGCAATCATGAACCTAGAAAACTACTGAACAGAATCACGTGAAAAAAAATACCGACGCACCCCTAGTACACCCAACTCTTAATGTACGTAAACACTGGCGATCAATAGTTTTCAGTATAGTACGACAAATGTTGTCACAATCAATGTAGACAACATTGATTGTGACAACATTTGTCGTACTATCGGGTCTTAGATAGAATAGAATAGAAAACACTTTATTGCACACCATAAATACAGTAAAATAAGTTAAAAATATTACACATTAGAATAAAAAGTGTTACAATTGGCGGTCTTATCGCTAATAGCGATCTCTACCAGTCAACTAAGATACCTTTATTTACACAAACAAGGGCAAAATTGTACGTAGAAAACATCAGTGGGTGTGATTTGACGAAATAACCGATACATTTTCCAAAATTAAAAACTCTTAAGAAACACGTAGCAGCCGCCATATTTTATGGCTCTTTGATTAAGTAGTTAATAAATTTTGCTTAAATACAAATAGGCTTTTGAAGTTGTATTACTTTAGGAGAGTTAAACTCGACGTCAAGTTAACTAAAAACTGTCGTTATTCGTTAATGGTTTTTAGCAAAGTTTGTCAACAGTGAGCTAAAATGTCAGGATCCCGAAGTAATTTTCGAAGTAGCGACAAGCTACTTAAAAGAATCGAAGAGAAATTTGCCTACATCGAGTAGGCAGTACAGTAACTGTACTACTTGACTCACGCAATTTCGTCTGCGTCTGTTAAAAAATACTTTGCAACCAATCCTCACATCTACTAAATATACAAAAAAAACGGCCAAAAGCTCCTTCGTAGGGGTTTAAAACTCTGTGGTGCGAATTTTTAATAACATTGGATGTTTAGTTTTGTTAATCGGAACAACGGTTTTTTCCAGGGATTGGTTTGAATTGAGTACAGCCGAATCCTGCAACCAGTAGATTTTTGAAACTTCAAATTAAAATTAGACCCAAACATGGATAAATCCATTGAATTAATCTATTTAAATCCATTAAGGTTTAATTAAGGTATTTATCCCTAAAATAATAGCTTTGAGGTACACCCACTCAGGTTCCGGGCAATATTCAGCATTTGAGTAATCCCTTAAGAGCGTATATCACGCTTGACGCTCTCTCGCTCGCTCTATTTAATACATTTTGAAATATAAATAATAGAATTAACTTTTCGACAATAAAAGATAGATAGATAGCCCTTTATTGTACACCAAAGTCACAAAACAAACAATATCCAAAATTAAAAACATTTTAAAAAGGGAAAAGGCCTATCGACACCGGGGGTAGACTTCCTTTGCAGGAGGTCGACTAGGTGGGTACCGGGTACCCCAACAGTGCCAGTTATCCTACCGCCTGAGCAGTGATGTGCAAAAATTACTGTGCTTCGGTAGGAGGGCACTGTAGCTAGTGAAATTACTGGGCTGAGGAGTCTTAACATCTTATGACTCTCAAGTAAGAAGCGTTGGCGCAGTGCACTGGGTAGCACTATACTAATTATGGGCAGCGTTATCTCTTACCATCAGGAGAGCGTCTTGCTCGTTTCTTACTTCGTTGTATAAAATCGACAATTCCTTGACGCTTTCTCGCACTGTACAATATTAATTAGATTCATTTTTAACCCCCGACGCAAAAACGACGGGGTGTTATAAGTTTGACGTGTCTGTCTGTCTGTGTGTGTGTGTGTGTGTGTGTGTGTGTATGTGTCTGTCTGTGGCATCGTAGCTCCCAAACGGATGAACGGATTTTGATTTAGTTTTTTTTGTTTGAAAGTAGAGTTAGTCGAGAGTGTTCTTAGCCATGTTTGGTGAAAATCGGTCCAAGATGGCCGCCGCTACAAAATGGCGGATTACTTTTTTCTTCTACGACCCCCTCAATATGGGTATCAAATGAAAGGGCTTAACGAGTAAAATACAGCCCACTATATAAAATTTAAAATCCAAGATGGCCGCCATCAAAAAATGGTGAATTACGTATTGCGTTGGGGTTTTTTAAATTTTTAATTTAATTCACTTGTTAAATATAAATTCGTAGATTTAACTTTTTGTTTATTCCTCAAAAGAAGCCCTGTACAATATTATTTCACACATTTTAAAATTGTTTTCAGTTTCATAGATTAAAAAATGGCATGGGGAGAGAATAATATTGTGCAGGATATCTCTTGAGGAATTTTCAAAAAGTAAATTCTATGATTTTTTATTGCAAGATGTATCAAATAGTGCGAGCGAGAGAGCGGCCAATGTTATAAGCGCTCTTAATAATGCGAGCGAGAGAGCGTCAAGCGTGGTATAGGCTCTTAAAATATCAGGTCTCGTACTTATAACTCGAGTCGCTTTTCGTAATAACTTGAGAGTTAATCGTAGCTTAACCGTAGCTTAATCGTAGCTTAACTGAGCTTAACGTGAAATATTCGGCGGAGGTTGAGGACGATTTGTCAAATTTTGTACAAGGTAAAAAGAGGTTTAAAAATTTATTTATTATGCCGAGGCTTGAAAGTAAGCTGCTAATTTATCATCTACTTGGTAAAGTTCAACCAATTTAATATTGTACTTTTATGACAAACCAAATGTTTCCAATGTTTTCGGGAACGACCTGCAATTAAAAAGTGTTGAACTCTGAAACCGAAGGCTCAATTACGATTTTCTTTTGTTTCAACTCAAATAAATACTGTAATGAAGTGGAATGACAGGTAAATTTGTTCATATTTTCAAGTTTCCCATTATGAAATTACTAAAATAATGTTTTAAAGTGCCAGCACATACAAAAATAAGCTAGAACTACACTATAATGATGGTGTGATTTATCGTAACGCGTCAGAAGTCAGAATTATATTTTATTTGGTCACACACATTGAAAGCAGACTAAACTAAAAACAAAACTGTATTTTTTCTTTGGTCTCAAAAAGAGTATTCTACCTTATCTTAAATTTATGAAACCTACATTATATACGATTTTGGAAAATACCGTGAGTGTGGATAACACACATTACAAATAGTTTTTGAGACAATTATTATTGAGATTGTCGAAACTCGGACCACAGAGGCAATGAATAGATACTATTACTACATACATCATATGTAAACATAATATAGTTTAGTGACTTATAATTTTGGACGCGTGACGTCATACCATTCCTCAGTAGTGTGGCTCAAGCCTTAGTGTGCGTGAACAGCAAGCCAATTCATAGAAACCGTCTGACAATGGTACGTGAAGTGAAAACTCCATCACGACTGTTTGTCAACTGCATTCAAAATGTTTCTCACTTTCTATCTCTATAAGTAAAACGGTTGGTAAAACTAAACAATAAATACATTTTATTTCTATCATATAATTTACTCGCTTATGCTCGCGGCTTTGCCCGCGTCGCAATGTTCTTTCTTAGCGGAGGTCTACGTCATAAAACCTATCTGTATTCAAAATTTCAACCGAATCCGTTCAGTGGTTTTGGCTGTGCGTAGATAGATCAGTCAATCAGACTCTTTCCTTTGATATATTTAGATTTAATTTTACCCTTTTAAGTTATAATTTATTGAAGATTTTTGTGTTAAGATCTTTATTTATGGAATTGAGATTTACCACAATTTTTATAAGTTGCCTTTCCAACTCAACCAACTTGCGACAGAATATTATAATGTAATGGCTAGCTGTGCCCAGCGGTTTTACCCGCTGTACTGTAGCCTATGTGTTATTTCAGGGTCTAAGCTATCTCTATACCAATTTTCAGCTCAGTCGGTCCATCCGTTTAGGCGTGAAGAAGTAACAAACATACACACTCACAAACTTTCGCCTTTATAATATTAGTGTGATAGGGTAACTAACCCAGACGGGATTTCACGTATTTATTTTATTTTTATTTTGAACGGAAAACTTACAGCTAACTATACATACATAATAACAAGTGAATTAAATTAAAAATTTAAAAAACCCCCAACGCAGTACGTAATTCACCATTTCGTGGTGGCGGCCATCTTGGTTTTTAAATTTTATATAGTGGGTTGTATTCTACTAGTTAATACCTTTCATTTGATACCCATATTAATTGAGGGGGTCGTGGAAGAAAAAAGTAAACCGCCATTTTGTAGCGGCGGCCATCTTGAACCGATTTCCATCAAACATGGCTAAGAACACTCGACTAACTCTACTTTTAAACAAAAAAAACTAAATCAAAATCCGTTCATCCGTTCGGGAGCTACGATGCCACAGACAGACACACACACAGACAGACAGACCGACAGACAGACAGACACGTCAAACTTATAACACCCCGTCGATTTTGCGTCGGGGGTTAAAAATACGATACCTTCCACTGTTAAAACGGAAGAAGGTAGATTCCCTAGACATTGACTAATGTACCTGGTGCCTATGCTACTAGTCCTACTTACCTAAGCTTCGTAATACCCTTGTGCACTACATTATAGAATTCCGCGCGGGTTGGTCCCTCGGGATTCCAATCTGGATGCTTACAGATAGTACCAGGACCTCCCTTGAGGCTTGCACGGACATCTTTTTTTTTATGTCGAAAAGTAAGAAGACGAGCAAGACGCTCTCCTGATGTTAAGAGATAACGCTGCCCATAATCAGTACAGTGCTACCCAGAATTTCACAATGATGTGCAATTCTAGGGGCACTGCACCAGCGCTTCTTACTCAAGAGTCATAAGTGTTAAGACTCTTTAGCCCAGTAATTTCACTAGCTACAGTGCCCTCCTACCGAAGCACAGTAATGTTTGCACATTACTGCTCAGGCGGTAGAATAACTGGCACTGTTGGGGTACCCACCTAGACGACCTCCTGCAAAGGATGTCTACCCCCGGTAAAATCTACTGGTTTTATAAGATGGATACCTTGAGGAGACTGTACTGACTGACTTGACTGTTCGTATTACTATGTAAACAAACGACTAAACTCACGGATATACATATCTAATGGTTGAAGCTAGGCTCGACCCTGGGTTTCGGACAATTACGATGTCCTTCATCAGGAGCTCACCCCTCTCGGTAGCGACGTTGGCCACTTCTTTCTTTCTTCTTTTCAAGTCGAAATGGACATAATATATTTATTAATTTTTAAATTAAAATATAACTTTTAAAGCTGTTTAACCCAGTATCGCGCCAATTCCACTGCTTTATCGTTAGCCTCCAAGAGGTCCTCAAATGTGCAAGTAGTGGGGCAGTTAGACCATATGAGGAGGTGTGCCATTGACTGGACAGCACCACTGCACTTGTCATTCCCAGAGAAACCTTTGGCCACTGTTCGTGTAAATGAAGCGCCCATAGTAAGCCCCCATAACCCACGCTTGTATATTAACACGCACCCCACCCCACACAAACTTAAGAAGGTGTGGATTGTGGATGTATGTTTAAGCGAATGAGCTTCCAATGAATGCTCTATATCTTTTTCATACCACATTACAAACAAGTGGCAAACTCAAGAATACACATCTGCCCACTGCCCACAAACTTATGTTCGAAGGCATCGTGTTTCGGAAGGCAAGTGAAACTGTGAGTCCCGTCTGTTTCCTATAAGATATGTAGGAGGCAGTCGTTAGGTCATTTTGCAGGCCCTGTAGTAATCCCGGCGACCTGAAACTGCAACATATAGGTTTGCCACACACCTATAAATTGTGATTTGACTCTGACAGTGTAAGTAGGGTAACCCGTTCTGTTGGAGTATAAACCCCAATTATTATTTTATTATAAATGTTGGCAGGTGGGTAGGATCACCGTGTGCGTGTGAGTACGAGTAATTATAAGCAAGTGGGCTTACAGGGTGTGCTTCATTTATGCTATAAATTAAATTGCGTCTAATGTAATTTGTGTATTACTTTATAAAGCTTATTTTTTCTTTGCAGCTAAGGTATACATGGACGAAAAACTAACTATTTTTTCGTCTATGTGTGTACTTACTCTACACGAGTACAACTCTACGCTTCCTACGCGCGATATCACAACGTACATATACAAGTAAATTTACACCTAAATATATAAAAGGAAATAGTGACTGATTGACTGACTGATCTATCAACCTACAGCCCAAACCGCTGAACGAATTGGGTTGAAATTTTAAACACAAATAGGTTTTATGACGTAGTCCTCCGCTAAGAAAGGATTTTGTCATGCGGGCAAAGCCGCGAGCATAAGCTAGTAATATATGATTAATAGTTGGTAGAATTGTGTATAATTTCATACAATACCACTGAAAACTACACTGAAACTCAAATAGCCATGTAATAGCAATATCCAAGTTTAGAGCAGTTATACGGCAAACTCCCGTGAAAGCACGTACATAGTTACCTCTGACAGACTATTGAAAAAAAGACAGATTGCACACTCTAGGACAAAACTGCATGTAAATCCGAAGTCAAGACGATGGCGCTGCAAAACGAAATACCTTTTATAACCTAAAAACACATTTTTATTTTTAAAATACCACTTTGGAGTTACCTAAAGATGCAAAATTATATATGAAGTTCCGTTTGATGTTGTACTGTAACGGCCGGGCCCTTTTGTTTTACATTATTTTGTAAAAATTTGACAGTAGGCGTTGGCGAGAAGTTAAACGAATTTGGTTGTGAATTACGCCCCTAACTCTGTAAAGTAAAAAATATATACTTACGTTTTCCTCATCAGTGCGCATCTAATGCTAGAGCCGGTCAAATTTAAAATTAATTTATTCAAATAGGCTACAATGAAACACTTTTGCCAGTAAAATTACAACGTAATTCTATTTTAAGACTGTCGTGCGTCTTCTGCCGTAACAAGAGCAAAGCCAGCTTTAACATTTTTATGAGTAACAAAAACTTATTCCTTTTATGGAAACTGCTTTATGCACTTATCGTCTAGTACTTCGTACCTAATGAATACCTGGTAATACTGTAATGGCGTTAGCGTTGTCACTCAATATTAAGCAAGCGTTGAACTAACTGGTCTCATTCATGCATTAGCGGCTTCAATTTGGTTCTAAGTGCGTGGTATCTGCAGTATATTATAATAGTGAGCAAGTACCTCCATGTGAATCCAATAAAGATGTTAGGAATCTGGGACATGAAAGGAAGCTCGCAGTTATAGGTAACTAAGGTAGCGTTCACAGTGGAGTGGTGAGCTAGGTACCTACAAGTTATCACGGCTTTAGATTTTCTATGGACTCTTCAACTTTTCCTTGAATGTAAAAGAAGTATGGAGCAATTTAAGCTTTTCGCGGTTGAAGAATTTTGTATGATTTCTCAAACTTTTGTAGAGGAATTAGGAAATATTGTTCCTCGAGGAAATTATTTCCAATATAAATTTAAGTAGGTACCTACTTACTGTATTTTTTACACCGTAATGTTGTAAGAGCAAAAACTGCAATTATTACATAACCGCCTTTGTTTAAGTGTTAAATTCATTGTAAAAGATATTTATGTAGAAAAGAACAACTAAAGGAAATACATAGAATACCTATTTAAAATAATAAAAAATACCTTATTTTTAACTTAAAATGTCGGCGCCGATAGAGCAGCTTCTGATGAAATCTTTGTGGTTTCGTTGATTTCAGGATACAAAATTAAAAAAAAATACCCCCGTCGAGAGAACTTTATGCCAACACGTTTGTGCAACTACCAGGGTATCATAAAATAAGTAGAGCTGAAGTAAAATGTGTCAGTGCATCTCCAGGTCGATACCCCTCGCCTTTCACCCGACACGGGCGGCTGCGTGTTGCGTCACCACGTGTATCGGCACGGGTTCACTCACTCCTTGCACTTGCGACATCTTCTGACGTCTGTGCGCCTGGTACCTGCTTCTCAGACACACAGAAAGCTTGACAGTTGAAAATACAAGAAGTTGAAAAGTTAGGGAAGTAGATAGCTTGTTGACAGGTTGTTTGTGTGCCCCATATATTCTGAATTTATTTATTTTAGGAAATAAAGTTTACGCTAGCTAAGGTTTAGCTTTAATTCATACTCACACTCATTTCACATCCTAAAAATCACAAAAAGTTGTTGTTTTGATGCATTTAGCAACACCCAGCGGTTTTACCCGCTTTAGCCTATGTTCCAGGATCAAAGATGAAGGAATTTACTCCACTATTTTTCAATATTCTACGAAAATCTGTACCTTCAATTTCATAACTCACAATAAAATATTCAGAGTTCATTAACCCCACTGCCTTATTCTAAACCGGAGAAAGTGATCAGTAATTAGCATGCAGGCGATGTTTACGTCACTTCCGAGGCACTATATTATAGTTAACACACATTCAAACATAATAAAATTAACATTTTTATATAAAAAGTGGAATGTGTCACACTGAGGCTCTAAAAGCTCTAAAAATTAAAAGGGTTAAATTGCCTAACAGTTTTTTAGAAATGACACTATGAATGTTTGGTTTGGAAAATGCGCTAACGTTTGAGTAATTAAATAATATTTCTCTTGTGTAAGCGTACAGCATTAATTAATATAATGATAATATTCATTTTTTTTTTTTGGAAAATACAGAAAAAGGATAAATTTTACAGCATTGTGAAATCATGGGTGGCAAAGTTTTGATTATGGAATCAGCGCAGCGTTATATCTTTTAACATCAGGAGAGCGTCTTCTAACTACTTTGCATAAAAACATATTATTTAAGTTAGTAATATGTAGTAGTTTATATTTATTTCTTTAAAATTCCAATTTAATTTTTATTGTAATAACCAATAATGGGAATTGAGCATTCAGTTCGCGTCGTATGCGCGGGAAAGCCCGCGGTACGTAACCGCGAAGTGGCGCGAGGACGCATGCATGCGCACTGCTGCTATAAAATAATAGGTAGTGTTACGTGATACTGCTTGCCTTCTAATTTTTATTATTATTATGAGCCTACTAAATCCCACTGCAGGGCAAAGGCCTCCCTACGCATCCACCAACTGTCTCGTTATAGGGCTACGAATTTTCATCCGCCTGCTGTTTTTAGGGTTCCGTACCTCAAAAGGAAAAAACGGAACCCTTATAGGATCACTTTGTTGTCCGTCCGTCCGTCTGTCTGTCTGTCTGTCTGTCTGTCAAGACCCTTTTTCTCAGGAACGCGTGGAGGTAACAAGCTAAAATTTATAGGAAATACTAAGGTCCATTGCTTCTTAGAGCTGTGAAAATTTCAAAATTCAAGGCCAACACAATCAAAAGATATAGTCGAATATGTCGCAAATTTCAGCAAATTTTCGACATTACCAAATAAATCAAAACCTATGGGGCACTTTCCGTGAACTCAGAATCTTGAAATTTGGCATGAAGTAATTCCTTAGAGCACAAATAAAGGAAAAATTGCGAAAACCATCAACTTTTATTTGCATCATATGAAAAAAAAAATTTTGAATAATTTTATACCTACTACCCCTTTTCTCAAGAACGCGTAGACGTATTAAATTGAAATTCATATCAAATACTCAAATCTATAATACCTTTAAACTGTAATAAAATCAAACCTCTATGTCAACGCATTCAAAAGAAACAGCAATTTTAGTCGCAATTTTAAGCTCACAAATTCTCTCAAAAAATCAAAACCTACAGGGTACTTTCCGTGATCTTAGAATCTTGAAATTTGGCACGAAGCAACTCCTTAGAGCACAGATAAAGGAAAAATTGCGAAAATTGTACATTTTTTGTTATATCATATAAAAAAATATTTTTAAAAATTTCATACTTACTACCTTATTTCTCATGAACGCGTACAGGTATTAAACTGAAATTCATAACAAATACTAAGGTCTACTACACCCTTAAACTGTAATAAAATCAAACCTCTATCTCAACGCATTCAAAAGAAACAGCAATTTTAGCCGTATATTTTAACTCGCGACTACTCTCAAGGGAATCAAAATCTACAGGGTTCTTGCCGTTAACTCAGAATCTTGAAATTTGGTACGCAGCAACGTCTTAAATCACAGGCACAGGAAAAATTGCGAAAACTGTAAATTTTTAGTTACATCATATAAAAAAATATTTTTAATAATTTTGTATTTACTATCCCTATCCTCAAGAACGCGTACAGGTATTAAATTGAAATTCATATCAAATACTCAGCTTTATAATAACTTTAAGCTGTAAAAAAATCAAACATCTATGTCAACGCAATCAAAAGAAACAGCAATTTTAGCCGCATATTTTCAAACCGCAAGTACTCGCAAGGTAATCAAAACCCACTTTTCCTTAGGGTTCCGTAGAAACCCGTAGGTTTGTACGGAACCATCGGTGCTCGAGTCCTACTCGTACTTGACCGGTTTTTTTTTTGCTATATTTCTTTACTAGCTTATGCTCGCGGCTTTGTCCGCGTGGGCAAATCCTTTCTTAGCGGAGGTCTACGTCATAAAATATATCTTAGTTTCAAATTCAACCTGATCCGTTCAGCGGTTTGGGCTGTGCGTTGATAGATCAGTCAATCAGTTACTCTTTCCTTTTATATATTTAGAAAAGCTATACCTAACAGATAATATTAGAAAATTTTCTTAATAATACCTTTATCCTCCTGACGCGACGACTAGATTCTAAAGTTCGTTTTCTAGAAAATCTAGTAAAAAAATTGTGATTCATGAAAATTGGTTTTTCTTTAATATATAAGATCCTATGCTCAATCGGAAGTTAATAAGGTATCTGTATTACATTTTATTGGACAAAAAGTATTTTTTAATCAAAATTAATTAAAAATATTATATCCTTTGTTCTATGTGGACCCGGGTTAAAGTAGCCCAATAAATATTATTATAATTATAATTAATTTAAACAGCTTATTGTAAGCAATGTAAGACCCACCGCATCCTAATTTATATTTCGAATGTGTCCGTATGTCTGAAGCAATGAATCTATTAACCACAAGGCTACGCGCCGTATTGGTGCAGCATAGTTGTATGACTCAGGCCTACCTTGATAAATATTATAACAATAGTGTAATGTAGGTGCTAATGCGTTGGAACAAAGTTTTGAGATTGTAGGACATAATATTATGTGTAACATTTATTCACGAAATTAAAATTTTAAAAAAATGTAGATCTGCATCTAAGTATAATAATGGAGGGAGGAAGGTTTTATCCCGCCTTCTAGGTATAGTCTGCTGCCATCTACGGCCACATCGTCGCTTAAGATCAGGCGAACTAAAATCAAAGGCTAACCTAAAATGAATTTAAAAAACTGTAGAACTAGAGGAACTGTTTAAATAAGCTACCTGGGGTACCTAGTACCTACATATAAGGAATAATAAAAATGCGTTACGCATCATCACATTTTTAGTAGGTACCCCCGCCGAAGATGGGCGCGGCGGGGATACCCACTAAAAACCTGGGGGTGTTTCTGCGGGACGCCATAATGCCGGGGCAGCGGGTACGCCGAAGCACATCATACGTGGAATAGAAAGAATCCTCCTCTTATTCCGCTCTTGCCAAACGTAGTCGCCCCGTTACAAGTCTAATGTTGGTTTGTTTATTGTTGCAGTGGCCGTGTGTGTGATGCAGCGATGTCGAGCGCCGCGGTGCGGGTGGCGCTGATCTGCGCGGTTCTCATGCTTCCACAAGGTAAAAATAGTTATCATGTAACTGTAGAGTACCTCTAGATCCATATAGAAGAACAGTTCAATATGCTCTGCAGAAGATGGAAAGAATTGAAGATCGTGCATTCAAAGACGCTTACGAGAAGACACACTTCTTTAAGCCGTTATGAATCGTGAATTGATACGCACATGGGTAGATCAAAATTAAGCTAAAAGACGCCATTATTACCTACAAGCTTTTATTTACTTTCATCTGACCGTTGTCTGTCTGTCTGTAATTTATAAATTAAGTCTTGCAAGGTTAATTTGATCCACTTCCCAGTTTCCGATTCAGCTGAAATTTTGCATGCATGTATAAATCGGATGACAATGCGATATCATTATGGCATGAAGCTGATCTGATGTTGGAGCTAGAATATGGGACATAGGAATTAGGTACGGCACAACCTCATCGAGTTTGGGTTCGTATGATTCGTCTTGGCTAGTACTTTGGTGCCAGATGGTAAAACCTTGTTTTAAAGTTTTTTTTTACTGCACTTGTTTTGTATGCAAAAAGTTAAGTTATATGAACCACAATAAAACGGTCAAGTACGAGTAGGACTCGAGCACTGAGGGTTCCGTATAAACCTACGGCATTCTACGGAACCCTAAGGAAAAGTGGGTATAATATAATATACTGTAGGTTTTGATTCCCTTGCGAGTACTTGCGAGTTTGAAAATATGCGGATAAAATTGCTGTTTCTTTTGATTTCGTTGACATAGATGTTTGATTTTTTTACAGCTTAAAGTTATTATAAAGCTGAGTATTTGGTATGAATTTCAATTTAATACCTGTACGCGTTCTTGAGGAAAGGGATAATAAATACAATATTATTAAAAATATTTTTTATATGATGTAACTAAAAATTTACAATTTTTCCTGTGCCTGTGATTTAAGACGTTGCTGCGAACCCAATTTCAAGATTCTGAGTTAACGGCAAGTACCCTATAGGTTTTGATTCCCTTGAGAGTAGTCGCGAGTTAAAAAATACGGCTAAAATTGCTGTTTCTTTTGAATGCGTTGAGATAGAAGTTTGATTTTATTACAGTTTAAAGGTATTATAGCCTTAAGTATTTGATACGAATTTCAGTTTAATACCTGCACGCGTTCATGAGAAATGAGGTAGTAAGTATGAAATTATTAAAAATATTTTTTTATATGATGTGACTAAAAATGTACAATTTTCGGAATTTTCCCTTTATCTGTGCTCTAAGGAATTGCTTTTTACCAAATTTCAAGATTCTACGTTCACGGCAAGTACCCTGTAGGTTTTGGTTTTTTGAGAGTAGTTGCGTGTTTAAAATTTCGGCTAAAACTGCTGTTTCTTTTGAATACGTTGAGATAGAGGTTTGATTTTATTACAGTTTAAAGGTATTATAGACCTTAGTATTTGATATGAATTTCAGTTTAATACCTGCACGCGTTCATGAGAAAAGGGGTAGTAAGTATAAAATTATTCAAAATATTTTTTTCATATGACGAAATTAAAAATTTATGGTTTTCGCAATTTTTCCTTTATTTGTGCTCTAAGGAGTTGCTTCGTGCCAAATTTCAAGATTCTGAGTTCACGGGAAGTGCCCCCTAGGTTTCAATTTATTTGGTAATGTCGAAAATTTGCTGAAATTTGCGACATATTCGACTATATCTTTTGATTGCGTTGGCCTAGAAGTTTGAATTTTTCACAGCTCTAAGAAACAATGGACCTTAGTATTTCCTATAAATTTCAGCTTGTTACCTCCACGCGTTCTTGAGAAAAAGGGTCTTGACAGACAGACGGACGGACGGACGGACGGACGGATGGACGGACGGACGGACAACAAAGTGATCCTATAAGGGTTCCGTTTTTTCCTTTTGAGGTACGGAACCCTAAAAACAACTTAAACACCTTCGTGGTAACACCTACTGGCTTTTAAAACTTCCTTGTTATTGTTCTCAGCGATCGCAGAGCTTCGAGGAAGATGTCCAGCGGAAGAGGCGGCGTGTCCAGCTCGAGTGACTCCGTGCACCAGTGATGATGAGTGCGGGGAGCAGGTGTGCTGCAACTCTAGCTGTGGACGAGTCTGCACGGACCCTATGTTCACTGGTTAGTAGCTAGAACCTATCTAGAGGTACTTGCTTTATTTACATGGTCATTCATTTTTGAGCCATGTCCTAGCCATTTGCATCTATAAAAGATGATTCTAGAAGCTTCTACTATGTTAAATGATACACGTTCATAAGCCTGTTAGATAATATTATTACCTATCTCTTAACATCAATTGCTTTTTTCATAAGAAAAGCAAAAATAATCATGCTGACTTGTGGTTATTAAATCACTCATTAAATAAAGGTACTGGTGGTACCTACGATTTTGTTGCGGGGGTAACCCCATAAAACAAATAATTTTCAGGTGCACCGCGCCGTTATGAAAGCCCTTAAAATTCTTTTAATTGCATCTAAATCTTACCACTTCACACAAAAATAACAATTTAAACACTCAAAATACACGATTAAACACAAAGTAGTTATTAAATAAAATCACCTTTTCCTCAGGTTGTGAAAACATCAAGCTATCATCAGAGCGCATCTCCCGCGCGCTAGCCGCTGAGAACAGCCGCAGTGGGCGAGGGATTCCTTCCGTGAGGACTCCTCGCTGCAGGGTCTCTGATGGAGAGTTCGAGGAGATCCAGTGCGACAACGAGATAGTCAGCTCTTGCTGGTGTGTTGACGCCGCTGGGTTCGAGGTAATAAAACTATTTTCAGGTAATCTTTGAAGCACTTAAGATTTTTTTTAATATTAGATAGGCCTACGTTTGACCACCCCACCTGATGGAAAGTACAAATGCGGCCGACGATGAATCACGTAAGATGCCTGGAAAGGTACCTATTCACGAAAATAGGTGCTTAAAGTTGTAGGTACAGGGGACGGAGGTTGTGGGTAGTGGTAGGTGGTAGGTGTAGTTGTTGTTGTTGTTGGTGGCTCGGGAAACTAGTATGACGGCAATGCTTCCAAATTTCTCATTTGAAAAGTTGAAACAAAACGCTTGGTACAGGCACCAACAAAGTCACAAAGTTGATCCCCGAATAAAAATCAACATTTATTCGCAGGCTTGATTTGCAAATGGTCTGTTTTTTTTGCTCTCAGGTCCCAGGCACCCGAGCACCAGCAGCCGGCCTGGTGAACTGCACCCGCTCGGCTCCGTGCGCAGCGCACACCTGCAGGATGCTGTGTCCCCTCGGCTTCGAGCTCGACCCTCGAGGGTGCCCGCTGTGCAAGTGCAGGGACCCTTGCAACGGAGTCACCTGTCCTGGGCAGCTGTCCTGCCAGTTGGAGGAGACGCCGTGCTTGAGGCAGCCCTGCCCGCCTGTGCCTACTTGTAAGTCATCTTACATTTGTTTCTGGTCTAGGTGGCTTTCAATATCTATTATAAGTATGTATTTACAAAAGAAAAGTATATAAGTATTATATCCGTTATCCTCACCACCATAACACAAGCATTGAGTTGCTTAGCTAGGGGTTAGGTGGCGCTGTGTAATGTCCTGAAATATTTATTATTTAAGGATCTCTATAAGAGGATCTAGGACGACAGATAATGATAACTACTAGAAGGAAGAGGAGGGCCCAGAAAATGGTTAAAAAAACTGAACCAAAGTTGAACTGAACGATGGTGAAGTACGAATAATATTCTTTTCGGTATATTAGTGTCAACTGGTTTTTAAGGTGTGAACTTTAACATAGCTTTTGTGTAACCAATATAAAACTATTAGTCCCATGTGTAGCAAAACGGTAACTACATAGAATGATAACTACTTCTAGCGCTTCATTTCACGCAACTGTTAGTACAAAAAGGATCAAATTCTGGGAAAAAAACAATATGTCTAAGCACTATAGGACAATATAGAGCTAAGCCTATTACGCTTGCCTAAAACCTCTGAGAGGTACTAACTCCCAACGGCAAGGACAATACACTTATTTTCGTCAAAAAGTTTATCATTAGGTTTTTCCATCAGTCACGAAACAACTTAAGTTCTTAGAATTTGCAGACTGTTCTTTATAGCTTTTCTGATTCAAAGTTCCATTACGATAACTGACATGCCATTAAAGGAGTACATCGAAACTTTCATTTATCACGCAAATAATGGCGAATATTATGATGGTATACATCAGTGCCAATGGGAGATAGCGCCATAATCATACTGGTATATAGATATATGTATCTTACACCATTAACCTGGATGCCGTAGTCTGCAATGTGATTTACCAGACATGTTTAAATAGATTTCCTTTTTAAGTTAAAAAACCCCTAAAATAAGTATCCAACATGGGTCCTTAAACTCCAGGGAGGGATTAATCCCGCCATCTACGTTTAGTCTGCTATCATCTACGGCCGAATCGTGGCTGAACATCATGCGAGATTGTGGTCTAAGCTAACCTATAAAAAAATGAAAATATGTCCTACTTTTTATGCTGATACTCCACTTAGTGCAATGTTCGCGCTAAGTAAAATTCTGTTGGACGGTGACCACATAATTCTCATTTTCACTCGCTCGGCAACTACCGTGGTACATATATGGCAGATATGGTCCCCTCTTCCTAGGGAAAAT
Organism: Hemithea aestivaria; assembly: GCA_947507615.1. Taxonomy (NCBI): domain Eukaryota; kingdom Metazoa; phylum Arthropoda; class Insecta; order Lepidoptera; family Geometridae; genus Hemithea; species Hemithea aestivaria. The sequence goes on along the minus strand of OX382344.1, from coordinate 3,826,319 downwards.
GAATACATGCTCGATTGGGCGGGGGCACTGCCGTGTCCCCAGATTTTGATTTGTTAACTCGCCATAACTAATGTTCCAGGTAAAAGAGGCCGAAGTCTGAACAACATCTGCCCAGTGGGAGATCCTCTCCTGATCTCCGAGACCTCGAGGCCGTTCCTCTGTGGAACTGATCCTGGGAAACCTAACTGCCCGCCTTTGTATAGATGTCTTGTGGAATCAGGTAAATATTTTTTTAAAAACACCAAATTGAGTATAAGCTTTACATACGGAAAAATAAACATAAATTCAAGTGTCATAACAATAAAATTGAAACTAGATCAAAATTTAAATTAGTAATACCAGCCCATAGATTAGCAAAAATTAATAAATCTTTTGTTATTAACAGTATAAGATTCTATAATGTGTTGCCTGATTGTATTTTAAATCTTAATGAAAAACATTTCAAACTCAAAGTGAAAAAAATACTTATGGAGAAAGCTTACTATTGTATCCAAGATTTTATTGCTGACAAAGCCTATTGGCTGAAATTACAATTGTAATATTATATCTATGTAACTGACGCACTTAAGTGCATTTTGTATGCCTATATGGAAATAAAGAACATGAACATGAACATAACTGATTTTACGTTTTCGTGTCAAGTTCGTTAACACAGAGATGAGATAAATGAACATAAGGATATAATGTTTTATTAGAGGTTTTCTCTATCTGAAGTTTATCTATCATAACTGAGGATCGTGGTCATCATTGGTTAAGAGACGAAGAGAGATCGATCTGCTTCCACCGGACCGGTGCCTATCCATTGCATTTATTCTTACTATTGAGCAAAACATAGTCTTCAGACAGACGTCTTTAATAAGGAAAAATAATTATGTAATTATTTCAGGAAACGACTACGGAGTCTGCTGTCCAGCATCTTTAGAACTCCAAAAAGCTGGTACATGTCCAGCCCCGACTACAACTGCGAAGAACTGCGGAGCGCCCTGTGCCCACGATCTAGAATGTTCTTCCATGCAGAAGTGCTGCGACGGAGGAGAATGTGGCAGACACTGCATCTTGCCCAACAATGTGACGATGTGCACTCAACAGAAGATGCTAGCTGAGTTGCTAGTAGTCAGTGAGAGGGAAGGAAGAGGATACGTCCCACAGTGTGCAAACGATGGAACGTTTGTGTCCAGACAGTGTTCCAGAAACGGACTTGTTTGTTGGTAAGCTTTAACTCTTTAATATAAACTAGTAGAACTATTTTATCTGCCTTAATTTTTGTTCGCCTATGAGATGCGATGAGAGGCAAAGAAAGGTAACATTGAAAATCCTACAAAAATTGTAAAACATATCTCTAATTTAAGGAAGTTCCCATTTCATCCATTATCTTTACACTAACCCAGTCATAATTCTACACTATATCTGGATAACACCATATCTACTATGCCATGCAGCACGGACCCTAAGACCACAGAACAATACTATTCCTATAAAGAGCCTAAATGTCATGATCATTGGTGTTATGAATTGATGTTAAAAATGCTTATTCAACTTTCCTTTCCAGGTGTGTAGACTCAGAAGGCAACAAGCTCCGCGGCTCGATGGGCCCATCAGAATCAGTCCACTGCTCCCCCTTGCCTCTCCCTACTGCAGCCCGCTCGGGGGGTAGAAGCCTCACATCCTGCGCCCGCGCTCTCTGCGCCGGTATCTGCGAATACGGGTACAAGACTGTGGACGGATGCCCCACTTGCGAGTGTGATGACCCTTGTGCAGGATACCCTTGTAAGGAACAGGAGGAGTGCGTGAGGGTCAAGGATGCCGATTGTGTTGGTGATTTCTGCACTGGATATCCTGTTTGTGAGTGCATTTGATGCTTTGAAGTGTACAGTAGGCAATTCTAATTAGAAAATAGTGCCTGAATAAGCAAATCGCTCAACGCTCAATGTAGGGTTCCAAAAGTTCTAGATTGAAACCAGAAGAAGACTGCTTTAGTCAAAAGTCAAAATTGAAGATTTATCATCATCATCATCATCTCAGCCATTGAACGTCCACTGCTGAACATAGGCCTCCCGTTTGGACTTCCATATGTACCGGTTGGAAGCGACCTGCATCCAGCGTCTTCCGGCGACCTTTATAAGGTCGTCTGTCCACCTTGTGGGTGGACGTCCTACGCTTCGTTTGCTAGTCCGTGGTCTCCACTCGAGCACTTTTCGACCCCATCGGCCATCCGCTCTGCGTGCTATAATGTGAATATATAAATATGAAGATTTATGCTAAACTATAAATATATTAAAAGACCTCCTAGGCATAAGGTTGCTTAGTGAAATTATGTATTAGAGAGGAAAGTACTGAAAATAGTTCTTCATTAGTATTTACCTCCCTCATTATTTGGACCCAACACCAAACTAGCACACCAAACCAATAGCTCGTTAAAAAATTGCTGAAAGCCTTTAAACCACACTAGGTTGCTCTACTGATTTGATAAATTCTTAGGTCGCCCCCGAGTGACATACGAGAACCCCTGCGAGACCGGTACTCCAGCGACCGACGATAATGGGGCAGTTCTCACATGTGGAGCAGATGGTGACTGTCCTTCTGAACACTCCTGCACGAGGACCCGACGCACTGGATCTGCACTCTGCTGCCCTGACAATAGAGACGATAGTGCTACGGATGATGGGCTGGATGTAAGTTTAAACTGGTATTACTTCTGCTAAGTTCTAAAGTAGGGCATCTAGCAAGGCATTTCTCACATGTGGAGCAGATGGTGACTGTCCTTCCGAACACTCCTGCACGAGGACCCGACGCACTGGATCTGCACTCTGCTTCCCTGACAGTAGAGACGATAGTGCTACGGATGATGGACTGGATGTATGTTAAAGCTGGTTATTGCTTGTGCTAAGAACTAAAGTAGGGCCTCCTAATCCAGACTTCGGTGCATGTTGTGTTTCTTATTATTAAGGTTTTTAAGGAAATAACTCCACAGAAGGTTTTGAGGTCGTAACCTAATTTACTTAGTTAAGAGAAACTTGCTTGTTTGATCTTCCTAAATGGAAGTTTCCAATAATTCTCTGACTACTCTTGATATTTTAGGTCATCTCTCCAACCTCTTTGTCTTGTGAGGGTATTTCACAGCCAATTTCAAATCATAGTTTGCTAAGGCCTTAACTTGTCAACCCTTGGCTACTGATTGTTCACATGGCAATAAAATTTATCAACTCATTCCTTATATCGGGAGCATATTAATTAATGTCTTTGATATCGAGTTGTTTTTGAATATTCCTTTAGATTTTCCAACTAAATCATCACCAACTTCCTCTAACCAGGTAAACATCGAATCATGCGGCGTGGAAGCGGAAGCCCTATGCGGTTTGAATTCCACGATAAGTTGTATGGAGGGCGAGTGTGAGAACGATCTGGTTTGCTGTGCGACTTCCAACTGCGGGCCTCTGTGCGTGGATCCTGCCAAGATGAGGCTGCAGACTGACCGAGTTGATGATACTCCTACTAGTAAGTATAAGCCTTAATATTAGATAGGTATAATGGTCCGTTTAAAATTAACAATCAACTAATAAAATCTCAGCTTAACACGAGACACGAAGAGAGATAAAAGTCGGTAAAATATATAAAATGCTCGAAAAAATTATGTTCTCTCAGATGTCATGACTAATTTCTAAATATTCCCAGTGTGCGAATACCTCCGCGACTTCGACGAGAAGATGGAAGGCACAGTGGACGGCATGAAGCTGGCTCTACCAGCGCCAACTTGCAACCAAGACGGCGCCTTCACTTCACAGCAATGTGCCAAAGGACAGTGCTGGTGTGTCGACTCCTTTGGCACTGAGATTCCTGAGACGAAAACTAATAACGCTTCCGCTGTTAATTGTGACCAGTAAGTTAAAAAAAAAAAGATATAATGGAGATGAAAATTTTATGATTGAACACCTTAGCATAATATAAAATAAAATTCTAGTGGAAGTAAAAGGACGGGATGAGTACGCAGAAGAATTTGGCAATGGTTACTAATAATTCTGCAAGAAAAAAATCGTACAAAAACATTAAAGAGAATCGTTTCTCAGCTCTTACATGCTGAACTTGACTTGTGGTTATATAATATAGTTTTATAATTTCGTAATGTTCAAATTTCTAAACAAAGTTCGACTTTCTACCTTCAAATCACCGATTTAAAACAGTTCCAGTAGACATAACTAGAGAAAGAGAGAAGAATTACACTTTATTGAAACACAAAGAAAAACAGAAAAAACACCACATTTAAAGACAAGTAAAATTCTACCTTCCACTAAGAACAAGTCTCAACCTCCAGGGTTCGCACATTGCTGACCTGTCTGGACCTGACATGCCGCATGGGCTGCGACTACGGCTTCGAGCTGGGCCCCGACAAGTGTCCCACCTGCAGGTGCAGAGACCCTTGCGCTTCGGTCACTTGCCCTGAAAATAGGGCGTGTGCCACTGTTGATGTTGCCTGCGATGCTGAATACTGCCCGCCTGTACCTGCCTGTAAGTATACATTTAATAGTAACTTTCTGTTAACACAGGGTATTTCATGTCTTTTGCCTGATTCCAGAACTACTATTTCTAGAGACATGCAATAGTATCATTAACATCAACTCAAAAGAGAATTAATAATTATTATTATTGATTTTCTTGTGCTTATACTAAGCTACATATAACATTGTTTATAAAACAAGCCTTGTTATACTTGCTGCTAAACAAGTCGCTGGCCGTCTTCAGTTAAGATTGTCATCACTCTCAGCTTTCAAACTGATCATCATTATAATCCATAGTCCTTCCTGGCCGCGCTTTAAAGCTTTTTTACATTCAGTATCAGAATAATTTATATCGACTTGTCCATGAGAGATAGAACTGATGGTGATTTAAGCCATATAAAACCTAGAGGGCAGTTCGATATTCGAAGCCATCGATAAATACATTAATGATACACAACACTAACTTAATTTCTTTGGCACCATCTCCAGGTTTACCAAAGAAGCCGGGTCAATGTCCCTACCTGGTACCATCAAGCGGCACATGCGAGTGGTCGTGCCGGGGAGACGCGGAGTGCGGCGTGGGTGAGAGATGTTGTGCGACTGGATGCGGCACTGCTTGCACGCAGGCGGAACATCGCTCGCCTTGTCAACAGAGACGGTAACTATGTTCCCCTTAGAATATGCCACACCAGACCACACAGGTCATGTCGGAGAGAGATGTTGTGCAACAGGTTGCGGCACTGCTTGCACGCAGGCGGAACATCGCTCGCCTTGTCAACAGAGACGGTAACTATGTTCCCCTTAGAATATGCCACACCAGACCACACAGGTCATGTCGGAGAGAGATGTTGTGCAACAGGTTGCGGCACTGCTTGCACGCAGGCGGAACATCGCTCGCCTTGTCAACAGAGACGGTAACTATGTTCCCCTTAGAATATGCCACACCAGACCACACAGGTCATGTCGGAGAGAGATGTTGTGCAACAGGTTGCGGCACTGCTTGCACGCAGGCGGAACATCGCTCGCCTTGTCAACAGAGACGGTAACTATGTTCCCCTTAGAATATGCCACACCAGACCACACAGGTCATGTCGGAGAGAGATGTTGTGCAACAGGTTGCGGCACTGCTTGCACGCAGGCGGAACATCGCTCGCCTTGTCAACAGAGACGGTAACTATGTTCCCCTTAGAATATGCCACACCAGACCACACAGGTCATGTCGGAGAGAGATGTTGTGCAACAGGTTGCGGCACTGCTTGCACGCAGGCGGAACATCGCTCGCCTTGTCAACAGAGACGGTAACTATGTTCCCCTTAGAATATGCCACACCAGACCACACAGGTCATGTCGGAGAGAGATGTTGTGCAACAGGTTGCGGCACTGCTTGCACGCAGGCGGAACATCGCTCGCCTTGTCAACAGAGACGGTAACTATGTTCCCCTTAGAATATGCCACACCAGACCACACAGGTCATGTCGGAGAGAGATGTTGTGCAACAGGTTGCGGCACTGCTTGCACGCAGGCGGAACATCGCTCGCCTTGTCAACAGAGACGGTAACTAAGTTCCCCTTAGAATATGCCACACCAGACCACACAGGTCATGTCGGAGAGAGATGTTGTGCAACAGGTTGCGGCACTGCTTGCACGCAGGCGGAACATCGCTCGCCTTGTCAACAGAGACGGTAACTATGTTCCCCTTAGAATATGCCACACCAGACCACACAGGTCATGTCGGAGAGAGATGTTGTGCAACAGGTTGCGGCACTGCTTGCACGCAGGCGGAACATCGCTCGCCTTGTCAACAGAGACGGTAACTATGTTCCCCTTAGAATATGCCACACCAGACCACACAGGTCATGTCGGAGAGAGATGTTGTGCAACAGGTTGCGGCACTGCTTGCACGCAGGCGGAACATCGCTCGCCTTGTCAACAGAGACGGTAACTATGTTCCCCTTAGAATATGCCACAACAGACCACACAGGTCATGTCGGAGAGAGATGTTGTGCAACAGGTTGCGGCACTGCTTGCACGCAGGCGGAACATCGCTCGCCTTGTCAACAGAGACGGTAACTATGTTCCCCTTAGAATATGCCACAACAGACCACACAGGTCATGTCGGAGAGAGATGTTGTGCAACAGGTTGCGGCACTGCTTGCACGCAGGCGGAACATCGCTCGCCTTGTCAACAGAGACGGTAACTATGTTCCCCTTAGAATATGCCACACCAGACCACACAGGTCATGTCGGAGAGAGATGTTGTGCAACAGGTTGCGGCACTGCTTGCACGCAGGCGGAACATCGCTCGCCTTGTCAACAGAGACGGTAACTATGTTCCCCTTAGAATATGCCACAACAGACCACACAGGTCATGTCGGAGAGAGATGTTGTGCAACAGGTTGCGGCACTGCTTGCACGCAGGCGGAACATCGCTCGCCTTGTCAACAGAGACGGTAACTATGTTCCACTTAGAATATGCCACAACAGACCACACCTAGTTCCATCAAATGACACATGCTAGAGGTCATGCAAGGAGGACGTGGAGTACAGCATCGAGGAAATGTTGCCTGTCACGGTATTGAACCGCTCGCCCTCCACTTAGAATATACTACTTAGAATATATTATGTCAAACAATCTACTTTTTTGGGTTGGAACAACCACTAACACCCTAATATCTTCTCTTGACCATCCATACATCTATTTACAACCCGTCTTGAAATTTTCCCAACATTGTCTAGTTAGCAGTTGCCAGATTTCTACTTAGGACTATGCAACATAAATAAAAACTAAAAGATTTGGTTCTTTTCCTTCAGGGCACTAGCACTCCACATGGCTGCAGAGAGTGGCAACCCCCCAGCTTGGACGTGGGTGCCTAAATGTAACGAGGATGGAACATACGAGAACATCCAATGCCGTGGATCAGACCTGACTTGCTGGTGTGTTGACGCCGTCGGTAATGAGGTAAGCTGGTAACAAACCATAGAGAAATATCCAGTAATAAACCAAGTACAAGTTTTAATCAAGAAGTCATCAAGTAGGTTTGGGATTAAAGAAGCAAAACAAAGATTTTTTATATTATGATCTTCACCAACTATTTTATAGGTATCTACTTACGCGAAATAAGTTGATGAAATTGCAAACCTTTCTTTTTAATATTGCAGGATTTGCCTAAATAAAACCGTATCATATTTTTGAAGGTCTTACAAACGCGAAAATATCTCTTGACGCCTAAACGGATCCTGGAATTAAACACAGGCTTTTATAAAACTGCTGGGCACAGCTAATACAATAAACTCCTCCTTCTCTGATTTATCTAATATATAAAATTCTCGTGTCACAGTTTTCGTTGCCATACTCCTCCGAAACGGCTTGACCGATTTTGATGAAATTTTTTGTGCTTATCCGGTATCTATGAGAATCGACCAACATCTATTTTTCATCCCCCTAAATGTTAGGGGTAGTCCACCCCTAATTTTTTTTATTTATTTTTTAGACAAAATTTTTAATTTCTATTTTTTTATGATACAACATACAAAAATACATACAATCCTCAATTTTCACCCTTCTACGATCAACCCTTATTTTTTAATAGCCATTTTAGTAATTTAATCATTTTTCATCTCCGGTCAAAACCGATCAATCGACATTTAATTAGTTATCCCCGCCAGATGTCTACAGGTGTCACTTCTGACCCAGTAAACAGCACGGAGTAGGGATGAGAACGAAGCCGGTCTCCTTTCTTTCTTACTCCCTACACAGTTGTCGGCCATCATTATTGTTTATGCATCAAGTGTAGTAGTAACGTTGACAATTATTATTTTGCTATCTCAGTGTAACTCTCATATTAACTTTTAATCATTCCTATTTTATCAATAATAATTAAATTATCAATTTTGAGTGTATTTTGAACGATTAGTTAATTAAGTGATTTTATAACCTCAAAAGTACTCAACACGTGACACGAGCTTCCAATAACAATGGATTTTGTTAGGTACTTTTTTTTATTTATATCGAAAATGTTATTGATCTTATAAAAATGTAATTTTAATTTAATATTATTAAAAAAATGTAATTGAACAATTAAGATTTTCATGGTTTCCAAAAAATAAATCATTATGAATCTTTATTTTGAAATGTCAATGGAAATATTGGTTGTATGAAAAAATTATAAGAGACAATGTTTTCATAAAATTTAATTTGAAAAAAAATTCCATAAAATAATGCTTATTTTACGCATATACCACATTCTTACATACATACAATATACACATTCTAACATACATACATACTTCCAATAAGTAAGCTATTTTTTGTCTACACTAGAAATTACTAGGAAATTATTTATATGGCAAAACAACGTTTGCCGGGTAAGCTATTAAACATATAAAATTTTATTCCTCAGCTTCCTGGAACCCGAGTAACCAACTCGACTCCGACCTGCAAGGCTCCAGTGGCATGCCCCGACGCGGGATGTAGCGACGAGATCACGTGCCCTTACGGACGAGACCTGGACGAGGCTGGATGTCCTACCTGCGACTGCAGAGACCCTTGCGCTGAAGCTAAATGTAGGGATGATGAGACTTGTGAGCTGGTGCCTTTGGATTGCGAGGTATGTTGTTAAAGACATGTTATAAAGGGTTCTTTGCCTAAGTCACTATTGAGACTTTTAGAGTATGGTAAAGATTGTATACTAATACACTAGGTTAGCTTAGAGAGAACTTAAATTTTCGTTACTTCTTCTATGTATCCATCTAGATATTTCTATAAATCCAAATGACGAGTTCAAAATTAAGGATTCTACATTAGATAGATATACGTTTATATGTATGTGTGTCTATATATGTTTAGTAGGTACGGCAATTACAGCTAATAAAAGATTAGAAGAATTACATTTAGTGATTGCAATGCGACCAGATTCTGCACCATTTTGTTTTTAGAGTGAGTGGATTACATAATACCAGAGTAGGTTTATACCTAATCTTGTATAATGTAGTCTAGTATTACTACTAAAACCAGCACTGCACTTCGCGCTTCGTCAAATTCTTTTTTCAAGAAGTGCTTTTGTCGTTTTATTTGAGTAATTTACACTAAGCGAGAAGTGGAGCTGGCCTACCAGCAACTCATCGTGATAGGGCATGTAATAATAGATTTTTCAATAAAAAATGATGTTTTTCTCCTCAAGGATTCCCAATGCGTGCCGCTAGCCCGTTGCGCACCAGCTCCTCAATGTCCAGACGGTCTCCCCCCACTGCAGGCGCCGGATGACTCCGGTCCCCTGGTGTGCGGCCCTCGGGCTGCCGCCTGTCCTTCCACCCACGCGTGCCGCTTCGCTCCTCACGACTCCAGCCCTTCGCTGTGCTGTCCTAAACCTAGTGAGTATTAAAATAATTTAATAAATAATGGTTTATACTCCAACATAACAGGTTTCCCTACTTACACTGTCAGAAACAAATCACAATTTTATAGGTTGTATGGCGAACCTATATGTAACCTATATGCAACCTATATACCTTACCTATAACCTATACCTATATTATGAATATTTACCGCCGCATGTAAGGTGCAAATTAGAGTTGGCAGCTCCGCATCGCATCGCTTTACAATATGCCTGCGTACATTTTACATTACAAGCTAACGGAAATTACAGGTGGATAATGTTGATTTATATAAAAGTTGGGCATGGAAGAGATCGTTTTGAGCAATAAGGCCGCCCATTGTAGGCCAATAGGTATATCTATATATTTTAAGCTATTTATATATATAATTTTAGGGAAAAGCATGGGCTAATAAATATGACGATGCATCATTGGCCAATCCAAGTAATACACAGAATGAACAGATGGAGAAGAAAAGTTCGCAGAACCGAATCTACAAAAAGTTCACTTCGGTGTCCCAAGAGAAACGTTGTTATTGCAAGTTGAAGAGAAGATGTCCTTTTCCATTTGCTCATCACTATAATCCGTTCTTTGCACCCTAATAGTGTAGCTATTAAATTAATGGTTCAAAATCCTTATCCAATATTCTTTCCACCAGGAACCGTATGCTTCGAAAGCAAGGACGAAGGCACGTGCTCATCAGGCGAGGTCCTCAACGTGACGCGGTGGCATTTCAACAGAGATAAGAACCGCTGCGAGAGGTTCCGCTACCACGGCTGCTCTGGCAACCATAACAACTTTAGAAGCAAGGAGGAGTGCAACACTGTGTGTCCAGGTTCGTTGTTCTAAAAGTTTGTACAAGATAAAATAAAATTAAATAAAAAAATTATTTATTTCCTCTCACAATGGTGGTTAACAATAATAAGTACAATTATATAATTAGTGAACATATTGACTATAATGAGAGACTGGTGCCTACTGTAGGTCTTATTTAAAAGCCTGTAATGCAGGACACCAGTGCCCCCACCTCAGACATTATGGTTAATCATAATATAAAGCTATGAAGCCGTTATATATGATAATAATGTTATCTGCAAAGATGATTTGAGTACAATTCGCTAGGGTAATTTCGCCGGTTTTCCGGCCAGCGTTAGTTTGCGGCCAATCGGAGACTTAGCTTCAGAAATTCTTAGAAAACAAGACGTCTATCTCTATTTTTCAAATAAAATTTAGTCCTTGACAGAGAGGGATAGACGGCTAATCCTTGTCAACATATAACGATCGTATAGCATTATCAGAATTGTAACAAATCACTGTTGATTTTTGTGTCTACACTAAGCGTGTTTAGTTTCGTACAAAATTACAAAAAAAATAGTGAGCACGTGATGCATTTGGAGTAAGTATTTCATGATATATCCATGTATTACTGAGTGATAGTGTTTAAACTGCTTTAATAATAGATTTTTAACGTATTTTAACAATTTTTTAAACAAAATTATGTAAAAATACGTAAAATAATGAGTGGTCGCGAACTAAAATATAATTATAAATGAAATTTTAGTTTGCGGCCATATGGTCGCAAACTGACTACTCGGTTTACTTTTTTATTTCTTTCTGGTTTCCATAATATTGAAGGTATTATAATTCAGTTAACCTTTTTCACATTTGCTAAATGGCTTCTTTGGTTTCATTAGTTTGCGGCCATCTAAATATTCGTAAATAGTACAAATACTCCACACATCCACATACAGGTCGCAAACTAACGTCAAGACTTTAGTTTGCAACTTGGATGAACGTCATTTTGCGACCGCCTCAAAATGTATGGAAAATTAATGACCGCTTACTGAATGTGGTCATTTGATGCCTTCATTATACGACCACTTGAATTAAGTTCATATTATTGCAGTTTGTGTTAAAGAATGTGCTCAACACTAAAGAAAAAGGAGACTGAGTTAAAATACGAATTAGCTCTGAGAGTTAACCGTGCAGGAGGATTCGGTATAAGAAAAAATATGTAGAAGGATAAAAGAGTTGACGAATTTAAATATAAGAGGACTAGGGAAAGACGGGGAGAAACAAATAGGTAATAGGTAGGGAGGCCAACGGAGATGAAGTCCAGTCATTCAGGGAAGCCATGGTTGAGCGTATGAGCTTGGCCTGAGAAGCTGTTTCCGATTGGGGAGCAGCTAATTTGGTTAAGTTTAATGCTACAAAAACCCAGGCGTGTCTATTTACCGCAAAAAGGAGTCGATTCATTGAAACTCCTTCTTTCCAAAATGTTTCTTTACCGATAACTAACCAGCTCGAGTTACTAGGAGTTACTCTCACGCCTGACCTTAATTTTGGGAGTTACATCGAATCTAAGGCTCAATTGGCCGCCAGGAAGTTGGGTATTCTGGCAAAGGTGAGGCAATATTTTACACCGGGACAGCTGCTAACGCTGTACCAAGCACAAGTTCGTTCGTGTTTGGAGTACTGTTCTCATCTTTGGGATGGTGCTGCCAAGTACCAGCTTCAGGCACTGGAGTCAATTGAGAGACTTACGGAATCTCGGCTGCAGAGCCTTGAACGTCGTAGAATGGTCGCTTCGCTATCGGTCTTCTATAGGATTCATTTTGGAGAGTGTGCGCAGGAATTACACGCACTAATTCCTCCACGCCCATTCTATCGACGGTCGTCCCTACACACGTACAAACATCCCTACTTAGTCGCGCTACCAACAGCCCGCACCAAGCGTTTTGCTTCGTCGTTTCTGATGAGAACTGGTCGCATTCCCCGAATTCGTGTTTCCCGAGCGGTACAACTTGGGTATCTTCAAGGCACGAGTGAATAGGTACCTTTCTAGGCATCATACGTGATCCATCGTCGACCGCATTTTCACTTTAAATCAGGTGGGATGTGGTCAAACGTAGGCCTATTTTGTATAAAAAGAAAAGTGAATGGTTCCTTCCTTACAAAATTAAACAGTGGAACATGATAATATGCTGTGGGATACGCAGATGATATTATAGTGGTAATGATCAATGGCGAATTTCTAGATATTGTATCCAGAATTTTGCTACAGGCTCTAAAGATAATGGAAGAATGGTGAAAGTGAAAAGTCACTTTAATTCGGCACAGAGTTGGAATGATCTATGGGTAACGACAAGACGTGAAATATCCCAGTACGTCCTTAGAGAAGGAGCTCACATGGAATCTGAACGCCAAGAAGGTGACAGAAAAAGCTATAAGGGTTTTACTATGTGTTGGTCAGCGTATGCCATACCCGGGGACTTCGTCTTCATCTACACTTCAATGATACGCCCAATCTTTCCTACGGCAGCGTTTCATGCTGGCTTATAACCGAACTTACATACAACAGGAGATGAAAGCGTTTTACATACTCCAAGTGCAACCAGATGCAGACTGCCGCAGGCCGCATTTGGTATACAGATGGTTCAAAAACGGGATCCGGTACAGCATCAGGTATCTACTCGAAAACTTTATAACAGTCTGGGTCTATACACTACCGTTTTTTGGTCGGAGATGTATGCCATTATAGCATGCGCTGAAGAAAACATAAAGAGGAATGTGAAAGATAAGATCATATTATCTACATTCTCAGTAACAGTCAAGGCCTTAAGTTTCTGCAGACTCCTCGTTCCTCAGCTCAAAACTAGTCTTGGATGCTGTGAAGGCTTTAAACAAAGAAGGCTGCAGCAACAGAGTACAAGTTTGGGTACCGGGCCATGTTGGTATATAAGAGAATGAGAAGGCTGATGGACTTCTCAGAAGAGGATCAGCAAATGACCAAGTTAGGGTCTGTCAGCATGCACTATCAATAGCCAGCATAGTAAGAGAGAGAAGTAGAACTTAGTGGGGTCACCGCTTTAATTATCCACTTCTTCGAAGAGTAGGAAATGATAAAGCAGGGGTAAACACCATAGATCCCAATGCGTCGATGCGTTGCTGGCTTTTACAGTCGGGCGACACTGGGTTGATGACATCACAGCGATCGGAGAAAAGACCTGGATGCGAACTGCTCGGGATAGAGTTGCATGGCACGAAGGGGAGGAGGCCTTTGCCCAGCAGTGGGACGATATGGCTTGACAATCATGATGAGGTTCCTCGATTTTAAGCATGGTTTTTAAAATAAAATATTTTGAATAATATGGAAAAATATACAATAGAACATTTCAAAAAGAAGGGAGAGGAGAGGAGGGAGTTTATAAATGAAGATATAATTCATTATATTTTATTTAATAAAATAATTATCGTCATTTTGTTAGAATTTTAGTGGCCGTAAACTAAGATGAGGGTGGTCGCATATTAACAAAAGTGGCCGCAAACTAGTGAAATAGCTACTTTTGGAGAAAAAAATTTTTTTCTTCAAATTTTAATACTATTACTACTACTTTTTAATTTTTTAAATAAAACTTGATCATGTATAGATCCGCAAGAAAGATTTTTCATAACTGTCAAGAAGATTTTTCATATTAATAAGCTAACCTAAAGTGGGGAACTCCACTAATCGGTCGCAAACCAGCGAAATGACCCTACTTAATCTATTGTTGTGATGAGGTTAAACATGAACTGATGTTTGTAGAAAATGATGACGTGAAAATGTTTTGATGGAAGGAAACAACTGGATTAAGTATCTAAAACTGGCGGTATACATAGATGATTCACAGATTCCGGATTAGAATAGAATAGAAATTCTATTCTATTCACAGATTCCGGGATCGCGCGTAAAAGCCGTGGAATTCGAACATTACAAAAATCCACCCCGCTTTCCTTAGCGATCCGCTAGTATGACATCAACTATGTGGAATTTAAGTCTTTAGTTGTAACTAGATTGTAGCAGATGATACAGAAAACGTGTGTTTTGTTTTTAGGTTTTGATTACCTTTTATTCACACGATAGATATGACTTAATTTACGAGTTATGTCTTAAAGGTATCAACTTAGCACCCTAACATGGCATGGGAAAATTAATATTATCCGATTATGATCCGCTGGATAATTGCATGGATAATTGCAGGTATATATATATAAAAGTCACAGGAAAGCATATAATATGATTTTCGTCATGCACAAAGCCTTACAAACAGGTGTATTTTTCTAACATAAACCTATTTATGATACAGTTGAAGGGGAAACAGCCAAACTGTCCCAAAAAACGAAGACTGACAAGATGGAAGAAGGCAAGACCTTTGAGCAACACACAATAAATGTTTATCAATATGATGTGCTAATTATTTGTCTCCACTGCAATACTGCACTTGTTCTAATCGCACGATTTACCTACAAACCAGAGGGTCTATTGCCTATTAGCGCACTAGTGACTTTACTACAAACTATAAACCTACAAAAATAAAACGTTCTCAGTTTCATAGAGCACCAGAGTTAAAAGACGTTTCTTAAATTTATCATGTACCGTGTGGATTACACCACAAATTAGCAAAATGCCTTATTTGCTTTACCGCTCTATGTCTCGAAGAAAATTTTATTTTTGTCGCTTAATAGTGATATTCACTAGTGTGCGGTAGTCAATAGGCTCTCAGGGTGAATATTGGACACACAGTTACTTTAATAACAAAATTTGATCATAATATTTGCAATGCACGGGCACGAATTAATAACAATCATTTTCGTAGGTGGTAAAATAAAATAATGGTTATGGAAAAGGATTTGCTAACCAAGCATGCCATTTGCAGATTTAATGAAAAAGGTGTAGGAGGTAGTCGACAGATCATGTTGCAGGCTTTGAAGGAATGTTGGTTCCCTGAAACTGCAACATACAAGTTGGCCACATAACCAATAATAATTGTAACCTTTCATGTAATTAGGGTAACCTGTTCTATACTCCAATAGAACAAGTTCAACCCCAACTTAACAAATAATAAACTTTATAATTGTATATAAAAAAAAAACCCCCAACTTAACGCAGTAGACACAATTTAAAATGTCCTCTTTAAGTTATTTTTTACTAGAAACATTAATAACGGTGAATTCCGTCTGTTAAAAATGCCATAACATCATCATGGGATGACAATAAAAGATCATAATATACCTAATTAGGTACGAACCAACGAGACGAGACGAGAGGGTAACGAGAAGTAATTACTTCTCGTAATTATAGCAATACAATAAAGCAACTTATTTAAAAATATTTTCTATTTATTATTTACTTCTTCAGTACTAAGTCCGTGCGAGCGGCTACGAGAGAAGAACGAGCTGGCTTCGAAGAAGTACGGGAAAGGAACTTTCATTCCTGTTTGTGACGTCACTGGAGCGTGGGAGCCGGTGCAGTGTATGGCACATATTGGTGAGTATTTAACTTTGGATAACTTATATTATCTTTGTGGCCCGTAGTCACTTAGGAAACCTTATAGTTTTATTCGTAGCTTTCAAGAAAATTTCCTTAGAAACTCACTCGCACTGGCAAACAAAATTGACTCTGATCATAAAAATAAAAGACTGTTCAAACCTGTGCTATTTCGCTAAAATATCGCTCAGGTTTAAATAGGCCTTGATGATTTCTTTCACATTTTGGATTTATTGACTAACTATAGTCCTTTCCTTTCCTTGACTATTCAAAGACTATCCCAACCAGTAGTTCCTGCATGTTGTTAAACGAATTTAATTTCTATATGGAACTAAGTTGAGTTAAAAGCTAAAGCTGGCAAATAACTCTATCCAAAAGAAGTGCTTTGCTTCCCTTTCATACCACATTTATTAACGACATTGTTGTGGTCGTTTCCAGATGTGTGCTGGTGTGTGAGTGCGAGAGGCGAGCCGCTGAAGGGTTCGTTGGTTCGTGGAGCGAAACCTACCTGCAACTTCAGGCAGGCTCGCAAGTGGATCTCGCGGGACCCTCTCGATGAACGGGCTAAGGCTGATGAAGGTAAGTTTAAATAAATCATGGTATATCTAGGTAGATGTAGGTATGTCCATACAGTCTAATATTTTAGATAATATCTAGATGGAAATGTTTATTCACTAAACAAACTCTTCATGAAGGGGTCTAAAGTCTAAGCCCTAAAATGTAACAAGTAATTTTCGTTTTTCTTTGCATACTGAATTGCCTAGCTAAGAATTCGTGATATGTCTACGACTAACGACATCATGGTAACCAGGGGGAGGGCATCGGCGGATTTTTTGTATATCAACACTGGTTGTATTTGCTACCCTACTCGTAGCGCCACGTGACGCGCCGTTTAGTAGCGGCCAGTTTAAGGAACTACGCGGACCTCACGGAATATTCTCTTTAACAAAAAAATCACGACTTCTTATTTTTTTATAAAACTGTTTACCGTATTATTATATAATAAAGTATACATATAAAATATCTAAATTTATTAAATCGATTTTAATATCCCCAGAAATGTAAAATAATCCTCAAAATTATGATATTTTTTTGTTCTAGTGAGGGATCAAGTTATACTGGTCAGGCAAATTGCCTCTCTTTCTAATAAAGCGTTTTCTCCAAATAGCTATCCTTGTCTACTGACTCTTATTTAGCCAGTGTTGTGAATATTTTGACGATTGAATCGATGCATGATAATCGATTAGAGGACAAATGCATACCATATCTTCGACCAGGTCTAATTGCATGCTATCTTTAGGTACAACTAGCGCATAATATGTTCAGTAGGCCCATGTTGACGACTCATAGTTCAGTACGACTACTACGGAAATTCATTTATTCCTATCCAGTTTTACCCATTGAAAAGTACCTACTGTTACCTATTGTCAAGAGCCTAGAGAGACTTATAGAGCCTAAGCTACCTATTATACCAAATTTGATTAGTTCAGCTGTAAATATGTTAAAAATAGCTAATGTGTAATGTGTATGTTCATTAGAAAATATTCCAAAATAACATTGCAAGAAATGAGTTTTAAGGGGTTTGCCCACTATACCGTACCATATGCCCGTTTGCATTTCTTCTTTCTCTCGTATTTTGCCCGTGTTCAAAACAGAATCTAATCACGAGAATGCAGTACCAATATCATTTTTGCATGCCTATCAATATAATATGTTGCTTACATGTTCAAGCGTCTTTACGTGTTAACCTTTTTCGTTGAACTGGCAACAGATGAACTTAGATGAGTTTTCTTTATTAATAATGAAAATAAGTTTATATTATTATCTTTTTATCGGTCATCATTCGTGGCTAATCCCGTACACTCACTGCATTCTGGTCCCCAGTCCCCACACGCAGTTGTTTGGCAACATCGCATGCCATGGATAGACCTGTCAGTATCAGCAACATATACTCAGCGATATTTATTGTTAACGCTCCGTGCAAGGCTCGCAACGATGTTCTCTTACTTTTTAATACATACAATACTGCCGTGGTACATATATAATATATAATGCGGTTATCTACCAAAACCTAATTTTAAGCTATGAGCAATAAATAAATGAAAATAAGGTTCATAATGGCATGGGCCAGATGTTTATCTTTGTAAATAAACGGCATAAACTCACTTGTATTTATTTCGGCTTTGTGCCGACCGGTTCAATCCTGTACGAGGATCTACTTTAAGGAGTAGCTGCAGTCGGCACGAAGCCGAAGTAAATACAAGTGAGTTTATGCCGTTTATTTACAAAGGTGAATACTCACGTATCGTTTAGTGTAAAAAGAGCCTGATGTTATTTTTCGGTTTGGCATGTTCCTAAGACAATTATTATTATTGTATGATACGGTATAATGGACAGTCGCCTTGAAGTCCATGTCATTTATAAGTTGACAACTAGAGCAGATGATTTTTTATAGTGGGTTATTCTCATAAAATTTTATCGTGGCAGTATCGTCCTAATTTATTTTTTAACCCCCCACGGAAAAATACGGGGTGTTATAAGTATGACGTGTCTGTCTGTCTCTGTATTACGGATTTTATTTTTTATTTTTTGAGATTGTTTTTTTTTTAGGTAGAAATAGTCTAAAGTGTTCTTAGCCGCCTTAAATGGTGCTTACATTTTTTTCCACAACTCCCTCAACGTGGGAATTAAACTAAAAAGTTTGATTAGTAGAAAACTACAAACTATAATAAACAGATTTTAATAAACTAACATCTGAAAAACTAAAAGATGGTTGCAACCATAAAATTACATATTTTGAATGCGTTGGAGGTTTTTTTTAATATAATTCACTTGTGTTGTAAAAATTGGGTAGTTCCCGTGTTCCCCACTATTCGTCCCACTAGTGGGGCAGGTGGAACTGTCAAATATTTTTTGCTTCTCACGCGCCCCACTGATTGCGTTTTAGTGTGGCGGGTGATAATATTAAAAAAGTACACTTCACGCGCCCCATCAGAGCGCTGTAACTCATGCAAAAATATAATTTATTGGGCACGACTAAATGATGAATGGTGTTATTAATGCAAATATTTTGCGAAGAACTAGGAGATCAGAAATTATAAGAAACTATGTACTATTTAGTAGACAAACAACACATAAGAAAATCATCCCATCTGATAATATATTATTAAAATCTCGTATTGCGGTGATTTTAGTCGCACTTTCCTGATTAATTCGAACTTTTATGTACCTTTGTGTAATTTACATGAATGGGATAACATGTGTTTTTTTCATTAATAGACGCAGGTACAGGCAAAGCAGTACAAGTCAACGAATACTCGTATGTAAGACTTCATTTCAATTATGATCTCCTGGTACCTTTTTCTTGTTATCTACCTTGCAAATATGTGAAAGTGATGGAAGAAATGAAGGGTCTTGAGGAAATCTTCATTTCAAATGACAGCTATCAAAATTAAAATATCAATATCTCGGAAAGTTCTCGTAGTCTTAGGCTGATGGTGTCTTGGAAGAACCCGCCCCACCAAAGCATCACGCGGCGCTGCGAGTAGGTTAGTGAAAACCTACAGTATTGATATACAACTATAAAATTTGCTAAAATATAAAAATGCTCCGATGCCATTCCCCTGTTTTCGATCGAGATACCTACAAATTTAATATTTCCTTTTTTATGAGTGGATGAGAATATACCATCCACATCATGAAAACGTCATTTTTTGTTATAGACTAAAATAAGTTCCGAACAAGAAATGAAAACTCTTTTTAAAAGTTATTCACCAAAAACTAAAACATAAAAACCTGACCTCTTTTTAACCCCGAAGCAAAAACGACGGGGTGTTATAAGTTTGACGTGTCTGTCTGTCTGTCTGTGGCATCGTTACTCATGTACTTTGTCTTACTTCTGGGTCCCGTACAGATGAACGGATTTTGATCTTGTTTTTTTGTTTGAAAGTAGAGTCGAAAGGTAGTCGAGAGTTTTCTTAGCCGTGTTTGGTGGAAATCTAAAATGGCCGCCGCTACAATTTGGCGGATTATTTTTTTTCTTCACAACCTCGTCAAATGTAAGGGTATGAAATGAAAGGACTTGACTAGTAAAATATATGCATTACATTTAATACATTTAAAATCCTAGATGGCCACCGCTAAAAATAGCTGATTAATTATTTTCTCCATAATCCCGTCAATGTGGGCATCAAATGAAAGTTGAAAGGGCTTGACTAGTAGTAGTATGTAGTATATATTATTAAGATAAATTTAAAATCAAAGATGGCCACCATCCACAAAATAGGTAATTTTGAAAGCGTTGCGTAGGGGGCAATTTTTGTTTAATTTTATTCACAAGCTTTTTTTACATTCGCCTGTCCTGTTGTCTATAATCAAATCTTGCAAGTAAAATTTAATCTACTTCCCAGTTTTCAATTTAGCTTAAACTTTGCATGCATGAGTATAAATCGGATGTCTTTAAGAATCTAAATTTATATATGGAAAGAGTGACTGACTTATTGACTGACTGATCTATCAACGCACAGCCTAAACCGATGGACGGATTGGGTTGAAATTTGGAATATTAATAGGGTTAATGACGTAGACCTCCACTAAGAAAGGATTTTGCCATGCGGGCAAAGCCGCGAGCATAAGCTATTATTTTATATTTGACTTGTTTAAAACTAAAACGCTATTTTTGCTATAAGATGAAATCGGAACTAACAATGTCTTTGGAAAGCAAAAATCTTCCTTTATGATTTCCGACATTAACACCATTTAAAACAAAAGATCAGATTTGCAACCGTGCGTATGTTCTGCCTCTTAGTCAAAAATATTATATTATCGCTTTGTAATCGATTACTTGGCATAATCGAGTTTTAAATTGAAACTTTTTCGTTGCCCATCACTAAAACCAGCGTAGCCAATAGGAAAAGTGGGCGGAGTCGTCAAATTGTGAAAAAATTTATTTCAAGGAAAACTTTGTCTATTGCCCCTCTATTGGATATGTCCTCGATGATGGTAACTAACTGCTTCAATTTGATAAGTTGTAGCTTTTCAGAGTGCAAACCTTGGTTTTAATTTTCTACAACGAGCTGGAATTCCCAGTGCAATGTAATAAGTTTAAATGTGGTACCGGATGTGCTGTGCATAGATTCGATGAATACCTTTTCGGCAACTCTATTGCAGCAATAAAAGGATTCTTATTGAAATAGATCTAAATATGATACGTTTCCAATTTCAGTTCTAGAAGAGCTCATCAGACAGATGACAGCGTACAGGATAGACGAGTTCGAAAGCGACGATGATGAAGATGATGACGACTTGGAGAGCCGCGAGGGTGATGTGCTGGTCACTGAGGTGGTGGAACCCAAGGTAATATTACTTCTTCAGCTAAATTTCTTGATTTGAAAAAGTTTTATTTGATATTTTCCACCATCTTTATCATTCATCGTACATATAAGGCCGTGGATCTGATCTTGTTCATTAGCATCCCCCGTTCGTTGGCATTCCCTTTGTTCTATTAAATTAACTTAGTGACTGATTTTAATTTGTATTCGGGATTTTACTTGGGAATCTCCAAACAATTCATTTTATGTGTTTTACAGTTGGCAGAATCGACCAAAAAACAAGACAAACCCTTGGAAGTGCACGTAGAGAAGATCTCTTTCAAGACCAAGTGCCAACTGATGCAAGAGGAAGTTGAAAACGGTACGGAAACATCATAATATAGTAGATACTAACTTAAAGACTTTTCAAGAAATGTCCAGACACAACCTATTTGATGGAATATCAAATATTTACTTGCGTCAATAACTCCTAAAATAATTACATTATTTTATCACAACCAAGTGGCTTCAATTTTCTTTTACATGAGCCTAAGAAGAAGAACAGAGAAGACGATGGCAAATAGGAATCATACTCAATCTAAAAATTTCCAGCGAAACAAAATTTTATAAGACAGACTGCCAGCAACAAAGATATCTCAATACAATAAATCTTTTAGGGCAATAAATTAAAACTTATACAATAATTGGAAACACTCTTTTTCTCGCTAAAACCACTCGTTAAACTGTCGTTTTCTTATGGACAGGAGAGGAAGCCCACAGGCCTAACTGCCTCCCCGACGGATCATTCTCCCCGCGGCAGTGCTCCCGCGGCCGCTGCTGGTGCGTGGACGCGGCGGGACAGAGAAGGCACGCTGCTGCCGTCTCATCTATGCCTGACAACTGCGGTAAGCAAATCCTAGTGTACTCTTTCAAGCAAAAACCATTGAACGAAGAGAACTGAGCGATGAAGATACTGGAAGAATAGTAACTGAAAAA
Source organism: Hemithea aestivaria (assembly GCA_947507615.1). NCBI lineage: Eukaryota > Metazoa > Arthropoda > Insecta > Lepidoptera > Geometridae > Hemithea > Hemithea aestivaria. The sequence continues at coordinate 3,803,841 of OX382344.1, read as the reverse complement.
ATCAATTTGATGATTTTTAACTTGATTTCTCTGTTGACTATAACAACGCTGAATAGTTTGTTCTACTTGTTAATGAGTGACAAGACAAGCAAATGAGGTGAACACAGAACACATCAGACACTTATGACACAAGGCCACCCAGTGTTTTAAATTTCAAAATTCTGCGCAGTGCACCTGCACCTGTCATTCTGAGATTTTAGTTGTTGAATATCATGATGCCCAGTATCTAATTTTGCTTATCCATTACCCCTTTTTCTTCCAGAACAAACCCAAATCGAATCAGCAATCCTCGAACTGGAACTGCTCGGAGCCGCGGAAGACGCAGCAGAAAGATCGCGAACGACCCTCGCCGAGAAGCTGACGTCACTTGGTATCCGTGTACCAGTAGCCTTGGCTAAAGAACGGGGGATGGTGAAACTCAGAGCAGCTCTACCTGGTCCTAGGGCTGTGGACGTCGTCTACCATATTGAAAACATGGTGAGTTTGGATGCTTCTAGAAGCAATTAGAAACAGACGTGCCTTGGTATCCGTAAATCGTGAACCAGTTGCTTTGGCTAAAGAAACACGGCGAAGCTCAGAGCGGCTTTACCCGGACCCAGGGCAGTCACAGTGGACGTCATAAACCATAACAATACCATATTGCGAACAATGGGAGTTAAGATGCTTCTGGAAGAAACTAGAAACTTGAGCGGGGGCTCCTAATCCAAGTTTCATTTGGTTTAATTACCATGACCTTACCCAGTAAACGCGTTGGGGGTTTCCCAAAGGTTATCTGGCCAATCGAGGCTTCAAATATTTTTTGGATTGTATGTAAGTTATAAAAGTGTGATTTTCTTGTTAATTTCAGGTGAAACAAGAGAAGCTATCCGGCGTGAAGTCAGGCGAGGAGGTGTTACTGGCTGACGTGATACGCAGCGAGTACAGGCTAGTGCCGCCTTCACCCGCGCTACTGCACCGCGAGATACTTACTGAATCTACTGTAAGTATTGCCTATAGAAATAAACTACAAAAAAGTTGAAAAAAGAATGTATAATTAAGTAAATGAGCGAATTTACTACATATTGGTGAGGTGGTACACATTGGTTGAATGAAACAATTTTAGTTGTATTTTTACTACGTGCCGAAAATATTCTTGAACATTTTTTTTTTATTTCCAGGTATCAGCTTCAACATCCTACCATACAGCTCTAATAGTACTTGCAGCAACTTCAGCATTTATAATAAGCGTCCTATGCGTATTAGTAATGTTATATCGAGCTAGATTACAAAGGGAGCCACAAAAAGCTGAACGTTTCTTACCCCCAGCGCCTCCTGTTTACGTTCTCTCAGCTGATGAAAAAGCCGAGTTAGCGCGGGTTTTACATGCGCCACCGCCACCCGTCCCGCCCGAAAATGATCCAAGAGTTTGAACTTCCGGGAACGGCGCAACACTAGTACAGTGTTGCCATGCGCAAACTTCAAAATATGCCGATTGTAGGCGAGGCGATTTTGTTACGAATTATTATGTTTTTGCAATAACCTAACTTGATATTCTTATTTTCATGTTTGTATTTTTTTGTTTGAAAAGTTTAGGAAATGTTTTTCTTATAATCTTTAATACGTTCGTCTGTGGTGTATAAAAGTTAGGAATAACGAAATAACGAAAATATAGGTAGGTACTTTCCAAGTATTATACTTCTCATATAATAAACAGACTTTCAGAAATATTACACATTGTATTTAATAAGTGTAGGTAGTTACTCGATAAGTTATTCTGAAAATATAGATTTAAGAGAAAATAATAATGAGAAAATGAGGCTATGGACATTATGAATCAATGTGTACCTACTGACGAAAGAGTTTTGAATAATAAATAAATGATAATGCAAATTCTTCTATAATAATGATAAATCAGTGTATATTTGGTAAGAATTCCTCTTAATTAAAACAGGGGGGAAAAACACCTGTTAAAATAAAAATTGATGTTTATTCTATTTTCTGTCTTCCTCAGCACTCATCACTTTAAGATCTTTCGACTATTATTATTGTTACATTAATAATTGTAATTATAGAAGAGGTACTAAAGTAATTATAGGGTCCAAATTAATATTGGCTAGTGTAGTTGTGTCGACGGTCTACATTTTATTTGGTTTGATAACAATAAACAACAGGACAATGTTCAAAATTACCAGTAATGCCTTCAACAGTGCCCTATTTCTATGTAGGTACTACCCTCTTTTCCCAACTTTTATAATAATTATATCATAGTATTAGATAAACATTCCCAGTAGATGCAAACATAATATTATATTTTAATAAATATTGTTAAGTTTTTTTAGTGGTTGTAAGTATTCGTATTGTAATTATTGTAGTTCACGTAAGAGCGCGCGTACTTCCAACGCGCACTCTCACGCGTATTTTAGTTCCTTTCGTTGAGTCTCGCTCTTGAAAATGTATGCCTACCCTCTCCCAAAAAATAGTGTAGTGAGCCCCAAAATGTTTTCCAAGAACGTGGCTCGACGTAGAACTAATCTAGTCTTTTCTCATTATCCATTACGATTCTACTGAACTGAATCTCATGAAATCATCACAAATAAAATAAAATATTCCTTTACTGCCTGTTTTGTATTACTTGTAAATAAAATTATAAGCTTCCATCACCTGTTTAAATTTTTGGTCTGAAATCTAATATTACCTATGTAAATTAAAATATGTAAATTACTTAGTAACTAGGGATATCCTTTAGATAAATTAAAGAATTTATTCACATGTACTATATTTTATTTTATTAAAGAAAATAATAAAACTGAAAGTGTTTTATTTATTATTACACAATACATTGCATGCTTTGATTCCATAAAGTGTGATAATACTTTTTTGTCATAAAATATCAAAAATCATTAAATAAATTATTGAACATTGTGCGTCTTTTTTATGTTGGTCACCGTTTTAAGTGGTCACCATAAAAAGTATCGATTTTTCAATCGATGAATCGGCATTTCTTCGATTATGCTAATCCTATTTAGAATAAAACGTGGAACATCACAAATGTCTAATATTTTATTGATGATGGCAATACCATCACAATTCTGTCAAATTTTATCAATCACTTCCGTCAAACAGAGTAGTCATTAGTGTATATTATAATTTAAAATTATTTAACTAGATTTTGTAGATATTTTTCAGTTAGCAGTAAAAATAAATTAAATTAGTTAATTATTTTCTATTTGATAATTTTCAAGAATAAAATTATATTTAATCATACAAATTTAGAAGTTTCTTTATTGGAATTATGGAACTGTCACGTCGGCATTGACATTTCTCGCGGTTGACAAGTCGCAGGGCCGGCCCTCGGAGAAATTTATTTTAGAATGAATCAGGGAGGCGGACTCGCTTGCTGCGCGGTTTGCAGCCAGAAAACCCATCGGAGATGTGCGCGATGTCTCAATGTGTACTACTGTAATACGGAGCACCAACGGCAAGACTGGAAAAGACACAAAAGTGAATGCGCACCGAAGGGTTCGAAAGTGTCCAATTCTGGCGAAGATTCAACAGTTATCGGTGAAGCAGCTAGAAAAGATAAAGAAGAAAAGTTGGTCATAGAAAAATCTAATCAGGAAGTGTTGAACGAAAGCAGTGTTAGTGCGAGACGATTGAAAAAATCCAGGCCGAGGAAAAGCAGTAAAGAGGGTAGCAGTGCGGACAATGTTAGTAAACATACGACAGAAAACGTTAAACAAAGCGGGGACAGTAGTGTAATATCGAGTGTGTTGTGTACGAATAGGGATACGGTGTCGGAGAGTGCCATAACGTATGAGGGTTCGTCGGAAAATGAGATATTGAATGAGAATGCCCAGCAGCTGAGTACGGTGGACTTTTATGGTGGCGCGGGGGGTTCGAGCGTGTTAAAAGCAGTGAATAGGACTGAAGTGAAGATGCCTGTGTTACCAGAGCCTGTGAGACCGCGGGAGTACCCTGAGGCTTCGTTACAAGGAAGCGGGGCGCCCTTCAACCACAGTGCAAATAGTTACCTAATGGATCCGAGTGATCCATGCTATGAAGTCTGCCAAAGAGTGATAAGGGACATGACGCAGTATGGTGTGTGTGTATTGAACAATTTCCTAGGCAGGGAGAAAGGACTATTAGTGCTAAATGAAGTATTACAAATGTACAAAACAGGGATATTCAGAGTAAGTTTTATGCCATAACTTTATAAAGAAAATATCAAAGAACTTTATCACTTAAACTACACTTTAATTGATCAAGGAATCAAGCACTATTCTCTATCCCCGGTGAATAAACAGATATCTGCTAAAACTCAACTTTACTGAAGAAAATAAAAACCTTTTTTACATTAGTAACTTTTGAATTAAAAACCAGAACTTTTAATATAATATTACTTGTATTTTATTACCAGAAAAAAAATAAAATTGAGTAGATAAGTAGATTTATTTGGACCTATAGAATTTGAATATGAAATAATAGTAAAAACAAGACAATAGTGTTTATCTATTTATCTAACGGGGATCGAAAAACATGTACTGTGCAGGCATATTTGCCGTTACCTGAAGATGATTTACTTCAGCAATGGTCTTCTGCTAATGTTTTGACGACCTCAGTGGCGCGGTGGGCTAATACCTACTTGCAACGCAGAAGGTTGCGGGTTTGATTCCCGCATGAGGCAAATATATGTGTGATCCACAGATATTTGTTTCTGGTCTGGGTGGTTTTCAATATCTATTATAAGTATGTATTTACAAAAGAAAAGTATATAAGTATTATATCCGTTATCCTAATCACCATAATACAAGCATTAAGTTGCTCAGTATGGGGCTAGGTGGCACTGTGTAAATTGTTGAAATATATATATTTTTTTTTTATGTGATGAAGTAGAAGACGAGCAAGACGCTCTCCTGATGTTAAGAGATAACGGCTGCCCATAATCAGTACAGTGTTACCTAGGATTTCACAATTATGTGAAATTCTAGGAGCACTGTACCAATGCTTCTTACTCAAGGGTCATGAGATGTTAAGACTCTTTAGCCCAGTAATTTCACTAGCTACAGTGCCCTCCTACCGGAGCACAGTGATGTATGCACATCACTGCTCAGGCGGTAGAATAACTGGCACTGTTGGGGTACCCACCTAGACGACCTCCTGCAAAGGAAGTCTACCCCCGGTAAAACCCCCGGTACCCCCGGTATATTTTTTTTATATAATGTTATTGCAATGTGTGAAGCAGAGGGTAATGATTTATTCACTTGTACCTTTTGCCACAGATAGATTAACACATTGACTGCTGTGTTTCTGAGATCAGAATGCAATTGCTGAAAAACACAAAACATTGTGTTTTGTCAAAGGATTTTTCCATACAAAATTAATTTCAGGCACCTGTGATAATTCTATAAAACGCAGCCTCATCCAATGTGTTAAAAGATTAAATAAGAATAGAATACAAAACTCTTTATTGCCATAGGTAAATACAATAAAATAATCTTAAAAAGATTATGCATTATAAAAAAGTGTTACAATAATGCACAGCTTTTAGACAGCACAAATTCAAAATACCAAACTTATCACCGACAACACGGAGAATCTAAGGTGAAATTGAAACATTATAAATTAAACAAACTTAGACTAGCTACCTATACCTAAGGCAGTCTTTATTAGTCAATATTAAATATGTAATTATAAGAAATACCTTTATAAGATTCCTATTGGATTAAATTTGAACATAATATTATTACCCACAAAATACAAATTCAAGTAGATAATAGGGATGTTGACTAATTTTTGGAATTGCTTTTATATGATAGATAGACCCATTTCATAAACGTATATCATATTTTTATGCAAAAATATATGAAATTTCAATATAAAAATACGTAAATAAAAATGATTTTTTAAATACTGCCTAAAACGTTTCGAACTGTCATCTGACAGCGCGTGACGTCATACCACTGGCTGGTCCTTACGCTTCCTATGAAATCTTCCTGATTTCGACAAATTTTAATTATTCATAACTTAAAAACCACTGAACCGATTTTGATGCAACTTATGCTGTGCCCTTAGTTGGAGCATACTTAAACCAAAAATAAAGTCAATAACCAAAATGAATCTTATATTTTCAGAGAGACATTTTAGTTATTGACTTTATTTTTGGTTTAAGTATGGACCAACTAAGGGCACAGTATAAGTTGCATCAAAATCGGTTCAGTGGTTTTTATGTTATGAATAATTAAAATGTGTCGAAATCAGAAACATTTCATAGGAAGCGTAAGGTCCAGCCAATGGTGTGACGTCACGCGCTCTGATTGGCGTTCGCATTCGCGTAATAATAAGTAATTTTTTTCAAATTAAAATTGATTTTATTCAATTTTGGCTTGTAAATAGATCCTTAAAATGTGATTTTAGGTTTTTAAATACTGTCTTTTATGTGAAAAACATAACTTTATATCAATTCGTAACATGTGTCAACATCCCTATTGTAGTGCTCAAAAAACTTAAAAGTCTAACTTGAAGACCTAGAGTGCAATTAGTAACCCATAGATATGTGCATTAAATAAATAAATATTTCACACAGCCCCACCTAACCCTAAGCTAACCAACTTAATGCACATAGGATTAGGCACTGTAGCTAGTGAAATTACTGGACTGAAGATCTTATGGCTCTTAAGTAAGAAGTGTTGGTGCAGTGCACCTAGAATCACACATCATCTTACATCATTGTGAAATCCTGATTAGCACTGTACTGATTATGGGCAGCGTTATCTCTTAACATCAAGTGAGCATCCTGCTCGGCTTCTTACTTTTTGCATAAAAAAAAATTGGAAACTTTTGAATCACACACAGCTGCAGATTAAAAACATAGTAGCTAGAATGCTTATTCATTGGTAAATCAGCTGTGAATAGTGTGTATAGGATGGGTCCCAAGACACTTCCCTGTGGGACACCAGACTTTACGACATTTAGGTTAATTGTGTGCTCTCTCTGTTTCACCATGAAATGTCTATTGGGAACATATTTTTTATTAGAGTTTATATTATACTGGTTGGTTGATATCAAGTTACTAGAAATAGTCCTTAATACAATACAAACCTAGAAGCTAGAGGTAGATTGGTAGTCTTGTCACATAAAGCTATATCTTCTTTTGAATGTGTGTAGCCCACAGCTTCCGATTAAAACTAATACAAGTATTTGTCCAGGCAGGCCAGTTGGTGTCAAATCCAAAGAGCACTGAAGCACAGACCATACGAAGCGACCTCATCACGTGGCTCGACGGCAAAGAACAGCACTGCTATAACATAGGACTTCTAATGGCTAAGGTAATTTTTTGAATCATGTTACCATGTTAAAAAAAAACAAAATTAGTTACTAACATTAGTTTTTTTTTTCTTCTGTTTTTTCAGCATTTTAATTTTTGGTAAGAAGTTTTATGGGTACATTGTAAATACTTAATATTATGACACTACACATTACACATTGTATTAACATATAGAGATAGTTTGGATTACTATGTAAATTTATATACCTAAGGTAAATAATTTTGCATTTATTATTTATACTTTTTATCAGGTACATGATTAAATGGTAGGTAAGTAAATGATATTTTATGAATTATCGAATATTTCTGATTATGATTCGACGCTGCGATGGCGCCATTGATAAAAGCAACCTGTACCTACCTAATACCTATGCGAAATATTGTACCTACATATAATAATTTGCTTATTGTTATAATAAAATCTCTTGCACATATTATGGAGACGTTAGAGGCTAGGCCTAACTATGAGTTGCGGTTGCGGAATCTAACTATTAGTTGACTGTTAGTCGCAGATAGAGCGTAATTAACACTAAAATATATTTTTATTTGGGTCACTACCCACCCACTGGATTTTCCCACTGGTGGGTGGACGGGGAATTCACAATTCCCGCTCCACCCACTAGAGTAGAGTGGACGAGAATATTCCTCTTGTAATGAGGGTTTTCTGAAATAACAGCCACCTGTGATCTCTACCTAGATACGGCATTGTCGTCGCAGAGTGGTCGTCGCGATCTCCTTCTTTCGTCACTCGCTCTCGCGTTAGAGGCGCTGTCACCCAATGTGGGGTAGGACTCGTAGGACTTACATCGCGCTCTCTGTCTCTGTAAGGGGTGATCTGAATACCTAGAAAAGGGAGCCACTATTACGGGCTCTTACTACACAGACCAAATAAGAAGATTGCGGGAAGCCATTAAAGAAAAAAGACGAGGCAAACTCCGAGCTGGAGTGTTGTTTCACCAAGACAACGCACCGGCTCACAAAGCCGCCGTCGCGATGGCTGCCATTCAAGAAACGGGATTAGTATTGCTCGAACACCCACCCTATTCGCCAGACCTGGCTCCCAGCGACTTCTATCTCTTTCCTCGACTCAAGGAACACCTTCGAGGCAAATTTGAGGACGATAGCGAGGTGATGACTGCTGTAGAGGCGTTTTTGGAGGGACAAGACAAACATTTTTTTTCAAAAGGAATTATGGGTTTAGAGAAAAGATGGACTAAATGCATTGACTTACTAGGAGACTATGTAGAGAAATAATTTATTTTTTAGTTAAAATACCCTTATTTTATATTGATTATCATTACTTTTGGATCACCCCTCGTAGGCGACCCTACTTTTCGCGATTATTTGAGCATCAAGCTTCCAAAAATGTATCGTGAACAAAAAACTACGAACGACACGACGACTATTTGCTGAAAGTAATCATGAATGGCTATGCCGTGGCTGATGCATATTTATCATCGCATGATATCATTTTCTTTTGAATGATTGAACAAATTAATGAGTAATCTTTCCTATACTCGCAATATCTATCATGAAGTATGTGTGTTGCAATTTGTTGCGAAATTATTGAACATTTTCAGAGATAGGCTGAAGAATGATAATATTTTTTAATGTAGCTACATTGTACATACCCTTATTTTGGAAACATATTAACTCTATGACTAATAAAACAATTAATTTTTATAATACAAACAAATTCGATTTATTTACTAACTACGAGCTGTGTGAAACGCTATGTGCAACTAATATTATTTACTCTATCTGCAATATACACTCTACATAAATACCAGATTTTAGTATCTACTGTTCATCAGTTGTAGCATAAAAAGGCAAGATAAATCTGCTTGTCCCTCGCGAAGTATAAGCCATAGCCTAGCCATTTATTTAAAAAAAGGGATATTATCAATAGTTCTTACTTTTCGTCACATCCTGTATAAGGATTAATATGCACTCATTAGTCTCACATGTGTGAGTAGTTTTCCATATTTGTACAATTAATTAAAATGTCATTAACATAATACATTGTAATAATTTGGATTATATGTCCTCGTCATCAGCCTATGTTCGTCCTATGCTGGACATAGGCTTTCCCCATGGCACGCCACTCAACTCGATCCTCCGTTTTTCTCCTCCAACCGCTCCCAGCGACCCTCCGGATATTATCCCCTCATCTCGCCCAAGGACGCCCTACACTACGTTTGCCGAGACGCGGTCTCTACTCTAGAACACGTCTACCCCATCGGTTATGTTATCGATTCTGCGGCAAATCTGACCAGCCCATTGCCACTTCAGCTTGCTAATCCTTTCGGCTATGTCGGTAACTTTGGTTCTCTACCGAATCACCTCATTTCTGATGCGATCCTTTAGAGAGGCACCGAGCATAGCCCGCTGGATTATTTGTAATATCACCCAAAAAGGGAAAGGTACCGGCGTCTTTGAGTAGTCGATGAACATGGAACTGACTCTTAAAATTGAAGCGCTACTCCTTTTTCTGGTGTCGGTTAAAAGGTATTACCTAATTTCAAACTAAGTCTTAGATCGAATTTAGTATGTAAGAAAAGTAGAGCACTAGATATATTTTTGCAATATTCTCCGAGAGTTCACACCAAGTGCCGCTACAGTACCGGCAATCACGCCACATTCTCACTTACAAAACGACGCATGTGGCAGGTAGATGCAGTATTTTATAACTATTCATTATTTAATAGGCGGGTGTACACAAAGCGAGCAGCCTTAACGCGTGAAGCAATTGCCTCAGGAGGCTGCTCGCTCTGTGGGGACCCCCCTATTAAGTTTCAATTTTTTTGCTGGGCAAAGAAAAACCCCCAAATTCCTCCAGGCATATCTATCCTGCCCCATTTCTGGGCAGTCAGTCCAGCCACCAGTCAGGTACAGCCTAGGCCGTCTCGCCACCTTTTTCTAAGCCAGCCTTGGCGACGCCGTCTGTCCTTTGGTACCCATTCTGCAGCAATCTTTTCCCAACGGTTGGAGATCAAGCGGCTGACGCGACCCGCGACCCGTTTATTTCAATGTAGTCTTGTGTAATATGACTTAAAATTAGTATTGAATTGAATAATAAAATTGTATAATCTTTCAGGTGGACAACATTATTCTTCGAGCAAACAAAATGGCGAATAACGGAAGAATGGGGGACTTCTTCATCAATGGACGGACGAAGGTAAGTGTAATAAACTGCGCGTACTGCGGCTCGCCTAGATAAGTGCCTGGTACCTATCGCTTGAGGCTAACGCTAAAAATGTACTGAGATGGCGTTGTACTTAATAATTCATTTTTCCACGACTGTCATCTCAGTATTTTTTTTTAGCGTTAGCCACATTCGATTGGCGCTTGTCTAGAGCTAGTTTCAGAAAACTCCAAAAACAATCGACCCTTTAGCGACAAAAGCTTATTATGATAAACGTCAAACAATTTGTTGGGGTGACCGGGGACAGTAGTTGTGGAATCACGAAAGACTAACTAGAAGAGAACTAGATTTTTGTCTAGAGAAGCAGATTTAACTACTACAGTTACTACTTACAGTAGAACAATTATTTGAATTATGGGAAATTATAATATTTTCTTATGTAACTAACAACATTGTATAGAATACAAAAGAAAAGTATATAATAAGTATTATATCCGTTATCCTAACCACCATATACAAGCATTAAGTTGCTTAGCTTGGGGTTAGGTGGCGCTGTGTGAAATGTCATGATATAAATAAATAATTTATTGTCTTGTATTTTACGGTCCATCTCTGTAGCGAGTGGCAGATATTGAATGAAATCCTCAATTGTAGTAGTCACTTTTTTTTTTTTTTTTTTTTTTTTATGTAATAGGTGACAAACAAGCAGACGGCCCACCTGATGGTAAGTGGCACCGTCGCCTATGGATACCTGCAATACCGGGGGTACCGCTGGTACGTTGCCTACCTTTCAAGACTCTATTCACTTGCCTTTTGAAGAGTCCCATGTTGAAGCTCAACGGAAATACCGCAGGCGGAAGCTCATTCCACATTTTGCAGGTGTACGGCAAAAAGGAGCGACTAAATCGCACAGTGCGCGAATGCCAAACATCAATAATGTGTGGATGGGCTTTAGAGCGGTGTCGGCTCGTGCGGTGATAAAAGCGCGACGCCGGGATTAGGTCGAATAATTCATCGGAACACTCCCCATTGTATAGGCGATAAAAGATGCAGAGGGATCCAACGTCCCTACGAAAGCTGAGCGGTTTTAGGTGTTCGGTAAGCTTGGGGTCGTTAACAATTCTGACAGCTCTACGCTGTAATGCATCAAGAGGGTCAAGCTGATACTTGGGTATACCACTACACCACTACCACTTAAATTATAATGAAGCATAATTTATTACATAAACATTAGATTGTCTAATCATTTGTTGTATCATTAGAATATTGAATACTTGGGTGGTCTGCGTTAGTTTAAATTATTATGAGTATACTGCCCATTCAGAGAAGAGTTAATTACTTTGTAACCAAACTAATTTCTGTATAATAAAGATCCGTAACATAGAGCATTCGTTTGTAATGTAACGTTACAGAATTACAGTCAAGCATTACATCAATTAGGGAGGGGAACCAAATTTGCTATGGTTTATAGAAAACTAGATGTTCCCAGCGGATTTACTGGCTGAAAAGTAGCCTTTATGATATTTCAGGCCTTAGCTATTCACCAAATTTCAGCTTATTTGGTTCAGGCGTTTAGGCGTGAGGAGGTAACAAACACACACACACACACACACACACACACACATACAGCATAAATCCATTCTTTCGCATTTATAATATTAAATGGATCAGTTGGATGTACAAAGGCACAACACATGATGTAGGTATATTGGAATTATTAGTTCTATTTTTGCTGTTCTAAAAGAATTCTTACAAATATTTTTCAGATAAGATAAAAAACTAAAAACACAGTTTTCCTCGCAAGTATTTATTTATCAATTTTCGCATAGTAATCTAGGCTTGAGTTGCAAACAAAATATATCGTAAAATCGCGATACGTTACTAATCGCGAACGAGATATCGAATCGCGAGATAACAACCAAAATAAACGCCCGCGTAGTATGTAGTAAAACGACAAAGATAATAAAACCATTGAGGGAGGGCGCTGGTGTCGCTGTTTTTATATCCTAACAGCTTATTGAATGATTACTGAAGAGAAGTAATAAGAATGTTTTAGTGGTTGGCCTCTATTGCAGAGGCCGCCTGGGGACCACACCTTTTTTTGTTGCTATTGATTCCACACCTTTGCCATTGATACTTCCGTCAACCACAAATACTGAAGAGCACATCTACCAGCTAAATTATTGTCATGACGAGTTTTCAAGACCTAATATCTAAGGGTGACAGTCTCAATGCAGCGCATAATTTTGTATTTCAAAACACTGGATGGCACTAAGTCTGATATGTCAATCATGATGCCTTACCATTTCATCATGCACCTGCTTTCCCAGTCGTGTCACTTTATCATAAAGGATCGTTTCTTCGTAGTTTGTGGTACCATATAAAAATAAATCATTGCTCCAAAACCTGTCCTTTGCATACAAATTATGAGTTATATATAGGAATATGTGGCGAGCATCGGGTTTCGTTCACTTGCATAAAAAAGGTTCAATGATAAAATTTGTAGAAAATTAGTTCAAATAAATCGTATTAGTTCCAAATTTATCCGCAGCACCGTAGATAGTGGTTAGTTGGTACTCACATTAGTGCGCATGCGCTCTCGTGGTTTTGCGTACGTGACCGGCGGCATGACAGCGCGGGTGGGGGCGCCACTATAAACAATACTCGTTAGATACAGTAGGACTGCGGTGCGAAAGGAGTGTGAGTAATCTACGTGTAGAATGTAGGGCGTTTTGATTAGACAGACTGTCGTGAAATCGTTGTGATAGTCTCGTTCTTATGTATTTCATTTATAAGTAGGTACAACTTTTTTGATACAAGAGAAAAATCACACAAAATTGTTGAAGCTGTTTCCGAAAGATTCTATAATAAATATACTACTTAATTTAAGTAAGATTTTTATGTTTTATAAGGACCTCCTAGTAAGTAGGTATATTAGATTTGAGCTTTATCTAGTACTAGTACCTAGTATATTAACGTTTAACTACAATGTGATCATATTATATAGAACTTTTATGATCGTTCACGCTAGCGCCCTTGAAGTTATATTCACACTCAGTGCCTTAATATTAATTATTTGATAACACTTTCTGTCTTCTTCATTAACATCAAACATCATAGTCAAACTATATCATAGTGCTCGTGCGTACCATTCAATATTCCGTCCTCTTCTATTGTTTAGAAAACGACAAAGACAAAACATGGCTTCCGTCAAGTGAGGAATCCCACACTGATACACAGTGTTTACAAACTGCGCTCCTCTTTACACGACCAATTGACGTAGACCTCTGTTTGGTTGGACATTTGAAGTTAAACTAGCTCATCGTGTTAATGGTTTGGATAAATAAACATGGGATGTGCGAGAAAGGCCTTTAAAAAGAGAGTATTGCCATAATCCAATCCAAGGTGTGATAGTTTCTATTTTCTATCCTAGGAGTTATACTCCTAAATCCTAGGTTAAATTCTATAGAATGCGGCACCGAAATAAAATTATCAAATTGAACATGGTATGTGTAAACTTACTCCTAGTATGATTATTCAAAAATTATTCAAACCGACTTCAAAAAAGGAGGTTATCAATTTACACGGCGCCGCGTATATGGAAACCCTTCCTCTATTCAGCGCCAGTATGGATCTGGGATGCGGGAGCTTTTAAACGACAAAACATGCAGTTTGAGAGTTTAAATGCTACCCTACTTTTAGTTCTGACATGCGGGAGGGTTTACGTACGCAATATTACCATTATAGATTGGAAATCCTTCCAGTATTCAGCACTCAAGTATTTTCGATCTGCGGAAACTTTTGATATTGAATGTTTAGTGTTTGTTTGCTACTATTCTTGTAGTTCTGAATACTGAATGAGACGGCATTGTTAAGGAAATGTAATAAAAAAATACGACAATAATATAATTATTCTATAAACTTTTATTTGTTTTTATTATTGATACTAAATATGGAATATGGTATAATCGTATATATATCTAGTACAGATCTTGCAATACAATTTTTAACTAGTTTTGACTCAGTTTGAGTTTCACACTCATATTTGGGGTATATCATATTATGGTACCATAGAGTTGATCAGATGATGACGGTAGTTATTGGTGAGTGGATATTAGGTGGGTAGTTGGTTTGGACCCGCGCGCACTTCGTGGCGCGTAAAACAGTCAGCAAATACTACCTACATTTAGTCATTCATTTATTTCTAAAATTAAATGAAATTGAAATGAATTGAATAAAATAAAATAAAAAAGCAGCAGCTAGGTATAACTAGCGGAATAAATTAATGACTAAAAAAGGTAGGTAGTATTTGTTGACTGTTTTACGCGCCACGAAGTGCGCGCGGGTCCACTAGTTACACATAAACTTTCCTCTTGAATCACTCTTTCTTTTAAAAAAACCGCATCAAATTCCGTTGCGTAGTTTTAAAGATCTAAGCAAATATACGTCAGACAAGCGTTTTAGTCAAACAGATTTAAATATTACTCTGGAAACAATCCCCGAGTTCAGATCGATAAATTTGAAAGAGGTGTGAGTTGTGTATACGTTATTATGGTACTACCGAGTTGATCTGATGATGACGATAGTTGGTGGGTAATAGGAGTAGGAGTAAGAGTCAGAGTTAGAGTTGAAGTAAGAATCAGAGTAAGAATCCAGAGTCAAGAGTAAGAGTTAGAGTAAGAATCCAGAGTCAAGAGTAAGAGTCAAGAATAAGAGGTAAGAGTCAAGAGTAAGAGTCAAAGTCGAGAGTAAGAGTCAAAGTCGAGAGTAAGAGTCGAGAGTAAGAGTCGAGAGTAAAAGTCGAGAGTAAGAGTCGAGAGTAAGAGTAACAGTAAGAGTAGTAAGAATAAGAGTAAAGTAAATCGTTTTTATTTTAGAAATAAATGAATGACTAAAGGTAGGTAGTATTTGTAGACTGTTTTATGCGCTACGAAGTGCGCGCGGGTCCACTAGTTATACGTAAACTTTACTCTTGAATCACTGTCTACAGTCTACAGTACTATACAGACATGCGTTTTCATCATACAGATTTAAATATTACTCTGAAAACAATCCCCGAGTTCAGATCGATCGATCTGAATAGCGGAAGGGATTAAAGTCGCAATCAGAGAATGAATGCACGTAAAGGCTCCCGTAGCTCAGATCGGTCGCGGTGCTGAATAGCGGAAGGGATTAAAGTCGCATTTTGAGAATTCACGTATGGAAAGGCTCCCGCATCTCAGTTCGGTCGCGGTGCTGAATAGAGGTAGGGTTTCAATATACGCAGAATTCACGTATGGAAAGGCTCCCGCAACTCAGTTCGGTCGCGGTGCTGAATAGAGGTAGGGTTTCAATATACGCCACGGCGCCATTGAGACTTGTAAACAAATTTCAGAAAACCTACCATATTTCAGAAACGCACGTTTGTCGTTTCCTTACTCCAAAAGACCGGCTATGATCGAATTTTTATTATTTTCTGGCAGCTTTATATTTGTATTGTAATATATTTTAACTTTGCTAATCTTAACAAAGGCAAAAAAAAATATTAACATTTTGGGAGCAACTCTTTTTACATCAGTTGTCTGCGATATCTGATTAGACTGAAATTCGTATTGGCTGCGCAAACATTTGCTCAGAGTTTGTGCAAACACTGGTGTATTCTCGGAAACATAATATTATGAATTTGTATTTATTATTATAAAGGCATATTTTGCTTTAAATAATTTTTTAGATTTATTGTTTTACTACGTGTAATTCTCGTCCACTAGCGTAGTGGACGGAGGGGGAATCGTAAGTTCCCCGTCCACCCACCAGTGGGAAAATGTATTTGTTGGTTAAACTATACAAGAGGGAAAATAAATAGCCTATTTGTTGCACCTTTTAAATAAATGTCTCAATTTGTTAGGTAAATACATATTACAGTATAATCTAACTAATCCGGCACTATTGAAAACCAGAGCGTGCCGGATTATTGGAATGTACGGATTACTGGATAATGAATAAAATCATAATGATATTTTGTGTTTACGCTTTCCTGACCCAGTATCCATCATATTCACATGGTATTATGGTATAGCGTTGGCCCACGTTGACGCGCGGGCGCGGGCGCGAAATATCAAACATATGACGTGCTATGAAGGTGTTCACGTACAAACGCACGTGCGGTGTGAGCAAAGTCTGTCGCGCCCGCGCCCGCGCCCGCGCGTTCACGTGAACAAGCCCATAGGCTGAGAAATATAAACATAAGATAGGATTTTCTTTAAGATCTGCACGTCCAACACCATATTCTTCTGCCAATTTGCACTTTGCACAGAGGAGTGAAAGAGGCGTTGGCGAAGAGTGCCGGATTATTGGACGTGCCGATATATTGAAGTGCCGGATTAGTGAGATTACATTATTATGATAATAAGTGATAAGACGAGCAAATCAGCCCCCGTAGCACATTTCGACTTTGACATAAGAGTAGCATCTCCCATCCTACTGTCAAGAGTAAACTGACATATACAAATGTATATCAAGACGTTACTCTTGCTACTCGCGCTGTCATTGCATACAATTTGTAGTTCTACTCCCAATGTCGATTGTGCTCTTACAAATGTGCCAGTTATTGCCAGTTATTCTACCGCCTGAGCAGTGATGGGCAAGCATTACTGTGCTTCGGTAGGAGGGCACTGTAGCTAGTGAAATTACTGGGCTAAAGAGTCTTAACATCTTATGACTCTTGAGTGAGAAGCGTTGGTGCAGTGCACCTAGAATTGCACATCATTGTGGAATTCTGGGAAGCATTGTACTGATTATGGGCAGCGTTATCTCTTAACATCAGGAGAGCGTCTTGTTCGTCTTCTTACTTCTCCACATAAAAAAAAAAACGTCGTCTTATTTCAATGTCGAAATGTGCTTCGACTACGACGCCAGGTGCGTGATGTACAGTGTACAGCACCGCACAGTTCAACACAGCTGCACTTACTAAAATAAAAGTTATTTTATAAGCGTAAAAAAAGAAATTACATTATACCGTACCTACATTAGACCATAAATCATCGATTATTCTATAATTATGTACGCACACATACTATGTATACCTATACGCCTATACGTTAGTCACGTACATAACTGAACCATTACTACCTATTTACATGGCCATTACCTTGTGTTTGAACTTGCCGACTCGTTATGAGTGCCCACACTTATATAATTACTATCCATGAAATGTACCATATTATGGTATAAAATGCGCTTACAAGTAAAAAGAAAAGAAAGAAAGAAAATTGTAGAGTCGACACTCTCAATGCAGGGGGCTAAGGGGCGCCGAAGACCTAAACGAAAACCAATATAAACGTAATATCTAACAGAAAAGAAGAAAACAACAAACAAAGGAAAAGGTTTCAAACGGTATGACTAAATATAGAATGCGTAATGTAAACGCAGTGGGTCAAACACGTGCCAAAGTCAACGGAAACGAGGTTTCCTTAGTTTACGATAAGCATTAAGGGTGACTGTATTCGCCAAGATAAAGTTTGGGGAATCAATATCAATTCATTGACTAATATAAGCTGGCCTTCTAGGTCAATCGATAAAACTTCTTAGGCTAGGGTTTATAGGCTAAGCTACGTAGATCTTATTGAGGAATTCGTAGCTAAACAAAAACAAAATTTCCTTTAAGGAAAAATATCCCAAAATAAGATTTGTTATAGTAAAAATAAAACTGTTTAAAAGTAATACTATGCAACAAGTTTACAATTCACTAATAAAGAGTGCGATAAATTGGAACACAATTTATTTAACCCACAGATCATAAAGCTAGAGATGGAAGCTAAAACGAGGTAACAGTCGCCAAGTCATATGCCTGAATCAACATAAGCTCGTAGCTCCGCCTCTTTTTCGTCTTCATTCCACGGCCGACATTGACAGCGTGACATTCACATACTTAATGAAAAATAATTAATAAAAATGCCGTATTGTTCAATAAAAAGGCGCGGAAAGACTAGCGCTACATTCAGTTACGCAAAAGACGAAATCTTATTACACAGGCAAGTTATTATTCCGATAATAATCATTGAAAAATGTTTAACATAAAATGCAATATAAAAATGGTCAAGTTTCTTTTCGTCTCATTCTTTCTTGGTAAATTTGTATAACATTATCTCGTTCTTTCTTACGCGCGGATAAACTAGTGATAAGACACAAATTTAAATTTACACCACAAATTTTATCGACAAAAATGTTATTGAAATTTTTGAAGTAGGTAGGTATTAGGTATATTAAGGTACCAAAATTATCGGGGTTTAATATTATACAGGGTTACTGGTATTTAATTCATGAATGGTTATTATGAAGCTTATAATAAGAGAAGTGTAACGAAGCTTTTAAGATACATAATGTTAAATTTGTCACTAATTTAAAAACAAATAATTCGCTATCTAACATTTATTGTTTATTCTTATAGGGTGCGTATTCGCACGCATAATTTTTTAAAATTAGGACTAAAAATTTTATGCGAGCGATGGACCTATTTATATTTTAATGAAACCATATAAAATGTTTATTCGGGTACTTTGGGAGGTAATAAAGATGAGAAAACATTTAAGCTATAATAAAACAATAATTGGAGTTATATTAAAATATCTCTCGTATACAATACAACGAACTTTCTCATTAAACTTAAGAATAACAGTAACTTATATTTTCTTATCGATACGACATAGCGACTTTACCACATCACTAGAAAGTCATGTTATGCCTCTAACTATTACCTAATCTGTGGCGTAGCTGTGACGTGACCTTGAACGAGCCAATCAAATTTAGCCACCCATCCCCCGCACCCCACCATGTTTTGGTGACTTTGTTTTCATACAAAAAATGACCTAAGCGCGGTATATATCTCTCTTGTATATGATTTAACCTAAGTAAAACAATTGGCCATCTTATGGCTAAAAACTAACTCTTTTTAACTGTATAACATAAAGCTCTATATGTATGTAATATAATAACTAACAGCTGTGATATTTGAAGGGCTTAAATATGCTAACAAGTTCACAGTTCACAGACAGTGCGTTCCACACAAATGTTACAAAACCATCTGCGTTCATTCAAGAAACTTACCTCAATTAAGACCTTTCGTAAGGCCACGTACGTGTTTTTCGGCACGTGTTTGTCAATTCAATGGGCGCATGTGGCATGCACTATAAATGCGATAACATTTTATGTCGTAACCACAACAAACCCACTTCTTTTACACTAAACGATTCGTGAGTATTTAGATTCGTCTTTGTAAATAAACGGCATGAACTCGCTTGCCGCCGCCGGCGCGTAACCGCAGCTACTCCCTGAAGAAGATCCTCGTACAGGATCGAAACGGTCGGCACGAAGCCGAAGTAAATACAAATGAGTTTATGCCGTTTATGTACAAAGATAAACCCACTTCTCCCATGTAGTCGCATCGTGATAAGCTACATGTAATATTAAATGAATTTTATTATTTTACTAGCTGCGCATAGCTGTTCTACCCGCTGTTCTGTAGCCTATGTGTTATTCCAGGGTCTAAGCTTATCTCTATACCAAATTTCAGCTCAATCGGTCCACCTGTTAAGGCGTGAAGAAGTGACAAACATACACACTCACAAACTTTCGCCTTTATAATATTAGTGTAATATTGAGGATAGGTAGGTACTGATGAGCAATAATGGCTGGTAAATTTGCAAAGCAAATAACAGTTTGATGAAAAATAATATTTGAAGATACTTTATAGACCCATTTCTAGGTAAAATATTACCTAATAGATTGCTCACACTTTCCTTGAATGAAAATGACTTAACAAAACATACTGCTTAAGAGGAAGGAAAATAACACCCACTTATCTAAGGAGGAAAATAGAAAATGTTCTACTCGGCCAGATATTGATGACCAAAGTCCCATTGAAGAAAATCATGACAAAGAAAACCAAATCTTCAATGTGAAAAGGATTGTTGAAAAAGAAACCGGTGGCAATCATTGCAACGAGAAGTACCCAAAGTGATGCGGTAACTAACATTTTATTAATATTTATTTTAAAATAAATAAATCTAGCTTAGCTGAGAAAACAAACTAAGTTTTCACGGGGTAATTCCTAGTTAAACAAAACAAGTAGTACATAATAAAAATAAATACAGCTATAAACGAAACTGTTAAAAAACACGTGTAGATTGTCAACAAATTGACGAATGGCTCCAAACACTGTTTTGGAAACAGCAACAGTGAGTTGCTACAAACATTTGTAGATAAAAAGATGGGTCTCCCTTCCACCAACTGGAAAATGACTTGTTTAATATAATAATTGACTTATGTGGTGTCAATAAAGTTTATCTTATTCCCACTGATGGGTGCATGGGGATTTCACGATTTCCCGTTCACCCACTAAGTACACTAGACTCTAGACACTACCAAAAATTTGCACCTTGTCATCGATAAATCTATAGAAAATAACTTAACATTATAATAAGATTACAAAAGACAATGTAACCAAAACAAACGTCCACTTGATTTGAACAGTCAAGAACTGAATATGAACTTCAAGTATTCGAAGTAAAGTTAAAGGAAACCCTTAATAAAATAGATGAAGGAGTAAGGACCCTTCAAAGTATAGTTATCGGTGTTTGAGGAAAATGAAATTTAAACCACGTACACACGTACGAACAAATTTGTTGCGTTGCTTGATACGCAACGACTTGGTTCGCACGTGTGTACCACTAACTAACAGTTGTCGTTAGTGGTTCTGTACTTGCAATACTCGCACATCGTTTCCCGCGGGTCAGCATTTTACGCCACACAACATTTTCATTCACCAGTGCTCAGACAGCCACTAAGAGAGCCGCACTCATCTTATTATTAGTGTTCAACCGGCCACCAAGAAAGCCGTACTCACTGAGCTAGCTCGGCCACCATACGAGCTTCACTTACCAAATACCATTACCATTCACCAACCATTTAGTTATATTTTTACCAATACCCTCATTGATATTTACCAATACCCAACCAAGTTATCAAATCTTGTTGCATTTAAGAAGGGTATATACAAATTCTTAAAGGGCCGGCAATGCTCTGATGGCACCTCTAGTGTTGGAAGGGTCAATAGGCGGCGCGGCGGTAACCGCTCAACATCAGGCGGGCCGTCTGCTTGTTTGCCGCTCAATTTATATAAAAAAAATCTATCCTTCTTCACTTCAACCACGGTAAAGAGATATACAGTAGTTTGACTCCATAGAAACGGGCGGAAAATGGAAGTGAATAGATGTCGGTAGAAGTGGGTATATAATCCAGAAGCGGGTGCCACGCTGCGACGGGCGGACGTCGCGATAGTTTTTTGCAAGTATTTAGTGTTATTTACGTTATTTACTTTTGACGTATGTATACATAATATAATAAATTATATAAAATTATATAAAAATGGCAAAAAAATAGCATACTAAATTATGCTGTTTTTGGTAGCTTGAACTTATCATTGAACTTATCAGGAAATCCAGAAATAACATTATTAACCCCCGACGCAAAATCGACGGGGTGTTATAAGTTTGACGTGTCTGTC
Organism: Hemithea aestivaria; assembly: GCA_947507615.1. Classification (NCBI taxonomy): domain Eukaryota; kingdom Metazoa; phylum Arthropoda; class Insecta; order Lepidoptera; family Geometridae; genus Hemithea; species Hemithea aestivaria. Next base: position 3,781,854 of record OX382344.1, on the reverse strand, counting down.
TGTCTGTCTGTCTGTCTCTCTGTGTGTGTGTGTCTCTGTCTGTGGCACCGTAGCTCCCGAACGGATGAACGGATTTAGATTTAGTTTTTTTTGTTTGAAAGTAAGGTTAGTCGAGAGTGTTCTCAGACATGTTTGGTGGAAATCGGTCCAAGATGGCCGCCGCTACAAAATGGCGGATTACTTTTTTCTTCCGCGACCCCCTCAATATGGGTATCAAATGAAAGGGCTTAACTAGTAGAATACAACCCATTATATAAAATTAAAAATCCAAGATGGCCGCCACCACAAAATAAAGAATTGCGTATTGCGTTGGGGGTTTTTTAAATTTTTTATTTAATTCACTTGTATATCAAGCAACATGGAAAGGTAATAAAATTAAAAAGGTCAGTTAGTTAAAAAGGGGAGGAGGAGGGGAAGGGGAAGGGGGGGGAGGGGAGGAGGGGGGAAGGAGGGGAGGATGGGGAAGGAGGGGAAGGGGAGGGAGAAGGGGAAGGGGAGGAGGGGGAATGGAAGGAGGGGAGGAGAGGGAAGGGAAGGAGGGGAGGAGGAAGGGGAGGAGGGGGAAGGAGGGGAGGGGAAGGGTATGAGGGGGAGGGGGAGGGGAGGAGGGGAAGGGGAGGGGGAGGGGAGGAGGTTGTCTTGTCTTGTCTCTTGTCTTATCTCTTGTCTTGTCTCTTGTCTTGTCTCTTTTTTTGTCTCTTGTCTTGTCTCTTGTCTTGTCTTTTGTCTTGTCTTGGGTTTTAATATACGCCGCCACGACATGATAGGTAAGTAGGTAGTAGGTAGGTAGCTCAAGTAAGTAGATGATATGAAACAGGTAGGTACCTAATACCTACTGTATGCGGGCAGCGGCTGCCCGGCAGCCCTATGACTTGCGCATGTACCGCGCGACTGTAGGTATTTATGTTCAAAAATCACGCTCAGTCAAACTACTGTATATCTCTTTACCGTGCTTCAACCAACAACCGCCAGTTTCTCCAGGTTCACTTATAGAACTGAAGACCCCCAGTTTTCAGTTGTGATTTAGAAGATTGCGAGATTGGAAGGCTGTTTTAGAAAGTTAGAAGATATTGTCATTGAAATAGTTCCCCCATTAAACTCGTACTTAGTTTGTATATTTACCTATTACAATACCAAATATTTGTTCATTGTTATCTCGAATACGTGACGGATCTAAGTTTTGCTTTCCTGTGTGAATGTTAAGCCTTCTTTGCGCAGGGATTACATGTTTGATACGTTTGTGTTTCTTAGAATTGTTCAAGAGCTTAGCACTTTGTGTATTCGTTTGCACATGAATTAAATTATTTATTTTGTGATTGAATTCCACTCAGCCCGTATCCACTATACACCCACTGGTGAGCATAGGCCTCATCACGATCACACCACATCCTCCTGTCCTATGCAAGTCTTTATCTTGTCAAGACACTTTTTATGTATTTTTTAACAAGGACAGTATATCAAGAAACACCAAAACATGTCATCAGTCATCAAACCAAATATGTAAAACTTTGAACTGTTTATTATTCCAAAATACTACAAAGTATCTTCTTCTTCCTGCCCTTATCCTACTAGGTCGGGTCAGCACAACATGTCTTCCCCTTTCACTCCTCCATTCCACTCTATCATCTGTATCTACTCATTTCTAACATCTACATCACTCTATCTATAATAAATATATCAGCACGTATATCTTCTTTTGCACAGTTCACCCAAATATGTTGTTGTCTAAACATACTAATAGTATGATAGAAATAAACACACTTTTATCGTGTCGCATGTAACACCCTAATATTATGCTAATCTACAAAAATATCTCCTAATGCAAACATTGACATGCTAACCTGTCAATACGTCATAGCAATCGTTAAAATGGTAATACGATTTGCACTTTATTTACAGTTGTAACGGATGTTTAGCCTCTTTAGGCTACTTTCCATAAAAAGGCAAGCACATATTAGAAGAGGATACAGTTTTAAATAGGTATTTTTTATTAAAACTTATACTATAAATCCGCATAATTAGAATTAATGACACGTGACGTAGCACTAGCCATAAAGGATTACATTTCGATAAAAAAATTATGGTTTATTAAAAACATTAGGCATATAAAAAACATTAGGTTTAAAATAATAATTAGGTTTTCTGCTATAATTACATAATAATATTATGCACGTGTGTAGCAAATATAAATTATTATAATACACAATTATTATATAAATTATTATAATACATAATCGATAAATCTATAATTATATACAGAAACTACACGTTCTCGAGATTCGCAACATACCTAGGTAATATACGAGTAAAACTTAGGTTACTCCACGGTAAAGAGATATACAGTAGTTTGACTCCATAGAAACGGGCGGAAAATGGAAGTGAATAGATGTCGGTAGATGTGGGTAGAAGTGGGTATATAATCCAGAAGCGGGTGCCACGCAGCGACGGGCGGACGTCGCGATAGTTTTTTGCAAGTATTTAGTGTTATTTACGTAATTTACTTTTGACGTATGTATACATAATATAATAAATTATATAAAATTATATAAAAATGGCAAAAAAATAGCATACTATGTTATGCTGTTTTTGGTAGCTTGAACTTATCATTGAACTTATCAGGAAATCCAGAAATAACATTATTAACCCCCGAAGCAAAATCGACGGGGTGTTATAAGTTTGACGTGTCTGTCTGTCTGTCTCTGTGTGTGTGTCTGTCTGTGGCACCGTAGCTCCCGAACGGATGAACGGATTTTGATTTAATTTTTGAAGTGAAAACTTCTTTAGCGGCGCTGAGCACTTTTTTGTATGGGTAAAAACTTTCAAAATCGCGTCAGGGTCACGTGATGCTGATCGAAAAAGCGTAAGATCGAGGGGAAGGGAGAGGAACTAGTATCTCCCACTCTTTCTACCGTGCCTGAGTGTGCTGCTCTGTTTAGGCGGCAGAGGGGGCTTAGACAAGCGCGCGCCCGATATTTTTTTTTTATTTTTTTTTTATTAGACACTTAAATAGGTTCGAATCAAAACTGTTTGTTTCTTACTTAAGTTATCATAAACCAATTGTATCAGTTGTAAAAATTTGCGATGATGATTCTGATAATAACGATGGTGTAAAAGTCGTCGAAATTATGGATGGAAGTTGATTTTTCTGAGAGATAAAATTTAATGTTATATATAAATAACGATATAATATTATAAATAACAACATATAAATTGTCATATTTGTGTACGATAGCGCAATAAATAAACATTGTATTCTACCTCATAAATGATAGTATTTTTATACTTATAATTAAACACAACGTTAATATTGAAGTTTTCACTTCTGCCGGCACTCCCGGAGTGCTATTTTTTTTTGTTTGAAAGTAAGGTTAGTCGAGAGTGTTCTCAGACATGTTTGGTGGAAATCGGTCCAAGATGGCCGCCGCTACAAAATGGCGGATTACTTTTTCTGCCGCGACCCCCTCAATATGGGTATCAAATGAAAGGGCTTAACTAGTAGAATACAACCCATTATATAAAATTAAAAATCCAAGATGGCCGCCACCACATAATGAAGAATTGCGTATTGCGTTGGGGGTTTTTTAATTTTTTAATTTAATTCACTTGTTTATCAAGCAACATGGAAAGGTAATAAAATTAAAAAGGTCAGTTAGTTAAAAAGGGGAGGAGGAGGGGGAAGGGGAGGAGGGGAAGGGGAGGAGGAGGGGGGGAAGGGGAGGAGGGGAGGGGAAGGGGAGGATGGGGAAGGAGGGGAGGGGGAAGGGGAGGATGGGGAGGGGGAAGGGGAGGGGGAAGGAGGGGAGGGGGAAGGGGAGGAGGGGAAGGGGAGGAGGGGGAAGGGAAGGAGGGGGAAGGGAAGGAGGAGAGGGGGAAGGGGAAGGGTAGGGGGGGAAGGGGAGGAGGGGGAAGGAGGGGAGGGGAAGGGTATGAGGGGGAGGGGGAGGGGAGGGGGAGGGGAGGAGGGGAAGGAGAGGAGGTTGTCTTGTCTTGTCTCTTGTCTTGTCTCTTGTCTTGTATCTTGTCTTGTCTTTTGTCTTGTCTTGGGTTTTAATATACGCCGCCACGACATGATAGGTAAGTAGGTAGTAGGTAGGTAGCTCAAGTAAGTAGATGATATGAAACAGGTAGGTACCTACTGTATGCGGGCAGCGGCTGCCCGGCAGCCCTATGACTTGCGCATGTACCGCGAGACTGTAGGTATTTATGTTCAAAAATCACGCTCAGTCAAACTACTGTATATCTCTTTACCGTGGTTACTCTATAGGTATTATTATCTCTAAAACAATAGTTCGCGTACGTGCATAGATCTATTGGAAACAATAGCTCTTTCTTGCCAATAACGTCATTATTATTTGTAAACTACGACAGGACATGACCTTTAAAGGGCCAGCTCCACTTCGTGCACAAATATTATCAAACAATTCAAAAAGGAAAAAAAAAAATGATTCAGAATTTGAGTTTTACCCTCTGTAATATATATAGCCTATATGATTTTCCGGGGTCTAAGCTATCTATACCAAGTAGCTCAATCGGTCCACCCGTTTAGGCGTGAAAGAGTAACAAACATAATATGTACATCCACACATTCATACATTCTTGCAAACTTTCACATCTATTATAATCGACCGAGCGAAGCGAGGTCTTAGAGTCGAGAGCCGCGAAAAGCCTGCGTTTTGACCAGTTTAACAGTTGACCTCTGGTGCTTAAGTTTGATCGACATTTACTCGAAAACGGTTAATCCAAATTAAATGAAACTTTGCACACAAGTTAAGTAGATTAATGTAGTAATTATAGTAAAAATATAGCCAAATAGAATATAGGGTTGTAGAGATATAGGTGACTTAAAGTCTTTACGATAGGTCTTACGATTATATCAAAACTGGCGCGCTGATAATTTTTTTCTAACATATACACATTTTTTATAAGCAACATAAATGTATTATCCAAAGTGTATGTTTGTATGTATGTTTGTTACGCGATAACTGGAAAACCAATGGTCCAATCTTTGTGAAACTTTGCAGACGCGTAATATAAATCCATAGAATTTTTAAGTTCGAACATGAGTCAAATCGGTCGAAGGGTTCTAGATTTAAAGAGATTGCTTTATTACAATGAAACCGATGATTCAGTCTTGATAAAACTTTTTAAACAGGTAGTACAAACTAAAAGAATTCTCACCTCCAAAAATGAGCCAAATCGGTGCAAGGGTTGTAGAGTTATAGAGAATACAAATTTACAATGTTTATCGATTGTAATATTATGAGAACTGCAGGGATATTCACTTATCCGTCAGAGAACCGAACCAAAGACCGAATTGTCAAAAATCGATACGACCTAATAGGTCATTTTATACATTTTTGACAATTCGGTCCTAGATTCGGTTCCCTAACGGATAAGTAAATAGCCATGTTGACTTACTCAATATATTATAAATTTAAATGATCGTGTGGGTGGGTGCAGGATATGTTCATAGTTTTTATTTGATACGTCAAGTTTAATAATTATATTATCATCGTATAGATCCTACCAGTGGAAGTAGGTACTTAATTTACTGATTTTCAAGTTTGCATAATACGAGTAGTATATAGGTACAATTATTTGCCCTAAATTTAGGTATTCTTTTTAGTATCAATATACCTAATATACTTTCTAAACTTATTAATCAAACTCCAACCCATTTTTTATTTAAATAGGCTACAGTGCTTCACTTTTGAAAGTAACTTTTACAATTATTTAGATCTGTTTTAAGACTACTGGTCGTTCGAAAAGCATATCTATGAGAAGAACGAGCAAGAAACTTATTGGGATTGTTATTTATGTGTTTATCACATATTATTATGACATTAAAACCATCATCCACTCTAGCATCTGCAAACATCCCTGACGCTCTGTAGTATCGAGACAGCGCCAAAAGCATCTTGAAAGCATTGTTGTACTGGATCCGCAGCGCCTTGAGATCCCTGTTTGTAAAGTTCATCCACAAAGTTTTTTAAAATACTAATTAGGCCTACGTTTGATCACATCCCACCTGATGGAAAGTGCAAATGTGATCGACGAGCTGCACGTATAAAAAGTCTGATAATGCCTTGAACAAGGACACTTTGTCTTGCTCAGTAGCTGTAGATACATCTTGAAAACCTGCGAGCCAATGTTACGCGTGACTGTCAAAGCTCTGCGTTCTCGCTCCAAGTCTAAGTCATCGTCGGCTGCTACGACAAAAATTTTAGAATTAGCTACAATATCAATATAATAGCTATCGTAAATTTATTTATTTAAGGAAAAGTTAACAACTACATTATGAGACTTAACAAATAACAAACACAAATAAATTTGCTGTATAACACAAGTGAAGCTAGATATTTTTTTCAATTCCAATTCTTCTAATGTCCACTGCATCGGTAACTTTTTCGTAAACAAGTGCTACAAACTATTAAGGTTTTGTGAGATTTTTTGTAAAAACTTTAGTAATATTTATTATTTTATTCTATTATTTTCTGCAAGTCACAGCACACACATATCCTTTAATATTTTATTATTATTGAAACTTTGATCACAACAATAGAAAAGTCACAGAGATAAAGTTTTTTTTAAATATATCCGGTACGTATTTTGAGTTTTAAAATTACTTTCAATTTTGGCATTTTCCTTTCCTTTTACGAATATTTTATTATATTTTTTTTTTCACTTTTACGAATATTATAGGTTAAAGTTTCCATACATTTATACTTCGTAGATACCCATGTATGTATATATACCTAAAACCCAAGGTTTTAACATTTTCAGGGAAATTGGGTCTGCGAGGTCCCAGTTCGAGGCGAACTACTAGTTATATTAGTAAGATACCTCTACAGTAGAGCGCGGCGGTTAGTTTATGTAGAAAAAAGAGAGAGGTGTTTTGTCATGAATAATATATTATTCGGCGTAGCTATGATGTCACCGTATAGTCTTTGGGGTCCGCGGAAGACCAGCGCATGTCCTATTTGACTTACATTTGCTGAGGTGATACCAATTTACGGCAAAACCTTTGGTGCTGTGTAAATTGATTCAAAGGCTAAATAAAAACCTATGCACTATGTTATTTACTTGAAATAACGTATTTTCTATTCTTTGTACAAGAGTTAGAATAATATTCAAGCTAAAAGAATACATTTATGTTCAAAAACTAAAATACGATACTGGTTCTAATAATAGTTATATTATGGAGATATTTTCCTCATCGAGAAAATTATTTGGTTTGTGAATATTTATCGCCATATTATTTTTTTATTAAAGATGTGTAAAGACTAAAGACATTCTCCAGGTAGATAGAAGGTCGCCTACTAGTCCGACAATGCGTCGGGAATGAACGACACCGCGTCGGTATCACCACTGGTGTAGATGTCGCAGTATGATAGTAGTAGCCGTAATTTAATTATGTTACTAGGAATATGATTATACGACGGTAACTGCTCACCATCTGATTGATAGCAAGGAAAGCTGATGAAAAACAACTCATTCACCCCACAAGAAGGAATGGAGAACAAAACCTTAGTAAAAAAAACCGCTCACCATCAGGCGGGCCGCCTGCTTGTGTGACTAACTGTGTATCTAACTTCTTCTTCTTAGCGGATATCTCGGCTAAAAGCCAGGGTCCGCTTTCCTACTTCTTTCACTCCACTATGCTCGGTCTTCGGCATCTTCCACGTTGAGTTCATTGGCTCTTATATCGTCCCTCGAAATTAAGCCAGCGCCGCTTCCGTCTACCTCAAAAATATAGGTAGGTCGTAGTTAGACCTCTTTATTGTTTCTCGTTACCAAACTATTTATAGAAAAAAACACTTGACCACTTACTAAATTAAATCATCACCGATTTGCTAATGAGACCAGACCACCCACGACTAAACATTATTTTTTTATCAAGACGATTTGATTCTTTATTCCCACGCATTAAAGATTATAATCGCGCATTATTTTGCTACACTTAGAATAAGATTATTGGCGTTTGTATTCTAAACACGTGCTGATTACAAATCTTAGAGTGATACACATTGGAATTTCAATCTGCCTTCTTGCATATAAAGTGTTCTCGAGAAGTTTAGTGTTTACCCGATAAAAAGTAGTTAGTGTTTTTGTCCAGAGTCTAAGCTACTACCAAATTTCAGCTCAATCCGTTCAGCCGTTTAGCCTAAAGAAGGAAATAAATATGCATCCAATCTGTCGAAAATATTAGTAGAGAGGTTGCCTTTCTTCATTCTTCAAAGGCAGTATGTGAATTACAAGTCAGAAAGAGGATGTTGACTTTGATTCTTGGGCATTTTTCCATTGCATCAAATATGCACGAAATGATTGTGTATAACATTTCTGATTTAAATTATTTCTCATTAGGCAATGGTGGCATGCTACCCAGGGTCGGGAGCCCATTACGTGAAGCACGTGGACAACCCGAACAAGGACGGTCGATGCATCACCGCCATTTACTACCTGAATCTCGACTGGGACGTGCAGCGATGTGGGGGTTTGTTAAGGTAATGATCATGACCTTCCAGACTGTATAAAGACCTTTCAGACTTACAACCTGTAGAAAGACTTTTCAGACTGTAGAAAGACCTTCCAGACTGTAGAAACCAGACTGTAGAAAGACCTTTCAGATTGAAGAAAGACCTTCCAGACTGTAGAAAGACCTTTCAGACTTTGAAAAACCTTTCAGACTTTAGAGCAACGAATTAGGGAAATAATAGAAATCGAACACAGCTCAAAAAGTGATTCAATGCAAAGTACAACTATATGGGCGGGGCGTAAAAAGTACAACTCACCCGCCGCTCAGTCACACAACGCGCTCAGCGACAGATGCACGCATCGTTTGATTTTTAAAAATATCCAAAATAATATAGTTAACGGACAAAAATGACCTTTTGTGTGGTAAATTGGTGTAAAAATGGAAAGAAGGCAGTAAAAAGCAGGAAAAACTTATCACAGCTAACTAATATTATTTTAAACCAAATTATATAATTTCGATTTTAGTTGACATTAAATACATAAAAATATAGGGTAAACTAGGCATGGCTGAAACAATGTTATTTTGGTCGTTTATTGCATTCGCATTCGATTAGGTAACGTTATATTAATTTTGTATACTAGCTAAACCCACGGTTTCACTCCCGCTACAAAGATGTTATTTTTGTACAATAAATAAAAGCATTTGTTTTTGAATTAAATCAATAATGACTTTTAATAAAAGTCTGAAGAAAGAAAGAAAAAACCTCTAAAGTGAAGAATTCACCTGACCCGGCCCCCCCCGGCTCGGCCTGATTCGACCTGATTCTGGCGTCGCGCTTTTATCACCGCACGAGCCGACACTGATCGAAAGCCCAGGTTTATACGACTAATGTCCAATTATGAAAAATGACAAATATTATATACGTCCAATCATAAAAATGCCTATTCGAAAAATAGTTCACTCATAAAAATGTCAAATCGTAAGAAGGTCCAATTTGAAAATTGTCCATTCTAAAACGTCCATTCGTAAAAATGTCCAATAAAGTTTTATTTTATCCGTGGTTCTATCAATAGCTAATCCCGTAGTCCTATTAAAAGTGTCACGTACCTAGTAAGCAATATTTATTTCCAATGCAATGACAGCTGTCAAACTTGAAATGTCAATATCTCGGAAAATACTCGTCTTAGGCTGATGCTGTCATAGAAGAAATTAAAGGTCTTGGAGAGATCTTCATTTCAGATGACAGCTGTCAAACTTGAAACGTCAATATCTCGGAAAATACTCGTCTTAGGCTGATGCTGTCATAGAAGAAATTAAAGTTCTTGGAGAGATTGTCATTTCAGATGACAGCTGTCAAACTTGAAACGTCAATATCTCGGAAAATACTCGTCTTAGGCTGATGCTTTCATAGAAGAAATTAAAGGTCTTGGAGAGATCTTCATTTCAAATGACAGCTGTCAAACTTGAAACGTCAATATCTCGGAAAATATTCGTCTTAGGCTGATGCTGTCATAGAAGAAATTAAGTTAGACGTGTAGCCATGTTGGACCAAATTAGTGTTTGACCAAATTAGTAATGGACATTAATACTAGTTGGACATTAATACTAGTTGGACATTTTGGATTTTGGACATTTGAACCATATCCATATCCTTTTTGGGGATTCTAACTACCTATGTACCAAATTTGGCAAATTTGCCATTACCTTGTCGAATGCTTCATTCTATTGTTGTACTCCTCAGGACATCGCGCATGGTTGATGAGATATTCGTTTTGTTTCAAGCATACCAAGGTTACCCTAGTCTGACATAAAAGAATATATTTGAGTTACCCGTATGGCAATACCGAATTTAACTATAAACAATTTTGATACTTTAATTAATTTAAAAAAAAATCGCTACTGCACTTGGTAACTGACCTCTGTTTAATCAGATAAGTAGTAGCTCTGGCGCGAAAAAGTTACACACATGCTTCACATAAAACAGACATGCGTCTAATAATGATACTTTTTACAAGCTTTATATTACTTTCACCTGTCTGTTGTCTGTCTGTCTGTCTGTCTGTAATCAAATCTTGCGAGTTTAATTTGACCCACTTCCCGGTTTCCAATTGAGCTGAAAATTTGCATGCGTGTATAAATCGGATGACAATGCAATATTTTTATGACATCGAGCTGATCTGATGATGGAGCTGGAAGGTGGCCAAAGGAACTTTGTCATAAAACAACGCAACCCCATCGAGTTTGGGCTCATTTGATTCGTCTTGATGAGTACTTTATGATGCAAGATAATAATAATATATAAAGCTTGTTTTTAAAAAGTATTTTTAAAATTTCACTTGTATAAAATGATAATAAAAGACGATGTTATATGACACAAATATAATATTAAAAATACATAAAATAAAATAATAAATCGTTAATTTGACGTAATCCAATTCTTTATTTTTTGCGGTGGGGTGGTCTTTTCGATGTCTCGTAGGCGGGCATTTTCCTTTATTTTTAATACTTTCCAAAACAAATTTTCTGACTGATGATTTCAATTCGCCTAGAAAATACAAAATAAATAAGATTAATATCATCTTTTAAAAGTAAAAAAGGCGTACCAGTATGGTAACAGTAAAAAAGGTCCCATGAATATAATAATAAAAGAAATTCCCAAATAAAGCAATTGTATTTGTACTTGTACGTAGGGACATCTAATACATTAAAACAAAATAAAAATGCCAAGTGCAAGTCGGACTCTTTTGAATTGAACTCTTTGTACGGGGATGTCCGTACATGCAGATAGTAAATGACAATGCCGAGTTGAGTGTAAATTACAGTATATTTATCAGAACTACGGCTAATGCTAATGGTTGTGAGAACACGCGGAATGACTGGTGACCGAACGTGAACTGACGCGTCGATGAATAAATTGTGCAATGAAGGCGTAAAGTGCTGATGTGGTGATTGTGCGGTGGTTGCACCGTACATGCTCCCGAGGGCAGAGAATATGAGAATGGTTAATGGGGATGCATGATCGTGCTACAAGGTGATCAACAATATTTGGATGATATTAACAAGGTGATAAAACAATAAACTTAAATCTAAAGTGTCCACGGTTTGAAGCTAGAACCGACCGGGTCTATTGAAAATAGGGGAACTTTTTTTTTTTTTTTTTTTTTTTTTTTTTTTATGTGATGAAGTAGAAGACGAGCAAGACGCTCTCCTGATGTTAAGAGATAACGGCTGCCCATAATCAGTACAGTGTTACCTAGGATTTCACAATTATGTGAAAATCTAGGAGCACTGCACAAACGCTTCTTACTCAAGAGTCATAAGATGTTAAGACTCTTTAGCCCAGTAATTACACTAGCTACAGTGCCCTCCTACCGGAGCACAGTAATGTTTGCACATCACTGCTCAGGCGGTAGAATAACTGGCACTGTTGGGGTACCCACCTAGACGACCTCCTGCAAAGGAAGAAGTCTACCCCTGGTAAATAGCGCGGTTTTCACAATTGTTTATCACTTTTGGCACATCACTATCGCGCTTATTGCTATTACGCACACAAGTAACGCGTTGATCACTGACACTATAATGTACCGACACGTCTCGCGCACTCTGGTGAGGCCGCGGCGGCGGCGGCGGCGGTGCTGCTCCGGAGTGGGCCCGACTGTGGGTCGCCGCCGCTGCGCACGCCGCGGTTACAGTTTCGTGGGCATCGAGATGTAGCCCTGAAGATCGCCGAGTACGGAGTCGTCGTACTCCGTAAATGACAGCTACACCTCCGAAGGCGCCCACCAGCAGGTATATCACAACGTAGTGGTGAAGGTCGTGATACGACACCGTCTGGTCTACTGAGATGGGTTCCCTTTTCATGTCTTCGATTTGGTTTGATAGGCTTTGTAAGCTCTCTCGGTAGTTGCTGGTAGTTTGTTGTATGGATTCCATGACGGGGATGGTAAGGTTGAAGATGTCATTTATTATGGGAACTGAGAAATCCAAGACATCCGCTTGTGATTTTAGATCGTTTGATCTTTGTTTATGCGAAAGGATGGTAATGGATTCGCCTTTGACAATACAGTCGTCCTTGACGGTGAGAATTCCAGATAGTTTTATTTGATCTACGGTGACATGGTTCCCGCAAATAATTTTAATTTTTCTGGGCTCGCAGCAGAAGTACAAGTAGGTGTTCACTTTGCTCAATTGTGTCCACGAGTCTTGGCAAGCAGTTGCGTGGACCTGGCAGCTATGCAGACTCTCGTCTTTAAGACAAAGATTTTCATCTGCGTCCATCTCCTGGATTGGTTTTTGTAACGGACACAATTGAGTTTCTGCCTCTAGCCGAGTACACTGTTGCATGTCTATCTCTGACAATGGAACATATGTATTTTTCTGCATACTTATTGCCACAAAAGTAGCAACAGGAGATAGCGTAACCATATAAGAGGTATTGCTCTTTTTGTGTGGTATTGGTACCATTCTGTACACTTCGTAGTCATCTCTGCTGACTAAGGGAATTTTTATTTCAAATATGAAATATTCTTTGGTCATTCTGGCCTTTACCTTTAGCAAATTTTTTTTTTTTTTTTTTTTTTTTTTTTATGTTATGAAGTAGAAGACGAGCAAGACGCTCTCCTGATGTTAAGAGATAACGGCTGCCCATAATCAGTACAGTGTTACCTAGGATTTCACAATTATGTGAAACTCTAGGAGCACTGCACCAACGCTTCTTACTCAAGAGTCATAAGATGTTAAGACTCTTTAGCCCAGTAATTTCACTAGCTACAGTGCCCTCCTACCGGAGCACAGTGATGTTTGCACATCACTGCTCAGGCGGTAGAATAACTGGCACTGTTGGGGTACCCACCTAGACGACCTCCTGCAAAGGAAGTCTACACCCGGTAAACCCGGTTCGGTTACGCCGCGGCCTTATCAATGTTCAAATCAATGTTCAATGTGACAAATTCGCAAAACAGTATAAAAAGGACATCGACCTCGTTCGAGCGAACCAAAAACACATGGCTCTCCTATGGAAAAACCAAACTTCCATAGTAGAGGCAGAATACAATTTGTTGAAGAGGTTAGAAAACGCCATGGAGAAACAGCACAAAATATTTAATCAACATCTTAATAATTTTGAAACCATCTCCAATGCGTTGAAGAAGGAAATTCAAGAAGTCGAAACGATTAATGAATTTTCTTTATCGTCGATAACCGCTAACAGCATTTTAATGAGCTTGAAAAACATTCAAGATACTCTATTAGATACCATCTCCAACATACATTATGGCAAATTTAATATTCACCTTTTAACACCAGAGCAACTGATAGATGAATTGAATGTGATATCTGGGCAATTATCAAAGGATTTGTGCTTACCAATAGACCATCTTCATTCAGACATACACAAAATTTACCATTTGCTAAAGGTAAAGGCCAGAATGACCAAGATGTACGGGGATGTCCGTACATGCAGATAGTAAATGACAATGCCGAGTTGAGTGTAAATTACAGTATATTTATCAGAACTACGGCTAATGCTAATGGTTGTGAGAACACGCGGAATGACTGGTGACCGAACGTGAACTGACGCGTCGATGAATAAATTGTGCAATGAAGGCGTAAAGTGGTGATTGTGCGGTGGTTGCACCGTACACTCTTTCTTGAAACATCTCATACATATATACAAAAACAAACGGAAAAAGCACTTTGTTGTTTGGGAGCCCCTTTTTTATTTTATTCTATTTTTAGTATTGCAACAAAAATACATCCGTGAAAATTTCAACCTTCTAACTATCACGGTTCGTGAGATGACAGACAGACAGACGAACGGACAGCGAAGTCTTAGTTATATGGTCTCGTTTTCCCCTATGGGTACGGAACCCTAAAACACAATTTTCATACACATAATAACATTCCTGTTCATCATTAAACTTGGACAATATGAAAAGTACCAAAAATTTTCAGTCATACTATAATGTATTTTATGACTTTAGTTGTAAACAAATAGATAACACAAAATAGTTATTTATGGACAAAATAACTTTTATTTTACGTTTTCAATGATGAGATTCAATGAGCTTGATGATGTACTGTTAATCTAACTTAAACATACCTGAGATATACGCTGTTCTCTTAGAAACACTTAGTCATAGCGGCAACCACTTTTCTATTTGCAACTGCTGCATACGCCGTATATATACATTTTGTAATTCATTTGGCAAGCGCCGCCACGGATTATTTTACTCATTTTCATCAATATTATTGTGAAATCTTCGAAATAACTTATTAATCATTAAAACTGCGTACAACATATTATTGTTTACTTTTTGTTACTCAAATTTGACGGAAGTAGTTTGAAAGGAATAGGTAGAATGTTGCCATTTTTATTTTAGTTTTTTCTTAATAAATTTGTACTCCTTCGTTTTGTCCATCCCGTTTGCACATGTTGATTGAATATTTCTGTTTCGCTCAACACTTTCCGACTAAGTAAAATGACACCCCAAATGCATGAATGGGCGAGTTCATGTACAAAAAATAAATTTAGCATGGTTATGCCTTATGTATATCCGTGTGTCGCGTGAGTATTATAATTTAGTGGTGTGAGTTTGGGACCACGTTTTTGCGGAAAAAGTAAAGGAGTTACAGGAAGTTGCTTTAGAGAGACTTTCAGATTACAGAAAGACATTCCAGAACGTCAAATGATTTTTTTTTAATTTTTGATGAATTTAACGTGAGTTGTGCCGTTTTTGTTGTTTTAGTTAGAAGTTTTAAGAGTTGTGGATACAAGATATACATAGATCTTAGACAAAATGGGGCTCTCTAAGATCAGGCTAAATAAGGTCATCATTCATCATCTCAAGTTTATCACCAACACTGGCATTAAGGGGGTTCCAGACATTAATAAGTGGCGACCTATGAAAGCTTGCCATTATTTAGGGTAACCTGTTCTAATGGACTAAAATAAAACATTTTTATCATATCCCAGTTTTTGCTAATATTAAGATTTTAAAAAAAATCTCGAACTGGCAATATTTACTTACTTTTATTAAAACTAAAGTTGTCTTCATAATAAGATTTAAAAAATGTAATTCTCTTAGGTTTTATTTCCCAAGAACGGAGAAACATTTTGTTTCGCTCTCAGGTGCAATATAAAAATGTTTTATTTCTTACACGAGTCTTCTCATTTTTCAGGGTATTCCCAGCGGGTAACGACAACAAAGTGGCGGACATCGAGCCAATATTCGACAGGATGCTGTTCTTCTGGTCGGACAGGCGGAATCCACACGAAGTGCAGCCTGCATACAGCACTAGGTAAGCTCTTCTTAACTTCTGCTAGCCTGGTACTTATAGTAAACTGTTGGTCCCGGGTGTTTCCTATTAGATATGTAGAAGGCAGTCGTTAGGTCATGTTGCAGGCCTTGGGAACCTAAAACTTTAAATTAAATTATTTATTCATAAAAATAGGTACATTAAATCTAATGATACAGAAAATTTTTGGGTACATTATGGAGGTGTCATGATGGTGAAATTAGATTTGTGGTCTGTGTCTTCGGTTAAAGCACGTACAACTGTGGGTCGCGGCTGCTTCCTATAAGATATGTAGGAGGCAGTCGTCAGGTCATGTTGTAGGCCTTGTAGGAATCTCCGCGACCTGAAACTGCAACATATAGGTTGGCCACACGACCTATAATTTGTGATTTGACTCTGACAGTGTAAGTAGAGTAACCTGTTCTGTTGCAGTATAAACCCCAATTATTTATTTAAAGCTTACTTTGCATATTTCCATAGTTTAATGTCATACGGTATTTTACTGTGGGGGTCAGCAGCAGATATTGAGACTATTTTCATACTGCAAAAGCGTGCAATTCGTGCCATCTATGAGATGCGCCCAAGAGACTCTTTAAAGGAGCTCTTTAAAGAGATAAATATACTGACCCTACCATCTTTGTACATTTACGAAAATATTATGTATGTCAGAAAAAATTTAGATAAATTCAAGTTAAATAGTGACACTCATAGCTTTAATACTAGAAATAAGAATAAGCTGTACCTCGATTCAGATTGTCCAAAACGAGCCATAAATCATTTTTAGGGAATTGTGTACGTTTTTATAATAAAATCCCTGATGAAATAACGGGGCTCACAGAAGGTAAATTCAAAAGCCGTGTTAAAGACATATTACAAAAGAAAGCCTATTATAAAATTAGCCAATACATAGAAGACAAAGATGCCTGGAAACCTCTGCAACCACCTGTAAATAAATTATGTAACCAAGATAATAATTGTAAACACATATTTAAAAAAAGCAATCCCTATGAGTTTCTTGCTCATTCTTCTCATAGAGGTGCCTTGCGAATGAGCGGTAGAATATTAAAATAAAATGTAAAATTGACTTGCAAAAGTGCTCCATTGTAGCCTATTTGAATAAATGAATTTTGAGTTTGAGTTTGAAAGCAAGATTCCTCATATTTTGTGGATCATTGCTTGATATCTAATGGAAACTAGGATATAGAAACTAGTGCATATTATGGGTATGATTAGTTTATATAAAAAAAAAATTATGTATGTTAGTCTGTAAGGTATATATGATATGGGCCTCTGGTACACTGCGTCTGTGGCAGTGTACTATTGCCTGAAATAAATGATTTATTATTATTATTTATTATTATTATTAACATACCTAAGTATAAAATTGTATAATCTGAATATGTGACAACCCAACTAGCAAGATAATCTAAACACAAAGCTATTTTGAAACATACTTAACTAGCTGTAAGCAAAGATTTATGTTGACAAATTCATGTGAATAGTTTATAGTAAACAATAGTAGATAGATAGATAACTCTTTATTCATCATCATCATCATCTCAGCCATTGGACGTCCACTGCTGAACATAGGCCTCCCCTTTGGACTTCCATATGTACCGGTTGGAAGCGACCTGCATCCAGCGTCTTCCGGCGACCTTTATAAGGTCGTCTGTCCACCTTGTGGGTGGACGTCCTACGCTTCGTTTGCTAGTCCGTGGTCTCCACTCGAGCACTTTTCGACCCCATCGGCCATCCGCTCTGGGTGCTATATGGCCTGCCCATTGCCACTTCAGCTTGCTAATCCGTCGGGCTATGTCGGTGACTTTAGTTCGTCTACGGATTTCTTCATTTCTGATTCGATCTCGTAGAGAAACCCCGAGCATAGCCCTTTCCATAGCACGCTGGGCGACTTTGAGCTTCGAGTAGAGGCCAATGGTGAAGGACCACGTTTCGGTGCCGTAAGTCATCACTGGTAACACACATTGATCAAAGACTTTCGTCTTGAGGCACTGAGGTATATCGGACGAAAAGACATTGCGTAGTTTCCCGAATGCTGCCCAACCGAGTTGGATTCGGCGGTTGACCTCTTTCTCGAAGTTGGACCTACCTAATTGGACTACTTGTCCTAGATAAATATACGAGCCCACAACTTCGAGTACCGATCCTTCAACAGATATTGGGGTGGGCACAACATTGGCATTTGAAATAACCTTCGTCTTGTCCATGTTCATTTTTAAGCCCACCCGTTGTGAAGCTCGGTTGAGGTCATCGAGCATCATGCTGAGTTCCTTCATCGATTTTGCCATGACTACGATGTCGTCGGCAAACCGAAGGTGAGTGATGTATTTGCCGTTGATATTGATGCCAAGTCCTTGCCATTCCAGGAGCTTGAAGGTGTCTTCCATTACGGCAGTAAACAGTTTCGGAGAGATAACGTCTCCCTGTCTTACGCCTCTTCTTAATGGAATCGCCTTCGTGCTCTGCTCCTGTACTCGGACTGACATAGTGGCGTTCTTATACAAGCACTTCAACACTTCAATGTACCGATAGTCAATATGGCATCGCTGAAGTGACTCGAGCACCGCCCATGTTTCCACCGAATCAAAGGCTTTTTCATAGTCCACAAACGCTAAGCATAATGGCAAATTATACTCCTCGGTCTTCTGTATAACTTGCCGCAGCGTATGAATGTGGTCTATGGTACTAAAGCCTCTTCGGAAACCGGCTTGTTCGGGAGGCTGGAAGTCATCAAGTCTGTGTTCGAGACGGTTCGTGATGACCCTTGAAAACAGCTTATAAACATGGCTCAGAAGCGTAATGGGCCTATAGTTCTTCAATAGGCTGTTATCACCTTTTTTGAAGAACAGCACCACCTCGCCTCTGCCACGTCTCAGGCGTTTTGCCCTCGGACAAGACGGAATTAAAAAGTTTCTGGAGGACTTTAAGTACCGGTGTTCCACCCGCTCTCAGAAGCTCTGAAGTGATTCCGTCTTCGCCCGGCGCCTTGTTGTTCTTAAGCTGCTTCAGGGCCATCCTAATCTCGTAAAGACTGATGTCCGGGATATCTTCGGTAGAGTGTCGGGACAGTTTGGCTCTTGGATCTCCTATCAAGCTGTCAACGGGCTTTGCGACCGAAGTGTAAAGCTGTCCATAGAACCTCTCGATCTCCCCTAAAACCTCTGCTTTGGTCGACGCTATGCTGCCATCTTCCCGTTTCAGCTTCGTCAGCTGGCTTTGCCCAATAGACTTGTCCTTCGCGAACACTTTGGAGCCTTGGTTAACTCTTTATTGCAACAAAGAAAACAATTAACACTAAATAAGTACATTACAGTTAAGCAATGTTACAATTGGCGGTCTTATCGCTAATAGCGATCTCTTCCAGACAACCAAGCACAATAGTATAATAATAACTAACAAAATAATATTATAAATTGCATCACAGTACCTATATATAGTAGGGGTCGGCCACACAACCAAATAAAACATAAAAGTAATTAAAAAATGTATTTAATTTCAGATACGCTATTACTCTATGGTATTTCGATGCACAAGAAAGGGCAGAGGCACGGAAAAATCTTAGTGAGTATTTTTTTTTCATTATTTACACTACAGATTCCCATCGCCATGAAAATGTTCCTATTTTTATCAATTAACTACTTGAATCCTACCTTATGTACATCGTTGAGAATTATTAAGGCAATGACTCACATTTGTTGCGTCTCGAGGGACTTACCCGCAGTTATGGAAAGGAGGAAAACTAAACGCAATTGCTACTCTATTGAGTACTGGATCTATTTATACACTTTAGAGGGTCTTGACAAGGCCAAAATTTTTAAAATACAATTAATCCGTAATTTAAATAATTAAAAAATATTCGATACGTTTTTTTTTTTTCTTGCAAATAAAATATAAAAAATGGCTGAGATATAAGGCTTATAAGATTCAGTGTTGGGACGCGTGATGTAACAGCACTAAACAATGTACTAGATTTAGTGGTGTGACGTCACGATCAAGCAACTTTAGTGCGTTGTATCTCTCACATTTTTTTATCAGATTTACAAATAAAAAAATACGTGTCCAATAATCATCATTATGGAACAAAAAAAAAATTTGTTAACATCCCTATTGCTGCTTCAGCACACGATGACATCTGTCAGGACTAGCCTATACTACTCTTATCTTACTTCAAGAGTTTGTAAGAGCATAATTCCATAGGGATTAGGGAATAGCTGCAAATTGTATGCAATGACAGTGCGAGTAGCAACATTAGCCTCTTAAAACTATATTACTTACTAAAATTAACATATTTTTTAAGGCTTCCGTAATTTAACTATATTATGAGTAATCGTAATATTGATTTTAATCCGCGTCTCCAGCGCCCGTTTTGGTTCAAACATTCAACACAAACATCACAACATTAAAAAAAAATATCGGCGATTTTGATGAATATTGATTTTATGTTTTGTTGTACGTGCTTTCCATCGGATGTGGAAAGCAAAAAACATCACGATTGTTGGAGCAAACGAGAAGTGCAGTTTGATAATGATTTTTGTATTATATCACTCACCATCACCATCAAGTGGGCCGTCTGCTTGTTTGTCACCTATTACATAAAAAAAATGTGTATTGAATATATAAATAATAAGTATTTAAACACCTTGTATCTTGTAAATTTAAACACACCACCTAACCCATGTGAATTACAATTGCTCTCCTCTCCTTGCACGGTTGTCTGGAAGAGATCGCTGTTAGCGATAAGACCGCCAATTGTAACACATAGTTTTATATTATAGTTTTAAGAGTTTTTTGTACATTTTTGTGTTTCAATAAAGGATTATCTATCTATCTATCTTTGAAAAAGTTTGTGTTCAATGTTTGAACCAAAACAGCCGCTGGAGACGCGGTTTTAGGTAAAAAGGTAGTTTAAAAAGTTAACTAATGTACCTTTTTTTACAGGAAAACGAGTGCAACCGTCATCAAGCAAGTGATGTCCAAATAAACAAACACATGTTATATCCATGTGACTGATGAACTAAGGTTGACTTACCTTCACAATCGTGCCTCGGCCTTTGAATACCACTGGCCAGTAATATCTGTACATAATTAATGGAGTTAGGAGTTTATTATTTATTAATTATCAATATTTTGTGTTAAATGAGGGTTTTCTGAAATAACAGCCACCAGCCCCTCAAACACAGACGCTACGTACTACTTGTCTTGCTGTCAAGTCAAACTGTCATCCCATACATTAAACAAGTGAATTAAATTAAAAATTTAAAAAACCCCCAACGCAATACGTAATTCACCATTTTTTTGATGGCGGCCATCTTGGATTTTAAATTATATATAGTGGGCTGTATTCTACTCGTTAAGCCCTTTCATTTGATACCCATATTGAGGGGGTCGTGGAAGAAAAAAATAATCCGCCATTTTGTAGCGGCGGCCATCTTGGACCGATTTCCACCAAACATAAGAACACTCTCGACTAACTCTACTTTCAAACAAAAAAAACTAAATCAAAATCCGTTCATCCGTTTGGGGGCTACGATGCCACAGACAGACAGACACGTCAAACTTTTAACACCCCGTCGTTTTTGCGTCGGGGGTTAAAAAAGTACAATGTATGAAATGACAGTTCTACATTTGAAGTTTCGTAGGGATCCCATACGCCATGCTACGCCCACAGTCCCCTTCAGCATAGTAAGACATTGACATGAGACTAGTAACCCCCGTCCCACTGTCAAGAGTAATTGACGTTTTTAAGAGTACAATGACATTGGGAGTAGCTGCAAATTGTATGCCATGACAGTGCGAGTAGCAAGAGTAGCGTACTTGATATATTATGGCTATTCACTTAACTGTCAGGGACCCGAACCGAAGACCAAATTGTCAAAAATGTATGTGATGACGTATAACGTCGTATCGATTTCATTCATTTCATTCATTTTTGACAATTCGGTCTTCGGTTCGGTTCCCTGACGGATAAGTGAAAATAGCCCTGCGGAGCGATATTCGCTACCGCCTGCAGGTGCGAAACAAAACTTCATAGATTATGCAGGTTTTGCTTGTTACGAATATCGCTCAGGTTTGAACAGATCTTTGACACTAAATATTGATATTTAATTAATAAATCTGTATATATGAAAGAAAAGAATGACTGACTGATCTATCAGCGCACAGCTAAAACTGCTACACGGACTGTGATGAAATTTCACACATGGATGTACATAAACTTTTATGACAAAAACTTTTAGGCAAAGCTGCAAGCATAAGCTAGTATGAAACATGAAAAAATGTAGAAAGCTTTAGAATGAATGAATGAATGAACGAAACTGTAACGTCACTTGACAGTGATGATATTTTCTTAATTACAAATTTTAAAAAAATACGAGTGTTTTAACACTTTTGCGGGGCGCCACTATCGCGCATTTTACAATCAAAAATATCTATAACATTTTGACTCCAATTTCTCATATTTAATTTCTTAATTAAATAGGTATTTACTTTATCTAACAAATAAAAAAGATTTAGGTTATGGAGTACATACAGTAAAGATCGATTAAATTAAATTTAGTTCCGCTAAATTCCGCGGGACCTCTTTCGTGAAAAGCACTCTAAGTAGGTACCTACCTATGTACTACTTTTTTTTAGTTTTTACACAGACTATTATATCGTTTTAAATAAATAAAAAATAAATCGTTCATATTGTTCACTCAGTGACGTCACTTCGTTAAGTCCAAAATCGGATTGTAATTAAACCAGTTTTATTAAAAGTTGAGAATAGACCTTATTTTAGTGTTTTAGGTTCAAATTTGTTTGGATTTGCGTTAATCTTAACAGTATTTCTTTAATGGATAGATGTTATATTTTGCTAAACTATTTTGAACCTTATGTACATATATAAAAATACCTTTTTTAATTGCAAAAGCGTTAAGAGATTGTTGATTTGTGAAATAGGAACGTTTTGTTTTTAAGTAAAATTAGAATTTGTTCGAAAAAGTATATAAATGTAAATAATATGTATAAAATACGAAGACTTACTGGTTAATCAATCTTAACATTTCTAAAAGAAGTTTTTAAATTACCACAATATCTAACAACTTTTTACTAAAATTTTAGAAACATAGCATTTCTTAGGGAGCACATTAAAATTGGCCAAGAATCAAAATCGTGTGGGAAATTTACATAATGTGGCTTTAACAACATAATGTATGCGGCGATTAGCGGTCCCACATTCTGCGGTAATCCATGTTTAGGGCACATGATCTTTAGGCTTAAAGGATTATTACACTTTGAATTTAGAAGCCTAAATTTAGTCGTTACTGAATTAAGTCAAGTGTGATCACATTTAGCATCCTAAATTTAGAAGCAAGTATCGTTAATCCTAATTTAGTTTCTCAATTTAGGGACTAATTTCAGCCAAGTGTAATAAGCCTTTTACTTGGCTAAATTTAATACCTAAATTCAGAACCTAAATTTAGGTTTAAAGGCTTATTACACCTGGCTAAATTTAGAAGCCTAAATTCAGTCGCCACTGAATTAAATCAAGTGTAATCACATTTAGCATCCTAAATTTAGAAGAAAGTATCGTTCATCCTAATTTAGATTCTGAATTTAGTGACTAAATTCAGCCAAGTGTAATTAGGCTTTAAAAGTCAGCAACGATACTTCTGAATTTAAGATGCTAACTTGCTAAATGTGATTACACTTGACTTAAGTCAGCAACGACTGAATTTAGGCTTCTGTATTCAGTCAAATGTTATAAGCCCTTAAGCGCAAACGACAGCGGTTCACAACGCAATTTATCTATGCCTGACCTTTTATACTTAAGCTATAAGACCCACCTCCTTTAAAGGCCTATTTTAAACCTGAGCTATATTCACTAACGCCTGTGTTACCGGAAATCTGTAAGAAATATTCAAACCGGTATTTCCGCTACCCGTAGCGTTAGCGAATATCGCCCAGGTTTTAACACGCCTTTAAAATGTATAGATTAACTTTCCAGTAAAATCCATCCTGTTTATATTATACAAGAAAGTTTGCACGTTTGTAACCTATCCACGCCAAAACTTTCGTAGTCATAATATTTTTAGTAATGGTGCTCGCACATCTATCCGCATCGACCCGACCGCGCCGAATGAATTTTTGTAAAGTCCTTTTCACGAAAGAGGTCCCGCAGAATTTTGCGGAACTAAAATTATTTTTTTATATTACTGGACTTCATATCCCAAATAATTTTTATTTGTTAGATAAAATAAATACATATTTAATAAAGAAATTTAATAAGAAAAATTATGAGGCGTTAAAAAGTAATAGATATGTTAACTTTTAAAATTTGCGATAGTGGCGCCCCGCAAAAAGGACTCCTTTCGTGAAAAGCACTCTATAGGAAATCTTCCGATTCCGACGATTCGACTCCGACAAGTGTGCGAGGTTTCATGACATTTCATATAAAGAATTCAAAATTCAATTCGGCGCGATCGATTCGCATGGATGTGCGTTCACCATAAATGTTAAAAACTGCACATATAAAGTTATGTATTAGAATGCGTCCATGTTTTGTTGCACTATTTTAACTCGGCTATACAATGGGGATGTTAACAAAAAAATTATTCATCCATAAGGTAATTAAAAAATACTGGACATGTTTTTTACTTTATATAAATTTAATAAAAACAATATAAAACAATTCGGCTGGAGGATACTTCAGTATAAAAAAAGCAGTTGATGCAATTTTATGGTTTTTTTTAATTTTATTGATTCATTTTTTTATTCGCATCCCTATTGCCTCTCGTAGCCACAATTTTAGTAGATTATTTTATTATATACCTCATATAAATGAGATATATTAATGTAAATAAATATATAACGTGAATTTAACAATTCTAGTTAGGTTTGCGTGTAAAAAGTATTGAATTTTTATACAGATTATAAATTAAAAATATGATTTCCTATGTTAGTCATGTATATCGTGTGATGTTAGGTTTTTTATTTAAATACTTGTGTTTTTCTTATAAATAGTTTAAATATAAGATTCTACTAAGATTTGTCATTGAGATGAAAATTATGAGACTATGTTCTGTAGAGCTATTTACAAATCTGTCAGGGAACCGAACCGAAGACCGAATAGTCAAAAATTTAATTAAATTATTTATTCATAAAAATAGGTACATTAAATCTAATTATACAGAAACATTTGGGTATAATAAGGAGGTGTCATAGTGGTGAAAACTGCTCTATCCGAAACAAGACTTGTGGTCTGCAAGATTCCTCATATTTTGTGTATCATTGCTTGAAATCTAAAAATGGAAACTATACTTCGTTTCAAAAACAAAGATAATTTTTGCGGGGTTTGAAGGTTACATATCTATAAAAATATCATAGATATATTCACAAAAACTGTTATATCCGATATATCTTATGATAGATATCAGATATATAATGAAAAATATCCGATATATATCCAATTTATTGAGATATTGATCCTTTGAACCCTGCAAATTAGCTAAAAAATTATCTTTGTTTTTGAAACGTAGTATAGTGCATATTCTGAGTATGATTTTTAAAAATGTATGAAATGACGTATTACGTCGTATCGATTTAATATGTAATTTCATACATTTTTGACTATTCGGTTCGGTTCCCTGACGGATAAGTGAATAGCCTTGATGAGATATTATGTCTTGTGTTCCGGCTCGAAGTTCAGTAAATCCGATTTATCATTTATCCCACCTTCATTGTTTAGTCTTCTACCATCATCGGCTGTAACTAAAATCAGAGGGCCTATTGTCTATTGCCAAACGACATGTAAACACTAGAATCCAAAGACAAAATTGTGTATACATTACTTGCTCAAACCTCCTCATGAATATGAGTAAAGTAACAAAAGCAGCAATGTACATTGAAGTTGTCATCAATCGTAGTGGGTGAGAATTAGCCAATAGGCCTGGAGAGATCGTAGTCGAAGACTAATTTTAGTGATCTATTAAAACAATGTATTTTTTATATATATATATAGGGAAAAAAGCATTGTAAATTGTTTTAGTTTAGTTAGAAATTTTCTTATGTATTGTAAATACATTTAGAATTTTCTTCCTAAAATAATAGCGGCCCTTTCAGTAGAATCTTGAATACGACAAACTATTTTTAAGAAAAACGCAAGTCTCTTAATTAACAATGTAAGTTTATTTTTAATTGATGTGGTTTTGGGTTCTGGATTATTGAGGTTTTACATTAAAAAAATTGCTTGCCTTTAAAAATACTTTAATACATTTGAAAAATGTTTAACGTAAAAAAGAAAAGGTGTAGTAGGCCCTGATTCTTAAGAAGGTGAATACTAGATAAGATATATTTTCTTAACTAAACTATTTTGCACAACAGCCACCTACATATGTATTAAAACCTATATTTTGTCTCCAATTTTCACCAAAAAAAATCAACTCGATAACTCTACGCATTCTCGAGTAAAAGGGTCTTGACAGATAGACAGACGGACGACTGAGTGATCCCATGAGGGTTTTTTCCTGTAGAGGTATGAAACCCTAAAACTTATTTGAAGTGTATCATATGTCAGTAGCAAATTTAGTAATACTAGATTTTTCTATATCTTGTAAGAATTACCTACTTAGGTGCTACACCTTTTTCTGTTATCTATGTGTAATGAAATATTATGGTCAAATATAGTTTTATCAGCCAATATATATTAAATATACGTTAATACCTCAATAATGCAGAACAAATTGCCGAAAAGCTGTATCGATTTTGATATTGTTTGTCAGATAAAGATAACTACAACAGTTTCAAACCAGAACGGCTTGTATTATGAAGTCATAATTTATTTTGTCAAGTCTGGTATTAAATTTTTACATTAGACTTCTCGTTTTATTTTAATATACTATGTGTGCCTAGTGGGTTTACTCGTCGATAATAATCCTTCTCTATGTGTTATTCCAGGGTAAACTTCCAAATTTCAACTTAATCGGTTTACCCGTAGCAGTGTAGCTCCTTACCAGCTTCAGTGTTTCCCGAAAATTACAACTTGGGTGTCTTCAAGTCAAGGGTTAATAGGTATTTGCTAGGCCTGTGTGTTACAGCTTCGACCACGTCTTCACTTACCAACAGGTGAGACTGTAGTCAAACGCAGTCCTATTTAATATTAAAAAAAAAAAAAAAAAAAAAGTGACATGGTGCTCGCACATCAATCAATTCAATTTCAAAAGGTCTTTATTAGGATCATAACACTTAATAATTACAAACACCAGTGTAAATATTATCCTAGTGCAGCAAAAACATAACATTACAGCATTATGCATTATGTTAGCTTATCAAAATTTATATAAATGTAGTTGAGTCTGGATGTAAATGAGCTTCGCACATCAATTCACATCGACCGCGCCTAAAGAATTTTTGCATAGGAAATCTTCCAATTCGGACGATTCGTCTCCGGCAAATGTGCGAGGTTTCATGACATTTCATAATAAAGAATTAATAAATAGGCCAAGCGCGAGTCGGGCCACGCACAATGTAGGGTTCCGTAGTTCTAGTAGATTGAATACACTGCACAACAGCATTTTGGATGATTTTTGACGACGATTTCAAATTTGTGACTGAAATTTCTGTACCAGCTCTAGTTAAAAAGATATGACACATATTATGTTGTTTTCGTAATAAAACGCTAAATGTAGAGATCATCATCATCATCATCTCAGCCATTGGACGTCCACTGCTGAACATAGGCCTCCCCTTTGGACTTCCATATGTACCGGTTGGAAGCGACCTGCATCCAGCGTCTTCCGGCGACCTTTATAAGGTCGTCTGTCCACCTTGTGGGTGGTCAATGTAGAGATGATCCTAATTAATTTAAGTTTAAGTTGAAAAACTCTTTATGTTATTTGATTTTCTTGCTGAAACTGAAGGCAGAGCTATTCTAAATGCTATTCTTATTCTAAGGGCTATTCTAAATGCTCTAACAATATTCAGCCATCATATGTGCGTTCCAGAAGCCTTGAGCGTTACTTCATCGAACAAAAGTTCGGGTGGAATTGCTTGCCCAATTCTTCACTTAGTACCCCAAGATTGTCATGAATATAGTCTAGGTGGTCGTGGAGAGAGTGTAACTTGATGGTTATGTCACATTCGAGCCTTTGAAAGTGACGCATTAGTTTTTGGACGTGTTGAGAAAAGTCCAAATAATTCTTACTTTACAAAAAAAAAATATAACCACCATTGGCCTAAAACAAAGTAAACCATTTTTAAATGAACACATTATGAGCCAGTTATGTTCCGCATACTTAATTTTTAATAAAATCAAAACAATAGTTTTATGTTTACACTAAGCAAAAATAAGTCATCGTGATGGTTCTCGAGTCCTTTCCACATTATAGCGGTTTCGTACCAAAATCTATTTATTTTCTAATTTGTCCACAAACGTAGATACTCAACACACGTTTTGCATAACTTTTGGGGAATCCAAGGCTTGTCGTTAATTTCCAGGGAGTATCCAAAGTAATTTTTGTAAGCCTAAATTATGAACGTTGTCACATTCAAACGGAATTCTTTGAGCATAATATTCTCCGCAAATTAAAAAAAATATATCCGGATCATTCACACAAGTAGCCTTGACCATGCTATATCAAATTATAATAAAAAAACTTAAGTTAGAAATTATGAGCTAAGTAACACTGTAATATTATGGTGATTTATTTGTGATAGCTATAACTCGTAAACAATACAACCATGAAAATTCGCTTGCGCGATCTAATTTTACTACTAGCGCCATCTAGTTATGCATTAATAAACTATAGGCTAGGTTAGCTTTAGGTATTCTTATTTTGCTGATTTTACCGAAACTAATAATTTTATCTTAACCGCTATAGTTTTCCTGGAAAGTTCATGGTTGAAAGCATACCTTTTGATTTTTTTCAGAATTTTAAAGCTAGTAGTTCAGATTTTAGAGGGGGGGGACGCTCAATTTTTTTTTTAAAACTTGAATATCTTTCAAACAGAACATGAAATCGAAAAAGTTTCTTAGCAAACCGTCCTTCATTTTAAAATACCTATTCAACGATACCCAACACGATGGTATAAGCCAGAAAAAAAAATCATCCCCATCTTACGTGTACGGGAGGTAGCCTAAATTAATTAATTAAAAATTATTTTTTGTCACCGTTCTCTTACCCTTATTATTACTCACCTGTATACAAAATTACACTTTTCTAGGACTTATAGTTTCTCCGCAATGCCGCGGACAGACAGACGGACGGACGGACGGACGGACAAAGCGAAACTATAAGGGTTCCTTGTTGACTACGGAACCCTAAAAATTCGATTCCTTTGGCGCGTTCGATACGGATAGATGTGCTTTCACCATTAAAGTACACTAGTTTTTTTATATCTATAATTAGCCCAGTCAATGAGTGCCCAAAAAGGGTATGTGGATCGAAAAGTCGAAAGCAGAAAAACCAACTTAAGAACTTTGTTTGGACTAGTTAGGAGATAAACATACTAAAAGTCCCCACCCCTCCGAGGTGAGCCCGAGGGGGAGGAGGCCGAAGAAGGTCCCATTTTTAGGTTTTTTGCTTATATGTCAAAAATTGTGCGTTGTACGATATTTTGTTGTAGTACATTATTAAACCTCATAAAATTTTCTACAACTTCAGCCTTGACGCTTTTTATCTATCTCCAATCGTTGTCCAGCTATGAGCTTCCAAACATGGTCTATTTTTAAGCCGCTCAAATTAGTTTTCTATACAAAGTCAGTAAAAAAATCTTGCAAATAAAATTTCACCAACTTCTGGTTGTCGTATCATAATGAAATTTTGCAAATGTCTAGAAATCTGATGACATTTCAATAATCTGGTACCACTGAGCTGATCTGATGATGGAGCCAGGAGTTGTCTAATGAAACTCTTCAATGGCTATTAGTAAACCTATCGTTTTTGGTTACATTACATTCGAATCGATGAGACTTTTTCATAACAATTGCTGTCGAGGGTCTGATAATGGACCAGGAGGTGCCTACGTCTCATCAATTCGAATGTAATGAGCCTAAACTCGCCGGTTTTACTAATAGCCATTGAAGAGTTTCAGTAGACACCTCCTGGCTCATGGCTCCATCATCAGATCAGCTCAGTGGTACCAGATTATTACACTGTCATTAGATTCCTAGACATTTGCAAAGTTTCATTATGATACGACAACTAGAAGTTGGTCAAATTTTATTTGTAAGATTTTTTTACCGACTTTGTATGGAAAACTAATTTAAGGGTCTTCAAAATAGACAATGTTTGGAAGCTCATAGCTGGACAACGATTGGAGATAGATAAAAAATGTCAAGGCCGAAGTTGTAGTAAATTTTATGAGGTTTAATAATGTAGTCCAACAAAATATCGTACAACGCACAGTTTTTGACATATAAGCAAAAAACCTAAAAATGGGACCTTCTTCGGCCTCCCCCCCCTCGGGCTCACCTCGGAGGGGTGGGGACTTTTGGTATGTTTATCTCCTAACAAGTCCAAACAAAGTTACTAAGTTAGTTTTTCTGCTTTCGACTTTTCGATCCACATTTCTTCTTTTACTGGACTAAATAGGCTAGCCTCAACTAGTGGAAATGTTTGCTCACAAAGCGATGCACCGTCATTATGCGAAGTTAAAATTCAAAGAATAAGCATCAATTTCTTAAATCTATGGTAAATAGAATTTTTACTCTATGAGAATAAAAATGTGACATTTTCAATCCAAATATTTTTGAGTACTTTTATTTTTGAATTATTTTATATTTTATTTATTTACTTTAAGCCGAAAACCATGTCTTACTATCATTTAAAATTGTCGTATTGCAGCAGTATAGGTGTCATGGATGATGCCTGGAGGAACCGCATCATGGGAAGATTTCATGATAATGTATGAATTTATAGTAGCATGTTCACAGAGCTACCAAAGTCTCGTTATATATGGTTCATAAACCAACGCACACTATGGGCGAGGAATCTTAAGGAATGTATTGAAAATTCCTTAAGAACAGCTCTCCATAATATTGCACACATTTTAAAGTGTTTCCAGTTTGATATATTTAAAAACGGATTGAAATTTTGTTTTTAAAATTTTGCAATAATATTATGGAGAGCTTTTCTTAAGGGGTTAATAGTCGCTGAGTTGCTCTGTCTCGCTCGCACGATATAACTTAGTCAAATAACAATTGATAAATCCTTCTTTTTGGAAATGTGTTAAATTGAAAATTTAGCTCATATTTTTATACAATTTTTAAAAGTATTCCCGGTTTGCTACCATAAATAACAACAATGGCATTCTCAATTATGTGAAAAATATCTATCTTTAAACATGCCTCAATCATCTTATCAAGTATCAAACTGGTTATACTTTTAAAAATTGTATAAAAATATGAGCTAAATTTTCAATTTAACACATTTCCAAAAAGAAGGCTATATCAATTGTTATTTGTCTAAGTTATATCGTGCGAGCGAGACAGAGCAACTCAGCGACTATTAAACCCTTAAGCGAGAGAGCGTAACTCGATATATACGCTCAAAATGTACAGTTCCCCTAGGCTCTTCCAGCCAAGCTTTACAACTTAAGTACAAGTTAAAAACCCAAGTTTATGCACTTATTTTAATGATATTAATAATTTTTACTTATATAGATACCCGATGAGTCCATATCTACAAATGAATACAGGTATGAGAACAGAATAATACCCGAATCCCTAAGCGAGCGATAAGAACAAAACAATTGTTACACTTGTTTATGTCGTGAATTTCAAACATTAAGTTCTAACCAATTGGCTATTTCATCAAACCATAATGTTCAAAAAATGGGTAGAATCTCATTTTTTTTGTTTCGAAGGGAATTTTAATTTCACCGAATTCAAAAAAATCAGGTGGGTAGGTGCTTTATAGTATGTATATCGATGGTAATTAATGAATGCCGAATCTTACGTACTAAAATATTTAATAATAATTACACTTTTCAGCTTGTCCTTCATACACGCATACTTATTTGCCAGTGTTTTAGAAGATTCACTTCAACAAATGAAGGTTATGAGTGAGTATTTCCGAAATTTACGCTACAGAAAAATCTCTACTTGAACTTTCAGTCGCTAAACTAACACGCTGCCCAAAGTCCATCTGTATCATCATCCGTGTTCCGGCATGATGTTCAGTGAAGCCAGGTGGGGATTTATCCCGCCTTCTAGGTTTAGTATGCTACCATCTACGGCCACATCGTCGCTTAAGATCAGACAAGATCGTGGTCAACGGCTAACCCATAACGAATAAATAAAAGAGAAATATATCGAAGGTCAATATTTTGGGGAGAATGCCTTGGCATCGGCCTGCAATCGCAAGGTGTGACTTGTACTTATTGTAGAGTTCGCAATTCACCATCCAAAAGTGGCCAATTGTCACTCTACAATTATAATTAGTTAAACGAGTTGATAATAATTTGCAACACATTCGTAAACGGGTGAGGATGTATTAAAGACTGGTGGACTATAGCCGAAAATAAATGGGATACTTGCCTACACCTAAATTTAGGCAACCATGGGGGTTTAGAGTTTAGATAAGCGCTTATGTCTAACACTAAAAGAGCGCACTAAGATTACCGTTATTATCGTTTATTTTTCCACACCGCCTGTCATCCCCGGACATATTTTTAGCGAGCTTGTCTAACCCTGTGTTACTAGCTACACCTAGGATAAGCCGGCTAAACCTAGGTGCACTTCGGGGTCCAGCTGTAACATAGATATCCAGTATTATTTGATGACAATTTATCCGTATCCCTTTTCTCAAAATTATACTCTACACCTGTTAAATATCCCCACCAGCGGAATGTAACAACGAGCTGCGCGTGATCAAAACCATGGCAGACATGAAGCTGCTCCTCGCCCAGAAGTTCAGCATACCGCAGCCAGCAGTCACAGGCGAGCTGGAGGTAGACCGCCACAGGCTCTGGAAGGAAGAGTACAAGCTGGACAAACTGGTTAAAGATAGGTTAGTAACAAGCTACTGTTGCACTGCTAGGTGAAAGCTTGTGTGCGAGTTGGATGCTCTTTTACGCAAAAACAATTCAATTGATTAAGCAGAAATTTGGTATACCTATGCTTAGATCCTGGAATAACTCGTTATAAGTACTTTTATTCCAATTTCCCCATGGGATTTACGTGGGAGGTACCTATAACTGCATGAAATGGTAAGGGAAAGAGGAAATGGCAAAAACGAAGGTAGTCTTATGTCTAAAATGGGAAATAGAAGGCTGATGAAGATTGAAGATAAATGATAAAAAGACGTTTTTCATGTTTCCAGAAATTTAGTATACAACACAATATTACAAACGTACCATGCTTTCATAGCGAATACGAGCTACCGTCCTCTGGTCGATGTTAACATGGAAATTGACGAACAGAAGTACCGTCGAGACACCTTGATCATTGAGGAGACTAAGAATAAAGAGTTTGTATTCCATAGATCTTACATTTTAACAAAAATGTTTTGTTTACGCTAAGAAAAATCGCCTCAAATGTATATTTACATGCCTACCCTCCAGTTGGGGGTGAGGTTGTGAGACACCTCGTGCAGGACGACTAAATGGGCATACCTACCCACTTAAAAACAATTCAGTGGCACCCCCGCTTCGTCTTTCTGATGGGAACTAAGAATCAGCTGAGCCATGACCTTCCGTCCCCAAAATTTTACAACGCTTCTGCTTTTGGCATCGCAAGTGTTACATGTAGGAAAAGGCTATGTATAAATTAACAAATCATTTATATTTACAGTCTACGTCGGGAGAAATATAAACAGCTACGCAATCAGCGCAACCATAACAAAACTGTCCTGTACGACATCAACGCAGTTATCGATAAACTGAAATTAAAATTAGAGGTATTGTAATTCGCTCTTCTCTCAATTTTGTAGTGGTAGACCTTTACCAATCTGACGTCTGGGGATCTGGAAGTCTGGAGATTTTTGTCATCTGGTACCATCTTTGTCAGTCTTCGCCAAGCAGTAATGTACGGGCATTACTGTGTTCCAAGTTCCAGATATAAGAGCTATGTTACCAGCGTAATGAGTAAGCATCACGATATTCAACAACTAATATCTCATCATGACAAGCGGAGTGCGCGCAGAATTATTAATTTTGAAACACTAGGTGGCACTGCATATGGGTAATCATGGTGCTTACTATCCCGCACCTGATTTACTCGTTTTGTCACTTAACATTAAAAATCTGTCGCCATTCGATGGTAGGTAATTGCCACCTGCGAAAAATCAACACGACGTGGGGGTGAATGAGAATAAACTTTCGTTCCTAGGCAAGCGGCCGCTGTATCTTCACAAGGACTTATTTACTTCTTCTTCTTTATTCTAGGAGTTCGTGTTAACATCAGAATGTCGCTCACGATACATAACCCACTGGGAAGGCGCGCGCACCACGCAGCACTTGCAGAAGATCGTGAACAAAGAGGGAGCTCCTCTCGACGCCATCGAGACTTTCAAGCGGAAGCTGGACGACGAAGAGACGGTCCATTCGAACATCACGCTGCTTATTAATATGAATACTAGGGTAAGTTAATTTTCGTTGGTGGAAGGGAATGAAAGGGAAAAGGGGCGTATATTGAAACCCTACCTCTATTCAGCACCGCGACCGAACTGAGATGCGGGAGCCTTTCCATCCGTGAATTCTCAAAATGCGACTTTAATCCCTTCCGCTATTCAGCACCGCGACCGATCTGAGCTGCGGGAGCCTTTACGTGCATTTATTCTCTAATTGCGACTTTAATTCCTTCCGCGATACAGATCGATCGATCTGAACTCGGGGATTGTTTCTAGGGTAATATTTAAATCTGTTTGATGAAAACACTCGTCTGACGTATGTTTGCTTAGATCTTTAAAACGCAACGGAGTTTGATAATTATTCAAGAGGAAAGTTTATGTTTACTTATAACTATTGGACCCGCGCGCACTTCGTGGTGCGTAAAACAGTCTACAAATACTACCTACCTTTAGTCATTCATTTACATATTTATAAAATAAAATAATATAAAATAAGGTAAGACAAGACGAGACAAGACAAAAGGCAAGACAGGAGACACGACAAGACAAGAGACAAGTCAAGAGACAAGCCAAAAGACAAGACAAGAGACAAAACTGACTATTACTGTTGACTCTTACTCTTGACTCTGATACGTATACGTCTAATAAGAAGGTGAAACTCAAACTGAGTTAAAAAAATTAAAAAAATTGCATTGCAAGACACTGTACTATACTATAGGTATATATATACGAGTACGCACATGTAGGTAAACCATATTCCATATTTAGTAAAAATAAAAGTCGTATATTTTTATTAAATTTCCTAAAAACAATTCCGTCTCATGCAGTATTCAGAAGTACAAATGTAATAGCAAATACAATACAAATATGTTTATTTTCCATAAGAATACAATACTAAATAAATAAATACTAAACATTCAATATCAAGAGTCAAAAGTTTCCGCAACTCAAAAATACTTGAGTGCTGAATACCGGAAGGATTTCTAATTTATAACGGTAATATTGCGTACGTAAACCGTCCCGCATTTCAGAACTGAAAGTAGGGTAGCATTTAAACTCTCAAACTGGATAATTTGTCGTTTAAAAGCTCTCGCATCCCAGATCCGTACTGGCGCTGAATAGAGGAAGGGTTTCCATATACGCGGAAGGGAAATGCTTATTTTGTTGCGAGAGCTTTGGCATAGACCCACAGCTTTAACAATATGACGTCCCGCAGGAACACACCCAGATTTTTAGTGGGTATGCCCCGCCGCGCCTATTTTCGGTGCGGATGACAATGCAGAACGCATATATTTTTCTGCTAAAAGAAGGGGATACAGGTACTTCTTACGCTTAGGATGCGAAGTTTTAATCCATGGTTGTTCTCATCATCCGACACATGAAAACGCCACTTTTCCCGGTTCTGGGTGACTTCTTGCCAAGGCTCAGACTGAAGCAATTTCAGATTCTTTTCCAACTCATCCTTGCAGTGATTTCGAGGACGTCCGGTCGGTCATTTACCTATCGTTTAGCCTAGCAATCATCAACTATGAATATTTATTGTTAGCCATGGTCGTCCCACTGCAGGGCAAAGGCGTAACTATGAATTCTTCTTATTTGAAGAATAACTAATAACTATGAATAAGATGAGGTATATCAACTTTAGGTAGGTACATGTTTCCTAATCCTAATTTCTCCTTCTAATCCTCCTGCCTAATTTCTCCTCAAGTTGATACTGTTCTACAGGAAATTCTAGAACAAGTAGAAAACATGATGACGAAGTACGACAAAGACATGGAGAAGATAGAGTTGGCTATACAGAGGCTGAATATTAAGTTCCATGAGGCGGTCGATAAAAGGAACGAACTCGAGGAAACTGTTAGTGATTTTTAACTTGCCAAGTTTGTCATAAATTTTGCTGATATCGTAAATTTGGCCAAATAGCTATGTTGCATGCCTTGTAGTAATACTGGCCACCTGTGACCGTAACGTATAGGTTAGCCACTCAACCTAAAATTATTGTGAATGTGTTTTGACTCTGACAGTGATGTAAATAGGGCAACCTGTTCTGTTGGTTGGAGTATAAATAAAAGTATAAATCCAAATGAATTAATTGTTTTTGCAAAGAATTAGATAAATAAGTAATAAACACATATTTCTACACCAGTGCTATTACGAGGTACCTAAATAATATCTCGTCGTTAGAACCATAAGATCGGATATCTGATGTATAAAAAATTTACATCCGACTTCAAGGGTCTCAGCCATAAGGTCGAATGTCGGATTTAAAAGGACATGCGACCTGATGGTTCTAACTTCGAGATATTTTGATGATGTTATTTAAATACTCGTTAATAAGCGTTTTTTCCCACAGTATGACAAACACGAGCAGCTAGCGAGAGACTGGGAGAAATTCAAGGAGGAGCGAGATAAAGCTCGGCTCTACCGCGAGAAGATACACAACGCAGCGTTGGTCGTACAAGCTTGGTGGCGAGGCATACTCGTGCGCAACCAACTGGGCCCTTATAAACCGAAGAAGAAGGGCAAAGGAAAGAAGAAGTAGTTTAATAAAGAAGATAATAATTTTTTTCAGTCGCGTCCTCGCTCTTGACTCTAGTACTCAACCTTTTTCAAGGAATGGATATTAAGTAGGACGGAAAAAAGGTACACCTACGTCCTCAGGATTTTTTAAAATTATTTTTTTAGTTTTTCAACTGTTTTTATTAATAACGCTATTATATTTTTATTTTTTAATAAATTTGAATTTCTTTATTTATAATATTGCGCACATAGGTACTTTCTCGTAGACGGCAAAAGGCCTAGCACAGCAGGTGTGAAAGCGCATTGCGCGTTAATCCCCCATCAAGAAACGATTTGACCTATAGAACAAATCATTTGACCTCAGAAATTTGACGAATCACCAATTTGATGAATAGGAACTTTATGCTGATAATTGTAAACCTACTCAGTTTTTAAAACCTCCTTACTGACATCAGCCGTATCCAAAGATTAGAGAATGGCCGTATCTTCCTATCAATTTCAAAAATATGTCAACTTATTTTCGTTTTGCTCGTGATTTTTAACCGCTTCAAAAATAATAATTTACCAATTAATTTATTACATACATTTTTATTGATATAATTCTCTCTTCTCAGTTAATTTAACGTAAATAATATTTTTTTTTGTTGGTAAACACAATATTCTCTATACATCATAATGCTAACTTAGGCCAAGTTAGTATGGGGTGCGGTGGTCGGAAACCTCCTCGCGGTGCACCCTGGGTATTGGCTCCGAAGCCGTTCCCCATGGAGTCGACTTTGGAGCCAATAGCGAATATCCGACCAAGGAGGTGACGTCTCCTTTCATGCTGATGAGTGCTCTCATTCATCAGTGTTGTGAGGTTGGACGGTGCTGCCTCTCCACGTACTCCTATGCTGTTATCATAGGAGACAGTGGACGGGGTAACATGAAGAGAAAGGTCCTTTTTAGGACCAGCGGACTGTCCATTTGGCAGTCGGTGGATGGCAGGCTGAGTCTGCGTACAGAGGGAAGCGTCTTTACGCTTGCATCTTTTGATGCACGATGGTTTGGGGCCCTTTTTAGGGCCAGCGGCGACCTTTGGGTTGCGTGGGATGGAGGACCTCCAAGGTCCTCGGCGCGGCGGGCCGGCAACCGTAAACCCGGTTGCTGGGTGAGTTTCGGCTCCCTGCCGGGCGACCTGTTATCCTGGGGTATGCGTCTGTTGATCATGTCTAGCGGTATACTTCGGGACCAGGGGGGCTTGCCTTAACCGGCCGGCCCTGCGAGGAAGGAAAACCTCAATAAAAAACCCTCAAGTCTCTGTAGTTGGGATACGTGGCTACAGAGGGCCTTCGGGTGGTGGTTAGAGTTGTAACCACCAGTTAGCGCCAACCCTGGGTACCTCCCGACCCCCAGGCGTAGAAGGGTTATCCGGGTGCAGAGGGCACCGCTCGGATGGATCGTTTTTCCCTCCTACTCGTGGGATATGTATGGAAAGTGAAACAAAAACAAAAACAAAAAAGGTGAGCTCGAGACTGAGCAAGATGAAGGACAGCGGAAAGAAGAACACTGCTGTCACAGTGCTGGAGAACCTGACGCTGAAGCCAGCGGAGGAAGCGTCCTGCTCTTGGGCGGGGCGTAGTGTGGACGCGGAGTCGATGCGGATGTCGGACGCCCCGTCCGACTCCGAAGCCGAGTTTGGTATGGGTCGAATTACACCGTCCCCAGAACCACGCGTGGATGCTATGTTGGCGCCACCAAATCGACGTCGGTCACGTGCCGACATGTCACCATCTCCCTCGGTTTCATCTACCGAGGTTGAGCTGATGGGACCTCCGCCCCCCAAGGTCTTCATAGACCGCAGGGCGGAGTTTCGGAAGAAGGATGCGGGGAAGGAGAGGGTCGAGCAGACCGTGGAGCAGATGGCTCGCGAGCTTGACGCCTCTATCTCCTCGCTGGGTGCGGTGGGCGAGCAGCCTTCCGACGTTCTGTTGGGGCAGGCACAAATGTGCCTGCGTATTAACAAGGAGGTGGCCGCGAGATCCGGCAGTCTCAAGGGAGGCTTTGTAAAAAGCCTCAACTTGACAACCCGGGTCGTCGCGGACATCGTGGAGGCTCTTGCGAGTCGGAGCTCCACGTCGGAGGTGGCGGTGCTGAAGGCGGAAAACGTCCGCCTTCGCACGGAGGTGGCGGGGCTCAGGAGCGCGGTGGAGATGCTCCGGGTCGAGGTGGCGAGAACCCGAGAGCCCTCGGCGCCCTCGCCGCCCTCCCCTACTCCGGCTCCACGCAGAGCGTCCTCGACGCTCTCTGAGCGGACCCCTCCTCCTGCCCTGTCGCAGGAGGAGTTCGCGAGGGGGATCATGGTCCAGGTGGGGACCATGGTCAACGCCCGGCTCGGGGAGGTGGAGCACCGCCTTCTTCCAGCTCAACGTGTGGCGCCTCCGCTCGCGGCCAGAGAGAGGACTGCGGCTGCAGCTGCGGCCCAGCAGCCAAAGCCTGGGCCGTCCACTGCCCCTGCGCAAGTGACTGCCCCGAGGCAGCAGGTCGGGAAAGGCAAGGGCAAGGGGAAGGGCAAAGGAAAGGCGACGACTGCCGCTGCTCCTAAGCCTGCACCTCGCCCCCTTCCGCCAGCCCCGCAGGCTATGACTCAGTCGTGGTCTGTGGTGGCTGAGAGTGGTGCCCCTAAGACCACCTCGCAGCCCGCATCGGCACCTGTGCCGGAGGCCGGTTGGACGGTGGTGGGAAAACGCGGCAGCAAGCGTGCTGCTGCGCCAGTGGCGGTGAAGCGGCAGCAGGTGCGGCTGCAGACTCCACGCTCGTCGGCTGTGGTGATCTCACTGCAGCCGGCGGCGATGGAGAGCGGCGTAACTTACGCCGACATTCTGGGCCAAGCAAGAAGGGCGGTCGATCTCACCAGTATCGGGATCGACCAGGGCCTTCGGAGCCGAAAGGCGGCCACCGGTGCGCGAATTTTGGAGGTGTCGGGTGCCACCAGCGGTGACAAGGCAGACTCCCTCGCTGCAAAGCTGAGGGAGGCCCTGGATCCTGAGCTGGTGAAGATCTCCAGACCCGTAAAGACCGCAGAGATGCGGATATCGGGTCTGGACGATTCCGTCACCTCTGCGGACGTGGCGGCGGCGGTGGCGAAGCGCACCGGCTGCTCTGAAGAGTCGGTGCAGGTCGGCGAAGTGCGGCTTGGTATACGGGGCACGGGTTCCGCCTTTGTGCGTTGCCCAGTGGTCGCGGCCAAGCAGTTGGCCTCAGGAGGGAGGCTCCTCGTCGGTTGGGTCTCGGCGCAGGTCACTGTGCTCGAGTCCCGGCCGATGAGGTGTTACAAGTGCCTGCACACGGGGCACGTCCGTGTGCAGTGCACCTGCACGGCGGACCGCAGCGACGAGTGTTACCGCTGCGGTCAAAAAGGCCACGTAGCGGCCAAGTGTCCCGCCCCCGCGCCCAAGTGCTCTCTGTGCGCGGCGGCGGGAAAACCATCGGCGCATCGGATGGGTGGCAAACAATGCCACCCACCCAAACCAAAGAGGAGCACCGGAGCGGCCGCTCACATCCCGGCCGCCCGGTCTCCCCCGCGGGTAGTGGAGGAGATGGAAACCGCGGGGGATTAGTATGGCCCACCAGGTTCTGCAGGCGAATATTAACCACTGTGCAGCAGCGCAGGATTTACTCCTGCAGAGCATGGCACAGTGGTTGATAGAGGTCGCGGTGGTCTCCGAACCATACTTCATCCCTCCCCGGGATAACTGGGTAGGAGATGTTGATGGTTCGGTGGCCATCGTCGCCTCGACGGCGTCCGGCGCCCCACCCCCTTCGGTTGTTGCGAGGGGGAGTGGGTACGCTGCGGTCCTCTGGCGAGAGTACCTCCTCATCGGGGTGTACTTCTCGCCCAACAGGAGTCTCGCCGAGTTCGAGTCGCTCCTGGACGGGGTAGGGACCCTCATTGGGCAGACCCTGCCTCGTCCCGCGCTCGTCATGGGGGATTTCAACGCCAAATCCGTGGCGTGGGGATCTCCCAGGACTGATGCGCGCGGCGAGACTCTGGAGGAGTGGGCGACGATAGCCGGCCTGTCGGTACTCAACCGCGGGTCGGTGAACACGTGCGTGCGGCGGAACGGGGGGTCCATCGTGGACCTCTCATTTGCCGCCCCAGCCATCGCACGCCGTGTTCGGGACTGGAAGGTGGTGGAGGATGTGGAGACACTGTCGGATCATCTCTATATCCGATTCAGTGTCTCCACAAATTCCAGTCCCCGTCGCCCGAGGACGACGCCGTCGTCGCCGAGGTGGGCCATAAGGAGCCTGGACAGGGAGGCCATCATAGAGGCCTCCATTGTCCAGGCGTGGCTGGCCCCCCCAGAGGGGCCAGTGGATGTGGAGGATGAGGCCGAGTGGTTCCGGGAAGCGATGTCGCAAATATGCGACGCTGGCATGTCCCGGGCCAGACCTCATCCTCAGAAAACGTGTGTGTACTGGTGGTCTCAGGAGATCGCAGCCGAGCGCTCCCGCTGCGTGGAAGCGAGACGCCAGGCCACACGACGTTTTCGGGGGAGGCGCAGACTCGCCAGTCAGCAGCTGCACGACGCGTATACGGAGCGCAAAAAGGCTCTGCAGCGGCTGATTGGCGACTCCAAAGAGCGGGCTAAGGCGGAGCTCCTAGAGTCTCTGAACCGCGATCCGTGGGGGCGGCCCTACAAAATGGTCAGGGGGAAACTCCGACCATGGGCCCCCCCACTGACGGAGACTCTGGAGCCCCGCCTTCTGGAGGAGGTGGTTAGCTCGCTCTTTCCCTCCGGGGTGGAGTACGAGCCCCCGGAGATGGCGCCTCCCGAGAGGGCGCGCCAGGAGGACACTGCGGTGCCACCAGTGTCGGCGGGCGAGCTGGGATATGCCGTGTCCCGGATGCGCAGTAAGCGCAAGGCTCCGGGGCCGGATGGCATTCCCGGCGTCGCCTGGGTCCTGGCGTTGGACGCCCTCGGGGACCGCTTCCGAAGGCTCATGGATGCCTGTCTGGAGTCGGGGCAGTTCCCCTCGCGGTGGAAGGCGGGCAGCCTTGTGCTCCTCCGAAAGG
The DNA here is from genome assembly GCA_947507615.1 of Hemithea aestivaria. Classification (NCBI taxonomy): domain Eukaryota; kingdom Metazoa; phylum Arthropoda; class Insecta; order Lepidoptera; family Geometridae; genus Hemithea; species Hemithea aestivaria. Next base: position 3,739,937 of record OX382344.1, on the reverse strand, counting down.
AGGGGCGCGCAGCAGACTCTCCCGCAGCGTACCGTCCCATCGTCTTGCTTGACGAGGCGGACAAGTTGTTTGAACGGGTGGTGGCTTGCCGCCTCGTCAAGCATCTCGCCGAGGTAGGCCCGGATTTGTCCGATCGGCAATTCGGCTTCCGGGTGGGCCGGTCGACGATTGACGCGATCAAGCGCGTCAAGGCCCACTCGGACATGGTGGTCGCCCGCGGCGGTGTTCTGTTGGCGGTGTCCCTGGACATCGCCAACGCGTTCAACTCCATGCCGTGGGCCGTCATCAGGGAGGCACTGAAGTACCATGATGTGCCTCCCTACCTGAGCCGGATTGTCAGGGCCTACCTCTCGGATAGGTGCATCACCTATCCGGGTGACGATGGACGGACGCTGCGGAGAGAAATGTCGTGCGGTGTTCCACAGGGCTCGGTCTTAGGACCGCTCCTGTGGAACATCGGATACGACTGGGTGCTGCGCGGGGATCTTCCCCCGGGGGCCAGCGTGACGTGTTACGCGGACGACACGCTCGTCATGGCCCCGGGGGGGACATTCCAGGAGGCTGCCCGCCTTGCCACCGTGGCGGTGGGGGAGGTGGTGGCACGGATAGGGAGATTGGGACTCCGGGTGGCCCTCGATAAAACCGAGGCCCTGTGTTTTCATGGGCCTCGGAGGGCCCCGAGTAGGGGTTCCACTATCCCTATCGGGGAGGTTCGCATCGGGGTCGAGCCCTCGATGAAATATCTTGGACTCGTCCTCGACGGGCGGTGGAACTTCCGGGAGCACTTTGCCCGGTTGGCTCCCCGCCTGATGGGTGCGGCGGCCGCTCTCAAGCGGCTGCTGCCGAACCTAGGTGGACCTCGGACCAGCTGCCGTCGCCTGTACGCGGGAGTCGTGCGGTCCATGGCTCTGTATGGAGCCCCCGTATGGGTGGATGCCCTGACGGAGCAAACCATCGCCCATCTGAGACGTCCTCAGAGGGTGATGGCCGTCGGGGTAATACGGGGTTACCGCACGGTCTCCTACGAGGCGGCGTGCCTCTTGGCAGGATCTCCCCCCTGGGACCTGGAGGCGGAGCTGTATGCGGCGCGCTACGAGTGGCGCGCCGCGCTCCGCCTCCGCGGGCTCACCGCGTCTCCCAGGGAGGTAGAGAGGTGGAAGGAGGAAGCCAAGGAGGCACTGCTCGAGAGGTGGAGTACGCGTCTGGCCCACCCTCGAGCAGGCAGCTGGACAGTGGTGGCAGTCCGTCCACTACTCCAGCAGTGGACGGACAGAGAGCACGGGTCCTTGACCTTCCGGCTCGTGCAGGTGCTTTCCGGGCACGGATGCTTCGGAAAGTACCTGCACCACGTAGCCGGCAGGGAACCGACCCCTGCTTGCCACCACTGTGGTAGCGACGTGGATACGGCGCAGCATACACTGGAGGAGTGCCCAGCTTGGGTCAGTGAGCGCCGTACCCTCGTCGCTGTTATGGGGGGCGAACTCTCGCTGGCAACCATGGTAAGAGCCATGGTTGCGAGCGAGGAGTCGTGGCAGGCCGCGGTTTCGTTCTGCGAGAGTGTCATCTCGCAGAAGGAGATCGCGGAACGCGAACGGGAGGTCACCACCGACCTCCCGATGCGTGCCCGGAGAAGGGGGCGTCGGAGGCGTATCTTCCACGCCCTTCTCCAGCCCCCATAACCTGGGTCTAGGCGGCGAGTACGGGGGTATTCGTCGCCGCAAGAACAGACCCACGAGGTGGCGCGCGCGGTGTTTCCGCGCGCCCCTTGAGAGGGTGGGGTGAAACTCCTCTTCACCCCACCGCGGAGGGGTCCTCCTGTAAGTGAGGACCAAACGCCGTCGGGGCAGCGGATGAATGCTTCGGCGTACCCGTTGCCCCGGCATTATGGCGTCCCGCAGGACACCCCCAGGTTTTTTAGTGGGTATCCCCGCCGCTACCATCTTTGGCGGGGGAGTCCCACATACCACCTCGCGCCCCCCGGCGTGGGGTGATGATGCGTAACGCATTTTTCCTGGGTCAAAAAAAAAAAAAAAAAAAAAAAAGGCCAAGTTAGTATTAATAAATAGATCGACATTTATAAGACCTACTTGTTTGAATCATAATTATTTTCGTCGTAAGTATTCTACTAAATTTTGATTTATTTCTTAGAGTTATTTTTATATTTATTTTTATAATAAGTACATATAATAAAATACGCCTACACGAAACGAATCATTCAATGAAACCATTCAGATTTAATTCATTTTCCCGCCAATTTGTGCTAGTGTTGCTGTAGGTGCGAGAATACTATTGCTTATCGATTTGTACAATCGATAAAAGTACCAAAGAGATTTTTTTGGATGTTGGCATGCCCATGTTGAATGTTTGAACCAAAACAGGAGCTGGAGACGCGGCTTTACATACACACACAATCATTATTTTGTCTTTCTTTACCTTTCTCACATCGTTTTACAGAAGAAGAACTAAGTGGTGAGTTTTGGTTCTCTTACAAGTTATGTTTTGATGACATGTACTTACCTCTATTTGATATTTTATAATATATTTTTGTCAATCTATAAGAAATGTTACAGGCAACAATGGCCTCTGAGCCTTCATCAGGAATCGAGGAAGAAGAAATTTTAGAAGGAGAGGATTTACGAGAATTATACACAAGGTTTTTTTAATAAATATTTCAAATACCTACTTTTTTATGATCTTAAAAAAATTGCATAAAATGTTTTTTTTTTACAGTTTACCATACTTACAATCATCAATATTTGCCACTATTTTAGAAGATACATCTACTCAACTTCGTATATTATGTAAGTACATTGATGTTTTTATCAAGTGTATATTTTTGCCTATTTTGCCCAAATAAATGTACCTATATAGGTAGTAAAGACAATAATTAAATAATTACCAAAAAAAATAATTATATTAATTTTCAATTAATAATTTTTTCCTGTATATTGTTTTCGTAGCATGAAATTAATATTGTAATATTTCAATTATATAATTAAATCGATATTATAATAGATAGATTTTTTGCTTTCTCAGGTGAATGCAATAACGAATTGAGAATAATTAAGACATACTCGGACTGGGAGCGTTTGCTAAAGAATAAGTTTGGAGTGAAGATGCCGGAATCAACAGATGAACTCGAAGGCATTGATCCTTCTCAAATTTATTGCGATATGTACAAGATTAATAAACTGGACTATGACAGGTGGTAAATTAATTGCAACGTTAGAGATTTTCCACATATTATGCGATGATATTATGAACCTTTCAATTTTATTTTTTTAAATGTCATTGAGTGGATCGGAGAATAAATCTGTATTGATGTATGATTAATAGGTATTATTTAAAGTACCTACTAAGCGTCAAATCGTATCCTATTAATGATTAATCGCATAATCGCATGTAGGTTGGTATGTATATTGTTCTGTAATGTTATTATGTATTTTGACTTTACATCTTACGCTCATTTATTAATGAAGACCTGAAGAGGCTTTGCACAGCAGTGGAACAGTAAATAAATATTTATTACTATATTGTCAAATTAATGATTGACGACTGTTTTCACAGAAACTTCATAATTGACGCCGTTCTCAAAACATACACAGATTTATGTCTAAACGGAACTTTCGAACCTCTTCAAGAAATCGTCAAAGTCTTGTTAGATACAGAAAATTATCGCAAATCCATAATGGAAGAAGAAGCAAAAAATAAAGCGTTAGTAGACAGATGATTTTTATGATCTCATATTATCGACTTTACCTACTCGTATTATGTCCACGGAATTCACGATAAAAAAACCAAATAGCCCATATTTTTAATAATCCAGTATCTTTTTAGTTCCTTTATTCTATATTATAAAAGCAAAGAATTAATCTATGATCCATATCTATGATGATCTATTTCAATTCAATTCAATTCATTTATTGCAAGAAATATGTGTACATAATTAGATGTTTACTGTAATATGATTGCCTCAACATATCTCTGCCATATAGAGCATGCAATTTTTATATTTACAATTTTAATTCATTATTGATTAATATACAATATAAAATGAAAAACACAAAAAATAAAATGAAAAAAATTTAGAATGTCTAAACAAAATAAAATGTCAAAATATACAAAATGTCAAAAAATAGATTATTATACAAAATATTAGCTCATATAATTTATTATAGCTCAAACCGTTCAACGGATTTGGTTGAAAATTGAAATGCACTCCGCAGTTAGGCGCGAGCTTAAGCTAATTCATATTATTTTTCGTTTATATTGTAATTAACATTATATTACCCGCCTTTATATTTTCCTACAGAATGCGAAAAGAATTGTTGAAACAGATTCGTCAGCAACGTAATCATTACAAAAGAGTTATTTACGACACTGATACGAAAATTGATGACTTAAAAACTCAACTTGAGGTATACTTTTCTACTATTTTGTTGTCGTATTTTTTAGTCGTCGAATTTTAAATTCCACCGCGTAGCAGTACACTGCGCCTGAGTAGGTATCTACTATCTAACGTAACTAGTTTCTAAATTTTGCTGTGTCCATTAACTTTGCCCTTTAGTCCTAAACATAATATCAATATTAAGTGCGTGCACATTACTGCTTTGCGGATGAATACCTGGCAAAGGTTGGTTGTGGGTGGTACCACTAGAAACTCAACAAAAATTTGGTTGAACTCGGGCAGATTAACTTATTTGACTATTTTTAACTCCCGACGCAAAAACGACGCGACGGGGTGTTATAAGTTTGACGTGTCTGTCTGTCTGTGTGTGTGTGTGTGTGTGTGTGTGTGTGTGTGTGTGTGTGTGTGTGTGTGTGAGAGTGCGTGCGTGCGTGCGTGCGTGCGTGCGTGCGTGTGTGTGTCTGTGGCATCGTAGCTCCCGAACGGATGAACGGATTTTGATTTAGTTTGATTTCTTTCAAAGTAGAGTTAATCAAAAGTGTTCTTAGCTATGTTTGGTGGAAATTGGTCCAAGATGGCCGCCACTATAAAATGGCGGATTACTTTTTTCTTCCACGACGCTCTCAAAATGGGTATCAAATGAAAGGGCTTAACTAGTAGAATACAACCCACTATATAAAATTTAAAATCCAAGATGGCCACCACCATAAAATGGTTAATTACGTATTGCAATGGGGGTTCTTTAAATTTTTAATTTAATTCACTTGTTTAATAATTCTTCGCGTGATTAACATGACGGTCCAATAACTTACTGCATGCTAATTAAGTTACTTTTTATATATACAGGATTCAGCTCTGATCGGTGAATGCCGCAGTCGTTACATCGACAACTGGCAACGAGCTCGCACAGAGCAACACATCCAGACGATCGTTGATAAAGAAAGCGTCTACTCTGAGGCGATTGAATACTTCAAACGGAGGACCGATCATGAGCAGAGAGTTCACCACGAAATTGACTTGCTCATTAATATTAACATTAATGTATGGCTTTTGATGATACTTATCCTTGTTTTGCCATTAGTTGCGATAGGTTTAGCCATTCAGACGTATAGGGGAGGGATTTATCCCGCCTTCTTGGTTTAGTCTACTGCGATCTAAGGCTGCGTCGTCGTTTAACATCACGAAAATTTGAGGTCAAAGGCTAAACTATATTGAATTTTGAAAAAATCTTGTATTATGTAAAGGGATTACCATTACTGCATAACCTGCATCTATTAGTACATACCTATTGCTCGCAAATTAATGACTCCTCGTACAAATTAGTTTTATTTACACAGGAGACTCTACAAAAAGTCGAAGAATGGATGAGTAAATACGACAAGGATATAGAAGCAATTGATTTAAAGATTCAACTGAAAAAGAATGAATTTGGCGATATGGTTGAAAAAAGAGAGAAAATGGAAGAATTGGTGATTGAATTATAATTATACTATGACTTACTTATTGTACTATAATTATACCAACACGAAGAATCATAACTCAGCATATTTTAACGCTAACAAGTAATTGATGATAATCAATCATCAATTTCAGCCTATTACTGTGTATAACATTCATCCTTCCTCTAGGCTCTTATTTTCGCCTATCTTGAGCACAATACTTCCAGACCTCCGAAGACATTCAGGCATTTTTTCTGCGATCTAAAAGCGATCTTGTTGTTAAAGGAATTTGTTAGGACAAGTCAAAAAAAAACTTTAACAACAAGCTTTTACTAGCACCAAATTCATCGAATCATCAAATGAACCCAAACTCAATGGGGTTGCGTCGTTTAAATACGGAGTTCCTGTGGCGACCTTCCAGCTCCATCATCAGATCAGCTCCACGTTATAATAATATTGCATTGTCATCCGATTTATACATGCATGCAAAATTTCAGCTGAATCGGAAACCGGGTAGTGGATCAAATTAAACTTGCAAAATTTGATTACAGATAAGCAGAAAACAGACAGGTGATAGTAAATAAAAGCTTGAAAATAAAAATATTTAAATTATTTGGTTTCGCAGATTGTGAAACGTGAAAAACTTATGACTGATTGGGTTACGTTTAAAGACGAGCGTGAGAAGGCTCGCCTGTACCGTGAGAAGATGACTAACTCCGCCATCACCGTGCAAGCTTGGTGGCGTGGTCTACTTGTACGGCTTAAACTTGGGCCTTATAAGGAGAAAAAGAAGAAGGGTGGAGGAAAGAAGAAATAATTAATGACTTTTATAAATACTTATTATTATTTTATTTTACTTTTAAATGTTACTCTGTTGTTTTTAGACCTTAGTTATTTCCAAATATTATAAGGGGCTGCGCAGACGACAGACTATCCATGACGCACTTTTTAGTCTGTGAAAATAGAACCTATGCAATTATATGCAGTAACGCACACGACGCGCAAAAAGTCCGGCGCACAAATAATCCGTGTAATTCGGGCAGACCCCACCGCGCCGCGCCGCGCCGCTCCGCACATAAAGTGTGTGAAAAAAATTAAACGTTTGCTTCAACGCGCGCTAACGCAGACGGCACACACTTTAGTCTGCAATCTGCATTTGCTAGTGGTGGACGTAACGCTTCTTTCTTCTTCTTTTTCTGTACTTCATGTACAAAATAATACTTCGCGATCTCTGCACGATTTCCATAGCGTCTACGTCCAGCCCTGGATTTACACTAGGGGCATTCGGGGCGAGTGCCCAGGGCGGCAAATTTTCAGGGGGCGGCAAATTTACTGAGGGCGGCAAATTTCGAAACGAGAAAAAAATATTCAATCCATAAACATCCGATGTTGAATTAAAATTTGTATTCTCAGTCACGCTGGTTATTATTATAATTTTTTTTTGCGCTCATAATAAGAAGTCTGGAATACTGGCCACACAAACTCAAGATTTTTGCTCCAAACGAGCTATCCGTCCACTTTTCGTAGCAAGACTTTTCTCGGCACTTGCAGCTAGTTGCTCGTCTTCTTTTTTTTATTTTTGGCACTCAAAACGAACTACGCACTCACTTTTTGCAGTCAGATATACAACATTTTCTTGGTGCTCGCAGCTAGCTTCTCGCGCTTTGAATAATATTTTTTTTTATTTAACACTCGGAGCAAACTATGCATCCATTGTTTATATAGTCAGAAAAACAAAATTTTCTCGGTGCTCACAGCGATTTTGGCACTCAGGGTGAAGTATGCGCCCACTGTTGTGTAGTCAAATATACAAAATTTTCTCGCTCGCAGCAAGCTGCTCGCAGTCTTTTTAGTCAACATAATATTATAATTTTCTTGCCACTCCAAGCGAGTCTTACGCACACCTGTCGTAGACAGATAGATAGGTAGATAAAACACTTTATTGAAACATTGAAAAATAAACTTAAACATAAAAATCCGGTATTATAATCTATGTGTCATAATTCACAATCAGCGGTCTTATTGTAGTTAGCATTATAAAATTTCTCAATTATAATTTCTCTTTTTCAAAGCAAGCTATACACACAGCTTTCGTAGTTAGATGTATATATTTTTTTATAAATATTCATAATTACGTATAATATGAAAGAACTCGACAACAAATTTCTTAGCAAAATGTCTAGCCGATGAGCGTTTATAAATAATATTTCGGCGGAGGGGGGCGGCATTTTCTCACTGCCCAGGGCGGCATTTTGGCTAAATCCGGGCCTGTCTACGTCCCTACAGCTCTGCCGACAGAATGATCGAAGATGTGCGTCGTGTGCGTTGAGTCTGTGAAAAATCCGCAATCGACTTTTTGCGCGCCATGCAGATTTTTTGTGCGCCGCAGACTCGATCGTACAAAAAGTGTGCCGTCTGCGCAGTCCCTTAAGTAGATAATATACATGTCCAATTAGGTTTTTATTTTTTAATTGCCACTTTAACTTTTTCAATAATATTATTATTCATATTTTTGTCTTAACGTAGGTACCTACTTCTGTTTCACTAAACCTGTGTATTTATTAATTAAACTTAAAATATTAGAATTCCTATTATTCTAGAAAAAATAATTCTATTTTATCTCGTTTTTCAAAGATGCTTACTTTTTATGTTATTAAACTTATTAATTGATATTACAAAGATTATTTTAAAACCATGTGTTTTAATTAGGTCAATAATAATATAATAATAATTATATCGTAAAACATCTACATGCGATATTTTTACTATACGTTTATTTTTAACTAAGTTACGAATTAGGGAAAAAACAGGGTTAATAATTTCTATTATGATTAAAATTTGTGGTTTATAAATAATTATTGATGTAAATCGAAATAGCTAATTAAATCGAATTCTGTAATCGATTAGCGATTGGCAACAGCACATCACTATGATGCAACGTCGTTAGATCACGTGACAGAAACAACCAATCAGGAATCTCCTTTTGATTGTTCTGTTTGACATTTGACACTGACAGATGTCTGACAATAAAATGTAAACTGTCCATGCGAATGTAATCAAAAACTTAACTTACTTTATTTACCCCAAAAATAAATAATAATCTAAAGAATTTAATCGAAAACGCGAGTTTGAAAAACAGTGCTCGGAGTTGTATATTGGAATTAATTAAGTTGGTGATCTATCAGTGATTGTCGGCATTTATTGCGGTCGTGTGCCATGTCAGTTGGATTCATGGTACGCGATCCTGCATAATTTACGTGTAAAATTGTCGTGAGTGTTTGTGAAATTGAAGGGATTATTGGTGTGATTGAGTTTAAGTGGTGGCCGTTATCCTCAAGAGGCCATGAAGACCAAAGTTGATAAAAACAAAAACGGTGAAACGGAACCCGAGGTAAGTAATTTTGTAATCACTTTATTAAACTTCCCTATTATTGTCTTAGGCTATTTACTTAGATAACTTAGATTTGATAATCCCTTTAAACCTAAAGTTATGCCCTATACGTTACCGGTTGAGATGTATAAAACTTTTCTCTAAAAAAAAAACCAAAAAACTTTAAATTGCTATCAAGTAGATGGATTCAATGAGATAAATTTTTATACGAATATTATTATAATTTTAAGCTATGACATCAAAACAATCTTTTCAACCAAGTGAAACTTAGTCTTACATAATATGAAAAGCAAATAGGCATACCTACCTACTGCAGAATCCCCCATATTAGGTACAGAATTATTAAAAACTAGAGTTTACTGGATAGGATGGAAAAAAATATCTACTAATAATGAGAAAATTTGTTTTTTTTTTTTTATGTGGAGAAGTAAGAAGACGAGCAAGACGCTCTCCTGATGTTAGGAGATAACGCTGCCCATAATCAGTACAGTGCTACCCAGAATTTCACAATGATGTGCAATTCTAGGTGCACTGCACCAACGCTTCTTACTTAAGAGTCATAAGATGAAAAAATGAAAATGAAAATGAAAAAGTTTGAAAAAACTGGCACTGTTGGGGTACCCACCTAGACGACCTCCTGCAAAGGAAGTCTACCCCCGGTCTTCTTGACAATACCCTTTTCCTCAAAAGATGTTGAGACAGGGCCAGAACACAAATGGGTACAGGGTAACAATACACAAATACGGGAAAAATACAGGGGTTAATCGTACAATTAACATATTGGTTGCGGCAGCGTTATAACCTACTATCCCAGGGGCCTGAAATTAATTTTGTATGGAAAAATCCTTTGACAAAACAGCACACACGTTCCAACCTCAAAAACATAGCAGTTGTATTTTCTGTAGTCAATGTGTTAATCACCTAAGATAACATTCAAACTAAATAGGTATGTTGTTATCAAGATTCACTCTCAGTATTTTACTACCTGTGTTGTGAAGAAGTTATATTATTTTATAATAATTAAAAAATATTTTTAAAAGTTCATGAAATTTGTATGTGTATGTCAATATCATATTAAATATTAGTGAGAAATTCTTTCAACAATAAACTTTTAAACTGAACTGAGAAACTGGACAGCACTGTGTAAAATCGTAACTTAATCTTGGGATAGGTATCTAGTGTCCGACCAAAATTTCGGTTTCGGCCTAGTTTCGGCCAAAAATCAAGTTTCGGCTGTAGTTTCGGTTTCGGCCAAAATTGGCCGAAACTTATGCCGAAACCGAAACTCATTTCGGAAGTTGGCGTGCACGCTCGCCTAGCTTCGTTTCTCTCGGCAACGCTTTGGCGGACGACTAATTATTGTCTAGGTATATTTAATTAATATAATTCAAAATGTATCTTTGTTGAGACTGGAACTAAGAGTGTAATAGTAATTTTAGTAATTATTATTTCCAATAGAGGTACCTCAAAGAGATTGATGAATCTTCTAAGTAAAAATAGGTACCTACACATTAAAGTATTAATTCGTAAGGTTTCAAAATACCAATACTAGGTATTTAATTAAATAGTAACAATGAGTGATTACATTTTTGATAACTGATAAACATTTTACAATGAGAACTTAATTTAAATAAATAGGCCAAGCGCTATTCAGACTACGCGCAATATAGGCTTCCTTAGTACTGGAAAATTGAACATTTACTGCCTTAACTTTCATCAACGATATCTTTAAACATAATAAAGCTATCTTAACCGCTATAGTTTTCCTGGTTTTCCTTTCAGTGTTTGAAAGCCATTAGTTTAGATTGAAGAGGGCTGGGACGCCAAAAAAATTAACTTGAATATCTATCAAATGGATTATTAAATCGAGAAAGTTTATTAGAAACATTTTTTTCATTAAAATACCTTTTGTACGATACCTCACATGATGGGATCACCCAGAACAAAAATCATCCCATTCTTACATTTTATACAACAAAGTAAGCAGACGAGCAAGACGCTCTCCTGATGGTAAGAGATAACGCTCCTCATAATAAGTACAGTGCTATGCAGTATTTTACAAAGGTAAAAAATGCTGGGTGCACTGCGCTAACGCTTCTTACTTGAGAGTCATAAGATTTTAGGACTCTTTAGCCCTGTAATTACACTAGCTATAGTGCCCTCCTACCTAAGCACAGTAATGTTTGCACATTACTGCTCAGGCGGTCTTACATGCTTGGGAAGTACCCTAAATTAATTGATTCAATTTTATTTTTTGTTACCGTTATCTTACTCTATTCATTGCCCTACTCTGTGAAAAATTACAGCTTTCTAGAACATATGTATAGTTTCTCTGTAAAGCAGTGGACAGACGGGCGGATGGACAGACAGACAAAGCATAATATTGATATATTTTTTATATAACAAACTGAATGATAACAACTAACTAAATATGCTGTGTTTTCATTTCATGTTCTAATTAATGCAGAATAATGGATAAAATGCATCAAATTTCAGTATTTTAAAGAATTTTATATTTGACCACGTAAGTTTCGGTTTCGGTTTCGGCCGAAACTGAAGCCACGGCCGAACATTCGGTTTCGGTTTCGGCCGGAAAACTAGTTTCGGTCGGACTCTAATAATTATCTTAAATTTGTGTATTCACAGTTTCAGTTTCCGCCTTGGTATATTCAGTCATCAATGATGGATGTTCATGTGTGTGTGTGTGTGTTTTTTTTTTTTTTTTTGTTTACGCCGAGTAAAAACGCATTACGCGTACCCACCCATACGGGGGTATGGGAGGGTTATGTGGGACTCCCCGTGCAGGACGACTGCACGGTATACCCACTAAAACGTCTCGGCGACATTCCCGCATCGTCTTTGTGACAGAGGACTGGGAATCGGCAGAGCCTTGCATCCAGTCCCCCATCGACGAACTCCACACGGAATGGCGCACGGTGTTGTGCGCGCCACCTCCCGGACCTGTTTATGGACGGCGAACGCCCCCGCGTCCTCCGCCCAGGTCCCGGGACTTAGAAGCGCCGGGGATGTCCGGAAAACGATATCCCACTTATCGCCACCAGACACCCCCCGCGATTCAGCTCCACCCTGCTCGCCGCCTAACAGCCGAGCCCTTTCGACCAGCCTCCCGGGCCTGGTCCCCCCGATACGGGGCAGTGGTGTGGCCCGTCACTACGTGTGGGATACGTAGGAATGGTCTGCCGATCCACTGCCACTTTCCGCCACGGGGCTCATGATGAGCCCGCCCGCGCAATCGGCCGCAGAGGATAGGGAGAACGGCGCACCGTAATACCGGCACTCCTCTTCCCCTGCGGCCCCACCGCAACGTCCAACCTCCAACACATCGGCCGCAGAGGATAGGGAGAACGGCGCACCGTAATACCGACACTCTCTTCCCCTGCGGCCCCACCGCGTCCGCCATCAAAAAAACGGTGGCGACCCCGTTTGGGCCGCGGAAGGCAGTTAGAGTGGCGCATCGTAATACCATCACTCCTCTCCCGCCGCGGCCTCCGCATACAGCCGTGGTGCGATGGTTACCGCACCACGACCCACCAACGTTGGCATGCTCCCGAAGGAGGCACCGCAACCTACTCGGCCACTGGCACTTGGACCGCTGGACTACAGCCCGGCGTGGAGCGGCCGACCGCCTCGGGTTCCTCTTAGTTTCACCGTGGTCCCACTACCACGGCTACTTATCCCCACCGCCACGCAAAGGCGAGAACCCACCGGGGGGTGTGTGTGTGTGTGGATCAATGGATGTGTGTAACCTAGCACTACATAAATCTTTAGTAGAAGTGATAATGCCCGTGATAAGTAAAATGTAATGGTTCAGGAAAGGAAATGGAGGAAATCATACCTACAAGATTAGATAAAAAGAAATAATTTGAAAATTTCATGTTACCTACATGGAGAAAATGGCTAAGAACAGTTTGTGATTTTTGTTATTCTACTAATTTTATAAATGTGAAAGTAGAGATGAGATGAGTATGTGTGTGTGCAGATTGCGAATATATGTGTGTGATCCCTCTTTTTAGAGATGAAATTTGGTAGGAACAAAAAGGTTGAGTTACTTTGACTTTTTAGTTACTTTGGTTCAAAAAGAAAACTTGAGCTTTCAGCATCTGTGCTGCTAGTGAAATTATGATTAATTAAATTTTCAAGTTAAAGATAGGTGCCACACTCCTGTGGAGTTTGAGAAGAAAATGTTAAAGATAAATTAAGTGTTTTTAGTTATTATAGTTAACCATAGGCGGATTTAGGGGCGGGGCCAGGGGGCCAAGGCCCCCTCCAGAAGCATTGTAGAGTTACGAATTTTGCACATATTTCATGGTAGGTATAGGTAATTTTTTTCTCAGCGCTCGCAGCAAGCTGCTCGTGCACTTATTATTAAGGATATTTGAACTTTCTAACTGTTCAGAGCGAGCTAAACACACACTTTCTGTAGTAAAAATTATAATATTTTTGCCCGTCTGCACCTTGGCCCCCCCAGAACCAAATGCTGGATCCGCCCTTGTTGTTAACTAGCTGCGCCTAGTGGTTTTACCCGTTGTGCAGTAGCCTATATGTTGTACCAGGGTCTAAGCTATATCTATACGAAATTTCAGCTCAATCAGTCCACCCGTTTAGATGTGAAGAAGTAACAAACATACACACACTCACAAACTCTCACCTTTATAATATTAGTGTAATAGGATTGACCAACCTTTTTTTCTATCTACTTTTTTTTAGTCAAAGTTTCAAACTCAAACTCAAAATTCATTTATTCAAATAGGCTACAATTAGGGCTTGCAGTATCGGTACCATTTCAAGAACCGGGAATTTTGAAACCGATACTCACACGGTACCGGGAAATTCCCGGGAATCGATACTTTTCGATACTTACTAAAAAAAATTGAAAATTTAATTAAAATGCCTTATTAACGTCTAGAAAGATTAAAAGGAGTTATATCACTAATTATTATTATAAATTTAAGTCAACTAAAGACCCAGTCCTAATACATAATTATATTATAGTAGATTTCGCAATAGAAGCCTATATAAAAGATGGGGTTACAGTAAATATCATAATTTCAATAGGTTTTTTTTTTTACAAAAAAGTGAGAAAACGAGCTAGAAGGTGATGGTAATTGATAACACTGGCCATAATCAGTATACAGTGCCCAGTGCTATCCAGGATTTCACAATTATGATAATTCTAAGTGAGATTGCGGTCAAACGTCTGCTATTATATGCTTGTTTAGTCTGCTATAAAAAAATAAAAAAACGCTTCTTATTCGAGAGTCATAAGATGTTCTTACTGACCCAGGAGGAAGCGAAAGAGAGATCAGGAGGAGGACACAGATGACTAAAGCAGCAATGACCAAGCTCACACGCATATGGCAAAATCGCAAGGTCTCCAACGTTACGAAAACGAGACAAGTGCGTAGTCTGGTTTTCTCAATCTTTCTCTACGGGGCAGAGTCGTGGACAATTAGGGCATCAGAGCGTAAGAAAATCGATGCATTTGAAATGTGGTGTTAGAGACGAATGCTTCGCATACCATGGACGGCCAAAAGAACAAATAAATCTATTCTGGACCAGCTTCGCATACGAATCAGGCTTTCAACAATCTGTTACCAGAAGATCCTTAGTTACTTTGGTCACATTGTCCGCCGACAGCCGGATAACTTGGATAAGTTGATCGTGACGGGCAAGGTGGAAGGAAAGAGACCCCGCGGCCGATCACTTAGTCGCTGGTGTGATCAAGTGACCACTCTCATTGGCCTACCAGTTGTAAGCGCCATATGAGAAGCCGAGGACCGGACGAAGTGGAAACAGCTCATGCAGCGGGCTACGGTCGAATTTCAAGGACGCGACCTTCAGTAATGAAGAACACGACTAAGAAGAAGAAGAGAAGAGAGAAGATGTTCAGATTCTTCAACCCAGTTATTTCACTAGCTATAGTGCACAGTGCCCTCTTATCTAAGCACAGTAATATTTTTAAATCTATGCTCGGGCGTTAGAATAACATGCACTGTTGACTGTTGGAGTGCCCACCTAGTCGACCTCTTGCAAAAGAAATATGCCCCCGGTTGGTAATAATAAAGTCAAGTAAAATAGAAAACCATCGACATTTCCATAACGTACTGGTTTAACAAGGTTTGGCATTCTCACTCTTCGATTTGACAGGTTTGTTCTGTTCTTTGCCGATCTGATGGATTCAGCAACTGTAATGCCGGTAAGGATTTTTCATTAACTACAACTTTGAAGTAGTAAATCGTTTTGTTTATCGCGACGAGTGCGTTAATGTCACTGTCAGTATTTTGGTTTTGGTCTGGTTTATTATAATGAGACCAATCTTCTTCTTCACTCTAGAAAGCAGAGCACCGAGTTCTCCTTCAGACTTCGCAAGATACTGTAAATTGCAAGTGGTTGCTATCGAGATATTTTTTCCACTTCTCTAGAGCTCTCCTCATAAAATATTCCCCATATATTATTAATGCGGAAAACTAAATAATCACTTCTCTTGAGTATGTATTTCGTTTTGTTCTCGGGTCTTTCCATCTTTTTCTTTTATTTCTTCGTTTTTTGACTTTTATGACTTCGTTCATATTATTATGGTCAGTAAAATCTAGTAGATTTTCGGATAAAAAGAGCTTAATCTCATGTTTCTAGTATTTAAAGTCATTTAATAGATTTCAATTTACAAAATAAAGCAGTATTTTATTTAAAAAATCGATAGAGTAATGAATTTATAACTAAAGTATCAAAAGTATCGAAAGTATCGATTCCCGGGAAATTTCAAAAAAGTATCGGTACCGAAATATCATAAAATTTTCGAGAATTCCCGGGATTTTCGATACCGGGATTTCCCGGGAGCATGCCCTAGCTACAATGGAGCACTTTTGCAAGAAAAAATGGAGCTTTTTGCGTTTCCTTCAAGAGTCAAAGTAACCCAACATTGCGGTGGGTATTTAGATAGGTATAGCTTAGACCCTGGAGTTAAGCATCAGCTACCTTACCTTACGTGAATAGGTAAAACCACTCGGCAAAGCTAGTTTAATAAAACATTATTTAAATTCATACCCTCACCAGCTACAGTGATAGCCGATTATTTATATTTATAGGTATTAAGAATAACCTTTTTAGGGTTCCGTAGTCAACAAGGAACCCTTATAGTTTCGCTTTGTCCGTCCGTCCGTCCGTCTGTCTGTCTGTCCGCGGCATTGCGGAGAAACTATAAGTCCTAGAAAAGTGTAATTTTGTATACAGGTAAGTAATAATAAGGGTAAGAGAACGGTGACAAAAAATAATTTTTAATTAATTAATTTAGGATACCTCCCGTACACGTAAGATGGGGATGATTTTTTTTTTCTGGCTGATACCATCGTTTGGGGTATCGTTGAATAGGTATTTTAAAATGAAGGACGGTTTGCTAAGAAACTTTTTCGATTTCATGTTCTGTTTGAAAGATATTCAAGTTTAAAAAAAAAAATTGAGCGTCCCCCCCCCTCTAAAATCTGAACTACTAGCTTTAAAATTCTGAAAAAAATCAGAGGTATGCTTTCAACCATGAACTTTCCAGGAAAACTATAGCGGTTAAGATAAAATTATTAGTTTCGGTAAAATCAGCAAAATAAGAATACCTAAAGCTAACCTAGCCTATAGTTTATTAATGCATAACTAGATGGCGCTAGTAGTAAAATTAGATCGCGCAAGCGAATTGTTCATGGTTGTATTGTTTACGAGTTATAGCTATCACCATATTACAGTGTTACTTAGCTCATAATTTCTAACTTAAGTTTTTTTATTATAATTTGATATAGCATGGTCAAGGCTACTTGTGTGAATGATCCGGATATATATTTTTTAATTTGCGGAGAATATTATGCTCAAAGAATTCCGTTTGAATGTGACAACGTTCATAATTTAGGCTTACAAAAATTACTTTGGATACTCCCTGGAAATTAACGACAAGCCTTGGATTCCCCAAAAGTTATGCAAAACGTGTGTTGAGTATCTACGTTTGTGGACAAATTAGAAAATAAATAGATTTTGGTACGATACCGCTATAATGTGGAAAGGACTCGAGAACCATCACGATGACTTATTTTTGCTTAGTGTAAACATAAAACTATTGTTTTGATTTTATTAAAAATTAAGTATGCGGAACATAACTGGCTCATAATGTGTTCATTTAAAAATGGTTTACTTTGTTTTAGGCCAATGGTGGTTATATTTTTTTTTTGTAAAGTAAGAATTATTTGGACTTTTCTCAACACGTCCAAAAACTAATGCGTCACTTTCAAAGGCTCGAATGTGACATAACCATCAAGTTACACTCTCTCCACGACCACCTAGACTATATTCATGACAATCTTGGGGTACTAAGTGAAGAATTGGGCAAGCAATTCCACCCGAACTTTTGTTCGATGAAGTAACGCTATCAAGGCTTCTGGAACGCACATATGATGGCTGAATATTGTTAGAGCATTTAGAATAGCCCTTAGAATAAGAATAGCATTTAGAATAGCTCTGCCTTCAGTTTCAGCAAGAAAATCAAATAACATAAAGAGTTTTTCAACTTAAACTTAAATTAATTAGGATCATCTCTACATTGACCACCCACAAGGTGGACAGACGACCTTATAAAGGTCGCCGGAAGACGCTGGATGCAGGTCGCTTCCAACCGGTACATATGGAAGTCCAAAGGGGAGGCCTATGTTCAGCAGTGGACGTCTTACGGCTGAGATGATGATGATGATGATCTCTACATTTATAGCGTTTTATTACGAAAACAACATAATATGTGTCATATCTTTTTAACTAGAGCTGGTACAGAAATTTCAGTCACAAATTTGAAATCGTCGTCAAAAATCATCCAAAATGCTGTTGTGCAGTGTATTCAATCTACTAGAACTACGGAACCCTACATTGTGCGTGGCCCGACTCGCGCTTGGCCTATTTATTCATTTTTCTGAACAATAATGGCCACAAGAGATTATATAAATAATACAATAAAACAACCATTAGGTATAATTAATATTATTCTCCCTATAAATAATACAATAAAACAACCATTACACTTATGTATTTTAAATGTTAAACCCTTCTTTATTTTACCTGTTACAATTTAATACCTAATAAGTTTTTGGGGTTCCACAGTTCCTCATCCAAATTTCACAGAGTCCATAAAGTCTGTGCAATTTTCACTCCAATTTCTGTAGGTTACTACCTATTTAACTATAGGTACACCCTATTGCACAGACTTTATGGACTCTGTGAAATTTGGATGAGGAACTGTGGAACCCCAAAAACTTATTAGGTATTAAACTGTAACAGGTAAAATAAAGAAGGGTTTAACATTTAAAATACATAAGTGCAATCATAAGACGGGAGAATATTATTAATTACACCTAATG
Organism: Hemithea aestivaria; assembly: GCA_947507615.1. Taxonomy (NCBI): domain Eukaryota; kingdom Metazoa; phylum Arthropoda; class Insecta; order Lepidoptera; family Geometridae; genus Hemithea; species Hemithea aestivaria. Next base: position 3,721,298 of record OX382344.1, on the reverse strand, counting down.
GTTGTTTTATTACTGGTATCTAGACACTAGTACCTACCTTCTTACATATTACCTAAAGATATATTAACTGTTTTTAGTTATTATAGTTAACTAGCTGTTCCCAGCGGTTTTACCTGCTGTACTGTAGCATGTGTGTTATTCCAGGGTCTAAGCTATTTCTATACCAAATTCCAGCTCAATCGGTCCACCCGTTTAGGCATGAAGAAGTAACAAACATACACACTCACTCACAATCTTTCGCATATGTAATACTAGCCCCAGCGCTTTTATCGTCAGTACTTATGTAGCCTATGTGGTATTCCAGGGTCTAAGCTATCTCTATACAAAATTTCAGCTCAATCGGTCCATCCATTTAGGCGCGAAGTAACAAACATACCCACTCACTCACACTTACACATATGTAATTTTATAATATTAGTTAATAACTCTACTTTCAAACAAAAAAAACTAAATCAAAATCTGTTCATCCGTTCGGGAGCTACGATGCCACAGACAGACACACACACAGACAGACAGACAGACACGTCAAACTTATAACACCCCGTCGTTTTTGCGTCGGGGGTTAAAAATATTAGTACAGAACCTTGACATTTGGTTATGATTTGTGCTTGGCCAGCTTATTAAATTAGGCACAAGGTGATAAATAACTGGCATTACTCTGTTGACATGTTTATAAACTTTAAAACTATGTTTCAGGTGTGATATTTATTTACATTGTTAATCTAGATAATTTATCATATTTTTTATTATGAAAATTTTCATATCTTGTCGCTTCAGAGATTCTGAGATGACGCTATGCGTAAACGACGCAGTCTTTGGTATATTATGTACCTACCTATCTACTTATCTAATTTCTTTGTAGGTACCCATGTTTTTAATGTAGAGTTCCATACATTTAGTATTTCTTTTTTCACTTGTACTTTATTACTTACCAATATAAAAAATACCCTTTCAGAATTTCATTTTACATTAAATAACCTACCTATGTAGAATCAATTAGTAAAATAGTCTAAATCTAGGTAGGTAGGTATATATGGGTAAACAGTTAGAGATATTGTCTATGCCCTACGCCTATCAACGCCCAACTCAAACCGCCTTTGAACTCCTAATGGGGGAGGATCAAGGAAGAAAAATCAACTCACAGTTCAAACCGCTGAACGGATTGGCAAGGCAGCAAAGCAAAATGTAGTATTTTTAAATAACTATTTTATAGTCCTGTTAAACCTGTTTTCCTCTTGGCATGGCCTGCAGAGCTTTGGTCCTCGTCATCTTGAATAATCACATAATTGGAGTAAATTGTAAATTGTAACCTACTCCAGTAGAACTGGTTTCCTGTTTAAGTCGCAGTTTCAGTTTGCGTTTCCTCCTTAAACATGTTCCTGACGTTAGTGGAACAGTGTGCATTTTAAGACTGGACAATCTCTACCTACCTGATGTGTGGTGTGGCAGTTGGTTTACCATAAGTGGGTCTATGTTTTAAATTTTTCTTATTCTATCAGTCATCGCTGTGTTCGTGTCAGAGACGTGTAGATTTGCCTTAGGCAATAATTTTCCTGATCACCTTACCCTTTCAAACGGAGCTATTCGCGGTAAATATTGGGTAAGTTCCTGGCTCCTGGTAACTGACCAAGACGGGATCTCGCATTGAAAAACTCTACCACCTTTAAAACACATAATATGTCATCATCATCATCATCTCAGCCATAGGACGTCCACTGCTGAACATAGGCCTCCCTTTTGGACCTCCATACATACCGGTTGGAAGCGACCTACATCCAGCGTCTTCCGGCGACCTTCATAAGGTCGTCTGTCAACCTTGTAGGTGAACGTCCTATGCTGCGTTTGCTAGTCCGTGGTTTCCACTCGAGCACTTTTCGACCCCATCGGCCATCCGCTCTACGTGCTATGTGGCCTGCCCATTGCCACTTCAGCTTGCTTATCCGCAGCCTATATCGGTGACTTTAGTTCGTCTATGGATCTCTTCATTCCTGATTCGATCGCGTAGAGAAACCCTGAGCATAGCCCTCTCCATAGCTCTCTGAGCGACTTTGAGCTTCGTGATGAGGCCTTATAGTGAAGGACCACGTTTTAGTGCCGTAAGTCATCACGCTGCCCAACCGAGTTGGATTCGGCGGTTGACCCACTCCCACGGTGGTCTTTCTCGAATTTGGACTTACCTAATTGGACTACTTGTCCTAGGTACAGTCCTAGTATGAGTCAACAACTTCGAGTACCGTGCCTCCAACAGACATAATAGGTATTATGTGTATTGATTTACTTCCCTTGAATCGATAACCTCCTTTTGAATTTGGAAGTCAGTTTATTATTACATTATGCTGCATGAAGACGTTTTTACACGTTTTGAAGACAGCTCTTCAAAAATCATCTCAGTGAAAGTGGTTTCAAAATAAATTAACATTGGAGTGATCGAGATCAGTGCAAAATATATGAATAACCAACGGACAGATTAACATACTTCATCCGAGTGCAGCACGCAATGTATCGGGGGCGATCGACTCACTGACACACATTGTTAGTCGCGGAAACTCTTTGCAAAGGAATGGAAATTGGAAATGATATAAGGTCGTCTTCAGAAATATTTCTTTTGGGGAAAACAAATATCTTTCTAGGACAAGCCGGGTGCTTTTTGCGGAAATTCTCTGTCAAAATGAAACTAAAAAAAAATTCTGAGGAATACTTTAACCGCGAAACAACATCCATCATCCAAGATATAATAGCATCCTAGAGTTTCTAAATAACAGCTTATGGATATTGTAATAGGTTGGTGTATTCTTTTGTCAAAATTAATCGGAACCGTCATTTTTCATTAGATTAGATCGTGGTCCAATGCCTTCATATTGTCATCTAATCTATTCCGTTGAAGGGCAAAGGCCAGCATTTCGTATAGAGGTAACATTGGGAAGCAGCAATAAAGCCATACACCAAATAACATCGGTCTTTTTATTAAGATAACTAAATAATCCTTAATCATGTCTCTTAACGATTGTCAATTGCCACTAACAGTTTCCTACTGGGCACCCATCACGTACAACTAAATACATGCTGAAGTCTCAACGTTTTATTGGTGGCGCTTGAACCTTTATTGTAGGGCCTTTCCTATTGGTGAAATGTTAGTTCCACTTTTTGCCGTTGTAATCACAGAGAGTACGATCAAACCTTCGTCACCCGAAGACAGCAATTCGGAATTCGTCTATTTTCGGACACGTCGATCAATTGATCAAATGTTAACTCATGGAGAACCAGCTAAACGCGTCGAGCTTTTCCCTTGTTCAGGTTTTACTTATTCTTTGTGTTACGTAATCTGTAATCGTGCGATTGTCAAGTCTGTGCTAATTGGGTTGTATTTTTTACAGAGAACTGACTGAATGGTTGTGTTTTTGATGAATATGGATAATAGGTATCTCAATGTTAATAATTAGGTAGAACGGTAGTGTATTTTTTGATTCATTAGGTATAACGATTATATTATAACAAGCCTTTTCAACGATTTCGCGTGATATTAAACGACGATTGATGGTACTGGTACCAAGTACCAATGGTACCAGAAGCAGACTAAACCTAACGGGATAAATCCCTCCCTTGGTAGGTACCTATCTCTTCTTCTATTTGCAGTACCTATAGAAGAGTCTTTATCCAGTTATGTTAACACTTGAAGGCCACGGACAAGTGCTACGGCGTACCCGCAGCCCTGGCACTTGGCACTATGGCGTCCTGCAAGATACCCCCAGGTTTTTAGTGAATAGTTAAAACTGCCCCTAATTCTCATGATTGTGTGGCCAATCCGATTACTTTATCCCTGATAGATCTTGACTTAGATGTAAGATGACGATTGCAAGCGATCATTATTTTAATACACATAATAATTACCTAATAAATTTCCATTTTGAAAAATTAGTGAACATTTTACGTCTATAGCAAAAGAAGCTCATTCGCTGCATAATGTAAATCACCATTTTATTGCAGCCGCTACTTTAGTTTTAAACATGTGCAACTGCCCAACCCAACCGAAACTACTTTCTCTCATTTCGTGTGTCAACTTTTCAATGAAAGTATTTTTCAAAGCCATATCTGGAGCTAAGCCTTTGATTCCAGTTTGTTTTCCTTTTCACTTTATTCTACAAATCACATTATGATTCCTGCCCTTCTAGACACTTGTGACAATCGCTAAAAATGTACCTACTACCTATTGGGACGTTTGGCTAAAGAGTCTGATAATGTATCGTACATTTTTTCTTCGGTATTGTCGGTATTAAAGTCAATGCTTACGACATTGCCTAAATTGATTCGTCAATATTTTGATTCCAAAGAGTTAATTTCAAGATCAAAATTGTCATCATTAGCAAGCAAATCTATCTATTTATTTCTGTCGAAGGCTACATAATATTATGTGTACTTTAGGGCCGGACTAGATTCGTCATTATTGTTGGACAAAAATCTGGTTTTTGTCAATCTACTATTTGTATTCTATATTAACAGCAAATTGTCTATACTAATGGACGGATTTGCCCTCGTCATCTACACGTAATGCATTTTTTGTAGGTTTCGAGCTTGTTTCGAGCTAATAATATAAGTTGCGCATCATTGTTTGTTTTCATAAACAAATCGTGGGTTGTACTGACGTTAACTGCCTTTGCAACGACCGTCTGGCTAGTTTTAAGTCTACATAGGTTTTATGTTAAGAACTATCTAGAATCTAGAAGCTTGCTGGTCACTTGCCAACTCAGGGTGGATCGGAGATAGTTTACATAAACTTTGTAATTTATTCGTTTTTAAACAAGAACCTAATTCACTTTTGATACAGAAAACTGACTATTATAGTCAATAATAAATTCCAAATGACCCCAAAAAGATTCACACCAAATAGATAAGAACACACTACACATAAGAACGAACAGACAGACATGAGAAATTGCGAATCAAAAATAAAATTTCTGACTATCTATCTAAGACTTCTAAGAGTGATAGACGCTAACCTCGCGGACATTTCTAAATCTTAAATCTACATGATACTATTGGATTTTCCATTAGATACGAAAACAACGCAGTTGTCACAAGACATATCACATCCCATTCGTCATAGTTTCCTTATTCGTATGCAAAATAAAGAAAACTACACATACTGCTAATTGGTTACTGGTTATTTTTAGTAATCGGGTCTCATGAATATCGGCACAACAAGGCCATCGGTGTTTGTTAACAACGTAACACTTATTTCGTACTGTTGCAATTTTCCATTTAATCGCAGGAAATAGACATTTAGAAATCCAATTCCTGCGACGTCAGCAGTTGTTTAACGAATTTGATTGTGTTAACACGTGCGCTACTGAAATCTGTAGATGCGAATTTACACATGTAAAGACGTGATAGTGCTATCAGTTCTCAAATCTAGTTTTTGTGTTGCCTTATCGAACTCGGTTGAGAGTTGAGCCAAGCAGGCGCGTCAAGTGTTTGAATTAATGAATATTTTTGACGCAGGTGGGTTTCTCTATTCGAGAAATCTATTTGGTTGAAATATTAAAATTTCCTATTGTTGCGTGATTTGCACTAGCTGGTAGTGGCAGAGAAATAGCATAGGTAATCTCTTCGCATCGAAGTACCAGTAACACTGGATTGTAAATGGGTCTGTCTTCTTTGGAGAAGCTGAAGTCTCAATCAGAAACAAAGATCGTAGATCTATTAAAAATGAGCCCACATGTATTTTAACATTATAGTCAAACTTCGTGCCGGTATTGTTTATATTACAAGCGACTACGTACATCCACGTACATTTATTTATCTTTTTTTGCTACAGAGTTATCTCAGACTAATTTATATTCAGACCGGTGTTGGATCTTGAAGTAAACAAGCGTAACATCGGGTGTTTTAACTGCATCATATATTAATTTTAGAATATTATCCCGCCAGTGATGTCATATGAGATTTGGGCGTCGCAAGTATTAACATGAGATAAAACGGCGAACCTTTGGATATGTTCAGCGTGTAAAGTGATAATTTATACGTGAGATTATCCTTTCGGATGTTCTCGTGCCAAGTCTGGTTCAGTGCAGCTGTGCAGCTCGGATATTACCCTCACTTTGCGAGATTTTCACTATTGATTTTCCCAATCTACATCAGATAGTCTTCAAAGTGTGCAATTTTTCGTGCTCCCATTTCTGTCAGCTACATCATCGCTTGTGGCATTTAATGTTTTTATTAGATAGCAATAATACTAATCTTATCTTAATATGTAAACTGTTTATTATATTTCTGTTACCAGTCTTAACGTTTACTTTTGCGAATCAAGGCACAGAGCTGTCGAAAGTAAAAAGTTGGACGTGAGGAATAAAACACTTCAGTTCACAAAGTTAATCGAACAAATATAAACTTATCCATATAATTGAGCGCGTAGAAAGATCCCGTTTACCAAAACTGAGAGGCGATAGGAACACGCGAAGTAATACAGAGAAACTTTTGATATTGTGCGACAGTGCTTCTGTAAAAGTTCATTGTTTCGACCGTTCATTGCGGAGGTCTCGAATTGTGCCGGTGTTTAATTGGAAAAGATAACTTATGAAGTGAAGTTTGTGATGTGATATTGAAATGTTGGTGTCGGCGGCTGCCTCCACGGCTAATATAGCCACTCAGTCGTTGTCTTCTATGTTTAGGAGGAGGAGGAATCGATCGCCGGTTACGGTGAGTTGACTTTGTGCGTGTCATTCTTGTAACTTGTATCAATGTACTTTGTGTTCGTCTTCAATTGTTACATTTTCAACTTCATTTAGGTACATTTCGTTCTGTAACATCGTCTTTTATTATTTCTGTGTTAAATTTATCGGTTTATGTAATTTGTTGTGCAGTTATGCTGTTAGTCGCAAATAACATTATAATACCTTTTTGTATTCGAAATGTCAACCAATATCAACGGACTTGGAATTAAATAGCGTAGATTTCCCGAGGTACCTCGATGTCTTCCAACGAGAATCCAATAAGCAACTCAGTAGCTTTAACTGCAAATAAAATGGCAGAGACCGGTTTGATGATATCAAGAGTATCGCGAGCACTTCGAAGACAGTTCAGAGTAACGGTCTGCTTCATCTGAGCGTGCCACAGATGCATAGCTAGTTACTGTCACTGCCATAGACGTAGTAAAGCCTATATGATAGACCCCGCGACTGGATTTATTGGTATGAAAACCAAGGGTGTATTTTTTGATACCATTATATTTGAAAGAAGAACAGTTGTTTATACACCTATAATTTAAATGGAACAATTAGCAACAAAAAGGTAGGGTTAATGTTACTAAACTACCTATATTAGGTGTGATTGTCTGTGACAGTGTAAGTAGGGTATCTTTTTCTGATGGGATTATAAACCCGCAGCGCCCAATATGAAGGTTCTATAACTAGGAATGCACCATATAGTTACTTTGGATTCGCGAAAAAGATTAACTCGCGCCATCAATCCTCACACATATCTGTGGTTCCAACTATGCTGTGGTAAAAACGGTTTAGCCACAGATTGTAACGTAGTTAGTACGCTGGTATCAATTTACATACCGAACGGAACATTCGCTTCGTCGTGTGTTATTATTTTTTATTGATACAGTTTGTGAAATGAAAGATCAAATATTCGTAAGAAAGCGAAATTTTAATTTATAAATTTCTATTCATGTATTTTTAATATTTCGCTTCTCGATTAGATGTAGGCCTATATTTTTTAGGCAAAGAAGTGAGAGAACTAGCAAACCGCTCTCCTGATGGTAAGAGATAACACTGCCAGTCCATCAGTACACCTACAGTGCCACCGAGGATTATTCACAATGATGTAAAAATCTAGCTGCACTGCACCAACGCTTCTAACTCCAGGAGTCATAAGATGTTAAGACTCATCAGCTCAGTAATTTCACTAGCTACTGTACCGAAGCACAGTGATGTTTACACATTGCACATCACTGCTCAGGCGATAGGATAACTGCTGTTGTTGGTACCCATCTAGTCGAACTACTGCAAAGGAAGTCTATCCCCTTCAACATAGGCGGATCCAGGATTTGGTTCTGGGGGGGGGCCAAGGTGCAGACGGGCAAAAATATTATAATTTTTACTACGAAAAGTGTGTGTTTAGCTCGCTCTGAGCAGTTAGAAAGCTTAAACATCCTTAATACTATGTGCGCGAGCAGCTTGCTGCGCCGAGAAAAAAATTATAATCTTTACCATGAAATATGTGCAAAATTCGTAACTCTACAATGATTCTGGGGAGGGTCCTTGGCCCCTGCCCCCACCCCCCCCCCCTAAATCCGCCTATGCCCTTCAATTTACGGGCCAAAAATTTAGGAAATGCAAAATTTTTGGCCTGTAAATTGTTGAGTAAAACCGCTTTCAATTCCAACTTGTTCAATACGAAGATCCATCTAATTTATATACAAGTTTTATTGAATACTGTCGGTTCGTTGGCCAGTGGCAAGTCGAATCACGCAGCAAACGACCTTCATGCGTTATGTTAGTCAAGCTGTGTGTGATTACGATAAATACCTGAATGGTTCAGAATTATGTACGTTACACGTGGTCCCAAGCCGGCCCGGTTTGTGTGGAATGCATAGAATCAAGAATTGCGGCGCTAATACAAGCACCTTGCGGTAAGCCCTGCTTTTTGCCTTTAGGAAAAAATATTAGATTATTTTTTTATTTATACAATGTTATTAAGTACTAAACTTTCTTCGTATTTTTCAATAGAAATAGGTAGGTAGTACCTATACAAAGTAGGGCTTTGTGATCAGTGGTTCGTTTGGGTAATGCTTTACTTTTACGTACATTTTTCGTCGCGATACTTTTGTCCATAAAATCAACCCTTGAAGGGGATCATGGAAGCAGGAACAAAAAAAATCGTTCTGTGCCAGGATATTTTATCTTACTTCTATGTTTCTTTCCAAAGTACAATCTGAACTCAGATAAATTTTGCAGTATTTATCTCTGCCGCAGCACTTGTCGAAAGTATTTATTTAACCAACCACTTAATCAAACGAATGCTATTTTTCCAAGTCTGTCTCAATGTTTGTTCGGGTTTTTATCACAAATAAAGCAAATTTTATCACTAAGAATGTAGAATTTACTTTCATAAACATGACATTGGAGTAGGTACCTTGTCGAAACCAACGATAACGTAATTGCCTGGTGGGAGCACGCAAGGTAGGGGGGGGGTCATTATTATGACAAAGTTGTAAAACGAATTAAGTCTTAAAAATTGTAGGTGTACCTCATTGGTATTGGCATTGATGTCTTTACGGCATCAGTACAATGTTTGCGGTTACTCTTGGAACATTACATAAGCCTGGGGTATGTTATATATCTATTAATATAAGATTTTAACATAGCCTTTAAGCGCTTATTGAATGTTGAAATTCTTGGCTGTTTAGCATATTTTTAAATGTAGGTAACCACTGGCTTGGGCTTGTAACAGTACGGTGATCTGAATAATTCTTTATCTTGTCCTTAAACACACCGGAATAATTCACAAGCCTAGCTTAGCCTAGCGAGAAGACTATTTTCATTCGACTTGTCTATATCAATGTGTGGAGTAGGGATTGCAATCCGGAAAACCGGATCCGGTAATCCGGCGGATCCGGCGTCATTTCACGGTTACCGGATCCGGTACAAATATACCGGATCCGGAGACCGGATCCGGTGCTAACAGTTTTTGGCAAAATAATATAGCTGTTGCATGCGTAGGTACTTTTAATGCATTGCGCTTGGTATTCATGCGTGCGAATCGTAAGGGTATAACTATTGTATCTATTAAATATTATTCTTACTTGATAATTAATATTGTTACTTATAAATAAATCTATATGTGAAAGTGAAATCTAGAAAGACTAACTACGTCGTGAAATTATAAGTATTACCTACTCTACTTCGTCATCATCATCCACAGCCCTCTACATCCCACTACTGGGAATAGGCCACCCTCATGTTATGCCAGTCAGCCCTGTCCTGTGCCAATCTGATCCATGTGCGATCCGCCATTTTTACCAAAACGTCCATCCATCTGGCTGCTGAACGACCGACACTGCGTTTGCCTATCCTTAGCCACCATTCAGTCAGCGTCTTACTCCACCTGTCATCATCTCGCCTAGCTAGGTGACCTGCTCAACTCCATTTGAATCCCATTACTCTCGTTCCGGCATCTTGAACTTTTGTTCTTCGCTTAATTTCGATGTTTGGAACTCGATCTTGAAGTTTAATGTCAAGCATGGCGCGCTCCATGGCTCTCTGTGCTACCTTGATGCGGTACACAGCATCATGTGTTAGCGTCCATATCTCGGTGGCGTATGTCATGGTGGGCAGGAAAAGCTGGTTGAAAAGCCTGGTTTTCTGACACTGAGGAATTCGACGTGACTAATTCAGAATGTCGTCTAATTCTACACTACTTACTAAAATTTTAATTGTTTGCTTTATGAAAATTTATTTTTGTCTTTTTGTCTTAACTTCGGTCTTAACATTGGTTGGGAAATAAAGTCGATTTTATATATTAGTGATTTATTTTTATAAACTACCTTCATCTTACTAATATTATAAACGTGAAAGTTTTTAAGAATGGATGTCTGGATGTATGTTTGTTACTCTTTCACGTCTAAACGGGTGGACCGATTGGTCTGAAGTTTGGTATAGAGTTAGTTTAGACCCTGGAATAACACATAGGCTACACTAGGGGGTAATAGGGATGTTGACACATGTTACGAATTCATATAAACTTATGTTTTTCACATAAAAGACAGTATTTAAAAACCTACAATCACATTTTAAGGATCTATTTACAAGCCAAAATGGAATAAAATCAATTTTAATTTCAATAATTTTTACTTATTATTACGCAAATGTGAACGCCAATCAGGGCGCGTGACGTCACACCACTGGCCTGTATATACGCTTCCTAAGCAATGTTCCTGATTTCGACACATTTTAATTATTCATCACTTAAAAACTACTGAACTGATTTTGATGCAACTTAGGGGCTGCGCAGACGACAGACTATCCATGACGCACTTTTTAGTCTGTGAAAATAGAACCTATGCAATTATATGCAGTAACGCACATTACACGGATTATTTGTGCGCCGGCGTCGTGTGCGTTACTGCATATAATTGCATAGGTTCTATTTTCACAGACTAAAAAGTGCGTCATGGGTAGTCTGTCGTCTGCGCAGCCCCTTATTATACTGTGCTCTAAGTTGGTCTAAATTTAAGCAAAAAAAAGTCAATAACCAAAATGGATCTTATATTTTCAGAGAGACATTTTAGTTATTGACTTTATTTTTGGCTTAAATATTGACCAACTAAGGGCACAGTATAAGTTACATCAAAATCGGTTCAGTGGTTTTTAAGTTATGAATAATTAAAATGTGTCGAAATCAGGAACATTGCTTAGGAAGCGTAGGTACAGGCCAGTGGTGTGACGTCACGCGCTGTCAGATGACTGTTCGGAACGTTTTAGCCAGAATTCAAAATTCATTTTGATTTACGTATATTTATATTGAAATATCATATAATTTTGCATAAAAATATGATATTCGTGTATGAAATGGGTCTATCTATCATATAAAAGCAATTCCAAAAATTTGTCAACATCCCTATTATACAATACACTAGTATTACATATTATAAGAGAATTGACACTTGATTAACTCACTTATTTTGTAGTAAAGAGCGAAAATCATCCTGATTAGACCGATTGCCATCAATCCGGCCGGATTCAAAATGACACCGGATTGCAATCCCTAGTGTGGAGTGAACTTTCTTTTCACATTATAATATCCCTCTCATGAAGGTCAGTCTTTATGTCAGCCCCTGTAGTCTCCATCATTAAAACTGATTTTTTTTCTCCTGAAAAACTATAGTAGGTACCTACGTATATCCAATATGCCAACATAATGTTAATTCTATTTAGGTGTATGTCGTTATGTAAAACCATGAAGGTTATGCCTTTAAGTGCGCTTATCAGACGTGCTGGGTACTAATTAGATAGGTATTTTGTTAAATATTCTTTGTTGGGAGGCGAGACAAAGGATTGTTACTTTATGCTCTTTGTCGCCTACATACACTTTGCATAATATAAAGGAAATATTTATACTTCTATTTGAGCAATTGCAATGTTGGGAAAGAAAGGTTTACGAGTGGTAAGGACCGGGAGATTTATGAAGCATTTATTACAGACCTCAGTTGACCATGAGAAACACTGATGATCTGGAAACATCTCTAGTTCATGAAAGATGGTAACGGCGCTAGCCGTTCGGTTTAGTTGGCAATAGCAATGACTGATGATGAGAAAGCATGTCTTCGCTTAAAACTAACGAGTCTTAAAGATCCGGCAACGCACTTTGTTAATTATTTGTAGAACCTTTTTCTATAATGCTAAAATGAAGGAAACACTCGTGTGTAAGTAAGTAGGTACCTACCTATATCTATACAGGTAGGTACAAATACGGCTGTAACTAATACGAGTATGTAGTATGTACGCTGTGCTGGCCCATTACAACTTACAACCAATTTCTCTTTGTAAAAATTGTTTTCAAAAGGAATCCAAACCTTGACACTTGACATTAAAGTTATTCAAGGCTCATTTCAATAAACTATTCAAAACGTTCGTCGAGTAGGTACAGGTGAAACTGTAAGATCGATAACTTATGGCCTGAGTGGAATGATAGATAGGTAGTTTTAGAATTAGGTGTCATAATGGCTCAAAGAGGTCGAGGCAATTAGTTATGAGTCATGAACACCTTGTGATTCTCCAACGGTCCGCTTCAGATTGGGTTAACTTCTAAAAAATAAAGGATTAAATAATACCCTGGAAAACTTGTGTTCATATTTAATCGGGATTATAAAGTACATATTAGCTACGTTTTAGCTGCTCGCATGTTCATTTAGGAATTTAGATTTTCGCTGCGCTTGCAGAATGCTAAAAGATTATCTCCAACGATAATGCCAATTCTAAGAGATTCTAAGAGAAGATTAATACGACTTGACCTCAACTTGACCTGCTAGAAAAATAACAGCACAACTAATAGTTTCTCAATAGACACTGCACGTCTTACGCACATTTTACACGCTTTAAGCGCATATAAAGAGGATCATTTACCATAAACAATTGTTCATAAACCTTGAACAACTTCCCATAAAACAGTTTCTAGAGATTATACGAGTATTTATTTGGTTAGTCTAGACACATAATATCTATCTTCGGAAGGTCTTTATTAAGAGAAGATATTTCATCTAACAATTGTACTAAACAATCGACATAGAGAAGGAAAATGGCTTATCGCATAATAAATAATGTAGGTACAAAGGAAATATGATATCCCTAATGTTTTCATTTTACTATTTCCTCTTCCTGCCAAATTAGTTTACCGATTGGTCTATAATAGCAGCATTGTAGGTAGTAGGTATACGCTTTGATCTAGTAATAACACACATAATTACACATTTTAGTTAAAATCTTTATTGCCAAATAGTTATGATAAAATAATATAACGCCCGATTTATTCATTGATTCTACGTAAGTAGAGGTACATAAAGCAAGAAACATTTTCTTCCTGTTTTATTATAGCTACCTAAGGTTTCTGTTTTAATGCTATTTCTTTTGACCTTCATTTCGACTCCTTTACAACCCATATCACCTTTCAATCACTTCTTTTATACCTACTTGGCTAAGTCTCCGCTTCATTAAAATTTTAAAATACAACTACGTAAAATGTCAAAGAAAAATGTAATTTGCAAGACGGTAGCAAATATTAAAATTAGTTCATACGCAAGTGCTTACGTAAAACGAGGTTATTTTTTATGATTTGCACTGGACGGGAGAAGTAATATCATAACATTCATTACACATGCACACCCACCACGATACTAAATATTCACCTAAAACATGAAAATCATTGATAGTACCTAAACAGGCTGATGGCACCACTAATGGTGCACAGCTACCAGTTTTTTTTAAATCTGGATGAGTTTGCAAAGTCTTAATATTGTTGGGCTATCGAAACTAGTATTTAAATACGCTAATAGTTTTTACCATGTTCTGCAGATTTTATACAACGAAGTAAGAAGACGAGCAAAACGCTTTCCTGATGGTAAGAGAAAACGCTGCCCATAATAAGTATAGTCACTGCACTAATGTTATGGGCAGCGTTATCTCCGTAGCAATGTGCTACCCAGTATTTTACAAAGGTAAAATTCTGGCTGCACTGCGCCAACGCTTCTTACTTGAGAGTCATAAGATGTTAAGACTCGTCAGCCCAGTAATTTCACCAGCTACATTGCCCTCCTACCGAAACACAGCAATGTAAAATAATATGATGATTAAAGAAGTAGGCATGGTTCTGAAAGCTTTTAAACAGTCTTATTTTATAAAACCCGTGAAATGGTGGTCTGTGGAATCTACTTTCAATTCATAATCTCGTGACCTTTATATTCCAAGCATCCCGCAGTAGAAGTAAAACTTTATGATTGTTATGAGTAAAGGATCCTTGACACGATCGTAAAATTTTAGCCCGTGCGCGTTGTCGAGCTTACAGGCCTGTAGTTACACCTCGTGGACTGCAATGCACCCGCAGCCTATAGGTACCTAAAGATACCAATGACCTTATGAAATCACAGCCAATTTCACAAAATTTCTGGAGACAATAATAATATGAACCTATTATAAAATATATAGGTGTTAGACATGTGCGCCGATTATAAAACGACCGGCGGCGGCGTCTGGTCGAAAAATGACCGGCGGCGGCGGCGTAATCGGCGTGAAATCGGCGTGGGGGTAAAATTCAACAAAAATCAAAATAAAGCGTGCTGAATCACGTTTCTTAAATATTATTTGTTATATTTAATGAAATTAGGCGTTATTTTGCGGAAATTATGAATATAATTATTAAATAAATATCAATATGTTAATTCCGCTCAAATTTGACGCTAATGAGGTGGCGAGGAATATAAACAATACACTATGAAATAGTGAGCATTAATTCCACCATCTAATGCACCACCCAACCTTTCGCATATGCCCGCATTAAGGGTTAATAATTAATAACTAATTGCTCGTTAGTTAAGTCATCATCTCAGCCATAGGACATTTACTGCTGAGCGTAGGGCTACCCTTTGAACTGCCATATTAGGTATATACCTTGGAAGCGATCTGCATCTAGAGTCTTCTTCCGGCGAACTTTGGAAGGTCATCTGTCGACCTTGTGGGTGGATGCCCTACGCTGCGTTTGCTAGTCCGTAGTCTTCACTCGAGCACTTTTAGAACCCATCGTCCATCCGCTCTACGTGCTATGTGGCCTGTCCATTGCCACTTCACTTTGTTTATTCGCTGGGCTATGTCAGTGTCTTTAGTACGTCTACGGATCTCCTCATTCCTGATTCGATCGAGTAGAGAAACCCCGCGTATAGCCCTCTCCATAGCTCACTAAGTGACTTTGAGCTTTAAGATGAGGCCAATAGTGAAGGATCACATTTCAGTGCCGTAAGTCATCATAGTAACACACATTGATTGAATACTTTCATCTTGAGGGTTTGTTGAAACTTAGACTAGACTCCTACAGGGACTTACAACGACGAAGATGATGAAAACTGCTGCAGGTATTGCTACGATAAAAATAGTATACAACGAGAGAGCTGAGATGCTTCTACACGAGGCATTCTCAGAGACTTGGCTCACCGACCGGTCGTTGTAATATGGGGGGGGGGATTTAATATAAAAGCCGTGTTCGTGGAGAGTCATTCCGGACTGTTCAGTGGTTGGCGTTATGTTGGCCTTTTTCTTGAGGTATGAGGGTCTCCCTCGTTAATGATGGGCACGGTGGGAATACCCACTAAAAAACTGACTCCTTCGGACACTATAGTACCGAGGTAACGGGAACGCCGAAGCCCTCATCCACGGCCCCGACGGCGTTTGGTCCAAATTGACAGGAAGACCAAGGCCTCAGTGGAGTCAAGAGGAGTTTAACGCCACCTTCCAAAGCGCACCACCTCGTGGGTCGGTTTGTCAACGACGAGTAGCCCCGTACTCCGTCTAGACCCTAGACCCAGGTAGCAGGATGGGAAGGGCGTGGAAGATGCACCTCGGATGCCTCCTTTTTCGGGCACGCATAGGGAGGTCTCCCGTTGGGGAACTCCCGTTCGCGTTTCGCGATCCTCTTCTGCGATAGGGTCTTCTTGCAGAATGAGACCGCGGCCTGCCACGATTCCTCGCTTGAAACCATGGCTCTTTCCATGGTTGATAGTAAGAGTTCCTCCCCCATAACTGCGATGAGGGTACGGTGCTCACTGACCCATGCTGGGCACGAGTATCCACTTCGCAACCACAGAGGTGGCAAACAGGGGTCGGTTCTCTGCCAGCTACGTGGTGCATACAAGTATTTTCCGAAGCATCCGTACCCGGAAAATACCTGCACGAGCCGGAAGGTCAGGGACCCGTGCTTTCTGTCCGTCCAACGTTGGAGTAGCGGACGGATCAGGCGGGGAGACAACTGGGCAACTTTGCATAGGAGCACTTGCTCCTGGATATTCCACCACCCGTCGAGGACGAGTCCAAGATATTTCATCGAGGGCTCGACCGCGATGCTACTTGACCCCGGCGTTATGTTGGCCTTTGCTAAGTCCACACAGCGCCAATGATTGCCAACGAACCCCATCGTTGGGATTCGCTTGTTTGGTGTGGAACAAAATTGTGAAAGTGGAAATCATACCTCCGTACAAATATCACGCTTTTAATTTCACAAAATGTTTGTAATTTACTACACGGGTAGCAACAGCAACAGGTAGTGACAGTTGCGTGTCGAGCCGCCGACTTGAATCATTCTTTTCTATTCTTTCTACCTCTTTCAAGACGTTTAAATTTATGTGAGACCTTTCTTGTGTTTTATTTGGATAATAATGATGATTAAAATATTATAATTACGTTAATAAGATTAAAAATAAATCACGCCGATTTCACGCCGATAAAATGATCGGCGGCGGCGGCGTGGCCAAAATGACCGGCGGCGGCGGCGCGGCGCACACGTCTAATAGGTGTATTAGCATATTTTATGATTGATAGGTAAATCAAATAGTATCGTTTTATAATCAATGTTTTACATATTTTCCTATACCTATATTCTTCTATAGTTTCACCTGTCCCTTCTCCGAACGCTTTGTTCGGGAGGAGGGCCGTGTTTCCTCTACGAACGAAACTATAACAGCATCAGCGAAACTGATGCAAATAGCAAGCTTGGAAAGACTAGTGTCTAAGATGCTATCGATTTTGAGATGGAGGTGTGCTAAAAGCTTAGTATTGGAATGCTTTACGACCCTCGTTTACTTTGCGCAATAAATTCTTATTTTCGCTTGTCGTCTTAGGTCATGTGTGGAATATCTTCAACTCCTTCATATTTTAAAGCAGACTTACCTACGTCGCGTTTACGTGACCAATTTTTGCCGACAGAAGACTTTGGGGGAGTCGTAAGTCGCGCATTTTAAACATAAGTTACGAGTTGACATTGCGTCGTGAAAGACCGAGTTCGTTTTGAATCACAACTATTTCTATATTTAGAATGGCACTGTTAGATTGATTTTATTTTCGCTAACCAGAATTTTGTGAATGCGGATCAAAGGATTTCTGAAAGGCTATGTGACCTATTTGGGTCATTAAACGTCGATCACCGGCGTACAGGATGTTTTGAGAGTGCACGACATAAAGTTGTCTACAGCTTTACTATAATTCCTAATCAAGATCCAACTTGCCCCAATGTTCAATATTCTTCACAAGGCAAAACTTTCATATTAATAACGATCGAAGTTGGCCCCAACTAATATCCGCTTGATCTAATAAAGAGGGGTGGAAACTGTTTTCATTTGCTGTCCTTTTAGGTGACCTGGTTAACCTAGATTTTGTAATGTAGACAATCGACTTTAACAATGTCGTTGAAATTCTTTTTACTAAAATGACCTACTTCTGTAATGGACTTAGTTGATACGAAGTTTTAATGCTTCAAACTTTTACAAAATAATATTCTACTCCGCCTGTATCCACTATCCACCTACACACTGCAGGGTACCTATTATAATAGGCCTCCTGATGATCACACCACACCTGATCTTGTGCGAGTTTCGTCCAGTTCCTTCGGACATACCTTACTTGAAAATATCGTACCATAGGAATGGTAGTCTTGAGATCCTTGCATCGGGTACCATATTGTCACAGCGTTGGTCAAATTATATGATTAAATGCGTTTGAATTGTCTTGAAAGGTTGGCAATTTATATTCCCTTACCTTTAGCTTTATGTGTATTGTCTACTTATGAAACGATTTCTTGTAAACAGGTTTGCAATAAAGTGTTATTGTATTGTAATAACAGACATCTATAGATAGCGGTAACCTCTCACCATCAGTGGGACCGTCTGCTTTATTGCTACCTATGATATAAGAGAAAATTAATTTACTGCATAAATAACCAAATCAAATCAAGTTCATTAAGTATAATGTGTCTGCAAAAGTGTGATGTGAATGGCGCGGCGTTGTGTAATCATTTCGCGTCATCAATTAACAAACTGTCTGATAACTCTCATTCAATATGCATAGTTTAAAAACATGACTAATTGAAAATTGATTTTTTTTATCTTATCGGCCTTTAACATTACTATATGAAATGAAAACATATGTACGGAAGTAAATATCTGATTTCCAAACCGTTGCCAGAAAATATTCGTGTGTACTGTGTACATAAAGTTGTCTAAACGTGTATGATACGTAATAGTACAGAGAACGTTATGTCATAGATATATGAAATCTAGAGGTATTATGCGATAAGTCATATATTTGTTTCAAACCGGTTTGAAACTTGATCCAAATTAGATAAGATAAGATAAGAAACACTTTATTGATCCACATATAAAGTATAAATTTTACAAATACAACAACTTAAACTAAAGGTGTATCAATTGGCGGTCTTATCGCTCAGAGCGATCTCTTCCAGACAACCGTGCAGGGAGAGGAAATATACAACACTGGAAGGACGGTGGTTTCAAAACGTCAGCAGAAATCATAAATTAATTAATTAGCTCAAGAGTGTATCAAATTGACGACGCATTTTATTCGTATAGATTAAGATTACCTTCATCATGGCTCTATAGTAACACATAAATTATGATCTTCAACTGATTATGTATTGTACATTTTACTAAAGTCCATGACGGGTTTCACTATGTCGTTGTAGATCACATCCTGAATTACAAAATAAAATGTAACACCTAAGTAATAATCCTAATCCAAAATTAAGTCCTTATCTAAGTTTTCCAATTCCAAACTTTCTTAACCTGATTTGGTTGGACCGTTTGCGGTATTTTATAGGGTTTAAACTTTAAACCATAATATATTATCTATACAAACTCTGCACGTTTCCTTCACCTAGAAACCTCTAGCACCTATAAGGCTACCTTTCATTTGTTTTTAACTAGAGACATCTTTCAAGCTTCCCTTTCGTCTCTTGCCAACAGACTCGTCCAGAGAAGCAGCACTCCTCCCTGACCTCTGGCCCGCCTCCGCCAGCGGCGATAGTCCCGCGCACCGCTGACGGACCTCGACCTCCAGGATGGAACGGCCAGCCCAGGAGGCATGGCTCCAGCCGTTTCAGCGTGAACAGTCAGAACCAGGAGCTGGTTAAACTGCCTCCTATTAAAGGTAAGATTAATGTATTTCAGTGATAACACCTATTAGGTACATTTATTAATATCATTTTTGTTTTAGCCATAAGTAGGGCCATGTGGGATTATCCCATATGGTTCTGGATTTTTAACCTTCCTTATCTTACGCCTTAAATTCGCCTTACGTTTGACCCCGTCATAAAAAATTACTATTACTGATTTATAAAAAAAACATCTTAAACTTGATAATAATATGTATTATACTCGTATATTCAACAAGGCCAATATTATAACAAAAATATTTTCAAGACTAAGCAGTGACATTACATTGTCTAGAATTCTCACGTTCCAAGATTATAATTGGCCCATTTGCAATTAAAGTTGCATCAAACGTTTAAGGTCTTTGTCCTGATTAATTTCTTATAATGGTGTAGCCACACCTCTTGAGTAATATCATTAAGAATTTTAAGATTAGACACGTAGGTGGGTTCATTCATGACACATAGCTGCACCTATTTACTTTCCAATACGAGCGTAAATTTGTGGAACTTTTTGTCTGTTAGCGTCTCTTTTAACTGTGTCCGTATTCGGTAACTTGGGATGGTAACAATCACTATAAGCTAACCAAAATTATGTTCTTAGGCTTATAGAACTGTCATGTCAAAAGGGTTTCTTAACTATGGCGCTTAAGTTATGCGACAAGATAAATACCTACCTAACCTATTAACTTTATCGTCCTATGCTAACAACATTTTATTTTTGCCGGCTTCTAACTTTTTCTAGTTAGCCAACGCCTACGGCCTCTGGGTTTCAGCTACCAATATAATTCGTTATTGTACTCAGTTTTCCATACAAATGATACTATATTGACTTTCCACCTTCTTCCACCACTTACTACGGTATCTATGTCTTCTAAAGTTAATTTATTGATCCTTGTACAGATCCTTTAAACATAAATATATAAATAGCCAGTATCGCGTCGGCCAACCTAAAGCTTATTTGCGCAATCTTGCAAATATAATTTTGTCATATTATCTGGGTACACCCATCATGTTTGTTAACCATTGGGGTGTGCTTTCCCCATATGATTTACCTATGTCTACAATATAACATATATATTTTATTTTTAATGTCTCCAAAACAGGTTTACGGTTCTTAATTCATATAAATTAAATAACTTGGCATGGCCATTAATTTATATTCGTTATGCTATTCTGAAGTCCTGTTATACAGTCGCATATTGTAATAAAAATATTTTAGTTAACTGTTTTCAATTATAATTAATCGATATATTTAAAATATCTGTCAACATGTTCTCCTACGAAATAAATAATTTAATTTCTCGCGATATATTATAATGACTCCTGACACGGGTTGCAGTGAAATGTAGAGTTCAACCACTTTTGATTTGCAGGTCGTCCCAATGGACATCAGTAACATTTTGATCAGCTGACAGGCGCTGTTTTAAAATGGCTGATCTCTGAGAAAATAAAACTAGTTTAAAAGAACTAAGTTGGCTAGATAGATAAAAAGTGACTAGTGGAATTTAGATGACCAATATGTCACAACCTGACATTTTTGTCACGAACCAAAAATTTACATACCTAGTTGAATGTCCGATAAACAACTCCATTATTATTTTAGTGTATATTTGTATCATGTCTCTATATCATTAAAAGTCAGGTTTTAATAAATCTAGACGGACTCGCCCACGTAAATCTATTTTCTATTATAACTAGTAGTTCGCCTCGAACTGGGACCTCGCAGCCCAATTTCCGTGGTAAACCTTAGACTTTAGGCCTCGACTAAATATATCCTAATACAAGAACTTTAACATTAATATTAAAACTCAAAATACAAAAATTCAGAGAAATTAAAACTCAATAAACCTACGTACCGAGATTTTTAGAATATAATCCTTTTTAGAGTTTCGTTCCTCTGAAGGAAAAAACGAAACCCTAATAGGATCACTTGGTCATCCGTATGTCTGTCAAGACCCATCTATACTCTACATTCCGTAGAATTGTATATTTTTACCATAATACACAGGTCTATGGCCGCTTGGTACCCCTAAAATTAAACTTCTAAGTTAACGTAGAAAAAAATACACCCGTTTATCCTTCAAAAACGTACCTACACTTTTTTGACCCTCTGAATAAATCAACATTCATAGGGAACTTGCCGTTACCATATATTTATGAAATTTGGCAGACTATAAGTACATATATTTTAAATTCGGGAAAACTTCTGAAAGCTGCATTTGAATTAATTCATTTAAAAATGGCTCTATGTACGTAAACATCGAAGTTAAGCAATATTATGTGCGTACGTATTTGGATGGGCGCATACGTAGTGATCTCAACATTTTGCTGACTTTTTTGGAGAGAGCCACCAGCGGCCCGCGATGCATTATGGTGTGCTCGTGCACCTTTATTTTCGAATGTGCCGGCACAAACAATTACTCTAAGTTTTAAAAAGTTATGCAGACAGACTACTCAAATAACTTTACTGCCAGCGCAAAAGCAGAGGCTCTCAACTCTAAGAGTTCGCTTTGCTCGGTCGATGATATACATATGTATGTATTCATATAAATTATGTATTTAAATTATATTTTATAACAAAACGATTCAGCGAGTTTTTTTGAAGTGAAAACTTCTTTAGCGGCGCTGAGCACTTTTTTTTTCTATCACTACTTCCACAGACATTGTTACCTGCTTATTATTGTTTATGGTCTCCACTTTCGTGTTTTGCCAGTGGCCGTAGCATGCCACACAGAATCTCGACCAAACTTCAAGAGTAGAACTGTCATCCCATACATTCACAAAACAACAATGTATGGCATGACAGTTCTACGCTTGACATTTCAGCGGGATCTCGTTTGGCATGCTACGGCCACTGTAAAATATTATTTTACTTGACAGCGAGTTTTAGTCCGGTACATTGCGTTCGGGATAATTTATACAAAATTTTAGGCAATGTGACGTAGTTATGTCGTCATAATAATATTATAAATATTATAATTATGCCTATACTACTAAATCCAACTTTGGTTGCTTGCCATTAGCGATGGGCATAAAATAACGCTATTAATAAGGTTTTTATTTTAAATAACTATTTTACTTTATTTTTATTTTACTTAAATTACTTAAATAGCATTATATTTTATCGATCGAGCGAAATGAGGTTTATAAAAAGATTAAAAAAACAGCACAAAACGTGTACTTACCTACATGTATGTGACACCTATCTCAATAGCAAACTTTAGGCGGCCGGACTATAATTGACGCAATTATTGGTATTACGCAATGTAATAAAAAATAATGTTATTGAAAATAAGATAAATTGCTTGAAATTCTGGAATTATTGGACTTTATCGCTAATTATTCTTTAGCTTGATCTACTTGCCTGCTCTTTCTTGCCTGTAGGATCTTTCTCAAACTTAATGTACCTAACAAATTGTGCAAAACATTATAATTTAGTCATATTTATAACTCTACAACCCTTGGATCGATTTGGCTCATTTTCGAACTTGAGAATTCTTTGAGCTTATACTACCTGATCGCAAAGTTCCATTAAGATTGGAACTTTGGTAACGTTGTAATTTAGCATTTTCTATAACTCTAGAACCCTTCGACCGATTTGGCTGATGTTCGAACTTAAAAATTCTATTGACTTAAACTACGTACTTGCAAAGTTTCATAAAGATTGGACCATCGGTTTTCAAGTTATCGCGTAACAAACATATATACAAACATACACTTTTGATAATATATTTATGTAGGTTATAAAAAATGTGTGTATATTAGAAAAAAAAAATCAGAGCACCAGTTTTGAAATTATCGTCAGACCTATCGTAAAGACTTTAAGTCACCTATATCTCTGCAACCCTAAGGTCTCTTTCGCTATTTTTTTCACTAAAATTATTCTATTGACCTATCTAACTTGTGTGTAAAGTTTCATTTAATTTGGATTAACCGTTTTCGAGTAAATGTCGATCAAACCTAAGCGCCAGAGGTCAACCGCTAAACTGGTCGAAACGCAGGCTTTTCGCGGCTCTCGACTCTAAGACCTCGCTTCGCTCGGTCGAATAACGCTATTAATAAGGTTTTTATTTTAAATAACTATTTTACTTTATTTTTATTTTACTTAAATTAAATAACATTATATTTTATCGATCGAGCGAAATGAGGTTTATAAAAAGATTTAAAAAACAGCACAAAACGTGTACTTACCTACATGTATGTGACACCTAGCTCAATAGCAAACTTTAGGCGGCCGGACTATAATTGACGCAATTATAGGTATTACCACTGAGCATATAAAGAAGAGTGTCAACTCCGAAGAAAAAAAATTTAATCGCCTAATGTACTGAATTCATTGGAGTCACCTTACCAACCCAAAAGTAAAAAGTATATTTGATTTCTGATATTGCCTGCACTGCTGTATGACATTGCTTAGTGATGGGTAGTGTCGATTGTTAGTGATGGCCAGGTCGATAAAAATATATCGATAGTCGGCGCGACCCGTTGGACGGGATAGTTGATGATTTTATTATATTTTTTATAAATAAAGAAAAGCCATGTTATTTCATAATATATTATTTTAATTTATTAATGCTATTTTTACAATTAATGTGCTAATAAAAATATATACAAATATTGTGTAAAATAAAATTAAAAACGTGTATTTTATATTACTGTACATCGCAAGCAGTTATAATATAGGAATCAGGAATAAATAATAATTTTTTCAAGAATTATCGAAGGTCTTATCGAATCTTATATCGTTAAAAAACTTAACTAAACTTAATCCGACTAAGTTTTTCAATGGGCCGAAAAACAAGCTCAGGATCCTCTACAACTCTTAGCCACTGCACCTGTAAAACATACAAGGATTTTTTTAAAACAACGTACTAAGAAGACCAGCAAGACGCTCTCCTAGTGGTAAGAAATAACGCTGCAATATAATATAGTGCTACCCAGGATTTCACAAATGGGTTCACTGCGCCAACACTTCTCACTTGAGAGTCATAAGATGTTTAGACTCTTCAGCCCAGTAATTTCATTAGTTACAGTGCTCTCCTACCGAAGCACAGTAATGTTTGCATATCACTGCTCAGGCGGTAGAATTACTGGTTTTGGGGCACCTGCCTAGTCGACCAAGGTAGTCTGTTCCTCATAAATGTTGGTGGACAGTTTGTAGGAAAAAAATGCCTACTCCAAGGCAATTGGTGGCTGTTTGTGAGTATTGATTATATTTTGTTGCTTATAACTTACCTGTTTTCATCCAAAGGAAACGATGCGAAGAATACTGTAGCTGATTCCATACTATATAAGATTTACGGAGCGCGAGTTCCAACTCATGATGAGCCGATAACTCTTCAGTCTCTTCGTGAAACAGGCACTAAGAATTACGAACTTTATCCGTACAATATCTTTATCTAACCAAAAACTATAACGAACTAAAATCTATAGAATATTAACTAAAAACACGTCAGTCCAGCCCAGAAACTCGAATGTTTAAAGCAGAAAAAACAATCATTTTTAAACTTTAACTCACGTTACAAAATATCAACAAATAACAACGTCAAACATTGAATTGTCAATTTTGATTTTGTTTTTTTTATTGTCAATGTTCAAAGGAGGTGTATAAGAAAAAATAAACTATTTTTTATGTTTTTATGTTGGTACTTGCTTCCTTGCGTTGGTAACGTGACTCCGAGGAATCTCATACATTTTTTCAATGTATGGAAGTTACGGGAGACTGGGTATTACGCAATGTACTAAAAAATAATGTTATTGAAAATAAGATAAATTGCTTGAAATTCTCGAATTATTGGACTTTATCGCTATTAATTCTTTAGCTTGATCTTCTTGCCTGCTCTTTCTTGCCTGTAGGATCTTTCTTAAACTTAATGTACCTAACAAATTGTGCAAAACATTATAATTTAGTCATCTCTATAACTCTACAACCCTTGGATCGATTTGGCTCATTTTCGAACATGAGAATTCTTTTAGCTTATACTACCTGATCGCAAAGTTCCATTAAGATTGGAACTTTGGTAACGTTGTAATTAAGCATTTTCTATAACTCTAGAACCCTTCGACCGATTTGGCTGATGTTCGAACTTAAAAATTCTATTGACTTAAACTACGTATTTGCAAAGTTTCATAAAAATTGGACCATCGGTTTTCAAGTTATCGCGTAACAAACATACATACAAACATACACTTTTGATAATATATTTATGTAGGTTATAAAAAATGTATGTATATTAGAAAAAAAAATATCAGAGCACCAGTTTTGAAATTATCGTCAGACCTATCGTAAAGACTTTAAGTCACCTATATCTCTGCAACCCTAACGTCTATTTCGCTATTTTTTTCACTAAAATTATTCTATTAACCTATCTAACTTGTGTGTAAAGTTTCATTTAATTTGGATTAACCGTTTTTGAGTAAATGTCGATCAAACCTAAGCGCCAGAGGTCAACCGCTAAACTGGTCGAAACGCAGGCGTTTCGCGGCTCTCGACTCTAAGACCTCGCTTCGCTCGGTCGATAATATAGGTAGGTACAAATATCGTTTCTTCAAAGTCTATTACAGTTTATTTAGTCTGTTACACTTCATTGGGTGTTCTCTCTTGGCTATTTATTGTTTTATCATCATTAAAACTTTCTACCTTCTGGTGGATCACTTA
This sequence comes from Hemithea aestivaria, assembly GCA_947507615.1. NCBI lineage: Eukaryota > Metazoa > Arthropoda > Insecta > Lepidoptera > Geometridae > Hemithea > Hemithea aestivaria. The sequence continues at coordinate 3,694,939 of OX382344.1, read as the reverse complement.
ATCTTTGAGTCATCTTTTAGTCTCTATGAATTCTTTTTCTATATTATTTTAAATCTACATCTACAAAAATAATACCGAACCGAAAGAAAGTTGTTGTTTTTGAATGTTCGTAGTAAAAAAATCTGTTATTTTGAGATATTCTGAATGGTTCCTTTTTATTTGTAACGGATTCTAGGTTTAGTGTATATCTAGGAAGTATCACACCAATCACCAAACTACTTATGAATATATATGTATATGAATGAATACGTTTCGGCAGAATTTAACCTGTGCGTATATTTTAGAATTCCACGGCAAAAAGTAATGTGTCCCTAGTTATTCATCTAGCATCCAATATAAGGGTAGTGTTGGCGTAAATCTATCTGATAAAGTTTATTATATAGAGGAGGGCAATCTTCCCGACCCGTTGGCTCGCCATCTTCTAAAGAGGAAATGGTATTGTTCGCGCAAGTGTATTTATGCTTGAAAAGACGACGACGCCTTAACGTCCATGCAGGGAGCCATATTTTGTCGTGGCAATTTCGTCTATAGTCTATAGAAATATTAGTAGCTTCTTCGTTTGGTTTCCGAGCCGAAAGATTTTATTTTATGAACGCTTTGAATGAAGCATGTATAAAAACAAGTGCACACAGACATAGGTTAGAGGTAGGTACGTTTATATGTAGATGGAACTAGGAACACGACACTATTAAATTATATATCAATTAATGTAGATGATTTTAATATTGTTATTAAACTACACGAACAATGTATGTTCTTTTCGAAGATAATACCTATATTAATTAAGTTATTTTCCTTGACAATAGTGTTTTAATCGGCCGCACATCCTTATTTTCTGGACACATCCTTTTTCGGTCAAGGACTCTATCGTGTCTATCAGTTAATCTAAAGAAGATAGTCATATTTTTTGTGACCATAACACAATTTAGCTTCTCGCTTTACCGTTTACCCCATCAAGAAACATGAAAAATGCTTGTCATTTGCCTGAAAGCAAAGTTTATAAAAAGCGCAATTTGTTGTGAGCTGCCAGCAGCGCATTTATTCGCGTCGGGTGCACACGTATCAAGGAGTAAATCGGTGAAGCGAGACATGGTATATCTTAGGATTTCTTTGATAATATCATATATGAGTAGTCTTCCTTCTTTTGAAGGTAGAGAAAGTTGTTCTACTCTTTTCTCCATGAGCCTTTGATTGTATGTATCATCATCATCAGCCTACGTTCGTCCACTGCTGGACATACACGCTGTGGAAGCGTGCTGGGCTCATAACCTATCAAAACAACGTTTTCGCAACAAACTAGGTTTATTTAAAAAAAACTCTGTCCTCCGTCTTTCTCCTCCAACCGCTCCCATCGGCCCTCCGGATATCATCGCCCCATCTCGTCCAAGGACGCCCTACACTACGTTACATGTATACCTATAATGCTCTCTTTTGATACAATACCATGTAAAATATCACATAACAAATTGAAGTAACGTAGGAAATGCCATCTATTTCGATGCAGTATACGCGTGATAAATCGATTCTCCTTACATTTGCATTCACAACAACCAGAAACCAGAATACCTACTTTGTTTGAATCGATACATTTTTTATGGATTGCGAGTTTCTTTTCTTCGACATAAAGTCATAATAGATTCAATTCTTATAGGTAAGGCAAAAGTTGGTAAGAAAAAAAAAATTGCTATCATACACTATAGTGCTAATAGTGTTATTATAGCCATTTACAAATTATGGGATCGAGCCTACAATTTTTTTTTGCTACTATTTTTTGTATGCAATGAAGTAAGAAAACGTGCAAGACTCTCTCCTGGTGGCTGGTGGTAAAAGATAACCCTGCCCACTATCAGTAGGTACAGCGCTATTCAGGATTTCAGAAGTAAGTAAAATTCTAGGAGGTACTGCACGAACGCTTCTTATTACTCAAGATTCTAAAGAACTAAAACTCTTAAGACACTTCAGCCCAGTCATTTCACTGGCTACAGTGCCTTCCTACCGAGCACAGTTATATCCACATCACTGCTCTGGCAGTAGAATGACTTAAACTGTTAGGGTACCCAGTACCCACCTATGCGACCGGCAAATCTAAAAAATGTAATAAAAAGATAAGAGGCTCCTCAATCCATACGGACGACATACATACACATGTAGAAACTAACAAGCACATGAAGTAGTGGTGACGAATTATAAGTGTGAAAAAACATAAGAACTGTTTGATATAATTTACTACAACGTTCCGAAGGCCAGTGTTACAAATCGCAGTAATTTAGCTCTCCGGATGCAAGTCTTATTATAGAACTTCCTTGAGCATTAATTGTCTCTTGATCTTGTCACTTGCGTTTGACATTGGCTTGGAGTAATTTAATCACTCGGTACTGTTGTTATAAGATAGGCTTCACCGTGAATAATGACGTCGCAGCGCAAACTGCTGATTTGAGTGAATACAAATGTCTTAAAAATGTTTTAAAATAGTTTGTTGTTCGATCAAAAAATCTAAAAATTTTATTTTTCCAAAATATAGGTACATTGTTTACAGGGTTTGGGGCTCTTCTTTTAAGTTACAATTACCTGTGTTAGAAGAGCCCCCTCTTATCTGTGATCAAAAACAAAAATTATTCGGAACTTAAATACTAATAAACATAAATTTAAGTAGTATTGTGGTAAGATTGAAGATCCTACCTAATAAACATTGCCCGGTATATTGACAAACATCTTAAAAACTGGATATTTTTTTCTAGAAATTCGGATACTTGGGTGACTTACTCTACCCACGTTGTAGAGTTGTAGCTTCTACATTAAGCACCATGATGCATGATGCGACAGACAAATATGTGTTTCTATTAGTAACACAAATTAAAACACATGATAGATACCTACTTATTATGTTGCTGATGGACAATACGGGCCGTCAATGATGTTGATGGTGGTAATATAAAATCTTTACAGTGTAGTCTTTACAATTAGTTACATTATTATACCACCGGATGATGAGCAGAATGGAGGAGAAGAACGTGTTGTGACCCTACCTAGTGTGGGATAAGGGCAGGAAGATGATGACATTATTATACACCACCAACCAAGTGTGCTATTCGTTAGTCCTTTCCCTGCACTGTTGTCTGGAAGAGATCGCTTTAAGCGATAAAATTAAATATAAATATTTTGTCATTATACATTTTGTAAAAGGGACACGAAGAGTCCGCTGGTTTAAAAACAAACTGTGTTTATCTGGAATTCATGGGTAGGTCGGGAACGAAATTGCAGGCGGACAAAACCGCTGAGGCAACTCTAACAAAATATAACTAACTAGCTGTGTCCAGCAGTTTTAGCGGCCTGGAACTTTGTTTGCTAATGCAGGGCCAACAGGGCAGGGGTGCAGGGAGCTTACTTTGCATTGCCAAGTGTTCCATTTAAAAAAAATACGGCAAAGGTAAACAATTTGACTGACGTGCTTGTGTAGGATGTAAACTACTGTGTACTCCACAATCTTCACATTTTTGTGTTTTTGAAAATTGGTTCTAGAATTGGTCAACATGCAATTTTCTTTTATTTCAATGTATGTATACCTACCTAATTATAATTTATACTGTCCCACTGCTGGGCAAAGACCTCCTCCAAATCTCCCTTTCCTATGCCACCTCAAGCCAGTTATTCTAGTACCTACATGTCGAATCTCCATTTCTTTCTGTGTCGCCCTCGGCTCTTACAGTTATTCCACAATAATAAATTACGTAGGTAGGTATATTGAGTTATAAATTCCAACATTAGTTCCACTATTTGCATTATAATTGGCACATGCTATATAATTTTCCGGCTAAACTACGCTGCCCATTCACAGGCCTGATTATAGCCCTTATGTTAATTTGTACGCAACTCGTCTAATAATACCCCGTCAGAATAATGAGTTTATCTATCTTCCTACTAGTTGCTCGCTTGTCTTCAACAGGTCATTTGAAATACTGGATGTATCATGATTCAATTTGTCCTATATAATTACATATCTTGATAGTTACGTTCGTTAGTCCGATATTCGTCTGTACTCTGTACACTTTGCGGCCGACGTTGTCATTCCCGTAACGGCCTTACTAGCCATGCTCGTAAGTGTCGAACCTTTGATATGGACGCTGCTTACATCTTCTTATTGTATATTACAAGATGCAAAAGGCCAGTGATGATGATGATAGTTTCGGAGACTATAAATGAAATACCCTAGATATTAGAGAGACCTTTGCTCAATATTCTGTCACAACCGGTTGAAAGAGTAGATTATTTTATAGGTAATGGTTTAAGGCAACATCTAAAGTTTTTAATAATTACTCTATCTAATATCAAGATTTTTTATCGAATTCATAGGAAACACCAGCTCATATGAGCTTACTCTTCGTTCTTCTACATAAAACTAGCTTAACTCGTATATGATATTTAAATATCTCTATTAAATGACTCCTCAAACACTTATGGAATCAGACAACAAATTTTCCCCTCCCAACAAATCAAATTTTCAAATTCATAAAAGAAGAAAATACGATGGAAGGTAAATATAAAAACTGACGCTGACTTCAATGCACTCCTTTTTATTGACGCCGAAGAACAAAGTAAAGAGAAAAATTAATAAGGTACAGTCCAACGTTTAATTCCCATTTAGACTTACAGTGAGAGCCCTAGGCTGTTCGCTAAACGGCGTGTATAAAGTGGCATATGTCCGCCCCCGCTTGTAGACTAGTCCCTTTGTAAGGCCGTTTCCGCCCCTTTCATCGCTCCAGGCTTCCAGCCGTCTTGAATGGACGCAGTGGAACAAACTGGCGTGGCACTGCTGGTTTACAGCTCAACTGGAAAATGTGGGACGCGATTTAAATAAGCTTTTAAGACTAATAAAACTGTTAGCTCCTCCTGTACTAAAACTGATCGTTAGTAAAAATACATCATCTGTGAAAATGTCAACTGTCTCAACTATCACGGTTCTTGAGATACAGTCTGATGACAGACAGACAGACGGACAGTGAAATCATAGTAATAGGGCCTCTTTGGGTACGGAATTCTAGTAGAATTTGTCTAGCAAAAAACTTTTAAGCTTATCTCATTAGGTAAATGTACGAAAACGACTCATGTCGTTCATTTTACATGTTAGATATTATAGAGCTTGAAATAAAAACTAAAAATTTGGTTTTTAAAAAAAAACGTGTAAGGCGTAAATTTTAATCTTTCTGGGAAACATGAGTTTGATAAGGAAATCAATAGTAATATTAATTTTGAAAGGTATTTGTGCCATCTTGATGAAATTTATTTGGATCTCCATTTTATGACTGTTCTAAAACTTGAGGCAGTGGTCACCGGTCGCCAAGCTGATAGGTAGTCGTAAATAATTCAATTACTGTATTCCGTTTTAAGGTCAAGGTAACTCGCTTTTGAAGACTTTTTTTTTGTCGTAAAGTGGTAAGTTTTATTGTCTCTTATAAAACAGATTGCAAGACCAAAAAATAATAAATAAAAGTACTTAATAATTTGAGGAATTCGGTATTTTGGCCTGTATTAATTCAGCTGGACGAATTCGTGTACCGAAAGGTGTTTACGTCTAGATACCAGTAATCCTCTTGATTCTTGTCAAACAGTTTCATGGGCATACGTTAAATTCCGCCAGCGCAGTCCTGTGTGTGACTTTAAACATTTAGAGGACAATATTTATTTTAGATGTTGCATATCTTTACTTATTATAGGAAACAGCCGGAACCCACATTTTTATATGCCTTTCGAAACACGGTATCGTCCTCGCGGAAATTTTGCCACAAACTGAGATAACCCAGGGCCTTATTTCATGCCGAACGTATGACTACTGGGTTGGACGCTACAAATACTCGTATTCGTTTCATACCCTACCATTTGGCATGGTGTTCAGTTAAACCAGAGTTTTATCCCGCCTTCTAGGTTTAGTCAGCTACCATCTAAGTTCACATCTTCGCTTAACGACGACCTCTGTGGCGCGGTGGGCCAAGTAATACCCGCCTGCAACGCAGAAGGTTGTGGGTTCGATTCCCGCATGGGACAAATGTTTGTGTGATCCACAGGTATTTGTTTCTGGTTTGGGTGGTTTTCAATATCTATTATAAGTATGTATTTACAAAAAAAGTATATAACTATTATAATATCCGATATCCTAACCACCATAATACAAGCATTAAGTTGCTTAATTTGGGGTTAGGTGGCGCTGTGTGAAATGTCCTGAAATATTTATTTATATTATTTATTTTTTTAACATCACGCGAAATCGTGGTCAAAGGCTAACATATACCTAATGAATAAAAAAAAATCTATACCTACGTCTATTCCCATTCCAGTGAGTAGTGAGACTACTTCTCATACAGAATTAATTCCCTCAGTTATAAAAGCGGTAAAGGCTAGATTAATCGACAAAGGTCGTCCACAAATTGTTAATTACGGGCTTAATATGGATGGTAATAAATCAGACATCAAAAGCCCACGACAAACATATAATATAAACATGTAATATGTTAAATACACGTCATATTTTATGGGTTCCAAACCGGAGGAGTACATGTTTCTTCCTCTTGGTGGGATCGCCGCTTTGATTGACCACTTCTTCGAAGAGTAGGAAACGGTAGGGGTTAACACAATAGATCCCAATGGGTCGATGTGTTGCTGGCTTTGTCAGCTCCCGACATAAGATAAGAAGGTTATATAGGGGTACATGTAAACACACAACATAAAAGGTAATTATTCATTGAAGGTATCTAATGATCTACCATTTTAAATGAAGGCTGCGTCAACCATGTAAATAGAAATAATAATATTATGATGACTTATTCCAGTTTAACCTTCCCAAGAATATGCTATGTGTATGAAATCGCCCACGCAAATTTTCCATTTTTTTCCGTGAATCAAATATCAATTAGAAGTTTTTGCTATAATATGATTATGCTTTTTTTTTAATAACCACAATATTTGTGCAATTTTGAGTTCTTTCAGTCGTCCTTTTTCTTGCATAATTTTCGTACTACTGTGTTGTGTACCTTGGATTCAATCCATTTCATGATACAATCTGAGCCCTTATTTTTATAACAAGATTAGCTGCGCCAAGGTCCAGGGTCTAAGCTATCTCTATACCAAATTTCGGCTCAATCGGTCCACCCGTTTAGGCGTGACGAAGTGACAAACATTCACACTCACAAACTTTCTTCTTATATTTTAAGTGTGATGTTCTTCTGCGGTATTCTAGCCTATGTCACCACTCAGCTCGTGAATGGGTGCTAGCGCGTCCTAATTCTTACGCTCGTTGCTCGTATCTTATTCATGGGCGATAGACGTGCCCTATTTCTGGTGACGTTGGTTTGTATGCTTTCTTTATATTATGTGTCTTCTTCTTATATGATTCATATAGGCACTTTTTCAAGTAGCTTGCTGATCTCAACGACAAAAAATGTTATGATGCATCAAAAGTTTTATGAACTTGAGAAATATTATCCTACGCCAAAATACCTATGTTCTAAATTTCTGAACGTTCAGCGTTTGAGAGCGTTGATAGATCAGTCAGTCAATGAATCAATCATTCCTTTCACATAGAAGATGACTTGTTGGCGCGTTATCAGCCTTTAATAATACTACTGGGCATATTACGCCTCCCTTTGCCATTTTCCCGTTTCTTGCCGCTACTCTACTGATGTATTTTATCTTACTCCCCATACGAGTAGTTGGGTCATGCTAGAGTTTAACTTGATAACCTGAAAATTACACATATACATTGAGCGTCACAACAATGAATTTAGGTTTCCTAGCAGTTAACATGTACCTAATAATTATCTCGACAGTATTTACCTATCAATATGATTTAACAAAAAACATAAATAGCTCTTCAGTTAAAAACCTGATCCGCGAGTTTTTTGTTCCAAACGTTTAACCTTTTACGGGAAATCCTTTTCCAGGTAGTTTCCCTATTTCGGCTATCATGATAAATAGTCGTATTTGCATCACAAAAATGACTTGGAACGAGGGTTAACGAGTAGGGCTGGTTGAACCACCCACACGCATCCAGAATGAAATATGAATGGGGAACTTGCGAGTTATTACTTCGAGTATTCTTATTTTACATTCTTTATTAAATTCCGTATTGTCGTAAACCTTGTGGAAAGGGAAATGAGGATTATTTGTAGGGTAATTATTGCAGGGAAATGCCGGTCATTGAAAACCTATAACTGGGTCTATATAGTTTGTAATTGACTATGGGATTCCATCAATGTCATCATACTCTTCGTATTAATATATTTTTTTATATATTGTATCTGTTATACTAGATGTAAAGCTGACGTCTGACGTTTTGTGGTATTCTAGAATCTCAGCTACATTAAGTATAATATAATTGATGTTCAATCAAATCAAATGTGAAGAAGGAACTTACACACATTTTAGCCGTAGTATATCAATGTGTTTTGTTGCTTCTGTTGTTTAAAATCCAGGCCAATCAAACAAAAATCAACTGACTTCTCAGTCTTCTGTATTTCGAATAAATGTCAAGCTAAACTTAATATCCGTACTTCATACGACCTATGAACCAACCTCGAGCAAGCATCTCCTTTAAATATAGGTCAATATGACGCATACAAATCGCAAGCCTCGGACTCGAAATCAACCACTTATTGAGCTTGTTTCAATAAAACTGCGGGTGTGGCTTATGACGTCACGTGACGTAACTGCTGGACCCAAAGGCTGTTGAGTTATGGCAGAGGCCCGATGCAAAGACAAAACTGAGACAGTGTATCTAGTTACTCTATGAAACTGAGAAAGTATTATGTTTCCAAAAAACTTTCAGATTCAAATCGCAATTACAATTAGGCTGTATGCCAACCTATATGTTGCAGTTTCGGGTCTGTGTTTATTGAAAACATGATATCTATGCATTATATATCTGCATAATTTTACTGGTATAAAGAATACGTTTCCCCAATGACAACTTAATTCTACAGAATTTGCACATATTCTTTTATCAAATGCTTACCTCGATATTAAGACATTACTGTGTAATCAAATATGAACTCTTTGGTTTTCAAAAATCTTTTTACACATGAGCACAGAATACTAAAAGAATTACAGTATTAATTGAACATACCTTCATTTTTGTTTGCGCGGCATCCACGTTTATTATTTTTGTATGAAGTTGGACCTTGCAAAAGCGGTGAACCACTGCCTTATATGACTTAAAACCGTTCGGATGTTGAGTGTTGAGCAAATTACTACGGTGAATGCCAACTGCCACTTGAAAAAAAAGTTAAATCTCTCTGTTCTGGAAAAGAATTTTGCATTTTATTTACTCGCTTAGTATTTTGGTGGAAACACTTGCAGAATTTGTTTCCAAATTCCAACGTGGAATGCATGTAGATCGATCAATTAATCTCGAAGGTCTAGTAGTATTAGGAACTCTAAACTTTTTTTATTCAATAGAGTAGAGGTTTAGCCTTTGACCACAATATACTTACCGGGGGTAGACTTCCTTTGCAGGAGGTCGTCTAGGTGGGTACCCCAACAGTGCCAGTTATTCTACCGCCTGAGCAGTAATGTGCAAACATTACTGTGCTTCGGTAGGAGGGCACCGTAGCTAGTGTAATTACTGGGCTAAAGAGTCTTAACATCTTATGACTCTTGAGTAAGAAGCGTTGGTGCAGTGCACCTAGAATTGCACATCAATGTGAATTTCTGGGTAGCACTGTACTGATTATGGGCAGCGTTATCTCTTAACATCAGGAGAGCGTCTTGCTCGTCTTCTTACTTCTCTACATAAAAAAAAATATATATATATCGCGGGATATTCAGCGACGATACAGCCGTAAATGGTAGCAGACTAAACACAAAAGACGGGATAAAACACTCCAACAAAAACTATTGATAATAATTATTGACTTTTTATGTGATGAAGTAGAAGACGAGCAAGACGCTCTCCTGATGTTAAGAGATAACGGCTGCCCATAATCAGTACAGTGTTACCTAGGATTTCACAATTATGTGAAATTCTAGGAGCACTGCACCAACGCTTCTTACTCAAGAGTCATAAGATGTTAAGACTCTGTAGGCCAGTAATTTCACTAGCTACAGTGCCCTCCTACCGGAGCACAGTAATGTTTGCACATCACTGCTCAGGCGGTAGAATAACTGGCACTGTTGGGGTACCCACCTAGACGACCTCCTGCAAAGGAAGTCTACCCCCGGTGGAAAAACTTGCATACAAATGCGGTGGTGGCGAACGGGTTATCAGGTGCAGATGTGATTCTGTATTATTACCGTGTTCTGCCATGATGTTCAGTGAAGCCATGGAGGGATTTATCCCGCCTTATAGGTTTAGTCTCGTACCATCTACGGCCTCATCATTGCTTAACATCACGTAAGATCGGGGTCAAAAGGAAACCAATAATGAATAAAAAAAAAACTCGTTAACATAAATCCTTGAGTTTAAAAGTGAATTAACAAGACCAGCTTTGCAGGTCATTCCCATCGCTCGGCTAATCAGAGAATTTCATCGTCGTTGCACTAATCCAGCCTCGTAATCTTAATTAACAAACGACCTTGGCTTGTTCTTAACGCCAGCATCTTCGTCCACGGTCTTATGTACTAAGTACTAACTAGCTACGAATAGTGTTATGTATTTTTTTATGTACTAACTAGCTACGAATTGTTTTACCCGCTTTTTTTTTATTCTAGGGGAACTATAAAGAAAGATGGAATGTTTATGGTATTAAAATAGAGTTATAAATAGGACACGCATAGTACAGTAATGACGTTGGACCAAACAACTTAGTTTCAAAAAAAACTGTAGCCTATGTGTCATTCCAGGGTCTAAGGTATCACTATACCAAATTTCATCTCAATCGGTCAACCCGTTTAGGCGTGAAGAAGTAATAAACCTACCTACACACTCATACACTCACTCCCAAATTTTCGCATTTATAATCTTGGTTGTCTGGAAGAGATCGCTATTAGCGATAAGACCGCCAATTGTAACACTTATTTCTGTGTAATCTTAGTTCTAAGCTATATTGTTGTATTTGTGTGAACAATAAGAGTTTTCTATCTATCTATCTATAATATTAGATAGTGTGATTATACAGAAGGCTACCTACAGAATTTCAGCCATATCGGTTCAATCGTTTAGTGTGAAGAAATACCAACGAAGGCTTTTGCTTTACAATATTGCCCGATTAGATTAAATAAAAATTTAATAAAGCTTTATTTCATTCCATACATTACATGATACATTTCAATTAGTTAATTATTACAATGATTTTAAATTAAATTGATATTTTATAATAACACATATTTACATTAGGTATACAGTAATATAATATTACTCATTTTATATGGACCCCCTTCGGGTGAAAGCCTCCTCCAACGTATTCCACTTTTCTCTGCCCTTGCTATGTTTGTTCAGTTTGCACCTGCAACAGATATGATTTCATTTTGCGATCTATTTCATGGCCGCCTATAGACTCTTCTGGTCCTGATTAGGTCTGATTAGATTAGTGGTAGATAATATTAAATCACGAAGATATAATACGAAGATATAAACGTCATTACTGTACTATGCGCCGCAAGCATACGCGGCCGCTGCCGCGACTCCCGCTGCCCGGGCCCCCACTGGCCGTACTTCCGTCGCCGCTCCCGTTCTCCCGTCTAATAAGGGGAGAAAGCAGACTCGTAGGCAAGCTGACGCCGCGCCGTGTAGTAAGGATGAAGAGGGTTTCACCGTGGTGCAGAGGAAAAAGCAGAAGCCCTCTCGTCGTAACTTTTGTGGCTCGGCGACGCCGGGATGTAACGATTCGCTGCGTCCCGAGGTACCTGTCACGCTTCTCTACGTGTCCCGACTGATGTGGTCTACGAAAGCCGTGGACGTCATAGACTACGTCCGAAAGAGGACCTCTTTCACTTTGAGGGTCGAACGGCTAGAATCTCGCCACAAAACGAATTTTAATTCCTTCGTGGTGAGGGTTCCGACCAGCCGTTTGCCGACCTTCATGAAGGAGGACTTCTGGCCGCAGGGAGTCGTGTTTCGGAAATTTCGAGGTCGACTTCCTGCTGACTCTGCGCGCAACACGTCGCCGGCGCTACGTGTGACCTAGTTTTTAAGTTTATAAAATTTTTATGTATGTTAGTCTGTAAGGTATATATGATATGGGCCTCTGGTACACTGCGTCTGTGGCAGTGTACTATTGCCTGAAATAAATGATTTATTATTTTATTATTATGTCGCTCTTTAACACGGGCTAAGCCCGGGCCTTTTTATAGGCGTACACGGAGACAAAAAGTCCAACGCGCAGAGGCCCTTTTGAGCTTTTAATATAAATGTAATGGGTGACACTTATTGGAGTCTGTCTGTGAGTCCATCCTTAGAAAATGGGCTCAAAGGCAGTCTCCGCCAAGTGACAGGACTATTGCTAAGTAATGGAAACTACTTGACCTAGGCTATGGATGTGTATTCTAAATGGATGGTTAATGAGGCTATTGCTAGGACTACGGCACCTGCCACTTCCGTCCCATTAGGAAATATATAGGCAGGTGATGACTCGCCACTCACTAAACGGGCCCCCATAAAGGCCGGCATTACATAGCCGACGAGAAGGGCAACGTTGGTGCAAGTGGCTGGAGGGGGAGAGGTGTCCCTGGACTTTAAACACGTAGGCCAACTTATTATTATTATTATTATTATTATAATATACTCTTTACCGTGATTAAATGGTTAATGGCGTGGTCAGCGGTCAGTGTGATGCGTTCTTCTAATCTCTAACGAGGTTTATCAATTTCGAGATTTCTAGAACCGGTTTAGAACTGGACGAGATTGAATGGAAAATATTCAAGGCTAGAACCTAATACTTTTATATTTATAGTCAACAATGATCCAGTCTGTACCAGAAATAGTAATAAAACTAGTAACTGGAGTCGCATTTTTAAGATTTCGTCGAGTTTAATTATATGCGTTCTTAGATTCCTGAGTCCAAGGTCTGAATTTATATCGCATTTCATCTTATTAGAAGGTTCCAGGTGAATATACGACGAATTTTAAAGCACAGTCAAAAATGAAGACTAATATTATAAATGCGAAAATATGAATAAATGGATGTGTTGTATTTGTGTTACTTATTCACACCTAAAAGCCTGAACTTTCAACCCTGGAATAACACATAGTAGGCTATTTTTCACCAAGAAAAACTGCTGGACACTGCTAATAACTAATATGCTATAGTTCGCCGTTTCAAATTTGACTTGAAGGACCAAAAATATGTCTTCCTATACACTCTTCTCTCCTTTCCTTTCTCTTCTACTCTTGTAGACACATATTTAGATGAAAAATGTTTTATTATACTGCGCGCTTTCAATTAACAATTAGTTTTACCACATGACCACATCCCACCTGACGGAAAGTGCAGATGCTGTCCACGATTAATCACGTAAGATGCCTTAAAAGGTTCACTCGTGCCTTGAAATTCCCAAGTCCAATCGCCCGTTTTCTACGTGAACATTTGTACAACGTAGAATACACGTTCACAATCAGTGATCTTGAAGCGGCAGGCTTAAAGGCTTACAACGGACTTAGCTAAGCATAGGCATACGGCTAATAGGCTTAGCGTTTCACTAATTACGATTTAAACGTAATTGCTTACTATTATTGTTCGCTTCTTCGTGTCATGATTAAAATTCAAAGTAGGTATATCTTTCAGCCACTTGGTTAAATTAGCTAGTGAATTAGACACCTAGACAGATTATTAAGGGCAGGCATCTAATCAATTGCCTAGCCCGATGGTTAACTGAGCCAAAGTCATTCAACGTTTAACCTGGCTTATTGAAAGCAAGCCCTTTGAATACGACTGTCTAAGTTTAGCCTAGTATAATAAAAAAATAACTCGTTGTGTCTGTGATAAGAGATCCAAACTCTTTTTTTCCCTTTTCTGAATAGTACGTGGAATACACACACCTTTACCACCCATATTATAAATCGTTTAAAATGAACAATTAACAGTTCCACATATTTTTAAATTCATTTTCTACTGATAACCTACGGAGTGCCGCAGGGCTCGATATTAGGACCGTTGTTATTCCTTGTATATATCAATAGCATTCATGAACTCGGCCTCAAAGGAGATATCACCTTGTATGCTGACGACACTAGCTTGTTTTACTCAGGTCATACGATACAGTCCATCATAGAAGACGCCCAACGTGATTTAAACATAGTACATAAATGGCTCCAGTCGAATTTACTAAGTGTAAACACGTCTAAAACAAGTTATATAATTTTTGCTGCTAAAAATAAAATAATCGGACCATACGACAATTTAAACATAAATGGTGAAATAATTCAACGTGTAACTGAGGAAAAATATTTAGGTCTAACGCTTGACAGTCAACTAACGTGGAAGCCACATATCGAAAAAGTAAGAGCTAAATTAATTAGGTTAAAAGGAACAATACGTGGAATAGCGCGGTGTTTGCCCAGGCGTGAAAAATTCACTATCTATAACTCTTTAGTTAAGTCTCATCTTGACTATTTAATTGAGGTCTGGGGAACCGCTGCAAAAACTAATTTACAAAAATTACAAACATCTCAGAATAAACTAATCAAGACTTTGTTCCACTATAACTACTTAACGCCAACATCAAAAATATATGCAGAAACAAACCTAATGAACTTAGCCCAAACCTACAAATATAACACATGCATTTTAATTAGAAAAATTTTAACCAAGGATATTCAATCACAAATAATATTTACAAAAAAAATACACATGCAAAAAATAATGACAAGACAAGCAAATAACATTTGCTTACGAACACCAAGAACAAAATATGGCAAAAGAAACCTAAAATACGAAGGTGCCGGTCTATATAATAGCTTGCCAAAAGATATTAAAGAAATAAAATCATTTATTATTTTTAAAAAACTTTTAAAAAGCCACATTTTAAAGGATAATTCATTAATATAATATAAGTAGAAAAAAAAAAATAAAAAAATTTGTAAAGAAAAAAAAAGTGTAAAAAAAAAATCGTATGATGCAAGCATTACCACTAATTTAACTATTACAACATTTCTATATATTATTATAACATTTTATAAAACATTCTAAATCGAAAATCGCTATACTCTTATACTTTAAAAACAGCCTTAGTAAACAATAATTCTTTGTGACAGCTGCATGCATCAGCCGATTGAACTACCCACATTTTACTGATTTTTAGTTGTTTTGTTTTGTTTTGGAAATAGATTTAAATAACAGTAATATTATGTTATTGTTAATTTTAATCAGCTTTGTAATTTTATGTTTATTTTGTATGCAAAATAATTAAGATAGTACCTACTACACTTCTGCTGTATTTAGCTTTTGTTTACTCACACTCACGCCTACCGGCACTATTTATTTAGTATAGATAAATACTGTATTTTCTCAATAAGTGAATTGTAAAATTCTTCTGAGAAATAAAGATCTTTAACCGTATTTACCCTTTACCTATCTGACCATCGCGCGAGTTCATATCTGTTCTAGTAGATCGGTATTTAGAAATGTGTTGTAACATGGAACGCTAGGCCATTATCATTCTTTATCTAATCGCATACTAGATATTTAGAAGTTTTTACAGTAATATTATGGTGCACTGAATATTTTGCTTTTTGGCGTTTGCTAAGTTTATTTATATAGTTAGATCAATTTATCTTGTTGACTTCTGTAGCACGGTGGGCTTATAGGTAACTTGTGAGTTGTGACTCGGATGTCAAAAGGTATGCGGTTCTATTTTCACCAAAGACAAAATTTGTATGCTCTACATACAATCACAACTTGGCGGCTTGTTTTATAGGTATATTTTTTCCAGTCTGAGTGGCTTTCTGTATCTATTATAAGTAGGTAGATATGTATGTATGTATGTATATTTACAAAAAGGAAAGTACATAAGTTCATCTGTTATCTAGCCACCATATCACAAACTTAGCTTGGAATTAGATGGCTCTGTGTGAATTAACCTGGAATATTTAATTTACTATTCATCTGTTAGCTCATTAGGTAATTCTTCCAGACTTTTATATCCCCAAACGTATATTATAATCTTCATTTCTTTATTTTGGATGTCTATTGATATAAATAATAATGGTTAAGTATCCGATGGACGCCCCAGCGGGTTTCTGGGACATTATTTTTAACTTTACGTGGTTTTACATGATGGTCATGACATAAACACGATTAATTTTCTTCTCTAACTATTGTAGAAGGTAGAAAATGCTAATGATAGTAGCATTTTCATTTAAATATTAGGACTAAGTATTGTGCTGAATAATATTAGGTGTACAAATAAGTTTCCGCCGTTTTATTGTAGATGGCACGGCACTGAGTTTCGGTTAGCTTTCGCAGATGATAACCGGCTTAAAAAATAGTTTGGACATTCAAGAACAACATAACCTATTAATATTATTGATTTTATATTGGTAAAATATATTTTTTATAAATTGAAAATGTCAAAATTTGAGCCAAGTAAGCGTCATTTGCGGGAAATTATTAGTTTAATTTTTTAATTTAAAGAAATCTGCTGCTGAGGCGCATCAATTGCTCGTAGAAGCATATGGTGAGGGTGCTTTGAGTGAGAGAACGTGTCGAGAGTGGGTTCAAAAGTTTAAAAATGGTGATTTCGACGTAGAAGACAAAGATCGCAGTGGAAGGCCAAAAATTTACGAGGATGCAGAATTGGAGGAATTATTGGAGGAAGATTCATCACAAACACAAAAAGAACTTGTTAATAATTGAAATAAATTTATATTACCGTTCTTCTATAATAAATATTTAATTTGTGTTAAAAAACGGCGGAAACTTATTTGTACTCCTAATAATTAACATTTATTTACAAATCCTCTAATTCTGTCATATTATCTTCATCTCTTTCATTAGATTTCATCTCTCGTATTTAATAATAACGCAATTACCTTATCGTATCAGATAAAATGTCACTGATATCCAAGAATAGATCCGGTAATACCACTCTGTTTCATTGTTTGCCAACCTCTTTGGAGTTCGTCATTTAGTGATCGTCGGACATAATGGTCAGATAAGGCTAGAATCATTATTTTTAACACTAGAGGCCTTCGCTTCGCATGTACCATGTATAATCAATATACGTACAATATACAGACAAGGAAAAGAAAGTAAATATGATTTTTGCCCATTGCAAAGAAATATGAATTGAAACTTACCACAATGGATTTTTCCAGTGACTACCAGGAAATGAATCAGACAATTTGAAGTCAATTAAACGATCGATATTGCAGGGGGAATGGAATGTGTCTGGCACAGAAGCGCCTCTGTCTACGCGAGGGTGGTCCCTATTGCTTTCACCCAAACAAACTTTACCCTTGCACCCTTGCGCGCCCTGTCATAGCTTTCTTTCTAAGAAAATTGCTCTCGAATCGGTACCCACGCGCCAAAGATTTACGATCTCTGGCTTTCTTCGACAATTGGGTTAACACATGGCCAACAACGCATGAAGTGTTTATCTCTACATACTACCATTTCATATTAGCATGCAAAGAGAGCTCGAAATAACAGTATTAGAGACAGCTGATCGATATTAGCTAATGAGTATTGACTGTTTCATAACTCCTAGCGATGTGTTGCACGCTTTTGCCTTACTTATTGATGCCGCCCGGTGCGGATGGATGCCTTACGTTCAGTTTTCATCTAATTATCATCCTCAATTCTGGATTCAAAACCGGTCGTTTAGAAAGCTTTGCTAAATTATTTTTATTCTGTATTAAGATCACAACGTGACTTCCGTGTGATAGATGAAGACTATCTACAAGTAGATCGCATCTGGCAGCTGGCGACTTGTGTAAGAAGTGAGTGATATAGGAAGTGTTATGTAAATGGCATCGTCATGACGTGGTAACCCTAACGGAGGTTGTATAGAGCGCGGGTGTGCGCGCGAGGTGCGGCGGGCGGGCGGTGAGTGCGCGCGCACGTGCGGCGTGCGCGAGTGGCGGGCGCGTGGCAGTCGGGCCGCCCCCGCAGCTCGCTCCGGTCCGGCCGCCGCCGCCGGCTCCCGTTCGGATGCCGCTGCCGGCCGCCGCCTGCGATGGTCCACGCCGGGCCGGCCGCGCGCGCGCCCTCTCGCGCGATGTTCACCGCCGCTGAGACGAAGCCGCATCGCGCCGTCTCGCCGCTCGGTATACCGAAGTCCCCCTCGTTCCACTCGGGCCTCGATCTCGTCGCGAACCAGGCGACCACCAAGCGCTCGGAGAGCGTGTCGGACGTGGCGCGCGCGTTCCGCTTCGCGCTGTTCGCCGGCACCGGCATGGAGGGCCAGGGCCTGCCGCAGAAGGCGCCGTCGCCGCCGGACGCGCGCAGCCCGCCGCCCCCCGCGGCCGCCGCGCCCGCCGTCTCGCCCGAGCGCCCCACGCTGATCCCCAACGGTGATAAGGAGAGCTTGATGGTACAGCTCCCTCTAGTCAAAGGTTCGTCACTACTCACTGTGTACGACACCTCGACATGTGCGCATCACTAAAACCGCAAACGCGCAAACCACACTGTTTACAAACCGCCCCCGGGGTTAGCCGAACATTCGATATCCGCATGCGAAATAGCCTTAGATATTTTGGGACTATTGATGTTCTCGATTGTTGAAGCATTTGGGAAGTTGATCAGTTGTGAAGAAAATGTTATCACGTCGTTATCTCGCATGACGTTAGCCGCTAACTACTGCGAGCCTGTGGTCGCCCACACGCTTAACGTCTGGCAACCTTGAAATAGGTACGGTCGTCTACATACATAGAGGTCGAAACGACACCCCTGGAAGCAGTGAAACTAATGAGTAGCCATCGACGTTATACTTGTAGCGAGGAGGGCATGGCGAATAGCGAAAATGCCGCAGAAATATATCGACCCATCGGCACCGGCGGCCAGTGGTCGGCCTCTCTATAAACGAGTCATGGGAAATGGAATGCGACGTCCTTGCGCTTTGCAGTAAATTCTACATTGACATCGTTCATGCGATATTTATATGTTCAATGTTGAGCGCTTCAGGAATCCGCTCGTTACTTCTGTAAAATTTTAATAAGCGAGTCGAGGTCGTTTCCCCGGTTTCGTTTGTTTAGGCTAATGATCATCATCTGGCTGACAGCTCGCGTTGTTTACAGCTGTTCTGTACGACGCAAAACTATTATTAAAAAGTTTCCATTATCGTATGTAATCTGTATTATAAGATACATGGCTTGTAAACCTGTGTTTATTTACATTGTCGAGGTGCGGCTTTTTACGACTATTCCTGATATTCCACACCAAATGGTAAACATTTTACTAGAAAGAGCTCCGGTGAGACCGACCTGGATTTTCCCTAAAATTTTCGATTTATTTTCATGTAGTTTTGGCATAACTATGTTTGGAATATTATACATTCTTTTCGTAAAAGTATGATACAAGTAGATAGAAGTTATGACAAAAATATCAGGGCTCATCATTTTAAAAACAGGACCTTGATTTAATGGTAGGTATACCTATATTGTATGAAAATTCTAGGTATATCCAGATCTGGAACTTTAGACAGCTGATGAGCTGATGGATACTGATAGGCTTCATCCGTAGCTGGTTTCCTCCCCATTGGACAAAACCAGGAAGGGATTTATCCCACCTTTTATGTTTGGTCTGCCAATATCTTCAGCCGCATCCTCGCTCAAGAACAAGCGAGATTGTGTTCAAACCTCAAAGGCTAAAATAAATAACACTGGTCAACAAAATCATACTTTTTTTTTGTTTTATGAAGTTTCTTAACTGTTTCTTACTAATTTGACGTCGCTGATTTCAAATCTACCCTTAGTTTCTTTCTAGCAGCTCTAGTTTTAGTGATACAGCTACTTCTTGAAATATCGTTACTCTGCTTACTTGAATTAATTTATAGTGCAAAAAATTACAAAAATTCTTAGATAAACCGCTATGTCTACGTAAAGGAGAACTTGTTTAAATGATCCGGATAGTTTTTGTGCTGTTTGGTGTGCTTATATGTTAAGGAAATGCGTTTAAGTGCGTTTAATTCTGTGAAAAAGGCCTATTTTGACAACTTTGGGAAGCCATTACAAATGTTTAGTAAGCCTTAGATGCCGAATTTTGTATGTAGTAGTTACATAACATCATTACGTTTATTAGGCCTAATAAAAAAAGATTCACCTTAAAGTTCGAAAGTCCTGGGATCTGACAAAAACCGACTTTTGTTGTTGTGAATATTACCGCAATAAACCGCAAAAATCGTTCCGAATGGACTTATCCTAATTTAAAACCGGTTATTAGACCAATCCTAAATATCATTACCCCCTCTTCATATAAATTTAGGTCTGATAAAACAGTTTGTAAAAGCTCTATGCTAAGCTTTCCCCAGTTTTAAATGTTTCCGAAATTGAAAGCACAGAATATTAAAGCTGGTCTTTTTGATGGTTTACAAATCAGTGTACTAATAAAGGACCAATTTTTTACTGACTCTATGACAGATGAGGAGAAATTTGCATGGATTTAATTTATTTGGGTTGTACAATTTTTTTTATGAAATATAAAGTTTCCAAGCTACATTCAACACATTGAGCAGATCATGTTGCAATTCCAGATGCTAGAATGTAACATGAGCATCTAGATACTCTTCTTCTTTAGCCATTTAGACCGCTTCCCAGAAAAAATTGGCGATTTAAGCGAAGAACAAGGACAATCCGTTCATCAGGATATTCGCACTATGGAAGAGAGATACCAGGGTCGTTGGAATGCAAATATGATGACTGATTACTGCTGGAGCATTCGTTATAAGACTGATCTTTCTACTTATGCAAGAAAAGCTCATAAAATAAAGTTTTTTTTATGTTAAGTAAGAGCAATATATATTTCAATTCTAAAATTTTGGTATTTTTGGCTAAAAATAAAATATGTTCATATTTCAAAAACTAGAGCTGCTAGACAAAAACGGACTACAGATTTGGAATCAGCGAGGCAAAATCATACAAGATCCGTTAAAAAACTTCATAAAACAAAACTACTGTTTACCAGTGTAATTGATGATTATAATTAATGATTCAAGAAGACATTACATCAGTATGTCATATGTCTATCTAATGAATACGAACTAAGCCCTAAAACTACCAACAAAAGTAATCAATGCCTCCTACTACTATACATATTATGACTATACTCCTATATGACACTAACTAAACAGCTATGACGAATGACGTCACATTCAATATCTACGTGAATACCAAACCTTGGGTTTTATGGTCGTTAATTGCGCTTGAAAATATGATAATGTCACTGAATGTATGACACTCTAGATTAGATTAGTGCGTAATGAAGGTGATTTAGACATGATTGTGTCATTAAAAACTATCTTGCGTACACAGATCTTGAGAACAAATATATAACCTGAACTAGTATTTCCCTGATTTCGAGATGATCACCCATCCTACTTTTTAGGGTTCCGTACCTCCAATGGAAAAAACGGAACCCTTATAGGATCACTTTGTTGTCCCTCCGTCTGTCTGTCTGTCAAGACCCTTTTTCTCAACAACTTGTCTTCACAAGTTATTGAGAAAAAGGGCAGCTATCTATAAATTGCAGCTTGATACCTTCATATCAAGCTGAAATTTATAGAAAACTAGCTGGGCCCAGCGGTTTTACCCGCTGTACCCACATGTTATTCCAGGGTCTAAGCTATCTCTATACCAAATATAAGCTCCATGGATCCACCCGTTTAGGCGTGAAAGAGTAACAAACATCCATTCTTACAAACTTTCACGTTTATAATATTAGTAAGATACTTATGTCTACCGTCTCATGAAGCTGTGAAAAAAACAAACTTCTAGTATTTTTTATTAACAATATAGGTATACCTTTGGCGATGGGACCGTAGATGGCAAGCAGACTATACCTAGAAGCCTAAATTATAAGGATAAATCCCTCTCTGGTTTCACTTAACACTTCCTATCATACTCAGCAGTCTAGTCAGTCAAATTAATGTACTCATACATATAAATGTTTAATTACTTCACCCAGACGTTGAATCATTTCGTAAACTGGCTACTTTTAAAGCAGGTGTGAATTGCGAAATCAATGCTTAAAATAGAAGATTTTTGCTTTTTGTCGCTAATCAAACCTTACAAGTTTTTTGACTCACCTCTCAGTTCTCAGAATTTGATAGAGCTGTTTACACAAATCTATGGTACGGGTGGATTGAGATAAATTTAAATTGGTAAATTGTTTAGAATTATTATTAATTGTTGTCAGAGGAATCTTCTGAATTGCATGGGCCCATCAGGGTCCTTAGAAATACTTATAATGTATAAACTAAGCTAAGACCTTATGTACCTAATTCTAAGGAAGCAAATAAAGTATTGAGTATTGAGAATAATCCTATGTGTTGTATTTGACTCATTTTATTGAAGTGACAAAACATACATCAATAAGAATATATAAAAAGAATGATTCAAATTTTGATTACAATGTGTATAACAGCCAGTAATACAACATACACCCCCGTAATCAAAATGAGACAATTAACATAAACCTATCCCTTTTATACAATTCTGATGCTTAATGCGTGCTAGCGGCTTAGTGAATACATCAGCCCACATCTCCTCTGTCTGTTTAAAGACAACATTGATAACTTTCTTAGCAACTAAATCACGTAGAAAATGATACCTAGTGTCTATATGTTTTGATCTGTTGTGGTGGACTGGATTTATTGCTAATTTTTGAGCAGATTGCGAATCATTATAAATTGTTACAACAGTTGACTCACCTGTTATTTCCAACATTAGCCGCTTTAAAAATACAGCATCCTTTGCCGCTCCCGCTAAACTCATATATTCACTTTCAGTAGAGGAAAGAGCAATTGTTGTTTGTTTCTTGCTCTCCCATGAGATTGCTCCACCTGCCAAAGAGAAGTAAAATCCAGTGTATGAACGACGATCTATGGGACAATTAGCCCAATCTGCATCCGCATAGCCAACTAAATTTCCTCTATCTTTCCTGTAAGTAATACCCACATCGATACTTCCTTTTAAATACTGTAACACGCGCTTTGCCGCAATCCAGTGAGTTTTGTCGTATTTAGTATTGAACTGACTCAAATACGAAACAGCAAAAGCTATGTCGGGTCGAGAATTGACTGCAAGGAACATTAAACAGCCAATTAATTTCTGGTAAGGATATACAGTAGAGTCCTCATTACCTTTAGATGGCACTAATTTTTCCTTTTGTAAAGGTGTATGCATAGATCTGCAATCACCCATTTGAAATTTTTCTAACAAGCTCCGGATATAAGTAGCTTGATGTATTTTTATCTCATTAGGTTTCCAATCAATGTTTAAACCTAAATAATAACTCAATGGCCCAATCACTTTCATACTAAAATGATTCTGTAAGTCAGATATGACAGAGTCAAGTGTAGAATCTTTTTTATAAAATACGACAATGTCATCGACATGAAAGGCCAGAATAAGTAACTCGTTACCAACCTTCTTGGTATAAATACATGCTTCTGAAGGAGTTTGTTTAAATCCTATACATTGCAATATTTCGGTCAACTTTTTAAACCATGTCCTTGGGGCCTGTTTTAGGCCATAAAGTGAACGTTTTAGTAAGCATACCTTATCTTCTTGACCAGGTTTAGCAAAACCTTCTGGTTGACTCATGTAGACCTCTTCCTCTAAGTCTCCGTTTAAAAACGCAGTATCAACATCCAAATGATGCATTTTCATTCCTGTTTCTGCAGCCAACGCAAACAACATGCGTAAAGAGGAGCTCCGGACAACCGGGGAGAAAGTTTCTGAGAAATCAACACCATATACTTGATTAAATCCTTTTGCAACAAGTCTTGCTTTATACTTAACAACATCACCTTGCGCATTTTTCTTTAACTTGTATATCCATTTGCATGGAATAACCTTTTTATCTGGTCTATCAACGAGTACCCAAGTTTTCTTCTCAAGCAATGATTGGTATTCATCGCACATTGCGAGACGCCACTTTTCACTATCTTCTGCATTAATAGCTTGTGAATAGCTTAATAGTTCATCCAGTTCAGAGGATGAAGTCTGCACACATACATAGTTAGCAGAAGAATTAGGTTTTCTTGGTCTTAAATTATATCTTGGTTCTACAACCTCAGTATCAGAATTAATTTCTTCTGAAGAAATTGATGTATCAGCATTATGCCACTGTTCCTCACTACTATCAGGTACACAATTTTCTGATACTGGTGCAATATTAGGCTTTATTAACTGTTCCACAGTGACAGTATTTCTCTGCTCTGAACTATTTAATGAATTCTCAGACAGAAGAGGTATGTACGAGTATACTGGTTCCAATAAATCATTACCAGTCTTACAAGTATTACCTTTACCTTTTAAATCATGAAAATGATCTTCAAAGAATGTTACATCTCTACTCTTCACAAGTCTTCTAGGACACGTAGCATCTCTAAAGAAATAGCTTCTCGGATCTTCTGAATATCCGACAAAGATGTGTTCCGATGCTTTCATATCCAATTTCTTCCGATTACAGTCGGGGACATGAATTAGAGCCCTACATCCGAAGACGCGTAGATGTGATAAATTTGGGACCATACCATACCACTTCTCGTATGCTGTCTTGCCTTCGAGAGCACGATGTGGAGATCTATTCTTAAGATATACAGCCATATCTGCTGCATCCTGCCAATAGGCAGAAGAAAGAGAACTTTCTGACAGCATAGACCTTACCTTCTCCATAATGGACTTATTCGTCCGTTCAGCAATACCGTTCTGTTGAGGACTATAGGGAACAGTAGTTTGGTGTTTAATCCCTTCATTTTGTAAATGATTCGAAAAAGCTGCATTAACATACTCTTTTCCGTTGTCACTCTTCAGTGTCTTTATCTTGGCTCCCGTTTCCCGTTCCACAGAGGACTGGAAAATACAAAACTTATTCTTTACTTCAGCTTTTGAAGAAATAAAGTAGACAAAAGTCATACGAGAAAAATCATCTATAAAAAATAAAATATATTTATTGCCTTGAAATGAAGATTCAGGCAAGGGACCACAAACGTCTGAATGAATAAGTTCCAGAACTGAAGTTGATTTTTTATGTGAAACTTTCTTAAAAGTTTTCCTATTTTGCTTACCTTCAATACAGGAGATACAAGGTTCCTTATCGACTTCTGAATAATCAACGCCCACCGCGTGACCCTTCTTAAGTTGGTCCATTCCAATGCGGCATAAGTGACCTAATCGTCTATGCCAAAGCTTGAAACAAGATACATCAGAGTGCGTTTCAAAAGCGGATAATCGTTCATTGAGTTTAGAATTGACTGTAACATCTAATGAATACAGTCCACCACAAATAGAACCATGTAAAATTACATCTCCATTACAAGTAAAAGCATCAGAATCATAAAAATTACAACCAGTTTTATCAAAAACTAAACTAAAACCTTTATCTACTGCCTTCTTAACTGATATAAGATTCGAGTCCAAGTTTGGCACATGAACTACATCAAGAATCTTTTTGACCGATGTCAAATTATCACTGCAACTGGTAATCGAAACTTCAACCAACACCTTGGGTTTCCAGTATATCACCATTTGCTTTAGTTACAGTTCCAATAGGGGAATCCTTCACATTCTCCATCCAATCAGCTCGCGATGTCATGTGTGCTGATGCTCCAGAATCTATATACCATTTCTCATTATCTAATTTCTCATTTACATTCAGTGCACAGAGAGCATTCTTATGATTTACAGATTTCTTATTCTTGTCCTTCTTATGGGGACAGTCTGGACGCTTATGACCTGGCTCATTACAGTCATAACACACAATAGGCTTCTTAGGCTTGGATGCAGAAGATTTACTTTGATTCATCCGGGAACGAAGAGCAGTATCAGGATTATCATATTCAGTTTTATTCAATTCATTCAATAATTTTGTCTTTACAAGGTCCGAAGTTATATGTGTATTCGAATTTTCCAGAGCTAATATTAAAGGCTCATATCGTGGACTCAGACCTCCCAGAAGAATAGCAGCTATTGATGCATCTTCTATTGTTTTTCCGATGTCAGCCAAGTCTTGTATAGTAGACATGATGGCATTTATATACATCTCAATTGAGTTATAATCTTCAAGGCTGCATCTATAGAGTTTACGTTCAAGGCTTATACGTCGACCCAAACCTTTGTCTTCGTATGCGGACGAAAGAGCGTCCCATGCCTCCTTTGCAGTTTTTGATGACCTTACGTGGGTTATTGCCAGTCCATCCAGAGTAAGGCAAATCTTCGATAAAGCTTTCTGATCATTTCTTAACCTTTTATCGGTGGATACATTACTATCTTGGTAACCTACGACGGCTTCCCACAATTCTTCATGAATAAGGCACATCCGCATCTTAAACTTCCATGTAGAGTAGCCTTCCCTATTAACTAAAGGTTTTATGCAAGAAAGGGAATTATTATTTGACATAATTTTATAACTCACGAACAGCTGGTCAATGTCCAAAAAATACACATATGATGCACGTAATACTTTAGAAAAACTTTCTTTTCACTTTTAATGCAGAAAAACAGTTTATTCTTGTATTTTCTTATAAATTCGTGCTGATAACGTATGTTGTATTTGACTCATTTTATTGAAGTGACAAAACATACATCAATAAGAATATATAAAAAGAATGATTCAAATTTTGATTACAATGTGTATAACAGCCAGTAATACAACACTATGGATGACGAGCGCAACTCAGTGTTGCTTCGGACATAGGACCTCTATCTACTCGTGCCTTGTAAATTATGTGTAACAGTAAGTACACAGTGTAAATGATGTCGTAGGCATGCGTTCGCTTATCATCAAGCGTGTGTACATCTAGTTCATCTGCTTGTAAAAAAAGATCATTATATTTTAGGTACACTACAAATTTATATATCAAACTTGCATTTAATAATGCCACTAGATTAAGATATTGATAACAACATACATCTACGGGATAAAAACAGGTGGACCAAGGCTACGACAATAATATGGTACCCAAGGCAAGGACAGAGATCTCGTGGCAGGCCACCAGCCCGATGGTCAGACGACATTGTCAAGTATGTCGGAAGGAACTGGATGAGACTCGCTCAGGATCGGCGCGGTGTGGCGTGACCATGAGGAGGCCTATACCCTGCAGTAGGTGGATACAGGCTGAATAGATAGATAGATACATACTATTGTAAAGTATCGTACAATCGTCGTCGTCGTTTTACCGGGGGTAGACTTCCTTTGCAGGAGTATACTCCAACAGTGCCAGTTATTCTACCGCCTGAGCAGTGATGTGCAAACATTACTGTACTTCGGTAGGAGGGCACTGTAGCTAGTAAAATTACTGGGCTAAAGAGTCTTAACATCTTATGACTCTTGAGTAAGAAGCACTATACTGATTATAATGGGTAGCGTTATCTCTTAACATCAGGAGAGCGTCTTGCTCGTCCTCTACTTCTTCACATAAAAAATAATAAAAAAATAATATCCAGATATACAGTTCTCTTCCTGTCATATCTGCTATTCTTTTGGATTGCTGGACCGAAAGGAATGTTTTTTTTTTATGAGTAATATTTAGTCGGTGGTCCACATAGTACACTAATCAGTTGTGAAATGAAACTTCGTGAAAGTGAATAATACTTTTTCAAAGTCACACCAAATCGACTTTGGTTTACTCTGGGTGCCCCTTTTAACCCGAAAGCATTGATTACCTCGATATTTCTCACGCATAGTGTTTACTTATGTGTTATTATACAAATTTGCTCTTTAGCCGTAACAAAGAACATTCCCACGCAATGTCACGCGACATTGTTGTTAGTTTTAGTCAAAACAATGGATAAATGTATTGATGGCTTCGAGAAATTCTAGTTGGACGAAGAAACTCGAAACTTATACTCTAGACGAATTAGATTTCAGGTATAAATCTAGATAACTAGTTGTGCCTATCATCATCATCAACTGCAACATATAGGTTGGCCACACAACCTATAAATTGTGATTTGACTCTGACAGTGTAAGTAGGGCTGTTCTGTTGGAGTATAAACCCCATTTTTTTTCTTATCATCTTTCGGGATCCATTTTTGGATGTAAGCCTCTTCTCCCTCTATCCATTTCTGGTCTTGTGCCCATTACATCCAGTCATGTCCCATGTGTCTCCCGAGTTGTGCCTATGCCTACGTGTTATTCCAGGATCCAAACTACCTTATATAGGTACCAAATTTCAGTTTAGTCTATTCAGATCAGGTGTTTAAGCGTGAAGCAGCTGTTAAGTGTGAAACAATTAAGCGTGAAAAAGTAAAAAATACATACACATTTTTATGTTAGTCGGATCCTCGTAACTAGTTAGATGCATCAAAGATAGAAAAAGTAGTTAAATCCGATTCAATCAATTGCAAATATTTCAACTTTCTGTTTATAGCCAGGTGAAAAAGCAATCACTCGCAATTTCATTCCGTAACTTGATGTTTCGCAATTCGCAACTATGCCATTTTTCTGCCGGCATCGCTGGCATTCGCAAAGTCCATCAGTATTGATTATTATGACTTCTATAAATATGTTAGAATGAGGCTGCAGAGTTCTCTACCTATTGTCTTCTTTTTAAGCCAGTTTAGAAGAGATGTAAATTTCATCCTTTCGTCTGATTTTTTCTTCTCCGTTTACTTGAAGACGCCTGAACCGATCATGATTTTTTTTATTAAAGGTCTTTCCCAGGTCCCCAACTTATACCTAAATGAATATCTAGTTCAGTTCTCGCGTGATGTTAAACGACGATGCGGCCGTAGATGATAGCAGACTAAACCAACACGGCGGACATTCAAGAATATAGGCAGAGGCCACCCACAAAGTGGACAGACAACCTTATAAAGGTCGTCATAAGACGCTGGATGCAGGTCGCTTCCAACCGGTATATATGAAGGTCCAAAGGGGAGGCCTATGTTCAGCAGTGGACGTCCTATGGCTGAGATGATGATAATAGGTAGAGACATATATATCTGCTGATTCAGTAGAGATATAGGATACCTAAATATTTATCTACTTAATAGGTATACCACTATCCAATGTCTTTACGAGTTAAGAGTATAATGGTCTCGGAAAAACGAATTCGTCTTTCTTATCTATTCAATTACGATTATTTTCCAAGCACGTATTTAGGACAATTCAACGCCTTTTCTTTGTCTTCTAAAGGGCGTCCCTAACCTCGATTTATGAGAACGGGTCGACATAAACTATGTAGTAATTGCAGATATCGTGCAGTGGGAAATACAATAAATGAAAGTGATGCTAAATTTAATTCTTACTCAGTTTTAAATTTATGTGCCTTCCGATACATTATACTCAGGCGAAAAATTTGCTACACACTTACATCCGCATTTTAAGTCTTATCATCACCCTCGACCCTCGAAATATAGGCATTCTCGCGACCATTTTATAATCTAAGGAAATACTCTAGGAAAAGGGTATTACT
Organism: Hemithea aestivaria; assembly: GCA_947507615.1. Taxonomy (NCBI): domain Eukaryota; kingdom Metazoa; phylum Arthropoda; class Insecta; order Lepidoptera; family Geometridae; genus Hemithea; species Hemithea aestivaria. The sequence continues at coordinate 3,665,440 of OX382344.1, read as the reverse complement.
CCAAAAAGGTACCAAAATAACAAATAAGGTGGTGAGGATAGGTAGGTAGGCTCGTAGAATAGAGCTCGTAGGTCCTAAAAAATACAGGTGTTAGATTTGGATCTTTTTAAGATGAGATAATACTTTAGTATTCTTTATAATAACTGCATGGCGTCGGTTTGTTTTGTCTGCCTTTATAATATTCTGTGGTTTTCCAACTGAAGTGCTGTCGTGCTTGGTGAATATATGGCGGCGATCGGCGACATCTGCAGCTCCGCTTGTTTTATTTACTGGGTATAATTGAATTCTTGATAAAGGGTCCTTATTTTCAGGTTTCCTTTTAGGGATGTTATGTAGCTGAGATGTTGTTGTTCGAAGGTTTCTGGGAAAAATCGATGTTTACTCCAGAGTTCTTAGATTTTTTGTTGGTGCTATTTAATTTCATGTTTTGATGCTAAGCGGTATAATATACTTATGGAGGTATACATACATGTTCAGTGTTCAGTTCCCTACATAGAAATTAGCCTATGTTATGGCCTAGCTATGGAATACAAAAGCTAGATAATTATATAAGATAGATAGATAGATAGATAGATAACTCTTTATTGCAACAAAGAAAACAATTAACACTAAATAAGTACATTTCAGTTAAGCAATGTTACAATTGGCGGTCTTATCGCTAATAGCGATCTCTTCCAGACAACCAAGTAAGTAAGTTGGTTTTAATCCAATTTTATTTTAATTCGTCTCTAATTTTTTCATTGTCGTTTCGTCAGCAACTTTTTCTTCGTTCGTGTCAAACTTAACATAAAGATTTCAAGTATAATTTACATAAAAAATCCATTGAGTCCAAAATCGCTGAAGTTTCAAGTAATCTAGTATTCCTTTGTGCGCAATTGCTTTGCAAGCTTTACCTTGGGATGGCCCCAATATGTGTTTCAGGGCACGTAGGAAACTTCTGCCGACGTTTACACGAAGCTCGTTTCGATTAGATAACGATGTTGAAGGTGTATTTAACTGTTATCTGTATATTATGAAGAATTGTACAATTAATTATAATTGATCTAATATATAATTAAATCCTGTCACAGTGTATCTAACACTTCCGATACCACTTATCCGATTTCTATGAAGTTATTTGTTGACATATATTAATTGGTAAGCCGCAAAATATTTTTCAACCAGACGAAGACAAATTTGCGCAAAAGAAGTTACACTGTCACAGACAAACTACAATCATCATCATCTCAGCCGTAGGACGTCCACTGCTGAACATAGGCCTATGTTCAAAAGTTCAAACTGCAATAATATTATGAATAATTATTATAGGTTGTGTTATTATTAGGGTGGAGCGAAAAATTTTTTTTTATGAAACGGTAATGTAATAGTTGAAATTCGATGCATTTTAGGCTCAAATTAAGTAATGCAAAATATGATTCAATTTGGTTTAGAGTAACTGCCTCCGCAACGTCATTGAAATTATGAAAATAGTTGATTTTAGATCCTATTAGGACGCTATGTTAACGTAAGCTTTTTTAATAAATGGTCCATTGTTTAACGTAGAAACGATAACTGATATTGTTAATTTTCGATAAAAAATCTTGACGTTGTTTTTACATTCAAATAAAGGATGTGAATGGACATTTAAGTACAGACATTTGTCGCGAAAATCGCCACTCAAACAAAGGGTCATATTGCTCGCGCGTTGCTTCAGTGCTCTAATGTTGTAAGCTCATATTAGTTAAACCCTCGATTTTGTATCGCTGCAATTATGCAAAGAACTCGGAGTGCATTGAAATGTTCTCTTTTTGGGAATATTCTACCTACTTACGAAGATGTAATGAAGTACTATGAATGGACGAGACATCAACTGAAATTACAATTAGAAACTGCAAATGAACCAACATTCGCAGAGAACAGATACACAGTGATATCCCGGATTGAAAATATATGGAAAACTGCATCTATTCCAATAGTGACTAGAACAAGAATCATACAGATGTTGAAAGCATATTATCATTTAAAATGTAAAAACCTACAAAAATCTATTAAGAGGCTCTTCCCGGAAAATTTACTAAGTTTTCGACAAAGCAGTGAAATACTTTTCGATATTTCAGCATGCAAATGCAAAGACTTTGCTCGATGTATTTGCCCTAAGGATAAAAAGATACCTAAACAAGAGCAACCTTTTTTAATCGACCAAAGAACGTCGCGAATATTGGAAATCAGCGTCATCGACGTAACTGCTACAATGAAGTTGCAAAAAACTTTTACAATTAAGCATGAATGAGAAAATCGCCCAACCACATCCTTAAGCACTTCAACGTTAGAGGAATTAGATGTTAGTACATCTTCAACGACATCATCAGCATCAGAAAAACCAGAAAATACTACGATCGAAAGCGGTCCTGAAAAAAAAGAAAGAAAATAATGTCCGTCGATTTCCCTACGTTATCGATGACGTGAGATAGGTATGGGGTATCAGATAGAGCAGCATCTAGCATCATCTGTATTGTTTGACATTGGATCTGATTTGGAGGTTATCGATAGATACAAGCTACGTAGATAGAGAAGCAAAAATAGAGAAAAATTAATGAAAAATGCAACTGTCACAGAGCTTTCGTCTTTATACTTCGATGGTAAGAAAGACGTAACTTTGAAGAATGTTAAAAAAGATGGTAAATGGATGGTAAGGGTTGTGATGGTACCAATGTCAATACTAGAAAGTATGGTGGGACCATAAGGCTGATTGAGAAAAGATTACAAAAACCACTTCAGTGGATAATTTGTTTACTGCACATGAACTAATTTCTTTTGAGACACCTGTTTCTTAATCTCGACAGATGTACATCGGGACCTAAATCTTATTCTGGTCCATTAGGAAAAGCTCTAGAAACCCGAGTAATACTGCCTGTTAAAAAAATTACATCCATCGAAGGACAAGTGCTCCCAGAAATGGCTAAAGATTTAATAAGTAACAGCGAATTGATATTTTTAAGGCTTCCCTGTCATACTCAAGCGGTTCAAAGAGGTGTGATTATTACAACAGAAGCTTCCATTTCACAGTGCACAAAAAAAGCAAGATTGGGTGCAATAAAAGCCAAGATGAAAATTTGAAACTAAAAGAGATTTTAGTGCTAACTAATAATATAATTTTTATTTTTTTTCTTAATATTTGCACGTGTTTTTATATTATAGTACTTTAATAAATGTCAAAACCTTAGGTTTTAATTATTTAATACATAATAACCATTATGTTAAACATAATTTTTCACCTCAAAAGCTCGTTAACTATTTTACAATTTTTTAAAATTTTTGATGTCACTGCGGAGGCAGAAGAAGTCCTTCAAATTAAATGAATATTTACATGTATTTTGGGAATAATATATGGCACCAATCCCGCACTATTAGAACTCAGAATCTAAAAAAAAAAATTTTTCCATACATCCGCGCTCCACCCTAGTTATTATATAGGATTCAGTTCAATTCTCGTACTCTCTATCTCTCTACTAAGACTTGCAACGTGAAGGGTCATCTTAGTTTGATACCATTTTCTATTATCAATCATAACCTTACACGTGACCATGGTCAAGGTTCAAGTACTACACCAGCCGATGTCATACAAACGCCGGCGATCTTTGTTTTCCGAATTCCGAACCACGTCGTATCCGTGCCCCCTGTGTGGGTGCGCACAAATTGGACTGGATGCTAAGGCTCTGACGATTCCTAGACCTCCGTCACAAAGACGATGCGGGAGTGCCGCCGGGTTGTTTTAGTGGGTATACCCGTGCAGTCGCTCTGAACGGGGAGTCCCACATAACCCTCCCATACCCCCGTATGGAGGGTATGCGTAATGCATTTTTTCCCGGCGAGAACAAAAAAAAAATCCCGGAACGTTATCGCTGTCCCGGGCATTCCGGCGTCTGTGTGATGTTGGCTCAAGAGTTTTTAGATAATCTAACTAGCTGCGTCCAGCTGTTTAACCCGCTGTACAGCAGCAGTAACCTACATATATGTTATTCCAGGGTCTATCTCTATACTAAATTTTAGCTCAATCGATCAACCCGTTTAGGCGTGAAAGAGCAACGAACATACATCCAGACATTCTTACAAACTTTCACTTTTATTATTAGTAGTAAGATCTAATTCATGAGTTCAATCCTCATTTCTTCCACAGATGCTCCAGCCGCAGAGCGTGAACAGCTGTTCGTCCAGAAGCTTCGACAATGCTGCCTGCTGTTCGACTTCGCCGACGAACCGCTGTCGGACCTCAAGTGGAAGGAGGTCAAAAGGGCGGCGTTACTGGAGATGGTGGAATACGTGACGTCACAGCGTGGCGTCATCACCGAGCCGATCTATCCGGAGGCTGTAAATATGGTAAGTTACTTGATTTGTTACCGTTTTATGATGAGCGCAGCTTAGTGGTGCGTTTGGCTTTGTATCTTGAACGCCTAAGTAACACTGCAACTGTATGATTTTGATGATGAAGCTAACGCCTTGGGCAGGCGTTATCGCCTCGGGCTTAAATAAAAGTATGTTACTCATGTAGATTACCTTACTTTGATTACCTAAATTTGACCCAAATTGGGAAAGTGGTGCATTTACTAGTTCTTAGTTCCTACCACCAATACGTCTATTGCTATATTAATTATCGACAAGCTTAATAATTTCCCAATTTTGGATCCTCTTTAAGTAAATAGGAATCCGGGATTTGAGATTCAGACCCCTTCTTTCTATCTCTCTTCATTCCGTCTAATTTTATACCAACAATATATTCAAGAGATCATGCAGTGTGGTCCCTTCGTCCCCCCATTGTTACTAACAAAAGTTTTTGCATTGTTTTTATCTTAAAATCTACATATCTCAGGCCTCTAAACACTTAGTACTAGGATAAATAAAATTGATGAAAAACCCTGTGCTTAGCACTTAAAGGACTAAAGGATGAATGCAATTTTTTTTATAAATCTTGTCCTTAGTCCTTTATTATTATTATTATTAAAATTATTGAAGGACCTAGGTATGAATGAAATTGAAGATAAATCTTGTCACCAGTTCGCAATCAACCTGTTCCGGACATTACCTCCATCGTCCAACCCGAACGGTGCTGAGTTCGACCCTGAGGAGGACGAGCCCACATTGGAGGCAGCCTGGCCGCACCTGCAGCTGGTGTACGAGCTGTTCCTCAGGCTGCTGGAGTCGCCTGACTTCCAGCCCAACGTCGCCAAGAAGTATATCGACCAGAAGTTTGTATTACAGGTCAGTACTTTTTTCATTCAATACTAGGTTATGCTCGCAGCTTTGCCCGCGTGGCCAAATCGTTTCTTAGCGGAGGTCTACGTCGTAAAACCTACCTACATATATGCCAAATTTAAACTCAATCCGTCCAGAGGTTTGGCCTGTGCGTTGATAGATTAGTCAGTCACTCTTTCCTTTTTTAAATTAGGACTAGCTGCGCCGAGTGGTTTTACCCGCAGTAGGTACTTATGTAGCCTATGTGTTATTCCAGGGTCTAGCTATCTCGAAAAAAAAAACTTTTTCGACATCGCTCCTCATCCCATTTTTTTATATATCCACTGAAAACACTTTTAAAATGTGTGCAATAATATTATGCAGGAAATGTATAGAGGAATTTTCAATAAATTAATTCCTTGAATTTATATTTCAAAATTTGTCAAATTGTGCGAGCGAGAGAGTCGTCACTCGATATATACCCTCTTAACCGGTCCCACCCGTATAGGCGTAAAAGAGTAACAAACATCCATACATCCATTCTTACAATCTTTCACTTTTATAATATTAAGTAAGATAGGTTAGCCTTTGACCACGATTTCGCGTGATGTTAAATGACCATAGATGGTAGCAGACTAAATCTACAAGGTGGGATAAATCCCTCTTTTTTTTTAATTTATTACCTTTATGTTCATTAATGTGACTGAATGGGAAAACATAATGCTGATGTGATAAAAAGGTTAAGTATGACAAAAACTGATTTCTATTTAGAACATGATGTATTTCAATATTTGCTTTCTATTAGGGTAATTCAGCGAGTAAAATATGTAGTATTTTCTTTAAACTGAATCATATTATTTTTCATGATATTGCTTCAATATTGAATATGAATATGGCGACCCTGCCAGGATTCTTGGTCTTGTTTAGAGCTGTAATTTTTACTTGAAAGCCGCTGAAATTATTCTTGTTACTTATTACCTTATTTTTGTGTCCTATAGGCTATAGGATTTACTGCGCAGATATTAAGAATATCTTGAAGACAACACATACACAATCCAAATTAGGCACTATATCAAACAAAGCGACAAATATATCAAAACAAAAAATGTGCACAGGGAAACAAACTCTATCGCGTGAAGAATAAAGACTATTCAAATCAGAAAAGGTCTCGTAATGCTCCCACGAACGTACGCAAGGCGTCTAGAGTGAGCCTTACGAGGCATTATGTAATAGGGCATTCCACGGGATTTTATTGCGGGGAAAGGGCAGCTTCTAAACGGTATTCGTCGGCGTTGAAGGGTCTCACACTACTTTGTAATAAGCTTGCACTACGAGAGATCATGTATAGGTAGAAGCAAAAGAAGAGGGTAGTTTTTTCTTTTCTTTTGCATTTGGTTACACACAAGCAGGCTTGGTGGACCGACTGATGGTGAGCGGTTACCGTCGCCTATAGACTTCTAGAAAGAAAGAAAGAAAAAAGTTTTATTTACGGCAAATTACAAGTAGGTACATAAAACAAAGTATTAAATTTGCTGCAAAAAGCCCCAGCTCAGCATAATATGTAGGTTCAAAAGGGACCTACTCTGGGCTTCCGCTGGCGCCAAAGGCAGTGACACCAAGGCCAGGCTAACAATATAAACAACAACATGAAAAAACAAAACTACCAGTGGTGATTTTATTAGAGTATTCAACATCCTCCAGCATAACAGCAGGATGTTATCCGCAAAGGGTGGTATAAAAAAAACAGTGGTTCCCAATGCGGTGGTGGTTAATTGCCGACAAGTAGACGGAGTAAACCCTTCCCTACTTGGCTTTTACGTTAATTACTAGGTCAACAAAAAAATATTTTTTTTGTGCACGGGTTTTACTTAATATATTCTGATTATATGAGTGCTTGGTGACACGGTTTTTTTAATTCCTTTTTTAAAAAGTATATTGTTGAAAACTGCATAGCATACCTACATAATATGAGAAAAGCTTGAAAAACCAAATCTTACAAGAGGCAAGAGAGCGACTTTATTTTACAAGGATCCACGGGATTTTATAGAAGGGAAAGGGCAGCGGTTCCGAAACGGTATTTGTTGACATTGAAGGGAAGACTCCCCTATAATAAGCTTGCACTTCACCCGATCACGTACAAATAGAGGTAGAGGGTAACTGGGTGTTCGGATTTATCAGGTTTTTTTTATTTCGAAATTTACTCGGCTGAGATACAAAAGATGAAAAATTGCATCGACGTACAATTTTCTTACCATTATCAAGATATGGATAGATATCAAAATTCCAATTTAGTAGTTTAATTCGTGCTTCTGTTCTACAAAAAATTTAATGAGTGCTTCAACGTACCCATAGCATAGGACTAGAAACTAGAAACATGGCGTTACCTGCTTTGCGAAATTGGTGTGGTACATCCCTAGGTAACCTCAGCATCTCGTAGGTCTACCATTATACGTAAACCATTCTTCCGGAGTCAAAAAAGGCTTATATACTGAAGATAATAATCTCAATGCTTACATGACAGTCAACCCCAAAATTTCAATTACTTTAGTTGTTGTTTGTGTTCACGCCATAACAACTGAAGCGATTGTGTTGTTGTTTTGACATGTTAGTTTAGGCCCTGAAACAACAACGATCCGTTGCTGTTAGTGAAACTGTTGGGAACAACAGTGTTGCTTTAATAAAGTCGCGATCAATATTGAAATAAATGAAGCAACACACTTTCAACTCTTTAGAGTCGAGCGTTGTCTTTTTAACGCTTACTGAATATTGCATCAATAGGTATAAATTAAATTAAATATCCACATTTATTTCAAGTAACGTAACTCATATTCTAATATGTACATAATGTTGGGGAGAGAGGTAAATCATGTCCAAGTGTATATTTGAAATAAAAAATATTTCATACTTAGCATACCTAATACCTACTATTATCAAGATTAACCGAACATATCGCGAGATCGTGGTCAAAGGGTTACTTAATAAAAAAAACGTGGTGAACAGGTCTTCCAAATATAAAAAAGGAAAGTGTGACTGACTGATTGACTGGTCTAGCAACGCAGTCGCCATCTAAGAAATATGGAATACCGTTAAGAAGGGATTTTGCCTCTCGGGTTAAGACGCTGACATGAGCTGCTAAGTTATGTAAGTCTTCATTTTCCTCTTTTTTGTTCATATATAGTTTCCCAACACGGAATCACCGAAACAGTATCTCACCAGCTCAATATCGAGTACAATTTAGGGAGTATTCGTCACTGCGGAGCGCCCTTGACCGTCCTAGCTGAATAATTGAATACCAACACCAACGCAAGGTGAAGGGTCACTCAGTCGAATATCTACGTCCTACGCTTATATGACTACTTTACCAAGCCACGGGGAAATAGGACTTTAATTATATATTAGTTTGTGTTTTGGAACTAAAAGTAAGATATTTTTTTAATGGAAAATTCAAGTGTACAGAATTAAAGACGTATTGACGTTTTTTTTTCTTTATTATTTATGCTAATTGTTATTTATTTATTTTGCTAAGTTAATGTTTTTACTATACTTGCATTTTTTTATCACTCGACACAGCTCATATGTAGTTCCTCTAGGGATCGTCTGTTATGATCGGATCATTATATTTAAAAATGCAAAACCATGACAACTATAAAATTATGATTGTTTTTCTTCTTCACTCCATGAACTTCAAAATCTAAATTATGTTTTACTGTCTTTTGTCGTTTAACTTCCACAAATAGGTATAACAAAATTTGAATTAGCTATCCACCCAGACGTTCTCGAGTTTTGCGGCACAATCAGTCATTTTTGTACATCTATATACAGATAGCCGATATCCGATGGAGTAGGCGTGTTCTAGAGCTCTACTCTACCGCGTTGCGGCACAAGTAGTGTAGGGCGTCTTTGGGCGAGATGGTGTGACGATATCAGGTCGCGGCGAGCGGGTGGAGGAGGAAGACGGATAACCGAGTTGAGTGGCTATGTCGAGCAGTGGACTAACGTGGGTTGATGATGAATGAATGATGAAAATACAGATAGATATATTTCTTAAGACAGTGCTTCCAATATCATTTCGCTATGCAAACCCGACCCTACACTCCAGCAGTACCAGTAGGAATCGAACTGAACAATAACACCAGCCACCTGACAGGGTGATTTATCACTGTACCGGATTACTTCCGAAGGCCGACGATTTATGGCAACATTTATATGGCGACTTGGAACCGCCACTTATACGAATTAGTCACGTGACTTTAAGAATAGGTCTTATGTAAACTTGTTATGAAGCCTTCCTACTAATCGTCTTCTATTTAAAGGAAAGCGCGACTGATGGACTAATTTACACAGCTCACCACCCATTAACCACCCATACCTATTAACCGAAACAGAGCTATTCACTTATCCGTCAGGTCAGGGAACCGAACCCAAGACCGAATTGGCAAAAATGTATGGAATGACGTATTCATATAAAGAATTCAAAATTCGATTCCTTCGGCGCGGTCGATACGGATACTATCCGCCGGATAGATGCGGTTTTAGAAAGAAAGAAAAGAAAGAAAATATTTTATTTGCGCCAAAACAGACCAAACTAAAAACACTCTTACAACTTAACTACTAATATAATACAGTTTGACACAAAAGGGTATCAGCTCAGCTTAATGTAGGCTAGGTTTAACCATATATCGATACGATATTATACGTCATTTCATACATTTTAAACAATTCGGTGTTCCCTGACCAATAAGTGAATAGCTCTGCAGATTATTTCAAATTTTATACAGAAGTACATTGAACAACGTTGTGCGTAGAAGTGAATGATGTTATCTCTAAACGTCAAACGGTTAAACTGATTGAGTTGAAATTTCATAATATACATTGATAGCTTAGACCCTACAATATGTTATTAAACTTAGCTACTTTTCAGTGGATAAGACCGCTAAGACGTAACTAAATACCCGTATGTTCAAAGTTAAAAACGTTCAAGTATAAATCAATCTCCGATACTATCTAGTGCTTATTTTGGATAATTATTACATATTTTTAGTACATTAAACTAATGCTAAATCCTTGTGTATTGAAATTTCAATTTTTTTCTCGTCCTATATGTGAAAAACGTTTTCCTACCCACCCTTAAAGAGCATTAATCTAAAATCACTGTAAATTTGAATTATGGTTATCACGGTATCAACGCAGTTAATTTACGAAGAGCAAGGCGGGGCTGGTATTAGCTATTAGTGCTCGGCGCGAAACAACGAGAAAAACACGGTGGTAATGTTGATTGGTAGCTGGTAATAAGTAAGCAGGGATGGATCAGGCGTGACGGATGGCGAAAGTATGTAACTAGATTAATTGGGTAGTCTTTTAGCGCTGTATCGCACTTCTATCAAGGTGCATTCGTATAATTTAGATCACTTGACCCATGCGCTAATACAAATTTCGGGCCTTAGCCGAGAATTGGGATTTACGTCATAAAATCTATCAGTGTTACAACTTTTTTTTTCTTGATTGACTGATCTAGTCAGTAAGTCACGCTTTCCATTTATATATTGAGGTGAATGATATATTTATCTGTCAGAATGTTAGTATAACTTCTCAAGGAAGAAATATTGAAATTACTGTGCTGAAGATTGTAAACATCTTATGACTCTTGAGTAAGAGACGCTGGTGCAGTGTTTCTAGAATTTTACATCGTTATGAAACCCTGGGTAGCTTTACTAATTACGGGCAGCGTTATTTCTTACCATCAGGATAACGTCTTGGTCGTCTTCTTACTTCATTTAAAGGTTCCACATCATTCTGCTTTCTGATTAGAAGTCTCAATGCATACTTATAATGTCGAGTCGTCTTGCCGTAGTAGTAATTTGTGTATCTATTGTTCCAGTTGCTAGAGTTGTTCGACTCTGAAGACCCGCGAGAGCGCGACTTCCTCAAGACTACATTACACAGGATATACGGCAAGTTCCTCGTGTTGCGAGCCTACATACGGAAACAGATCAATAATGTGTTTTATAGGTAAGATTATACGTCAAATGACTTGTATATATCCGTCTTTCTAGTCCTGTGGGCCAAGCACAGACAACGCGTAGACTTGTCTTGCTGTCAAGTCAACTGTCATCCCATACATTCACAAAAGTACAATGTATGTGTTGACATTTCGACTCTTGACGTTTCTGCGGGATCCCATGTGTCATATGCTACGGCCACTGTGGGCCAAGCACAGACGTTTCGTAGACTTGTCTTGCTGTCAAGTCAAACAGTCATCCCATACTTTGTACTTGTGTGAATGTATAGGATGACAGTTTGACTTGACAGCAAGACAAGTCTACGCATTGTCCACAGTTAAACTTAAGACTAGAATTGTATCTCAGCATTGTCATTGGTCGACTATTCCCCTTCCATTCAAAAGGTGTGACATCATTTATAGCACATTTTGATCCCAGAAAAACCTCTTATTGAGTTTTCCGACATCTTCCAACACCAGACCAAGTTTGGTTCTCTGATAGAAAATTCTAGGTTGGTTATGGAACATCTCCCCTTGGTGGACGTTTCTTCTTGCCTAAAATGGGAAAACTAAACAATATTGGTCTTTTCTCCAGGTTTATATATGAAACGGAGCATCACAACGGCATCGCAGAGTTGCTGGAGATCCTCGGCTCCATCATCAACGGGTTCGCGTTGCCGCTCAAAGAGGAACACAAGCTTTTCTTACTAAGGGTATGTCCACTTTTAAAAATCTCATCTATATGCTTACTCTTTCTCATTTAGTATATATTCTCTTTAAATGTTATAAAAAATTGTATGCTACTTCTTCACATCTAACAGGTTGCGTTGTGCTGTAAACAAAGCACATCATCTTAGTTGATCATACATTTGCTAGAAGTTTCATTGCTTTGGCGGATTACATATTTTTTCGCAACTTCCTCAATACTACACTCTATGATAAATTTCAAATCCAAGATTACCGCCACCACAAAATGGCTATTACCTACATATTTCTTTAATTTTAAATTTTAAAATGTTACTTGTGGATTATTATCTAAAACGATTTCTGCATAATAGGTGTAATAATTAATGCATGATTCGATGTTTTAATAATATTTTTGTTTGCAGGTATTACTTCCCCTGCACAAGGCCAAATCCCTGTCGGTGTACCACCCACAGTTGGCGTACTGCGTCGTACAATTCCTGGAAAAGGATCCCTCTCTGACGCAGCCCGTTGTCAGGTAATATATTGATTCTTTTGGTAAAATTTGTTATTTTCGCTTCCAAGTTAAAGATTTTTTACTATAATATTCCACATTTTAAAAAAGTTTAATTACCGTACCTGTTTATTTATTTGGGTCGAAACCTTCCAAAATAAGTATATTAATTTTAGAAAATGTTCAATCCTACCGACTGCGCCAGTCGATAATAAAAAAGGAAATTTGCTTAAACATTGCATATATTTTAATTCTTTTTGCATAGATAGACTTATTGGTTAATATAGTAGCTAGCCCCACTTGGCGCAATTATTCGCGTTTCCAATATATACTATTTAGATTATTAACATTTCTTCTGTATGTTATGTTAAGATGTAAATAATTTCAGGGCGTTATTAAAGTACTGGCCGAAGACGCATTCTCCCAAAGAGGTGATGTTCCTCAACGAAATGGAGGAGATATTGGACGTGATAGAACCGGCTGAGTTCCAGAATATCATGGACCCACTGTTCAAGCAGCTGGCTAAATGCGTCTCTAGTCCGCATTTCCAGGTGATAACAATGATAAACTGATTTTTTGTCTGCTATTGAGGACATAACGAGTAAAAAAATAAACAGATTTTAAGCTCACTTTCTTAAATATGTAGTGCGAGACGCACGTTTTAAATAGCCTACATAACCTGAAACCTGATTTAGAAATCAATGGGAAAACCTGTGAAGTGTCAATTTTTACCAAAAATAGTTTCCAAACCGGTCAAGCGGTTTTTAAATAATTACATAACTAAAACGTGTGTTTCGTCGTACTACGAATTACATATTTAGCAAACATTCTTCTGCAATATCATTTGAATCATAGATTTAGCTTAAAAGATAAATGATATTCCAAAAACGCGTTAGCGCTAGAGGCCAAAAACGGTCATTACAATAGATTCGTTTTCCTTTTCTATGTATTGTTTCATAAGAGCCTTTTGTCTTTCTCGGCTTTATTTCTCTATACCACGGTAAAGAGATATACAGTAGTTTGACTCCATAGAAACGGGCGGAAAATGGAAGTGAATAGATGTCGGTAGATGTGGGTAGAAGTGGGTATATAATCCAGAAGCGGGTGCCACGCTGCGACGGGCGGACGTCGCGGTAGTTTTTTGCAAGTATTTAGTGTTATTTACGTTATTTACTTTTGACGTATGTATACATAATATAATAAATTATATAAAATTATATATAAATGGCAAAAAAATAGCATACTATATTATGCTGTTTTTGGTAGCTTGAACTTATCAGGAAATCCAGAAATAATATTATTAACCCCCGACGCAAAATCGACGGGGTGTTATAAGTTTGACGTGTCTGTCTGTCTGTCTGTCTGTCTCTCTGTGTGTGTGTGTGTCTGTCTGTGGCACCGTAGCTCCCGAACGGATGAACGGATTTTGATTTAGTTTTTTTTGTTTGAAAGTAAGGTTAGTTGAGAGTGTTCTCAGACATGTTTGGTGGAAATCGGTCCAAGATGGCCGTCGCTACAAAATGGCGGATTACTTATTTCTTCCGAGACCCCCTCAATATGGGTATCAAATGAAAGGGCTTAACTAGTAGAATACAACCCATTATATAAAATTTAAAATCCAAGATGGCCGCCACCACAAAATGAAGAATTGCGTATTGCGTTAGGGGTTTTTTAAATTTTTAATTTAATTCACTTGTTTATCAAGCAACATGGAAAGGTAATAAAATTAAAAAGGTCAGTTAGTTAAAAAGGGGAGGAGGGGAAGGGGAGGAGGGGGAAGGGGAGGAGGGGGGAAGGAGGGGAGGGGGAGGGGTAGGAGGGAAGGGGGAAGGGCAGGGGGAAGGGGAGGGGGGGGGAAGGGGAGGAGGGAGGGGGAAGGGGAGGAGGGAGGGGGAAGGGAAGGAGGGGGAAGGGAGGAGGGGGAAGGGAAGGAGGGGGAAGGGGAGGAGGGGGAAGGAGGGGAGGGGAGGGGAAGGGGAGGGGAAGGGAAGGGGGGAGGGGGAAGGGGGGAGGGGGAAGGGGATGAGGGGGAGGGGAAGGGTATGAGGGGAGGGGAAGGGGAGAGGAGGAGGGAAGGGGGTAGGGGAGGGGAGAGGGGAGGAGGGGAAGGGGAGGAGGTTGTCTTGTCTTGTCTCTTTTCTTGTCTCTTGTCTTGTCTCTTGTCTTGTCTTTTGTCTTGTCTTGGGTTTTAATATACGCCGCCACGACATGATAGGTAAGTAGGTAGTAGGTAGGTAGCTCAAGTAAGTAGATGATATGAAATAGGTAGGTACCTACTGTATGCGGGCAGCAGCTGCCCGGCAGCCCTATGACTTGCGCATGTACCGCGCGACTGTAGGTATTTATGTTCAAAAATCACGCTCAGTCAAACTACTGTATATCTCTTTACCGTGTCTATACATAGCTCCTATGAATTGAATGAGCAATTTGTCAAAATTAATATTTCTTTCTTTACAGGTTGCTGAGCGAGCTCTATACTATTGGAACAACGAGTACATAATGTCTCTAATATCAGACAATGCTACCCACATCCTGCCCATAATGTTCCCATCTTTATATCGCAACACCAAGAGTCATTGGAACAAAACTATCCACGGGCTCGTCTACAACGCACTCAAACTCTTCATGGAGATGAACCAGAAACTGTTCGACGAGTGCACGCAGCACTACAAACAGGAGAAACAGAAGTAAGTATTGTTCCTGTCTCATCAGACACTGCAACAAAACTATCCATGGGCTCGTCTACAACTCGCTCAAACTCTTCATGAACCAGAAACTGTTCGACGAGTGCACGCAGCACTACAAACCGGAGAAACAGAAGTAAGTATTGGTCCTGTCTCATGAGACACTGCAAGAATACCAGCTACACCTAGGTGTAGCCGCACTTCGGATCTTAGCCAAAACATAAACTAGACTTGTCTATACTACGTTTTAAAAACAAAGATAATTTTTTGGGTGATTTGCGGGGTTCTGAGGATCAATATCTTAATAAATTGGATATATATCGGATATTTTTCATAATATATCTGATATATATCATAAGATATATCGGATGTAATAGTTTTAGTGAATATATCTATGATATTTTCATAGATATATAACCTTCGAACCCCGCAAAAATTATCTTTGTTTTTGAAACGAAGTATAGTGTCCAAAAGACTCTTGAACAATAAAGTTTCTTTTATATAAAATGATACAATATTTATAATGAAATGTGTGTTGTTTGTTAGGGAGCGTGAGCGTCTGATCCAGCGCGAGGAGGTGTGGCAGCAGCTGGAGGCACGCGCCGCCGCCGCGCCTGACTCTACGCTCTACACGCACCAGGACCTGCAGGAGGTAACCACGCACTACTACTGATTACCAATACATTCATTACTGCTATCCTTCCTAGCCTTCTGTACTTCTTAATTGCACATACACAGCGACGCGATGGAGGTAACTCGTTCATACTGCTACATGACTGGCTATCCCTTCTGTGCTTCTTATATCACATGCACAGCGACGTGCAGGAGGTAACCACGCATCACTACTGATATGAAACTGCTATCCTTCCTAGCCTTACTCCTTCTGTGCTTCTTACTCCTTCTGTGTTTCTTACTTCTTATAGCACTCACTACAACACGCACCTCGACGTGCACGAGGTAACCACGCATTACTACTGATATGTTATATGTTACTGCTATCCTTCCTAGTCTTACTCCTGTGCTTCTTATAGCATATACACAGCGACATGCAGGAGGTAACCACGCACTACTACTGATATGTTACTGCTATCCTTCCTAGTCTTACTCCCGCACCCACTACAACACGCACGCTGATGTGCAGGAGGTTACCACGCGTTCATACTGATACTCGACCCCTGCCCATCTTCTGTGCGTTACTTCTTATATAGTACCCAACTTTCAGCTTAATCGATCTACCCGTTTGTTATTGATACCGAAAAAATAAATAGTACTCAAAACTAGTATTTTAAACTGAACAATTTGCCATTTTAATTTAGACACCTAAATAAAGATTGAGATAAAAAATATAGATTATGTCCGTCAAGTAGATTACTAAAAATATTGGACACATTTTGATAAAAAACCACTGAGAAATAACGCACTAAAATTGCGTAATCATAAGAATCATCATTATTTTCAGATGCGGAAGCAAGGCTACAACGCGAACAAGCCGCTCCTACGCAAGAAGTCCGACCTTCCAGCCGACTCGAGCACCGTAAAGGCTCTAATCGAACACAAACGCGCCGATCCGTTCCTTACCACGCCGCCCGATGTCAACCAGTGCTAGCGCCCGCCCACCTGACGCTACGCCAAATAACGCTACGTCAAATAACGCTACGTCAATGAGCCAAGTGCTACGAGCACCGCTACGGAGACGGCGTAACCCTGCTACGAAAACATACATTCAAGCCAATCAATCTCTTCAACGCTACGCCAACGCTACGTCATCGCGTCCGCGTAGCCCGCTGCGTAGACGGCTACGTCGTAGCACTACGAAAGTCGTTTGTGTGTAGATTTCGAGTGTGTAAATCGAATCGGTGATTCAGTGATTACGATGGTGATGAGAAACGGTGTTGACAAGACTGGACTGATTCTGTATTTTGATTGGGGTTTGGTTGACATATTTTTATTCTTAATTCATTTATAAGTTCCAAATTTTACATAGAAGTGGAAGTTTTAAATCAGCCAAATCTTATATCAAAATTGCTGGTAAAAGTGCGACAGGACGCTAATAAATGAATTAATTAAGTTACAACACATAATTAAAATTGTAGCCTATTAATAATACAGGGTGTGGTGACTTTTAGCATTGACGTTTAATTTTATCTACAGCATATACAGGGTTATTTTTAATCACTCGACTATGTAATCCTGAAGAGTTTTTTGTAATAATTTATTAGATTTTTTACTAAAGAGCATACTTACAACTACGATAGCTTTATTATAACTGTTGTTCATAGAAAAGTTCATTGACATAACAATTTCAACAAAAAAAAAACGTTATTTATAAAATTGTCACCATAGTAAAAGTTATTCAAAATGATGACTTAAAATTACCTTTCACGACTATTTCATCTGATAACCAATAACCCTGTATAAAAAGAAAATTGTTTAAAAATCGTTGCAAAATTTACACACACCCTACATAATATATGTATCCACCCACTAATGTATGCCTGTTGCAATTAATGTTAATTAATAAGCTGATCTTTACATTGGCTTAATATAATAATGGACTGACTCACAAATTTAAAGCTAAATAAGTCTGTGCCACTCATTTAAGAGCGTATATATCGGTTGACGCATTCTCGTTCGCATTATTTGACAAATTTTGAAATATCAATTCATAGAATTAATTTGTTGAAAATTCCTTAAGAACAGCCCTCCATAATATTATTGCACACATTTTAAATGTGTTTTCAGTTTGATATATTTAAAAAACGGCATGATGAGATTTATTGATTTTTTTTAATTTTTTTTTTTTTTTTTTTCATTTGATGAAGTAGAAGACGAGCAAGACGCTCTCCTGATGTTAAGAGATAACGGCTGCCCATAATCAGTACAGTGTTACCTAGGATTTCACAATTATGTGAAATTCTAGGAGCACTGCACCAACGCTTCTTACTCAAGAGTCATAAGATGTTAAGACTCTTTAGCCCAGTAATTACACTAGCTACAGTGCCTCCTACCGGAGCACAGTAATGTTTGCACATCACTGCTCAGGCGGTAGAATAACTGGCACTGTTGGGGTACCCACCTAGACGACCTCCTGCAAAGGAAGTCTACCCCTGGTGATATTGCTCCCCATGCCTTTTTTTAATATATACAAGTGAATTAAATTAAAAATTTAAAAAAACCCCCAACGCAATACGTAATTCACCATTTTTTGATGGTGGCCATCTTGGATTTTAAATTTTAAATAGTGGGCTGTATTCTACTCGTTAAGCCCTTTCATTTGATACCCACTCTACTTTCAAACAAAAAAAACTAAATCAAAATCCGTTCATCCGTTTGGACGCTACGATGCCACAGACAGACACATACACACACACACACACACACAGACAGACAGACAGACAGACACGTCAAACTTATAACACCCCGTCGTTTTTGCGTCGGGGGTTAAAAACTGAAAACACTAAAAATGTGTGCAATAAACTAAATATGTGTGTAATGTGTGTTATGCAGGCCTAATGAAAAAAAATAAAAATCTTACTAATATAATAAACGTGAAAGTTTGTAAGAATGGATGTCTGGATGTGTGTTTGTTACTCTTTCACGCCTAAACGGGTGGACCGATTGAGCTGAAATTTGGTATAGATATAGCTTAGACTCTGGAATAACACATAGGCTATAGGACAGCGGGTAAAACCGCTGGGCACAGCTGGTTTATTCATAAAAAAATTATTCTTCAGGTCAGTCCATTATTATTCAGTCAATGAAATAGGATTAAAACTCTGCCTTTTAAAATTAAAACTGTTGAGTAATGGCGAACGAGAAATGTATAAAATTTTATTGTACCCACATTTTGTTAAAGGAATTATCTGACAAATTAAAAATTAAGAGTAGTGCATCATAAAGCCTCTTCACCTTATAGCTCTTTAACTTTTAAATATCAGAAAATTGTGTAGGTAAAATGGTTATAAAAAACATTGGTATTGTTTAATGGATTAATTATAATATCTATGTTATGGGTTAATTTACTTATTGAATGGGTAAATTAACACACATTTAATGGATTAATTAACCCATTTAATGGATTAATTAACCCATTTAATGGATTAATTAACCCATTTAATGGATTAATTAACCCATTTAATGGATTAAATTTAGCCATATTCTAGAACTTTAAACATTTCATACAATCATTGAACACATTGGTTGCGGCCTTTTTATAGCAAGGTTAACCTCATAATTTTTTAAACTATAAGATGATTTTAGTCCCTTGAAGTCAAATAATTCCTTTAATAACATGCAATAACTGTAAAGTATAATAATTTGTTGCAACTTAGTACTTCTGGAGTGATCGTGAGCCTTAGGAACCGTCTACACGAGCATCTGTTTAGCAACTGTCGCGATGTGGAAACGGTTCCTTAGATTGTCTGAACTAACATAATATTACGTAAGGGCATTTACACCTTAACAATTGTTCATAAAAATCATGTGAATAGAGAAATAATATTATAATGAAACACTTAGTTTTGTACTGGTTTTATTTAAAAAATCTAGATAAAGGTTTACGATATAGGGTTTCAATTCGTTTACATTCTCTTTAGGGGTTGATAAGTCATTTTTTTTAAACATTTTCAACTATGGACCCAAATCTGAAATCTTAAAAAAATTAAGACAATACGACATTGTTGGCGCGACTCTACGACGACTTTCGTCACCTGTTCGATGGTTTACTCATTCTTGGAGCCATAAAGTAGGATGTCCGATCATCAACTATCGACAACCGGCCTTATGGGTCTCAAACATAAGGTCGAATGTCAAAAGATTTAAATCAGACATCCAGCCTGTTAGTGGAGACCCTTAAGGTCCGATATCGCTAGTTGATTAACCATACATCCGACCTTATGGTCCTTACATCGAGTCAACTGTTGCTGTCGTCCAATGTGGACCTAAGATTGAAAATAACCTTCAAAATGTTTAAAACATATTTTTTGACTTTTCGGAGAAGTGGAATAAAAGTTTTTCCTAATCACAGACCTTAAAGAGAATTTTAACGACTACAAATAACCCTGTATATTTATAACAACAATTTTGACGTGAAAAATGTTACACCATTCCACACAAAATCCACCTACAAAATGGATGAAATCTTATAATTTAGTTAATAATTTAATATTAATTATAATTAGAGTATAATCATGTTTACACGAGCCATAAAATAATAGTTATTTATTATAAAACCAAATATGCATTCGATTTAAAGCACGAATTTGTATTTTATTTTAGTATTTTATGTCTAAAATTAACATAATTAGGGTTATTTATTATTGTGTTGATTTTTAAATGTTAGATGATATAATTGTAACGGTCGATGACATTTTAAATTATGGAGACATGTTAAACGTATCACTGCGTTATAAATCTATTTTTTTATTGTACCTGAACATTTCATGTGTTCGCTTCTTTCACAAAACAGACAGCAGCCCTCGTAGCACATTTCAACATATCAATGTTGAAATGTCTTTATCAAGAAGACTAGCAACTCCCGTCCCACTGTCAAGAGTAATCTGACGTATCAACACTCTTGCTACTCGCACTGTCATTGCATAAAATTTGTTGCTACTCCCAATATCACTCTGCTCTTACAAACTTTAATTACTCTTGAAAGTGGAACGGGAGTTGTTAGTCTTATGTCAATGTTTTTTATGTGCTCGGGCCGCTGATGTATATTTTTATCCGTCAAAGATTACCAACTTATAAGATTAACACCGAGAAAAGTGGTATGTTATCTAGGTCCGGTGCTTTTCCAGATCTGCTGATATTACGTAGTCTTGCAATTGCAAGCAGTAAAACATGTCTAATTAATTTGAAATGTCGTCGTATCTCTTAAGTAGTTAATATTATCTGTTATATGTGGTTTGAGGGATATTTTCCATTTCTTCGGTTGGCATGGATCGTGCACCCAAACACTTGTCATGTTCTCTTGGAAAATCTTTTATTTCTCGCGATTTTTTTAAGCCTAAATACACTGAAAGGTACAAAAATTATAACAGAGGATCAGAGGTTAAAGTTTAGATAACATCAAAAATAAAATGCTTCAAAAACAGCGCAAATCTTAAATATCTAACTGAAATTAGCGGTTTGCAGTAGCTCATATTTTAATGGCTACTGCGCTGCTAAATTCATTCTGGGATGACAGTCGTGGAAAAACGAACAAGACCTGTCAATCCAGTACATTTTTTAGCGTTGTACTTGTCTTGTGGGGCAGATTGGAACAGATTCTCTCGCGAGATATAAAGAGATACTAAAAGACTACCTAGTTTTTAGACTTTTTAGCTCGACATGTCATCCCCCTGGGTAATTATCACGTTCCATCTTTACTTCTCTTTACTTAAGTTAATAAGGCATTTTAAATGGCTTTTATTTTTATACATATATAGAATTTGACATCGTTTCTTAAAAGACTTTCTTTAATTTAGGACCATTTGCAATGTAATTTAACTTTTTTTTTTGGTTGTAGGTGTCTGGAACTATCTTTGAACCTAGATTTTAGCTTGAAGCAAAAAGGTCTAAAGGAGTGTTCATATCTACTGACCTGCTGATGCGTTGCGTAGCTAATATGAAAGAATGAACATAAATTTGTCTAGCGACCCTAGAAACATAAATAAGCGCAATTTGTGAGTAGATGTGAACACTACTTAATATTCGGTTCGTTTTATACAAATTTGAAAGACTACTTAATACAAATATATTTTTTATGTAATTATTTTGGATTTCTCGACGGTAGAGCCATAAGATAACATTGGATGTCCGATTCCTTCAACAATCTACATCGGACCTTATGTTTGACCTGTGAAGGTCTGATATTTTCGGCTATCATCCGACCCAATGGCTCTAACGTCGAGATTTATTATTATAGATTTGATTTAAGGCAAGTACAGACGAAAATTACTCTCGTAGTATATTTTATTAGAATATTTGATAACTATACAGAGTACCATGTACCCCGGCGGACATTTTGCAGTTACATGAAACGTTATAAGTATATTAATTGGGATAAAAACTAAGCCGCGAAAGTTTCATCGTCTGTACAAACCTTTGAAACTCTTTAACTGCGGACAAGATTTTAATCGTCATAGATGTTCGGAATGAACTTGTATATTTTGAACGACTGGCAAAGACAACTTTACTATAATTTATTCCTTAATTTTCTTAATATATTTTCCGCAGTTGAAGCGCAATAAGCATTTAATTATATTTGAATTGTTAATTCTTATTTGTATATTGCAAGTTATTGTACAGATTCTAAACGAACCAGCAAAATTTAAAACTACTTTTTACTTAGTTACTTGCCCTAATTTTAACAGATCTCTTAGTATGAATGGATAAGGTATAATGACTTAGATTTAAGGTACCGTTTGGTGGCCGACTGCACGAAACTGAAAATCATGAATTTTTTTATTATTTGTTATTGGATACAATGATAATCATAAACGAAACTGCAAATCATGAATATCTTCTTTAAATTTGTTATTGGACACAATGATTATCATAAAAATAGATGTCATTTTTGTTTTATTTTATTTATTTATTCAGTCAAATTTAATGATATTGACAAAAAAAGTCTTAAATATTCTTTTATTATTTAAATTATGGACTAATTTTATTTAATTTGTTTACGACCTCTGTGGCGGGGTGGGCTAATACCCGCTTGCAACGCATAGGTGGCGCTGTGTGAAATGTCCTGAAATATATATATTTTTTTTTTTATTTTTTTATTAAAAATAAATAACTTTGTGCCTATTAAATACATAATAATAATATGTTATTGGTGTATAATAAAACAAATGACTAACAGTCACGTGCGTTCGGCCATGGAACGAAACCTTCATGCAATGAGCTGATTTAAAATAAATTTTGTATAAATATTTGTAACGATAATGTAACTGTTGATAAACAAATAATTATTGTAACAGATGACATATTATAAGGTGCTTATGATTATCGTTATAATACAAAGTTGTGCATATTTACTGGTGTTTTTATTTTGACGTTTATAGAACTATCTTAGAGGCTGTAATTAATTTTGTTATGCAAAATCCTTTGACAAAACACGTTTGTTTTTCAGCACTCGCGTTCTGATTTCAAAAACTCAGCTGTTATGTTTTCCGTAGTTAATATGTTAAAGCTGAAAGCGAGTGGGTAACTGTTTTTTCCATGCAAAAAAGTAAGGAAGACGTGCAGCAAGCCTATTCACTTATTTGTCAGGGAACCCAACCCAAGACCGAATTTTCAAATATGTATGAAATGACGTATTAAATCGATACGACGTAACATGTGATGACCCTAATCATACAGGTGATGACCCTCATTGATGATGATGATGACTAACTACACAGGTAAATAGTGTCGTGTTGTTGAAAACTATTTATAAAGGAAACAACTTTTCTAACTGATCGATCATTATTATTTATTTGCTTAAATTAAAGGTAAACGTATACCAAACTTTATACACAATATATCCATTAATAAAAATCATCGCTTAAAAACAATCTCGATATATTTTATAAACCATTACATACTTATAAAAATAATAAATACATAACTTGTTAAAACAAAAGTGAATAATGTTCATAATAAAGTATAAAAGATATTTAGGCTCGGTTCACGTGCATTTTTATTTTTCATAGTCACTTTTATTTTTAACAAAAAGACCGTGTGAGATCATTACATAGCAAATTATTTACATTGGTACACATAGTACTATAAACATAAAAGGGAATTTAAATAATTGCAAAGTTTTGCAAAAAGGTACAGTTTTCTTGTTATTTCAGGGCTATGAGCGCCCTTTTTAGTATTTTTAGTCTAATAATATGATCTGGCAACACTCTCGATCGTACGGTATGTCCAATTAAAAAAAAAACATTTTATTATGGTTTTTCCGGCTTTTTAATGATTCATAAACGTAATCTATATTTAAAAAAATTGTTGAACACTGCACATGTAAAGGCATACTATTTTTTTTATTGTAATCTTATTCATAAAATTATACATATTTTGTTCAAAAATTTACTCCCGAAGGTACCAAATACTACACCTTTTTGGTATTTATATGACTTTTATTTCAGAAATAACTGAACTACAGGGGAATAGTAATGAGTATAATTTTTATGTTTCAGCCAAATTTCCATAATTTCTAATCACTAGCCAATATTTTGTAGGCCACAGAAAACCAATCGATTCATATGAATAACTTAGGAATGCAATTTCGAGACTAGACTATTACATATTCTATTAAAAAATATAAATCAATGATTAAAAAGCTGCCAATGGTGCATCCACAATCCACACTTTTTGGTAAGTACAGGCATTATAAACAGCCTCGAAAACCGTCATGATAGTGCGGCTCGATTTTGTATGGAGGTGTGACCCGGTTCGGCAGAAAGATAGATAGAAAGATTGAAAACTCTTTATTGTAACACCACAAATATACAGAGAATCTTAAAACTAAAACACAATTTCGTAACTTAAGTGCAAGAAACTTGGCATGCGTAGGTGCAGCTTAAACGTTTATAAGAAATTTAAGTAGAAACACCTTAAAATCTTCCAAAATGTCTTCTTATGAACGGTAAAGCTATATGCATGCCAAGTCTCGTGCTTTCTGCCGGACGGGGTCATACTTCAAGCCGAGGTTATAGCTTCAAGCTAAGGAGGCCGGACTATGACGGGTTCGGACCGGAGAGTAGTAGTATATGTACATATTTTGCATAAGAATTTTTGAAATCCGATTCGGTCGGACGGATTTGCAATTGGATGCAGTGCAGATGCGCCAAAATAGTCAAAAATTCAAGTATGTATTTAACAGAAAATAAATTATCTAATTGTTGCAAGCGGACACAATAAATTGTTTGTGTGGATGCTCCATTAGCAAAAATCTTTCACATATTGTGAAAAATAAAATGATAGTACCTATGTATACAATCTGATTAATTTCTTTTACATAATACTTTCGCTAATATAAAATACACTGAATTCATTATGTATAATGATGAACTTATGTTCTATTTACACGAGCAACTATATCGCCGATAAATTTTGTTCGTGGAAGTAATTCCTTAAACGGTATGGGACGTTGATTTTTTAAATTAACCATCTCAGGTGGACTGATTGAGCTGAAATTTGGTATAGAGATAGCAAGAACAACATTACGAAGAATAATAACATTGCTACTGTACACATGTGGTAAAACCGCTGCGTTTTTTATTATTTTTGACCTATACTACGTTTCAAAAACAAAAATAATTTTTTAGCTAATTTGCAGGGTTCAATGGATCAATATCTCAATAAATTGGATATATATCGTATATTTTTCATAATATATCTGATATATATCATATATCGGATGTAACAGTTTTTGCAAATATATCTATGATATTTTCATAGATATATAACCTTCGAACCCCGAAAAAAATATATTTGTTTTTGAAACTAATTATAGGTACCTCTAGGTTAGTCTAGAGTCTAGGTTGACTAGTCAAGATCCCTTGGCTACTTCTTTTTATTAGCCATCTGATGTTTAAGGAGTTGTATGGTGTCGTGTTGTTTGGTCAGTTGTTCGTTGAGTCCTGCGACATGTTCCGTTAAAACTGACATCTGTTCTTCGTAGTTGTGGGCTGTCGAGTGTAGTTCTTCCTCCTAGAAACATTACAAAGGTGAAATAATACTATAATAATAAGAGAATAAGGCTGCTTGCCGATCCCTGTCGACCGCGACGCAAACGCGCGCAACCTTGAGTTCGACCGCTTCAAGAGAGTTAAAATACTGTATATCCTATATCTATATTTACCGTGGTACTACTGGGTAAACCTGATAGTGGGGGAAATTAATATGTGTATAATACTGATCTGATAATACTGATTTGGACGCGCACCAGATCAGGTGGGCCGAGGTGATGGAAAGAGATAAGTGGAAGGATTTGGGGGAGGTCTTTGCCCAGCAGTCGGACAGTACATACTAAACAAAAAAAGGTCTTAACAGACAGACAGACGACAACAAAGTGATCCTATAAGGGTTCTGTTTTTTCCTTTCGAGGTACGGAACCGTAAAAAGAGACAAAAGACTTAAACTATAAGGCTGAACTGAGGAAGCAAAAGAGGTGTGTCAGGATCATACCTAGTGGAGAGAAATAGTCTCTGGCTTCCCCAACGGGAAACCAGGCGTGAATATATATGTATGGTTAAATAATAAGACTAGTACAATTGGCGGTCTTATCACAAATAGTGATCTCTTCCAGGCAACCTAGTACAAAAAGATAGTGATGGACGATGGATGATAATAAAACGTGTTCCTTAAAATACAAAGTAAACAGTTATTAAAGAATAAAAGTAAAGAGTTATTGTATTTGTATTGTATTGTAAATTTATGAAATGTAACTCACCAGCCTGCTAATAGTGCTATGTTTATCTTGCAGCGTGTGCTCGTTCACTTGTTTCTCTACTTCCATCTCCTCAAACCTTAGTCGAAGCATTTCACACTGAAATTATATTACTGATATTACAAATGCAAACTTAGTAAATCTACTTCACTTTATCTATTACTTTTATGTTAAGAGGTGGCGGGGTGTGATTAAACAGGGACAGAGCAGAGACGTAATCATCATGAAGAAACAGGACAGAGCTCGCGAGACTGCTTAACGCGGTGCTGGTACAAAACCCAGGCTTAGATTTATTTACTTGTACAGTCAACTACAAAGAGATGTATCCATGTTAGGCTTACAAAATGAAGTAAATTTTCATTTGCCACAATGAACTACCCTTGGTTCGTGACATTTCTAGTAGCAATCAAACTTTATATTATCATCGACTCGTTTAATATGCAACAATGATGTATCCCACTACTTTTCCTTAGGTCCATAATAATAGCATTTAAAATG
Organism: Hemithea aestivaria; assembly: GCA_947507615.1. Taxonomy (NCBI): domain Eukaryota; kingdom Metazoa; phylum Arthropoda; class Insecta; order Lepidoptera; family Geometridae; genus Hemithea; species Hemithea aestivaria. Next base: position 3,638,429 of record OX382344.1, on the reverse strand, counting down.
AATCGAATATAGTATAAGATTTGGTGGATACTGCAAATGTCACGAAGTAAGGGTAAATAATTTTTGCATACTAAAAGTTCCTTCATTTTGTAAGACTAACATGGATACATCTCTTTGTAGTTGACTGTACCTTGAATGAGCTTCACATAATGGCAATGAGGTTTGCCGAAAATAATACGAACATCATTTAGCGAAATGTAACGTTATTAATTGCTTATCATAATATATTTTATTGAAGTTAATATTAAGTATTGCCTTTATATAAAATCTTTAGTAATAGTTTTGGTCCTGGATCTGCGAATTGGGTAAAACTGTAATGCAGACTGGGACATGGTAAATAAATAAATCATCAAATCGTAATTATCTAACCGTGTCGCCCCGCGGTAGATTGCGACCGTGTTCCGGCATGACGTTCAGGGAGGGATTTATCCCGCCTTCTAAGTATAGTCTGTTGCTTAAACACATCGTCGCTTACCTAGGCTTAAGCTTTAATGACTAAAAAAAAACTCCTGCTGACTCTGCCAATGAAATGTCACTGGCACTACCTATAATGTGACTAGAAGACATACACACTCCTCGAAAACTAGAAGACATACACATTCACAAATGTGTATGTCTTCTAGTTTTCGAGTTATATATTGATATGAGCCTATGGTATATTTGGGTAATAGTCAGTAATAGTCCTCACCTCTTTAACATAATGTTCAATCTTGCGATTCAACTCGTCCTTCTCAACTTTCAATTCACTAATTTTATTTCTAAAATACGTCTTCATTCTCTCTTCCCTCGTTTGGACTTCTTGACTTAATACAAAAGGCACTTGTAAGCTTCCCAATAGACCAGTAACTCTCCCCTCGGAGTCTATGGAAGTTTCGTTGAATGTGTTGAAATCTCCAGAATCATGGCCATCACCGCGACGCTTTTGTGAAGCGGAGATGTACTTTGACACCTCCAGTTTCAAACTCTCGTTCTCTATTTGGAGCATGCCATATTCCATTCGGAGTTTTTGGTTCTCCTGAAAAAATTTTGACGATAAATGTTTATATTTTCCACCAAAAATGTCAAACAAAAATGTTTATATTACGTCTCTAAAACAAAGATTATAATTTTATAGCTAATTTGCAGGGTTCAAAGGATCAATATCTCAATAAATTGGATATATATCGGATATTTTTCATAATATATCTGATATACTATATCATGAGATCTATCGGATGTTACAGTTTTTAACACGACACACACAAAACATTTGCTTATAGTCAAAGACTGATCGCAAATAAACTCAGAAGAAAAAAAAAAAAAAGTTACAGTTTTTGTGAATATATCTATGATATTTTCATAGATATTTAACCTTCGAAACCTGAAAAAATTATCTTTGTTTTTGAAACGAAGTATAGTTACATTACTTAGATTTTTTTAATAAATGAATATCAAGCCTGTCTGAGTCTGAGGAGTGGTAACTATGGTCTATTATTGATACCACATTACAAAAAACACAATACACATGAGTGATGTTTGACCAATCTTAAATTGTAGGATGTTTCTATAGGTGTTACTTGACTTACAGATGCAATATTAAAATGGCTTGTTAAAAATAGTATGAGACTTACCTGTTCTAGATTATGTGCCTTTATACTGACTTGTTCGTTTATATTTAAGTCATCTACAGAACTGAATGCGTCTTCACTGCCCAACTGTGGACCAAACACAAAATTTGATGAAGTCATAATAATAAAGAACTTCGGTTGGTTTGTTTTGGTTTGGCAATCATCTGGTACGTAAGCCAGTAGATTTTTTTTTATTATTTTAGTTGATTGCCTAATTGAATGGAGGAGTCTACCCATATTATATTGTAAAACTTATATCTGTCACCGGAAAATAACAAGATTTGTAAGTTTATAAATTTTAAATTTCCTAGGAAATACATACTTTTGTAGGATTCCAAATGAGAGATACACATTTTCGCAAAATGATAAACTTACCGAACTCACTCGTAAAATAATAAGTGTGAAATTTATGATAGAGCTACTTATAACTTACGAATCTTGTTATATTCCAGTGACATATCCACTGGTTGCCTTTAGTAGAGCTGTTTATGACATTCTTTTTCTTGAAAAAACTCTTAAATTTAAAGTATAATGAATTCACATACCAAGCTGCCTGCTTCAGACAAGAAGTCTCCATTACAACTAACAGCCTGACTGGCAGGCACTTTACTTGGTGTGCCTCCGAGCCTCTCCTTTTGAGCTTCTTCCAAAGCCATCTGTAGCTCTTGGTTCCTATTCCTCAGCTTGGCTACCTCACATTTGTACTTGCTTTCACTCTCGTTCATGTGTTTCAAGTAGTCTTCTAATGAAGCTTGTAGTTGAGACACTTCGAATGACTTGTCTGACAACTGTAACAAACATAAGATGGTAAAATAGAAAAAACTTTATTAAATTCCATATATACAATAGAATAAGCTTAAAAAATTACACATAAAAAAATACAATTGGCAGTCTTATCCCTAATAGCAATCTCTTCCAGACAACCAAGCAGGGAAAGGAAAGACAGCAATAACAGTGATGGTTGTTACAAAGATATATAAGGAGACAGAAGTACATAACATTAATTATAGCTAATTAAAATTCACAGTATACCTATACCTACAAATACATACTAATACAAAACAAAATAATGATACTTATAAAAATGCATTCACTTTAATTCGTTACAATGGTACTTTTGTAAGTCAATAATTTTACAATTATTTAGTTCTATTTTAATACTACCAAGGACCAATATTGTGGAGACAATAATAACAATGAAATAAACAACAACCCCAGCAAATAATATTTCGGCGGAGGGGGCGGCATTTTCTCACTGCCCAGGGCGGCATTTTGGCTAAATCTGGGCCTGTTCATGTCTATAATATTAGTAAAATTTTAAATTCCCACAACTATTTACTGAACGGGATTGGTCCAAGTAAAGAAATTGCTAAAATTATAACATTACCTGTGATGCATATTGTGCATTCTCAATTATTTTCTTTTGCAACTCTTCCTGCAGCAGGCCTGAGTCAAGGGGAGGTATGTTGCTGGTCGAGGCTTGCTTCTCATCTGATTTACCTTTTGATTTCTTTGTTGATTTCAACTGAAAATTACATGGCATATAAACTACAAAAGTATGAGCTAAGATAGCTTTGACCTAAATAATAATATAAGTTCTTCTCTTAAACATTAACACTACAGGCATGAGGTATGATAAATTTTGTTTTGTTTATAAATATTTTCTACAGTTAAGACACTGATTATTCTATTATCAAACAAAGCTTTTCTAAAACTTCCTGTTAGATTCCAATATCCTATTATAGCCAAATATGTAATATTTAAATCATGACTAGAGGTCATGGATATACTGACCTGTAAAGCCTCAAGTTCATCCTGAAGGACGGATACGCGCCGCGTCAGCTGCTGGTTTCTAAACGTTAATGAGTCTATCTCTAATTCACCCTTCCGAAGCGATTTCTCTTTTTCTTTCAACGAATCTCTGACCTCGTTATACTTCGCCTGCTCATCTAATACACCCTTCTTCAGCACCCTCACGTGCGCTCGCAGCTAAAACAACGGAAACATTCAATTTATAGACCGTATCGCCGCTACAATTTTACAATCATACAAACACAATACCTTCGAGTATTCCGACGCTAATTTCTGGTACTTCGCTTGAATATCACCAGAAGGCAACCCCTCCATTATTGTTTGATAATGTTTCACGAGCTCATAACTGTTTTTGAAGAAATTATTTGGTTTTTCTTTTGTATTTACGATGAAAAACACCCACTTTGCACTCCAACCTTGAAATTTTGAATGAAAATGAAGTCGACAGCTGACACTGACATAGATCACGATGACATTGACAGGTAATAAATGTAGGCTGTTTATACACGAACCGATTAATATCGCAAAATCGGCAAAACATTCAATTGAAATCACTATGCTAATTAAAAATACAAAAGAGAGGGAAATATTTTTTCTTCTGGCAACTCCCTTTCTGTTGATGTGTCGTGATTGTCCAATGAAAAATATCAATATTTTGGATTTTTCTAAAAGAAAAGCAGTAAAAACACATAAATTTGAGGCAGGAACATACTTCTAAATAAATCCCATCAATAAATGTTTAAGCAATGGACGATAGGTAAGTTTTTTATTAAATTTTCCAACTTTGTATTGCAACAGGTAAAACTAACTTTTAAACAATGTAAAATTATATAAAACTGTGTTAAAATTGCAGGAGTATGGAATCTTGCTGTTCTGCGTTTAATGAGAATGATACGGAACACACGAGAAGCATAATACACATAGATGTGGATTGTTTCTATGCGCAAGTGGAAATGCTACGAAAGCCCGAACTACGTAATGTTCCGCTCGGCATCCAGCAGAAGAACATCGTGGTGACCTGCAACTACGAGGCGAGGAAGCACGGAGTTCAGAAATGCATGCTCATCACAGACGCGGTGAAATCTTGTCCGAATCTCACACTGGTTAATGGAGAAGACCTTCACGACTACAGAATAGCTTCAAACAAAATTTTTTCAGTGTTACAAAATTGGAAATGTCCTGTTGAAAAATTAGGTATGGATGAAAATTTTATTGATGTCACAAATATAGTGGAAGAAAAATTAAAAAGCACAAATGTTGCAAATGTAGATGTTACGGGTCACATTTACAGTGAATCGAGCTTAGAGTGCCCTTGCGGCTGTCACAACAGACTGAAAATAGCATCACAAATAGCTAGTGAAATGAGAAAGAAGATATATGATGAGTTAGGGTTCACAACATGCGCAGGCATCGCACACAACAAGTTGCTGGCCAAACTCATCTGTCCATTACATAAACCTAATGACCAGACTACTATTTATCCAGAACACACAATTGGGTTCATGACATCACTCTCCAGTGTCCGTAGCATTCCCAGCATAGGGTCTAAGACCACAGAAACACTTATTTCACAAAACATTATAAGTGTGAAAGATCTGCAGGAAGTATCATTGGATGTTCTAAAAAAACATTTCAGTAGTGATATGGCTGTCAGATTAAAAAGTCTAAGTTTAGGAGAGGACAACACGCCTGTGAAGCAAACTGGTCGACCACAGAGCATAGGCCTCGAGGATAGCTTCAAGACAGTGAGCGTCAAAAGTGAAGTAGAGGACAAATTCTCTGCATTGTTACAGAGATTACTTGTTCTAGTCCGAGAGGATGGCCGAATACCTGTTTCTCTAAGAGTAACATTAAGAAAGAAGGATGCAAAAAGACTTAGCAGTCACCGGGAGTCCAGACAGAGCCAGGTGTCATCATCAATATTCTCACTCAGCAATGGAATGTTGACAGTCACTGAGGCCGGACAACAAAAACTCATGAGCATCATAATGAGGTTGTTCAACAAACTCATTGATTTAACAAAACCATTCCATTTGACCCTGGTGGGACTGGCATTTACTAAATTCCAGGAGCGCATGACCGGCAGGAGTTCCATTGTGAATTATCTAATGAATGACATTTCCGTCCAATCTGTACTTAATTTGCAAAATGACTGTGACACATCAGCTACATCCATGGACTACTCGGCGGTGTCGCCCAGCAGTAGCACCACGACAGATCTCTCCGACGCAGAGGTCGAACCATCGCCGAAAAAGCCTAAAAAAGTCAACTGGATTGCTAAAAGGCGATGTTTCGCCAAGGAAGACGTCCCATCACCCAGTAAACTGAAAGTTGGCGAGATGAGACTCAACTCTAGAGAGCTGGAGAAAGTTTCAGAGCTCAGATTGAACTCTCGAGATCGTTCATTGACGCCGAGAGCCAGCCCTGCGAAGGACAACTCGTCTGACGCATCAGAGTCAATGAAAGGCGTGGAAGAGGAAGGCAACTGTGAGGACTGTCCGCGTTATGTAGACAAGGAAGTATTTAATGCTCTCCCTGATGAAATGCAGCAGGAACTGAAGGCCATGTGGAAGAACCCCTCCACCTCTGAGGTGCCCAGAAGTAGTCCCAGAAACGCGAACAAACCTAAACCCAACTCAATCCTCAAATATTTTGTTCCACACAAATAGTATTAGTAAGATTTATAATTTGTTATATTAAGTGATAAGTGAATGGTTTCTATTTTTTCAAATCATACAATTTTTATTCAGCTGATCAAAATACATGTTTATGTTGAAGAATTGTTTTTTACTTTTCTCCTGACTTCTGACATGATCACGTCAATATATTCAATCTATTTGAAAACTATCGATTTTTAAAGGACTTGTCACAATTATAAAGAAAACCCGTTTTTAATAACTGAGGATATCATTTATTAATATCTATATTTCTTATTGCTTCAGTAACCATAGTCGATAAATCTGTATATTTGTTAACATTATTTACAGTGATTCGCAGGGACTGGATCAGTTGTCCGTAGGATACGACATCCACATTCAGTTGGAGCCTTATTTTGTCGCCGTCCGTGACGCCTGCAGAGTCGTTCTGTTGCGACATCTCTCGTATCTGTTTCAGTCTTCTCAATGACTCCTCAGTTTTGTACACTGAGGTTAAGACGTCTTCTACATATTTGTAGTATCTGAAAAAACCACAATGAAACTAAATTAAAAAAAGGAAACGCACATTATTTCATAATTTATGTTCACTTGTGATGTGACAAAATTTATGTTTGCCTGAACTGATTTGGAAAATTCTTTTTTCTTCTATAGTTTCAAAGACACTTTCCAGGTCCCATTTAAACTTTATCAAAATCAAGTGATCTGTTTTTAAATTATGAATTAAAGATGCATTTGCAGATTAAAATTCCCTTGTAGAAGAGAAATAACAAGATAGATTTCTTGGGAGCTGTGAACAAAGGCTAAAAATAAATAAATACATACGAAACAGTCATAGCGTTAAATAAATTTTCCAGCAGCTCCGTCAAGAAGGCATTGTCAAGTTTCTTCGATGCATTATTATTAAAATCTTTCAGTGAATTTCCGACAACATCTATGTATGTACAAGGCCTATTGGGGACACTGCGATTGGTTTTTCTGTACAATCTTGGTATATCACTGACTTGTTTCAATTGGGCATTGAAATATTCGTACAACTCTTTTACTATACACTCTTTGATCTTAGATTTCGTCCCATTTAATGTGCTTTCAGCAGATTTCAAACTTTTCGTGAGTAGTTCTTTGCTTTCAACAGTGATTTTGCTTTGGGCTAGTTGCAAGAAGTTTGGCAACCTCTGCACGAGTGTTTGAATGTCCATGTATATGTTAATACTGTTTTCTATTAGGGTTTTGTTTATATTTGTTGGATCGAAATGTGGCGAAGATTTCTGAAAATAAAATAATTTACTGCCTTTTGAAAGTTTACCATGTGCCTTGTGGTAACCCAAATACTTTGTGTTAGTAGATCAACATAATGACTGGGTAAGACAACGTCTACCTGATATAGGTCGTTGGGTCCTCAGTTGGTCACCACTTGGCTCGAATGCAAAGTCGCATACTCAACTAGCTTGAGCACGAGAATCAACATGAGAGAAAAGTGCTAACCGACGGAACACCGTGACGAGGATGCTCACACATCGCCTCGCTTAGCTAGTCACTGGATTGGATAGTAAGGTATGATCTTTCAATCTAATCGGTTCAGTAGTTTTAGCATAACATTTCTCTTATACTTCCCATTATGTTTCGCGTCGAAGTTGTTATAGTAGGGGGCCGAAGAGGGGATCTTTGCAGTTACTCGAGTGCGTCAGAAAATCATATGGGGAGAAAGCTTGCACTCTGAAATGTACCCTAATATTATGAACTCTTGATATAGGTATCTCCATTTCTGACGCACTCGAGTAAGTAACTGCAAAAATACCCCCTTCGGCTCCGCTACTATTAGGGAGTTCCCCTAATAAGGATAAAAGTACACAATGTATTGCAGTAATTGCTGCAATATTACAACAGCGGAAATTCGTAGAATGTTTTATGACTCATTCGTTATGTAAACTAAAGGGTTAACTTAGTCACTGAAAATCAACGCTCTTGATACAACTATCTGCGCCTTACGATTTCACCTGCATAAACCCCAATCCCGTGGAGTGGTGGTGGTAGTAGTCTATGGGTTTTCCCTACCCCTAGCTACCTACCCTCGTAATTCAGACCGAGTTTTATTTCAACAATACCTTTATTTAAAAAAATCTAGCAGAAAAAAAAAAAGATTTTTATGTAAATCAGACGGGAAATTTATTACAACACGACATATTACATAGATACTATTATAACACTGGGTTTTTTTTAATTTAATTTGTCAATATTTAATGTCGATATGTATCATGAAAATCTAGAATTATCGTGGAACATAATATAACATATTTATGGCGCTCAAATCATAGCTTCCCAATAAGCACTCAATATACATATAAACCTATGTATGGTATAACAAATCACCCTGTATATTATATAATTACCTGTGTACAATATGCGCTGGCCCACGAAGCATATCTGGCTAAGAGCTGCAGAGACAGCTTCCAGAACTTATGACCCAAAGCCTGGATATAGATGCCGTCGGCCCAGCTCTGTGCCAGCGCGGTCCAGCATTTGTGCGTCTCCCTCAATAGAAAACCGTCGTTGCTCTCTGTCGTTGGTGATTTTTGTAATGCAGCTTCGTAGCCCCCTGGAAATAGGGTATTTATAGTAGTGATGTACTGAGAAAAATGACATTTAATTTTTTTTATTTATTTAATGGAAATTAGGCGTTACTCCATAAAAATATAGGTATTCATTTTAATCCATGGTTAATTTAATATGTACCAATGTGTAGTGTTGTCTTTCCTAATTTGTTTTAATATACTAACTGCAACCACTGGTTGCAAATTTATTACAAATGGGAAAGTATGAATGTGTGTTTGACACCTCACCAATTATGACCTCATACACAGGTTACTTTTTAGCTTGTACCTAAAAAGCCTAAAATAAAATAATCAAACACATAGCAAAGCTAGTTTATCAAGATCTCAGACAAAATCCTTTAGAATAGAATCGAATTTATTGACAAAAAAGAACAGAACAATACAATTTTGCTTATCATAATATAGGTATAGGTAAGTATAACATACAGTGAGGTGTCCTTAATGCTAACCAGTTTAATTATTTTCCGTGAGACTCAAATCTCAAACTAAGCTCAATTAAGGCTTGTATCTTGAGCCTCAGAGTGATTACCAAGTCTGATAGAGGTTATTACTTTCATAAATATCATCACTTTAAATAATCCAAAATAAAACTGCAGGTACCTATTTATATCATACAGATAGTATTATAAAATTCCTGTTAAAATATGATATGGCTAGTGGCTAGTCCAGTCAATTAACAAGATAACATTATGACTCATAGTGTACATAGTATCTTATATCTATGCATGATTATGCTGTCAATGCCCTTGACTTCGTTACATAGATATTATATACTATGACACAATAAAAATACATTATTTATGTTATTAAACTTTAGATCCATTTTTAACTGACATAAAAAAAGAGGAAAGTTACTTTTTTCGGTACTTTTACGTACACACATATTATTTTCAGTGATTACTTAAGAATGCCTGAAATAATTTGTTTAATAGGGTACACTTCAGAAATGATCCCATTTAATACATTGGCTAAGGCGGCGTTTTATAGAACTATCCCAGGGCCCTGAAATTCATTTTGTGTGAAAAACTTTGACCTTTGACAAAACACAATATTCGTGTTTTTTAGCACTTACATTCTGACGTCAAACACACAGCTGTTGTTTTCCGCAGTCAAAGTGTTAAATTTTGTTGAAAACAATACAGCTTTCTGGGTAAAATGTTTGTCTCACCCTCACTTTTAACTTGAAGTCAGTTTAACATTTTTTTTATTCATTTGTAGTAGGTGAGAAGAATTTTGCATTTATTATTTTAGTAAGATATTATTTATTAATCTATGACAACAGGTTTTTACTATTAACATAGGTAATAATTATATGACTTACCAGCAATTTCCTGAAATCGTATTTGGAAATACACAGGCAAATTCCACCTCTTTTGAAAGCTCTTATATTCAATGGTATGCCTTAATAATTGAACAGTTTCTTCATCCAGGCAAGATTCCTCTAACTTTCTTACAAAATTCATACTTTCACTGTACCTCTTATAGAATATCTGGGGGTTGCCGGGAGCAAAAATCGAAGCAAGATTTACCTCTAACCGATTCTCAACTTCACACCAAAAACAGTTAACAATAAACCTGTATTTCTTAACTGTAAATGTTAGCTTGGAATGTTGTGTTACGTCAGAAAGTAACTTCAGTTTTGTGGATAATAATGATAGAATTTTTTCATAGATCCCTTCTAATCCTTGCTTACTTCTCTGTAGCGCAGGCTCATTTATAATATCTTGAAGTAAAGGAGCAATTGCTTGTTTACGGATCAATTTCTCTGTTTCTGCAACACGGTCTAAGGCTGATAAAGTCATAAGTGTTTTAAGGAGATTTTCTTTGTCACTGTCATTCCAAAATTGGAATAACAATTCGTTCAAAGTCTGTACTAACTTGCTGCCAATATCTTCAAATTGTAATTTTTGGCCAGTTTTGATTAAATTGTCACATTGTGATATAGAGAATTTTAATTGATTGTATTGCATCACCCCACGGTCAGCTAAAGCTATCTTTTCTTGGCTATTTTTATCAGATATACTGGTTAATATATTTTCTAAGCTTTGGAGACTGTTCACAGTTTGACTGTAGTGTTTTAACAGTTGTTTCTTCTTCTGTAATGTGTGACGCTGGCTCAACCACATTGATACCTCTTTCATTGCATCCTCTAAGCTTTGTTTTACACTCTGAAAACAAATATTTATATTTAATAGCTTTCTTACTTACACAGATATTTATTATTGACTTTTTTACTTACAAAAACTTCTCCATTTAGTTGTCCCAATGGCACTTGAATTTTTTCTATAGCTTTATCGAAACCAATCAGTGTAGCACACAGATTCACAAAGTTTGCGTAATCCTTATTAATAAGCTCTATCATAGCTAGCCTCAGGACCTTCAGGTAGACCCCCAGGTCATCTCGCATCGACTCTAGAGAAGCTACATTTTGATGGTCCGCCAAGAAGTTGTCCACGGAGAAATTCGTCTGAAAACGCACCGATAAGAAGGTGAATAAACCGCCGAACTCAATTTTCAGTGTTTATCAGTTAAATAATTGGAATTCTAATGAAAAATACCTTCACAAAATCGTTGCGGTCAAAGCATAGGCCTCGCGGGGCCGGTGGCAATGTAAACTCCATAATATCATGCTCCATACTTCCGAAATATCACTGCACTATAAAGGCACCATTATTAAAGGGAATTGTGGGGATAAATTACATAGAAACGCCGTAAATAATTAGCATCCCGAACTGCTTACGACTCACGGCGATCATTTTGTAAGACGTTGACAAAGTGACATTGACAGTTTTGACAAATGACGTATCCTTGACACATCATATGTCAATTTTTTTGTTCGGATACATAGGCCACGTCATATGTTTTTATCCCACTTCATCATCATAATCATCTGCTTTCCATATCCTGTTGGTTTTCTGAGTTCTGATGCGATGTTCTCTCGTTTAACTTTGGATTATTATCATTATGTAAGACTCAGAACTTAATAATTTGCGTAATTAACGTAATTTGCCAATGTACCTACTTGCAAAATTTCTAACATGGATTGATGATGTAGGTATATATTATGTAATGTGCGTAGACCCATAACCTCAGATAAAAAAGCTACCCATAAACCGTTGAAAACTCATCGTTTCATGGTGATGAGTATTCATAATAATATAAATGTCGCAAGTCGCAATCAACTAGTTTAATCAGCCGTTCAATTAGCCTAGCCTCCTTACTAAACTCTTCTTACTAAACGGCGCCATTAAACCAACTTCCTAAATGATGTTCAGGCCGGTTGGTTGAACATCAAAATTTAATCAACTGGCATAACATAACAAAATGCTTAGGCCATTCAATCGATAGGGTGACCATGTGACTGAAAAACAGATGAAACACTTCAAAATAAGAACTTCAATTCAAAAATAAGTCGTTTCTGGCGCTTGTGTTCTGACAGCCCAGATTGCCCAAGTTTCTGAAACAAGAACAAATAGTCTCTGGCGCTACGCTGGCCGCTGCCGCGGCACGCTCGTAGATTACTGTAACTACCTACCTACATTTTATATGCAGTCATATACCTACTAGAGTCATATACAGATGTAAATACACCGATTTAAAACGTTATATTCCAAATCTTGTGGTATAATACTCCAAATACACAATTTCAAACAGTTTAAAACTCTCCTACAAATATAAAAAAAAATATTTTATTCTTCGTTATTTTGAGCAATTATTGAGTTAAAACCTACTACGTTAACATTACAGCAATGCCATGTCGCCAAAGTAAAAAAATCCTATACCCCTGCAATAAGTAGGTAAGTAAACCTACCTATAGTAAAAATATTATACAACATTAATAAAAAAGAAGCAAAACTAATATAATAAATCACCCTCAAAACAACAATAGCAAAATATTAGTTAATAGAATTTTAATAAAAGTTTATAGAATATCAATAGAGAGTAAGTACCTATTTCCTACAATATTGTCGAGATACCTACAACTGATTACGATATCGTAACGAGGCAAGAGTGTGAGTTTAGTTAAAACCGAATTAAAATTATTAGGTATACCTAAAGTAGGTATATTTATTATGTGGTTATCAAAAAAGTTTTTAATTCTATTCAACATATAGTTTTTTATTACGAACACAGAGCTTTCACCGTATCAATGTAGTTTTTATAACTAATTCCTATATCTCCACTTGGTCGGACGGACCAAACTAACTGAACTTACGGTACCTACTTGTAACGCCTATATTTAATATCAGTAAGTACTCAATCTCGATGCGACGTTGCCAGCTTTCAACTCTACATACACGGTAAAGAGTATCTCTTTACCGTGGTGCGGCGCCGGCACTGCTATTTATGTATGTGTGTGAGTGTACGTAGTTATAGGTAGATTGCGAGTGTGTGAAAATGCGACGTTGCCGTTTGGTGCTGCGCCCGCACTGCTCTTTATGTATGTGTGTGAGTGTACGTAGTATAGGTAGATTGCGAATGTGTGCATTTGGTTAGATTGGTTAAGTTACAAACCGAATTAAATTATAACAAGCTTTTATTTGACAGAAAACAGACAGGTGAATGGTCTGTTGTCTGTCTATCTGTATTCAAATCCTAAACGTTTGTTTGCGCGCGTGTAGCTTAGGTGAGAATGTGTGAATTAGGTGAAAATGTGAAGAAAGTGTTCATCCCGTTGTGGATGTAATGACAAATAACAAAAGTGCTTAGAAGGGATAGGTACATCATGTCGGTAACAAATGTTACAACCAGTATAATTATTCAGAACATACAGATTACGTTGAGGACATTAATTAGATAAAAATATGTTTTATTTTTAATAATTTTATCAGTAAGTTTAGTACAACACATACACCTACCTATTATTATGCTGATCACATCAGAAAAAAACTTGTAAATACAACTTATGAATACGTACCAGCTTACTTAAATTTTATTATATATTTTCATTACTATCGCACATGCTTTTTATTCAAAATTCTATGATCATTCTATAGAAAATCCGTCTAATCGCTTAGCTACCGCTATGAGTTCAGCGCTACCGATGCTCATTCAAACGGCTGCAGTTCCGTGTATATAGCTTTATTGTAATGATTAAAGGTTTTTTAGAAAGCTGATGAAAGAAACTAAATATTTTATAATAACCTATATTTGCATTATCCTAATGGTTACCAAGTTATATACATAAGAAGAAATTTTTTTTTTAGAAATTATGTTTTTTGGAATTATTTCCTTTCTTACTTACTTCACATTAATAGTTCTTAGAAATAAAATGATGCTTATTTAATAACCTTTCATTTGACACCCTACTTAAGTAAATCGGTTTAGTAGATATTGAAATAACCCGCACAATAGAATAGGCTGGCGGCCATCTTTGTGACGTCATAACTACCCCCTCTATACACTTAGGAAGTGACTACCGCACTTTTCGTATTCAGGAAAATATGACAAATAAGTACATACCAATAATCTGTATGGCGGAGATGTGTCCCACGGAAATTTTATTTTTTTGTATTGGGGACCGTACTATATGCAAAATTCGTAACTCAAATAAAAGCTTGTAATAATTTAATTCAATTTTTAACTAACAATAAAAAAAAAAATATTCACACACTCTCACCTCAACTACACACACATACGTAAATGATTTGATTACAGATAGACAGACAACAGACCCTTCACCTGTCTGTTTTCTGTCAAATAAAAGCTTGTTATAATTTAATTCGGTTTGTAACTTAACCAATCTAACCAAATGCACACATTCGCAATCTACCTACACTACGTACACTCACACACATACATAAAGAGCAGTGCGGGCCCGCACAATACGGCAACGTCGCATTACATACACACTCGGAATCTACCTATACTACGTACACTCACACACATACATAAAGAGCAGTGCAGACGCCGCACAATACGGCAACGTCGCACGACTAGGGCGGATCCAGGATTGGGCCCTGGGGGGGAAGGTGCAAAAATATTATTATAACGTTAACTACAAAATGTGTGAGTTTTGCTCGCTCTGAACAGTTAAAAAATTCAAATATTCTTAAAAGATATATGCAAAATTCGTAACTCAAATTAAAGCTTGTAATAATTTAATTCCATTTCTAACTAACAATAAAATAATAATAATATTCACACACTCACGTCAACTACACACACATACGTAAAAGATTTGATTACAGATAGACAGACAACAGACCCTTCACCTGTCTGTTCTGTCAAATCGCACCTCTCGAAGAAGAAAGAATTAACCCTAATTGTGACTTTTTGTTTTTATTGCATAATAAAATCAAGAAAAATCCGATACATATTGTCAATTTTTTTCATAAATTTATCTCAAAAAATGAGGGAATTATTAAAAAAAAACTAAACTTGTACGACACTGAAATCAAATATAATTACTCCATAAAACTGAAGTTAATTACTTTTGCGACCACACTATTTACTAGTTTTCCATGTCAATAACATCATAAATACACTTACATAAATCTTGTATGAACATTTTTACAAATATCTTTACATAACTACAGATAACTCCATTTTAAAGAAATTTTCGTAAATATATTGTCGTGCAATTACAGTTACCACATTCTTCTACGAAACATTTATCAGCCTTCATCACTTTAACTACTTGTTACTCACTTCTTTCACGAAACTTTAGTCAGAATTAAAATAAATAAGTCTAATTGTTTACATCTTTTATTAAGAAATAGTTGTATAGAGATTGGTTTTTATGTTATTGGAATCCAGCAGCACACGTATCTGTGTAGCCAGTTATGTAAACTGGGTATCATTACGCTAAACGCAGATCATAGTTACTCATTCTGCCCTGCTTCAGCTTGAAATCTGGAGAGTAGCGGGATTCAAGGCAAATGATGAGTTAACCAGTCATGAAAGAAAGTCTCGGCATGCAAGATCGTACCCGTAGCGACTGGATGGATAAGAGGACCCAAAGGACATCCCCAGAGGGTTTGAGTGACCTCGCAATTCTCATTCTAGTTTCTCTCGGTTGACGTAGTATAAGTTTTGATTTATAATGACCTGTAGCGCAAGATCTCGTTCCACTTCAGTTTCTGTGTTCCATGTCACTCTATAAATCAATGACTAAGAGAACGGTTTCACAGCTTCAGTTATCCCTTTCTCTAAAAGTGCGCCTCTCCAACATTCAACGTCTGCACTCAAATTTTCCACTACCACCACTACTTTGAATCTGAAAACCCTGCTCTCTTGTTCTTCATGGAGACGTTAATAGGTTTGCCGTCAGATGTGTATTTGTCAGATTAACCGGAGGCTCACTTGAAGACAAATTCAAGCCACATGTGTGGGATGCATTTACGCCCGTGATGAACTCGGCAGTTTATATGGCTCTCTTTTTACGGAATCAAAGCGTCTGAATGCTTCTGGCCTCCTTCAATGTTTGTTATACCTATATCTGATTATAACTAATCAGAGGTTCATAGAACGCAGTGGAATCATGTGAATATGCTGGCTTCCAGCCGGAATACCTGCGATAGTGTTAAAGACATGAGCACCAGGGCTCACTCCGATTTTGATTAGCCTTCAGCCTAACACACCAACGTGCAGCCTGTTTTAAAAAAAGGCAGTTGTGCTGGCCCTTCTAACCACTGGTATATCTGTCACGTTCATGAAATGGAACGTCAATCGCGACGAATGATCTCTTGTGTGATCAAAAATTCGGGTCTTGTGCTGGTAAATCTACTGTTGATCTGTTTTGCATATCACTCACTTCTTGGATAAGCAGATAACATCTAGCGGTAGAGCTAATAAAGACGGAAAGAAAAAATGACGACGGGGGGTGCGATGAATAAAAGTTATTTGCTATTAAAAGAATTTTATTTATTATTTATATAGAGAATAGGGCTGCGTTTGACCACAGTCTCACCTGTTGGTAAGTGATGACGCGGTCGAAGATGTGACACACAGACCTAGTAAATACCTATTAACCCTCGATTTGAAGACTTCTAAGTTGTAATTAACAGGAAACACTGAAATAATGATTTAATGAAACTTCTCCTTTCCAAAATGTATGTTTGTAGAAGTTGGGTATTTTGGCAAAGGTGCAACATTACTTCATCCGGGACATTTGTTTTATTTCTATCATAAAGCCGATCCTATATGTATAGAATATTGTTTTCGTCTTTGGGATGATACTCCCAAATACCAGCTTCAGACTCTGGAGTCGATTCAGGGGAGCGCCAAAAGGCTCGTGAGTGACCAAACGCTAGTGAATTCTAAGAGTTTTGAACACTGTAGAAGAGTCACCCCTTCTAACCGTTTTATTAAGATTCGTTTCGGAGAGTAGCGCAAGAATTACACAAACAAATCCTATCCCGCCCGTTCCCGCCATTTATTAAGCCCGTTTCAACTTCGGAAGTCAGGGCTTCCAGCAATTCGGCATCCATACCTAGTGGCGCAATAACTGATCGTATTTGAAACACTTTGCAGTCATTCGTGTTTCCTTGTGTCATAGACTTTGTTTTTACTCAAGCAATGTTTGAAATTGGTTTAATCATCATTAACATACTTCATAAATGAAAAACAATGTTATAATTTAATAAAAAGACATAATTATGACACTTTTCCTGTCATAATACTAGACTTAATCATTGAATACAAATGTATGAGTGGATGAATATTTCTGATTTATTTGCGCCAAAACAGCTAATAAAGTGGATCTAGATGAAATTTTGCACAGATATACAATATATCCTGAAATATTACTTAGTTTACTTTTAAAGCTGTAAAACTACTCAACATAGCTGGTATTAAATTTATTACGAAACCTTTATGATTTTTGGTATAGTACAACAAAAGCTACCTTAAAATAGATAATCAGTAATATTTACAAGATCTTTCTACAAAATTTTAATAAGTTAAAAGTTTTACACATTAATCCCTTATACTGGAGTCATTTAAAGGCTGTTTTTTATTTTGTTATTTCTTTTGTACTGAGAAACGACTAATCTTACTAATATTATAAAAGCGAAAGTTTGTGTGTATGTGTGTGAGTGTGTGAGTGCGTGAGTGTGTGAGTGTGTGTGTGTGTGTATGTTTGTTACTTCTTCACGCTCAAACGGATGCACCGATTGACTTGAAATTTGGTATGAAGGTAGCTTGGATTCTGGAATAACACATAGGCTACTTTTTATCCTGATAAATAAAACAGTATCTGAGAGAATTGATGTCAAATAAAAAAAACAACTTTATTTTTGGCGTCTCAATGGTGGCTCCTATTACCTTCAGGTACCAGGATACCAGAAAGTTTAAGGAGGTCTATAGTCGAGAAGAAGACGAATCTAAGAAACCATAGATCATCAAAATCGGTCCAGGCGTTCTTGAGTTATGAGTATTGAATCTTTTACGAAGTACCAGGAGACAAGAAAAATGTAGATGTTCGGCTCATTTCGTGAAATTCCGGTGAAGTTTGGATTTGACAAATGACAAATTTGTTTTCAATTTTCAATATTCGATTTTCAATTTTTTTTGAAATTCGAATACGTCTAATGACGCAATTGTCAAATCCGAACTTAACCGAAATCTCACGAAATTACCCGAACATCTATATGTTTCTGATATCCTGGTACTTCGTAAAAGTTTCAATACTCATAACTCAAGAACGGCTGGACCGATTTTAATGATCTTTGGTTTGTTCACTTCGCCAACTTCTTCGCCATCGACCCCATTTGGCCAACATCTTCGCCATCGACCTCACTTGGCCAAAATCTTCGCCATCAACCCCAGTTGTCCAAAATCTTTTCAATTTTTCCAAATTCGGTTTCTTATTCGATTCGGTTTTCGGTCGGGGTGTGGTCAGGGTGTGGTCAGGATGTGGTCGTGGCGTGGTCGGGTTGTGGTCGTGGTGTGGTCAGGGCGTGGTCATGGTGTGGTCGTGGTGTGGTCATGGTGTGGTCGTGGTGTGGTCAGGGCGTAGTCATGGTGTGGTCGTGGCGTGGTCGGGTTGTGGTCATGACGTGGTCATGGTGTGGTCAGGGCGTGGTCATGGTGTGGTCGAGTTGTGGTCATAGTGTGGTCGGGTTGTGATCGTGATGTGGTCAGGGCGTGGTCATGGTGTGGTCGGGTTGTGGTCATGGTGTGGTCGGGTTGTGATCGTGATGTGGTCAGGGCGTGGTCATGGTGTGGTCAGGGTGTGGTCAGGGTGTGGTCATGGTTTGGTCATGGTATGGTCATGGTGTGGTCATGGTTCGGTTTTCGGTGAAGTTAGCATTTGACAAATTTATTTCGATTTTCCATTTTTTCCTAATTCGGTTTCTTATTCGGTTCGGTTTTCGGTGAAGTTAGCTATCTTCGCCGAAACCCCATTTAGCAAAAATCCTCGCCGTAACCCCACTTGGCCAAAATCTTCGACAATGACCCCACTTGGAAAAAATCTTTACCATCGACCCACACTTGGCAAATCTTAGACGTAACACCATTTGGCAAAAATCATCGCCGTAAACGAAATTAGCAAAAATCTTCAACGTAACCACACTTGGCAAAAATCTTCACCGTAACCCCACTTGGCCAAAATCTTCGGCCATCGAAAATTTTGCAGCGGGTAACACCGCGGGTTGCAGCTAGTATTTTATAAATTAAATGATTGGAATAACGTAATATGTAAACATACGCCAAAATGTCTGTAATTTTTTTCGTTTAAAAAAGCGCTTACTTGAAATACATTATTTATTTGAATATATTTTTCGAAGAAAAAGGATGCAATTCATTTTACGCAAAAAGACCGAGACAAAGTTTTCGTGGAAAAACGTCGTAAATCATACTAACGCGTGGAGTTTGTAACGCCACCATACGCTCAGAAAGTCGTATCTGCAGTTATGTCAGCATTATAGTTTCCGTTCCATGTTAATAAAGTAATATTTCTGTTAACTACATAAATTAATTAAAATGTGTCGCTGAAAATTAGCGTAAATCTATTTTTTAGGATTTACTCCATGACGATTAATTAAATTGCAAATTGTAATACATAGGCCAATCGAGGTTAATTTTAGCTATTTTTTGCTATATACCTACTAAATTTTTCTCAGGTTGCCGATGATTTTTTAAATCAGTTTTTTGTTGCTCCTGTAAAGTTGGTGTTTTTCAGTTACGACTTTCTTCCTCGGGGGGTGCGAAATAATAGCTTGTTATAATTTAATTCAGTTTGTAACTAAACCAATCTAACAAAATTCACACATTCGCAATCTACCTATACTACGTACACTCACACACATACATAAAGAGCAGTGCGGGCCCGCACAATACGGCAACGTCGCACGACTAGGGCGGATCCAGGATTGGGCCCTGGGGGGGAAGGTGCAAAAATATTATTATAACGTTAACTACAAAATGTGTGAGTTTTGCTCGCTCTGAACAGTTAAAAAATTCAAATATTCTTAAAAGATATATGCAAAATTCGTAACTCAAATTAAAGCTTGTAATAATTTAATTCCATTTCTAACTAACAATAAAATAATAATAATATTCACACACTCACGTCAACTACACACACATACGTAAAAGATTTGATTACAGATAGACAGACAACAGACCCTTCACCTGTCTGTTCTGTCAAATCGCACCTCTCGAAGAAGAAAGAATTAACCCTAATTGTGACTTTTTGTTTTTATTGCATAATAAAATCAAGAAAAATCCGATACATATTGTCAATTTTTTTCATAAATTTATCTCAAAAAATGAGGGAATTATTAAAAAAAAACTAAACTTGTACGACACTGAAATCAAATATAATTACTCCATAAAACTGAAGTTAATTACTTTTGCGACCACACTATTTACTAGTTTTCCATGTCAATAACATCATAAATACACTTACATAAATCTTGTATGAACATTTTTACAAATATCTTTACATAACTACAGATAACTCCATTTTAAAGAAATTTTCGTAAATATATTGTCGTGCAATTACAGTTACCACATTCTTCTACGAAACATTTATCAGCCTTCATCACTTTAACTACTTGTTACTCACTTCTTTCACGAAACTTTAGTCAGAATTAAAATAAATAAGTCTAATTGTTTACATCTTTTATTAAGAAATAGTTGTATAGAGATTGGTTTTTATGTTATTGGAATCCAGCAGCACACGTATCTGTGTAGCCAGTTATGTAAACTGGGTATCATTACGCTAAACGCAGATCATAGTTACTCATTCTGCCCTGCTTCAGCTTGAAATCTGGAGAGTAGCGGGATTCAAGGCAAATGATGAGTTAACCAGTCATGAAAGAAAGTCTCGGCATGCAAGATCGTACCCGTAGCGACTGGATGGATAAGAGGACCCAAAGGACATCCCCAGAGGGTTTGAGTGACCTCGCAATTCTCATTCTAGTTTCTCTCGGTTGACGTAGTATAAGTTTTGATTTATAATGACCTGTAGCGCAAGATCTCGTTCCACTTCAGTTTCTGTGTTCCATGTCACTCTATAAATCAATGACTAAGAGAACGGTTTCACAGCTTCAGTTATCCCTTTCTCTAAAAGTGCGCCTCTCCAACATTCAACGTCTGCACTCAAATTTTCCACTACCACCACTACTTTGAATCTGAAAACCCTGCTCTCTTGTTCTTCATGGAGACGTTAATAGGTTTGCCGTCAGATGTGTATTTGTCAGATTAACCGGAGGCTCACTTGAAGACAAATTCAAGCCACATGTGTGGGATGCATTTACGCCCGTGATGAACTCGGCAGTTTATATGGCTCTCTTTTTACGGAATCAAAGCGTCTGAATGCTTCTGGCCTCCTTCAATGTTTGTTATACCTATATCTGATTATAACTAATCAGAGGTTCATAGAACGCAGTGGAATCATGTGAATATGCTGGCTTCCAGCCGGAATACCTGCGATAGTGTTAAAGACATGAGCACCAGGGCTCACTCCGATTTTGATTAGCCTTCAGCCTAACACACCAACGTGCAGCCTGTTTTAAAAAAAGGCAGTTGTGCTGGCCCTTCTAACCACTGGTATATCTGTCACGTTCATGAAATGGAACGTCAATCGCGACGAATGATCTCTTGTGTGATCAAAAATTCGGGTCTTGTGCTGGTAAATCTACTGTTGATCTGTTTTGCATATCACTCACTTCTTGGATAAGCAGATAACATCTAGCGGTAGAGCTAATAAAGACGGAAAGAAAAAATGACGACGGGGGGTGCGATGAATAAAAGTTATTTGCTATTAAAAGAATTTTATTTATTATTTATATAGAGAATAGGGCTGCGTTTGACCACAGTCTCACCTGTTGGTAAGTGATGACGCGGTCGAAGATGTGACACACAGACCTAGTAAATACCTATTAACCCTCGATTTGAAGA
Organism: Hemithea aestivaria; assembly: GCA_947507615.1. Classification (NCBI taxonomy): domain Eukaryota; kingdom Metazoa; phylum Arthropoda; class Insecta; order Lepidoptera; family Geometridae; genus Hemithea; species Hemithea aestivaria. The sequence continues at coordinate 3,616,391 of OX382344.1, read as the reverse complement.
CTTCTAAGTTGTAATTAACAGGAAACACTGAAATAATGATTTAATGAAACTTCTCCTTTCCAAAATGTATGTTTGTAGAAGTTGGGTATTTTGGCAAAGGTGCAACATTACTTCATCCGGGACATTTGTTTTATTTCTATCATAAAGCCGATCCTATATGTATAGAATATTGTTTTCGTCTTTGGGATGATACTCCCAAATACCAGCTTCAGACTCTGGAGTCGATTCAGGGGAGCGCCAAAAGGCTCGTGAGTGACCAAACGCTAGTGAATTCTAAGAGTTTTGAACACTGTAGAAGAGTCACCCCTTCTAACCGTTTTATTAAGATTCGTTTCGGAGAGTAGCGCAAGAATTACACAAACAAATCCTATCCCGCCCGTTCCCGCCATTTATTAAGCCCGTTTCAACTTCGGAAGTCAGGGCTTCCAGCAATTCGGCATCCATACCTAGTGGCGCAATAACTGATCGTATTTGAAACACTTTGCAGTCATTCGTGTTTCCTTGTGTCATAGACTTTGTTTTTACTCAAGCAATGTTTGAAATTGGTTTAATCATCATTAACATACTTCATAAATGAAAAACAATGTTATAATTTAATAAAAAGACATAATTATGACACTTTTCCTGTCATAATACTAGACTTAATCATTGAATACAAATGTATGAGTGGATGAATATTTCTGATTTATTTGCGCCAAAACAGCTAATAAAGTGGATCTAGATGAAATTTTGCACAGATATACAATATATCCTGAAATATTACTTAGTTTACTTTTAAAGCTGTAAAACTACTCAACATAGCTGGTATTAAATTTATTACGAAACCTTTATGATTTTTGGTATAGTACAACAAAAGCTACCTTAAAATAGATAATCAGTAATATTTACAAGATCTTTCTACAAAATTTTAATAAGTTAAAAGTTTTACACATTAATCCCTTATACTGGAGTCATTTAAAGGCTGTTTTTTATTTTGTTATTTCTTTTGTACTGAGAAACGACTAATCTTACTAATATTATAAAAGCGAAAGTTTGTGTGTATGTGTGTGAGTGTGTGAGTGCGTGAGTGTGTGAGTGTGTGTGTGTGTGTATGTTTGTTACTTCTTCACGCTCAAACGGATGCACCGATTGACTTGAAATTTGGTATGAAGGTAGCTTGGATTCTGGAATAACACATAGGCTACTTTTTATCCTGATAAATAAAACAGTATCTGAGAGAATTGATGTCAAATAAAAAAAACAACTTTATTTTTGGCGTCTCAATGGTGGCTCCTATTACCTTCAGGTACCAGGATACCAGAAAGTTTAAGGAGGTCTATAGTCGAGAAGAAGACGAATCTAAGAAACCATAGATCATCAAAATCGGTCCAGGCGTTCTTGAGTTATGAGTATTGAATCTTTTACGAAGTACCAGGAGACAAGAAAAATGTAGATGTTCGGCTCATTTCGTGAAATTCCGGTGAAGTTTGGATTTGACAAATGACAAATTTGTTTTCAATTTTCAATATTCGATTTTCAATTTTTTTTGAAATTCGAATACGTCTAATGACGCAATTGTCAAATCCGAACTTAACCGAAATCTCACGAAATTACCCGAACATCTATATGTTTCTGATATCCTGGTACTTCGTAAAAGTTTCAATACTCATAACTCAAGAACGGCTGGACCGATTTTAATGATCTTTGGTTTGTTCACTTCGCCAACTTCTTCGCCATCGACCCCATTTGGCCAACATCTTCGCCATCGACCTCACTTGGCCAAAATCTTCGCCATCAACCCCAGTTGTCCAAAATCTTTTCAATTTTTCCAAATTCGGTTTCTTATTCGATTCGGTTTTCGGTCGGGGTGTGGTCAGGGTGTGGTCAGGATGTGGTCGTGGCGTGGTCGGGTTGTGGTCGTGGTGTGGTCAGGGCGTGGTCATGGTGTGGTCGTGGTGTGGTCATGGTGTGGTCGTGGTGTGGTCAGGGCGTAGTCATGGTGTGGTCGTGGCGTGGTCGGGTTGTGGTCATGACGTGGTCATGGTGTGGTCAGGGCGTGGTCATGGTGTGGTCGAGTTGTGGTCATAGTGTGGTCGGGTTGTGATCGTGATGTGGTCAGGGCGTGGTCATGGTGTGGTCGGGTTGTGGTCATGGTGTGGTCGGGTTGTGATCGTGATGTGGTCAGGGCGTGGTCATGGTGTGGTCAGGGTGTGGTCAGGGTGTGGTCATGGTTTGGTCATGGTATGGTCATGGTGTGGTCATGGTTCGGTTTTCGGTGAAGTTAGCATTTGACAAATTTATTTCGATTTTCCATTTTTTCCTAATTCGGTTTCTTATTCGGTTCGGTTTTCGGTGAAGTTAGCTATCTTCGCCGAAACCCCATTTAGCAAAAATCCTCGCCGTAACCCCACTTGGCCAAAATCTTCGACAATGACCCCACTTGGAAAAAATCTTTACCATCGACCCACACTTGGCAAATCTTAGACGTAACACCATTTGGCAAAAATCATCGCCGTAAACGAAATTAGCAAAAATCTTCAACGTAACCACACTTGGCAAAAATCTTCACCGTAACCCCACTTGGCCAAAATCTTCGGCCATCGAAAATTTTGCAGCGGGTAACACCGCGGGTTGCAGCTAGTATTTTATAAATTAAATGATTGGAATAACGTAATATGTAAACATACGCCAAAATGTCTGTAATTTTTTTCGTTTAAAAAAGCGCTTACTTGAAATACATTATTTATTTGAATATATTTTTCGAAGAAAAAGGATGCAATTCATTTTACGCAAAAAGACCGAGACAAAGTTTTCGTGGAAAAACGTCGTAAATCATACTAACGCGTGGAGTTTGTAACGCCACCATACGCTCAGAAAGTCGTATCTGCAGTTATGTCAGCATTATAGTTTCCGTTCCATGTTAATAAAGTAATATTTCTGTTAACTACATAAATTAATTAAAATGTGTCGCTGAAAATTAGCGTAAATCTATTTTTTAGGATTTACTCCATGACGATTAATTAAATTGCAAATTGTAATACATAGGCCAATCGAGGTTAATTTTAGCTATTTTTTGCTATATACCTACTAAATTTTTCTCAGGTTGCCGATGATTTTTTAAATCAGTTTTTTGTTGCTCCTGTAAAGTTGGTGTTTTTCAGTTACGACTTTCTTCCTCGGGGGGTGCGAAATAATAGCTTGTTATAATTTAATTCAGTTTGTAACTAAACCAATCTAACAAAATTCACACATTCGCAATCTACCTATACTACGTACACTCACACACATACATAAAGAGCAGTGCGGGCCCGCACAATACGGCAACGTCGCACGACTAGGGCGGATCCAGGATTGGGCCCTGGGGGGGAAGGTGCAAAAATATTATTATAACGTTAACTACAAAATGTGTGAGTTTTGCTCGCTCTGAACAGTTAAAAAATTCAAATATTCTTAAAAGATATATGCAAAATTCGTAACTCAAAAAAAAGCTTGTAATAATTTAATTCAATTTCTAACTAACGATAAAATAATAATAATATTCACACACTCTCACCTCAACTACACACACATACGTAAAAGATATGATTACAAATAGATAGACAACAGACCTTTCACCTGTCTGTTGTCTGTCAAATAAAAGCTTGTTATAATTTTGTTCGATTTCTAACTAACAATTTTTTTTAATATACTACGAAGTAAGAAGACGAGCAAGACGCTCTCCTGATGGTAAGAGATAACGCTGCCCATTATTAATACAGTGCTACTCAGTATTTTACAAAGGTACGATTCTGGGTGCACTGCGCCAACGCTTCTTACTTGAGAGTCATAAGATGATAAGACTCCTCAGCCCAGTAATTTCATTAGCTACAGTGCCCTTCTACCGAAGCACAGTAATGTTTGCACATCACTGCTCAGGCGGTAGAATAACCGGCACTGTTGGGGTACCCACCTAGTCGACCTCCTGCAAAGGAAGTTTACCCCGGTAAAAGTAATAATAATATTCACACACTCACCAAAGCTACACGCACACAAACAAACGTTTAAGATTTGATTACAGATAGACAGACAACAGACCATTCACCTGTCTGTTGTCAGTCAAATAAAAGCTTGTTATAATTTAATTCGGTTTGTAACTTAACCAATCTAACCAAATTCACACATTCGCAATCTACCTATACTACGTACACTCACACACATACATAAAGAGCAGTGCAGACGCCGCACAATACGGCAACGTCGCACGACTAGGGCGGATCCAGGATTGGGCCCTGGGGGGGAAGGTGCAAAAATATTATTATAACGTTAACTACAAAATGTGTGAGTTTTGCTAGCTCTGAACAGTTACAAAAATTCAAATATTCTTAAAAGATATATGCAAAATTCGTAACTCAAATTAAAGCTTGTAATAATTTAATTCAATTTCTAACTAACAATAAAATAATAATAATATTCACACACTCACGTCAACTACACACACATACGTAAAATATTTGATTACAGATAGACAGACAACAGACCCTTCACCTGTCTTTTCTGTCAAATAATAGCTTGTTATAATTTAATTCAGTTTGTAACTAAACCAATCTAACAAAATTCACACATTCGCAATCTACCTATACTACGTACACTCACACACATACATAAAGAGCAGTGCGGGCCCGCACAATACGGCAACGTCGCACGACTAGGGCGGATCCAGGATTGGGCCCTGGGGGGGAAGGTGCAAAAATATTATTATAACGTTAACTACAAAATGTGTGAGTTTTGCTCGCTCTGAACAGTTAAAAAATTCAAATATTCTTAAAAGATATATGCAAAATTCGTAACTCAAATTAAAGCTTGTAATAATTTAATTCAATTTCTAACTAACGATAAAATAATAATAATATTCACACACTCTCACCTCAACTACACACACATACGTAAAAGATATGATTACAAATAGATAGACAACAGACCCTTCACCTGTCTTTTCTGTCAAATAATAGCTTGTTATAATTTAATTCAGTTTGTAACTAAACCAATCTAACAAAATTCACACATTCGCAATCTACCTATACTACGTACACTCACACACATACATAAAGAGCAGTGCGTGCCCGCACAATACGGCAACGTCGCATTACATACACACTCGCAATCTACCTATACTACGTACACTCACACACATACATAAAGAGCAGTGCAGACGCCGCACAATACGGCAACGTCGCACGACTAGGGCGGATCCAGGATTGGGCCCTGGGGGGGAAGGTGCAAAAATATTATTATAACGTTAACTACAAAATGTGTGAGTTTTGCTCGATCTGAACAGTTAAAAAATTCAAATATTCTTAAAAGATATATGCAAAATTCGTAACTCAAATTAAAGCTTGTAATAATTTAATTCAATTTCTAACTAACGATAAAATAATAATAATATTCACACACTCTCACCTCAACTACACACACATACGTAAAAGATATGATTACAAATAGATAGACAACAGACCTTTCACCTGTCTGTTGTCTGTCAAATAAAAGCTTGTTATAATTTAGTTCGATTTCTAACTAACAATAAAAAGAATTTTATACTACGAAGTAAGAAGACGAGCAAGACGCTCTCCTGTTGGTAAGAGATAACGCTGCCCATTATTGGTACAGTGCTACTCAGTATTTTACAAACGTACGATTCTGGGTGCACTGCGCCAACGCTTCTTACTTGAGAGTCATAAGATGATAAGACTCCTCAGCCCAGTAATTTCATTAGCTACAGTGCCCTTCTACCGAAGCACAGTAATGTTTGCACATCACTGCTCAGGCGGTAGAATAACCGGCACTGTTTGGGTACCCACCTAGTCGACCTCCTGCAAAGGAAGTTTACCCCGGTAAAAGTAATAATAATATTCACACACTCACCAAAGCTACACGCACACACACAAACGTTTAAGATTTGATTACAGATAGACAGACAACAGACCATTCACCTGTCTGTTGTCAGTCAAATAAAAGCTTGTTATAATTTAATTCGGTTTGTAACTTAACCAATCTAACCAAATTCACACATTCGCAATCTACCTACACTACGTACACTCACACACATACATAAAGAGCAGTGCAGACGCCGCACAATACGGCAACGTCGCACGACTAGGGCAGATCCAGGATTGGGCCCTGGGGGGGAAGGTGCAAAAATATTATTATAACGTTAACTACAAAATGTGTGAGTTTTGCTCGCTCTGAACAGTTAAAAAGTTCAAATATTCATAAAAGAAATATGCAAAATTCGTAACTCAAATAAAAGCTTGTAATAATTTAATTCAATTTTTAACTAACAATAAAAAAAAAAAATTCACACACTCTCACCTCAACTACACACACATACGTAAAAAATTTGATTACAGATAGACAGACAACAGACCCTTCATCTGTCTGTTTTCTGTCAAATAAAAGCTTGTTTTAATTTAATTCGGTTTGTAACTTAACCAATCTAACCAAATGCACACATTCGCAATCTACCTATACTACGTACACTCACACATACATAAAGAGCAGTGCGGGCGCAGCACCAAACGGCAACGTCGCATTTTCACACACTCGCAATCTACCTGTAACTACGTACACTCACACACATAAAGAGCAGTGCCGGTGCCGCACCAAGCGGCAACGTTGCACTTAAGACAAGGGCGGATCCAGGATTGGGCCCTGTGGGGAATGTGCAAAATTGGGCCCTGTGGGGAATGTGCAAAATATTATTATAATGTTAACTACAGACAGGTGAAGGGTCTGTTGTCTGTCTATCTGTAATCAAATCTTTTATGTATGTGTGTGTAGTTGAGGTGAGAGTGTGTGAATATTATTATTATTATTTTATCGTTAGTTAGAAATTAAATTATTACATGCTTTTATTTTAGTTACGGATTTTGCATATTTCTTTTAAGAATGTATGAACTTTTTAACTGTTCAGAGCGAGCAAAACTCACACATTTTGTAGTTAACGTTATAATAATATTTTTGCACCTTCCCCCCCAGGGCCCAATCCTGGATCCGCCCTAGTCGTGCGACGTTGCCGTATTGTGCGGCGTCTGCACTGCTCTTTATGTATGTGTGTGAGTGTACGTAGTATAGGTAGATTCCGAGTGTGTATGTAATGCGACGTTGCCGTATTGTGCGGGCCCGCACTGCTCTTTATGTATGTGTGTGAGTGTACGTAGTATAGGTAGATTGCGAATGTGTGATTTGGTTAGATTGGTTAAGTTACAAACCGAATTAAATTATAACAAGCTTTTATTTGACTGACAACAGACAGGTGAATGGTCTGTTGTCTGTCTATCTGTAATCAAATCTTAAACGTTTGTGTGTGTGCGTGTAGCTTTGGTGAGTGTGTGAATATTATTATTACTTTTACCGGGGTAAACTTCCTTTGCAGGAGGTCGACTAGGTGGGTACCCCAACAGTGCAGGTTATTCTACCGCCTGAGCAATGATGTGCAAACATTACTGTGCTTCGGTAGAAGGGCACTGTAGCTAATGAAATTACTGGGCTGAGGAGTCTTATCATCTTATGACTCTCAAGTAAGAAGCGTTGGCGCAGTGCACCCAGAATCGTACCTTTGTAAAATACTGAATAGCACTGTACTAATAATGGGCAGCGTTATCTCTTACCAACAGGAGAGCGTCTTGCTCGTCTTCTTACTTCGTAGTATAAAATTCTTTTTTTATTATTAGTAAGAAATCGAACTAAATTATAACAAGCTTTTATTTGACAGACAACAGACAGGTGAAAGGTCTGTTGTCTATCTATTTGTAATCATATCTTTTACGTATGTGTGTGTAGTTGAGGTGAGAGTGTGTGAATATTATTATTATTTTGTCGTTAGTTAGAAATTGAATTAAATTATTCCAAGCTTTTTTTTGAGATACGAATTTTGCATATTTCTTTTAAGAATATTTGAAGTTTTTAACCGTTCAGAGCGAGCAAAACTCACACATTTTGTAGTTAACGTTATAATAATATTTTTGCACCTTCCCCCCCAGGGCCCAATCCTGGATCCGCCCTAGTCGTGCGACGTTGCCGTATTGTGCGGCGTCTGCACTGCTCTTTATGTATGTGTGTGAGTGTACGTAGTATAGGTAGATTGCGATTGTGTGAATTTTGTTAGATTGGTTTAGTTACAAACTGAATTAAATTATAACAAGCTATTATTTGACAGAACAGACAGGTGAAGGGTCTGTTGTCTGTCTATCTGTAATCAAATCTTTTACGTATGTGTGTGTAGTTGACGTGAGTGTGTGAATATTATTATTATTTTATTGTTAGTTAGAAATTGAATTAAATTATTACAAGCTTTAATTTGAGTTACGAATTTTGCATATATCTTTTAAGAATATTTGAATTTTTTAACTGTTCAGAGCGAGCAAAACTCACACATTTTGTAGTTAACGTTATAATAATATTTTTGCACCTTCCCCCCCAGGGCCCAATCCTGGATCCGCCCTAGTCGTGCGACGTTGCCGTATTGTGCGGCGTCTGCACTGCTCTTTATGTATGTGTGTGAGTGTACGTAGTGTAGGTAGATTGCGAATGTGTGAATTTGGTTAGATTGGTTAAGTTACAAACCGAATTAAATTATAACAAGCTTTTATTTGACTGACAACAGACAGGTGAATGGTCTGTTGTCTGTCTATCTGTAATCAAATCTTAAACGTTTGTGTGTGTGCGTGTAGCTTTGGTGAGTGTGTGAATATTATTATTACTTTTACCGGGGTAAACTTCCTTTGCAGGAGGTCGACTAGGTGGGTACCCCAACAGTGCCGGTTATTCTACCGCCTGAGCAGTGATGTGCAAACATTACTGTGCTTCGGTAGAAGGACACTGTAGCTAATGAAATTACTGGGCTGAGGAGTCTTATCATCTTATGACTCTCAAGTAAGAAGCGTTGGCGCAGTGCACCCAGAATCGTACCTTTGTAAAATACTGAGTAGCACTGTATTAATAATGGGCAGCGTTATCTCTTACCATCAGGAGAGCGTCTTGCTCGTCTTCTTACTTCGTAGTATATTGAAAAAAATTGTTAGTTAGAAATCGAACAAAATTATAACAAGCTTTTATTTGACAGACAACAGACAGGTGAAAGGTCTGTTGTCTATCTTTAATAAAATTTTTAACGTTTGTGTGTGTGCGAGGTGAGAATGTGTGAATTTTTATTTTTATGTGAGTGAATTTCATTATTATTTTATTGTTAGTTAGAAACCGAATTAAATTATTACAAGCTTTTATTTGACAGACAACTGATAGGTGTAGGATCTGTTGTCTGTCTATCTGTAATCAAATCTTTTTCGTTTGTGTGAGTGTAGTTTAGGTGAGAATGTGAGTGTGTGAATTTTGTTAGATTGGTTAGTAATCGAATTAAATTATTACAAGCTTTTATTTGACATTAGAGTTATGAATTTTGCAATTTTTTTTTTGCAGTCTCAGCAAGCTTCTCGCTCTTATGTTATTAAGGATATTGGAATTTTTTAACTGTTCAGAGCGAGCTCAACTCACACTTCTCGTAGCAAACATTATAATATTTTTGCACCTTGCCACTTGCTGACGCAGCTCAAACGAGTTTGGGTTCATTTGATTTGTCTGAAAGAGTAGGAGTAATAATAGATTGTTTTTATTAAAGGGTTTTATAATTTTCTTTATGATAATATTATTTTTTTCAAAGAAGGAGCTTTTAAACTTATTACTCCTTTGTTTTTATAAATACATTAGGTAATCTCTGCTCTTGGTGGACTGATTGAGCTGAAATTTCGTATAGAGATAGCTTAGAACCAGAGATGTAACGGAGCTTCGATTCCGGTTCCGTTAAGTCGGAACTTCCGATTATAATTACACTTTCGGTTCCGACTTCGGTTCCGATACTTTTGTATCGGATGTTAATCGGAGGTCGAACGAAACAAAACGGGCGGCGCGCGACGGCCTGTGCCGAACAGGTTCATACATGTCGCGCTCGCCGGGCTCGGTAGCTAGCGAACAACTTTTTAGTGGTGCTGGCCTAATTTACGACTCTTTAAGAAATAGATTGGATGGGGACAAAGCATCAAAGCTTTTGTTCATAAAGCACAATACATTACTTTTGGAGTCCATTTTAATTTAATTTGTTTTAGCTTTTGTTCATTTATTGTAATGTAACCAAATGTAACACGCTACTTTGGGTTTTAATTTTAATTAAACTTTAAATTCATTAATTTTATCTTTTCTTTATTTGGAATTATGCCAATTTTTTTTCACAGTTATTTTTTATTTTATAATAAAAAATAAAAATGAAAAGAATTGACTATAAATCATGTTTTATTTGTCCTTAAACAAACTGACCCTGCCTCCGATTTCGATTCCAATTTCGATTCCGATTCCGATAAATCAAATTTGAAAACTCCGATTCCGATTTCGGTTCCGATAAAACTACCTCCGTTACATCCCTGCTTAGAACACATAGACTATAATATTATATAGAACAGCGGGTAAAACCGCTGGGGGCAGCTAATATGGACATAAGACACGTATTGCGTCTCGAAAAAATCAAGAAATGTAGTTATAATTACAAAAAAATGTTTTTTAATTCCAAAGGTTTTAAATGGTGTTTTACGGTGTTTTTGGGTATTAAATGGGTTTTTTGGTAACTAACCGATAGGTAAGATTGGTTATATACCGGCCTCACATCTATATTACCTGTGTATGCAGTGCACTTTTAATTTGAACTAGGGATCTAAGTATTCATTTCATTCAAATGGAGAGGTACGTATACTTAAAGATCTAGAGTTAACAGAATTGTATAATGTTAGGTTTGATATAGGTACTCTCCATTTCCCATAGGTACTACAATTAGGTAAATATGCCGTATTGAGTAGGTTAATAATGCAAAACGGTATAATCAGCCACTTTTGAAATTATACAAAATTACATTGTAAAACCAATTACGCTCATTTAATACTTATTAAGTAGGTACCTACCTATTTCGTTGTTTTCATATTACCCCTTTATCATAACTTGATTTGATTGAAGTGGTACAATAATACTGAGTGATTTAGGTTTCAGTGTTGTCTTCAACTGTTCTTAATAAAAATGGTTTTCAGTTCCGAAACTATTTATTTGAACAGAGCAAAATTGGTCATGAAATTTCTAGGCGTTTGGGTTCCCCGAGATGACGAAATGCTCATTCAGAAAATCTACAGATTTTTCATGATATCCTTGCAATATCTGTTTCTTTTCTTTCAAGTTATTTACATATTTCAAGTGTGGGGAGATTTGGACGCCGTTTCTCAGGCGTCTTACTTGCTATTCACCCAAGCTTGTCTGTGCTTTAAAGTTACAGTTTTTCTAGTGACTAGACGAACGCAGAAAGACTTGCTTCAGCAGATGGGGTCTAAATTGTTTATGCCTCAATCTTTAACACATGAAAAGTAAGCATAATACCTTTCTTAGGGCAGCTCCACACTAAGACGGCGAACGCCTGCAAAAGCTGCAAAACTGCGTTTCCCGTCATCATGGTTCGCACTGTTTTTGTGGGCGACCCACAATGTGAATTTTCTCGTGAAGTTCTCGGCATTACTTCTTGCCAAGAGCCAGCGGTCATAGCGTGGAGCGGGCTTGAGAGCTTAAAAAATTACCGAGTTGAGTGGCGTGCCGCGTAATATAATCTGCCATAATTTTTCTTCTAAAAAGGATTCTGAAGGTCCAAGCGTCTCGTATCAAGAGGTTTCTGCTGGCGTTCATGATATCCTCACAGGTGACGTGCGGCATGTGGGCCTTGAAACCGTTGTTCGATGATGCCGGCAGCAGGAAGTTTCCTTTTGACATGTGGTGAGGATTCCTTGATACCTTGGTACTAAGTATTAGGAATGTAGATCCCTACATACCCACCCCACCTACCTATTGAAAGCGTCAGAGATTTCGGACCGTATTAAACTAAACATTACAAAAATCTGCCTACGACATTTTAAAAACTTCGTAAATATGGCCCGCTCTAGTGTGCGTTAGTTTTTATCGAAATTTGTTATATCGTTGCGTTACGGGGTGGCTTGCTCTAGTTTACGCTTGGCTCGTCCATTGACATGCTTGCCAATATCATCTGACCATTGAGCTGGTGCATCATTATAATGAATAGCAAATCAGCACTAACCATCCCAGTCCTTGATGACCCAAGTTTTTCTTGCAGGATGCCAGTAGGTCCGGAAAAATCGCCGCATTTCCACTTTGGCTATGCGTTCCAGTTCCTGACGATTTGCATGAGCGCCTACATGTACTTCGGAGTGGACAGTGTTGCGCTGTCTTCAGTGATCTTCGCGTGTGCTCAGATGGATATCATTAAAGATAAGCTTATGAGCGTCAGTTAATTTGCATTAGATACCTACTGCTAGATACATCATTTTCCTTGGGAGCGTACCTTGTACTTACATATTTGGGGCTAAATAGTGTAGAGCATTTAGATTCATCTTTGTAAATAAATGGCATAAACTCACTTGTATTTACTTCGGCTTCGTGCCGCCGTTGCGATCCTGTACGAGGATCTTCTTCAGGGACAGTGGCGGATTTACAGTCTAGGCCGCCCTAGGCCCTAGTCCATGTAATACCTGCACCTACGTCGTATATAACAGGTTTGTACATTTCAACGTTTACCTACTATTTGAATCTCTTAAATAGGAAATGTTATATCTCTGACAAGAACGTGTGCGTTAAATTCGTTCCGAATAGAATAAAATTTTAAAAACCTTGTAATGCCCGAGCAGCTTGCTGCGAGCGCCGAGAAAATTTTACGTTTCAGACTACAAAAGATGTGCAATCAGAGCCGGTTTTAACATTACCAGCGCCCTGGGCGAGATTTCTACGGCGCCCCCTAAAAAGCAATTCAAACCCATACTAAAAAGGAAAAACTTCCTGGATTTTTTTCTGGGCCGATTCCGATGGGCAAAATCATGGGCGTATCTAGAAAAAATCCACCTTTCCAGCTTGCTGCGAGTTCCGAGAAAATTTTGAATTTTTGAGCACGAATGATGTGCGTTTAGCTTGCTCCGAGCGGCAAAGAAACTAAATAAGTATTCTTATTTATAAAAGCGCGAGCAGCTCGCTGCGAGCGCCGCGAAAATTTAGATTTGTTCAACACGAATGATGTGCGTTTAGCTTGCTTCGAGTGGCAAAGAAACTAAATGTCCTTATTTATAAAAGCGCGAGCGCCGAGAAAATTTTGAATTTTTCAGCACGAATGATGTGCGTTAAGCTTGCTTCGAGTGGCAAAGAAAGTGAATGTTCTCGTTTATAAAAGCACGAGTAACTCGCTGCGAGCGTCAAAAAAAAATTGAATTTTTCAGCACGAATGATGTGCGTTTATCTTCCTTCGAGTGGCAAAGAAACTAAATGTTCTTATAAAAGCGCGAGCAGCTTGCTACGAGCACCGAGAAAATTGAATTTTTCAGAACGAATGGGGCGCCACGGGTGCCCCATTATAGAGACTGTGGCGCCCCTTTTATCCGGCGCCAATACATAATATTCTATTTATAATTGCGCGAGCAGCTAGCTGCGAGTGCCGAGAAAATTTTATATTTCAGGCTACAAAAGATGTGTTCTGAGCGGTGAGAAAATAAATATTCTTATTATAGAGCAGAGCCGCCGAGAAAAACCCATGGCCCCTTGAAGCCTTTAAAATGTTTACGTACTTTTAGTTATTTCTTGTCATCAGTGATTTTTTTGTCACGATTGGCCGCCCCTAATATCTGGCCGCCCTAGGCCCGGGCCTACTGGGCCTTAGGGCAAATCCGCCACTGTTCAGGGAGTAGCTGCGGTTACGTGCCGGCGTCCGCGCTCCCCCCTTAGCACTCGAAACGGTTGAAGCCGAAGTAAATTCAAGTGAGTTTATGCCGTGAATTTACAAAGATAGTGTAGAGCCTTTCAATCAAACTTAGGCCCTCCCCGCATTGGACACTCGAGTGTATGCCTACCACAGAATAGAACAGTAAAATCGACGATACCTATCTGGAGTGCATAACGTGACGTCACGAGTCACGACGGCAACTTCACGATGTCGCGTCGACCACTCGGAGTCTACTATTCGCCGGTATTCAGAACCTACATCATCCCGTATTTTTGGAAATGAAGTGTAAAATATCCTTATAATTGGGGTCCAACAGAACAGGTTACACTGTCTAGCCAGCCTACTTACACTGTCAGAGTCAAATCACAATGGTTGTATGGCCAACCTATGTATATGTTGCAGTTTCAGGTCGCCGAGATTCCTACAAGGCCTGCAGCTTGACCTAACGACTGCCTCCTACATATCTTATAGAAAACACGATAGCGTCCAGGCGAAAAATTTCACAAGCCGGACGTCATACCATTGGGCCACAGACGCTACTTAGTCGTAGTGCATAGGATTACGCCTTATTATGATTAGTTCAGTTGTTCTTAAATTTTAAAAATGTTACAGATCGAAACAGTATGGGATAAAAAAGGATCCGAAATAGCGACAACTAAGTCTAAAAACTATAAAAAGCTTATCGAGTGTATTCAGCAACATCAGGCTGTGATTAAGTACGTAAGACCCGTTTTATTGTCTTCCGTCGTGTCCTCAGTCTTCAGCCTCGACTCTGACGATCAATCTTTTTCAAGAAAATAATCGAAAATAAATGTGGTGGAATGTGGAGTGGAGTCGAGGACACGACTTAAATACGGGTGTGAATCATGGAATCAACTCTGTAAATATATTCGAAAAATCTTGTACATTCTTATGACTAGGGCTGGCAGAACCAATAAGTTCGACCCATTGGAATCTATTGTGTTCACCCTTATCATAATGTACCTTACCTACTCTTTTAACAAATGGTTTATTAAAGCGGTGATCCTACTAAGGAAGAAACCTGCTATATACCCACCCACCTTTAATACAAACCTATGTTTTTTTCATGGTATTTATTTTATTTCCAGGTTTATTAAACAGCTAGAAGGTGCTAACCACACGTATTTGCTGTTTCAATTGACGGGGAGTGTTGGTCTCATCTGCATGTCCGCTCTGAGAATCTTAGTTGTAAGTAATTTTTGTTTGCAGGTTGAGATATTGTTTTGCTACAAATTAATCATGTCTTCTCACAGAAACAAGATGCAGTGATGCAATCTTATCTTAGATTAAAAGAATATCGTTTTCAGGTGGAAGTAAAGAGCGTGCAGTTCATCTCCATAGTAACGTATCTATCAGTGATGATCAGCCAGCTCTTCGTGTGCTGCTGGTGCGGGAATGAATTGACTTCTACTGTCAGTATCTTTTTTCAAATAATACAAGTTTTAACGTGGCCATCTCTACTATTCCACCGTGCAAAGTCAGGGCAATGCACATATAAATACTTAGATCCACTCTAAACGCTAATTATACAAGTGGGTTTAAAAAAATAATCATATATAATCAATATATAGAACTAAGTCACTTCCCATATTATGTATCTCTGTCCCTATGTACGAGTATGTAATCTTTAAAACTGCGCAATGGCTTATTGTTTTATAAATTAGGTACCTACACAATAAAATTGCTATCGTCTTGCTACGCTCTCACGTTTTCTTCTTACATAAGTACTAAGTACCTACATAATCCACCTGTTTAACTCGCAGCATATTTTTATTGTTTCTTTTCCAGAGTGCAGAACTCCATACGGTCCTCTACGAGAGCATGTGGTACGAGCAGGGTGTGCAGTTCCAGAAAGATCTGTTGTTCGCCATGATGCGCATGAGTCGACCTCTCATGCTGAAGGCTGGACATTACATACCGCTGCTGCGGCAGACTTTTGTTTCTGTTTGTATACTTATTGACTAATCATGGATTCGGCAGAGAACCAAAGTTACCGACATAGCCGAGAGCATTAGCAAGTTGAAGTGGCAATGTGCTGGTCACATTTGCCACAGAACCTATAACCGATGGGGTAGACCTGTTCTAGAGTGGAGACCGCGTCTCGGCAAACGTAGTGTAGGACGTCCTTGGGCGAAATGGGGCAATGATATCAGGAGGGTCACTGGTAGCGGTTGGAGAAGTGAGGAGAAAGACGGAGGACCGAATTGAGTGGCGTGCCACGGGAGAGGCCTATGTCCCGCTGTGGACGAACGTAGCCTGATGATGATGATAAATCACGGATTTATATATTGCTACAAGAGCCGATCTTGTTTTATTTATGAAGGAGAGAACATAAATAAAAAAAAAAACAAAGTGTTTTGTAATAACTATAACTTTCATAATTTTGAACTCCCTCCTACGCACGTTTTAAATTATATGATATAGGGTTTTTTTAATCGAAGGCTCCTACGCTCCAGGCAGCCTTGTAATTACCTATTGTGTTTTTTTTATTACAGATTCTTCGCATGTCGTACTCATATTTTGCAGTTTTGAACCAGACTACATAGACATTTTTGGAAGATTCTCCCATCATTTTGAATTAATACTTATTAATAAATTGTTTTTAAGTTTTATTATTGTTGAGTTAGAAGTAGAAGGTAGGACTCACATTTTAATTTTGCAAGTGCTGATGTACCTCTAATTTTGTTATTAATAAATTAAAATACACCTAATAGCAGCACGCTAAGACTTTTTAATTTTATTACTTCCTACAAGGTTTTTTGTTGAGTTATGGAGGCAAAGCCTTCCATTATCTCAGGGGAATTATTTTGCTGCGGATGGACGGCATCATGGAGATTCCTGGGAACACCGTTTTTCAATGACCGGGAACAGGTTTTTCAACGAGAGAATAACCCGCCTATCTTCGGTAGAGTAGCTACACATACCACCTTGCGTCCCCGGGGCGAGTACCGAGGCCGGTACAGGGTAGGAAGATGCAAAACGATTTTTTTCTCAGTCAAAAAGGCGGGTTATTTTGGATTTAACTCATGACAAAGCAACTCGTTCCGTCGCCTTGAATCGCTCGCTGTCAAATTTTAAAGAAATTTTGATAAAAACATCAGCGACGACATAGCTACGAGTCCTATATGGTTTAGAATTCACATATTCTTTTCGTTCTCATTTCTTTTTATCTTTTACCGATGTAGACAACCCCTAAGAAAGGCTTCCTCAATGAGAGCGAAGCCGCGAGCATAAGCTAGTGTTCCTATTCCTATTATAATAGATTAGGCACATGAAAAAAAACATTGACACATGACAAAATTCAAGAAAACGTTATTTGAAAATTATTTGTTTGCAAATAACGCTATTTCAGCTCTGTGCCTTCGGCTTGACCTTTCGGAGATTACCTACCTTACCTGAACCTACACACATGCTAACACTTACTACTCTTTTGTCCTTGAGTGAGTCGCGGCGCGGTAGTGGCGCCATCTAGCGCGCGCAGCAGGGGGCGGTGGCAGGCGCAGGCGATGGTACTCGCCGCGCGCTTCGTTAGTACGCTTTATTTTACTTGGCGTGCACACGTGCTTTCACTATTACGATAAATTGTTTAAATTTTGTGATAATATAACGTTGTTGTAACGTTTGCAATTTTATTTTAAATAGTGTCTTACCAAGGAGTGTATCAGCGGTAAGTTAATTTAATAATTTCTTGTCTTTGTGTGAGTGTTTTAGAAATCGCAACGCGCATTATCTATAAAATTATGGTTTCGGGCTTGCCATCGCAACCTGTACTTACCTTGCTTGTTTGTCGGACATTTCATCCACAAACCTCGTTTGGCGGGCATTTCCACCCACAAACGTACGCCCACGGCTCAAATTTTGAGCAGCGCGGCTCGAAAATTGAGTCGTACGGCTCGAAAATTGAGCCGTACGGCTCGTAATTTGAGCAGCGCGGCTCGCAATTGGGCCGTACGGCTCGTAAATTGAGCCGTACGGCTCGTAATTTGAGCAGCGCGGCTCGTGATTGGGCCGTACGGCTCGTAAATTGAGCCGTACGGCTCGAAAATTGAGCCGTACGGCTCGTTATTGGAACAGCGCGGCTCGTAAATTGAGCCGTACGGCTCGTAATTTGAGCAGCGCGGCTCAGTTTTTTTTGAGCAGCGCGGCTCATAATTTGAGCGGCGCGACTCAGGTTTTGAAGCACGGCTCGTATTATGAGCGGCCCGGCTTAAGCTTCTGAGCGGCGCGGCTCACTCTTTAAGCCGCGACGAGGCTCAGAGATTGTCATATGGGTCTCCTGCTTTGCTGTCCGTGTAATATTGTGCACCATTTTAGTGCCTTTAGCACGAATAAAGTTAGCAATTTTTGTCTAAATGGCGCAGGGGAGCTTGATCAAGATCGGCGACCTGTTGGACGAGCGAGGGGAGTCGGAGCAAGATGATGCGGTTCTGGAGCGGATCAAGATTCTGGCTCAGGATTATCTGCCTGAAGGTTGGATACAGTGGGAGGTCCCAACAGCTTCAAAAGAAGAGATTTTTGGTGATAAAATCGATGCAGCTGTTCTAAACAAGCTAGTATTTGCCCTACCAACCGTAGGTTTAGTCCGTGCCTTCTTCCCCGAGGCGGACCACCTTTCTGAAAGGGGTTACAGGGACATGAGGCTTAAACTTCTAGACTGGGCTTTCACTAGGGCCTTAATTTTAGGGCCACCAGCGATCGCCAATCGTATTAGAGGTTCAGTAGTTCGAACGGAACTCTTCAAGCAAGTTATAGAGAGTATCCGACCACTCTTACACACCAGGGCAGAAGCTGACAAGATTTTGTCAGGCCGTCGTTCTGAGTCGGAACAAACTAACCGTCGGCGTCGAAGCACGTCCAAGTTAGCTGAGCCAACTCCGAAGAGGCGACGTTCATCACCGTCACCGTCAACTTCAGAAATGAGGGTTGAGGCATTGGAAAAGAGGATGGAGAGCATGTTTACCCTATTACTCGAAAAGATGGAGGGTCATCATCATCAACCTTCAGAAGAATCTGATCGTGAGAATGAGGGGTATGACGTTAGTTCCGATTCCGATTGCAGTTCCTGGTTGGCACCAAACATGGTGGAACAGCTAGAGACCCCTCAGCAAGTGCTGAATGAGATTACATTTCCACCTAATGTTAAGGAAGCTGATCCGCCTATGCCGGAGCCATCTCCTCAGCTAAAGAGAGAAGGCATCGAGTGCCAGAGGTTGGGCTCAGAAGGCTGGGACAGGATCAGATATAAAGAGGTCGAGAAGCACCTGCACGCGTCTCCTGTTTTTAATTCATTAAAAGTTAACGCGGAGCTCGGAGGGCTTTCCTCTCAGCCATTCCCATGGCTAAACAAGCAGGAAAAGATGCTCGGAACTATAACCCATGGTTTACTTTCACAAAGAAAGGCGCTTGCCGATGGCCTCAATGCCATCATAAAAAAATTCCCAAATGCTGCCAAGGATTTACATCAACTTCTGGCTCAGGACTCGCCATTTAAGAATATATCAGACAATCTCTTGCAATATGTTTGCGCCCATCGCGCAGAATCAATTGAAATGCGACGCAAGGTTTTTAAGTGTCGTAATGAAGTATTGGACGCGACGCTTCAGGGCATTGTGCCCTCACCGACCCATCTATTTGATGGAAATCTACTTACAAATTTCGTGAGGGACAACGGCGGTATGGCACAAGTTTTTAAACAAAAGGTTCCAGGACGCAAGGACAGTGTTGGTTCGAGAACTACCTTTCGTAAACCAATATTGTCCGCCAAATCGAAGGGAAACAAGCAACAAACCTGGCACGCACGCCCTTCAACGCATCAGGCTCGTACGTCAACTTCACGGTCGGGTGGAAGCTCACGGCTTCCCGGTAAACAACGCCAATCCGGAAAGGACAAGAAACCACAGAAGAACCGGCAATACTGACTGTTTTCGCGGGGGACAGTTAGAGGCTTTTTTACCACTATGGATAGAGTTAGGGGCCCCAAAAAGAGTCTTAAAGATCATCTCAGGGTACACGATACCGTTTGTAAAAAAGCCACCCTCTATTCCCCTTCACAAAAATCTTATAAGATTTGCGACAATAAGCTCACAATCAATGACCAAGGAACTAGACAGCCTTCTCACATCCGGTGTAGTGGAGAAGTCCAAGACCGAGACGGGTTTCCTCTCTCGTATGTTCCTGATTCCAAAGTCAAACGGAAAACTAAGGCAGATCTTCGACCTCCGCCGCCTCAACCTATTTCTCAAACCTCAGAAATTTCGATTAATAAACCAGAGCCACGTTCCCGACTTCCTCCAGGACGGCGACTACTTAGGGAAACTGGATATCAGTCAAGCTTATTTTCACATACCCATAAAACCAAGTGGGAGGTACCTTTCCTTTGCGTACGGGGGTCAGTTATTTCAAATGACGGCTCTCCCCTTCGGTCTATCCAGCGCACCGTTGGCGTTTTCTCGGGTCAGCAAGTGGATCGCCAGCTTTTTGAGGGAAAAGGGCATTCGAGTGGTTATCTATCTGGACGATTTCCTTTTCGCACATCAAGACCCAAAAAGGCTGGAGTCACAAATAAACTTCGCAGTGGACTTGTTACAGCGCCTAGGTTGGTGTGTAAACTTAAAGAAGTTAATAAGAAGGGCGACAAAAAAGATAGATTTCTTAGGGATCGTCTGGGATACAGCCCTAAACCAGAAGACTCTTCCGTTAGAAAAGATCGATCGGTTGGTGCTGGATTTAGAGGAAGTTCGAAACACGGGTCGTTGGTCGTGGCGGTCAGGAACCGCTTTAGTAGGCAGGTTAGGTTTCGCCTCCCTTGTGACTCCACTGGGTCGGTTATACTCAGGACACATACAGAGGGCCGCCCGAAAGCTTCCAGAACATCGCCCAAACCAGGTCATAATTCCTCCTCAGGCACTGAACGATTGCGAATGGTGGATCCAGCATATAAGAAACCCTGGGAAAATTTTCGTCTCGGGTCCGACAATATTTCTAACCACGGACGCCTCCGACGAGGGTTGGGGAGTTCAGCTCAGCGACTATTTTCTCTCGGGACTCTGGTCAGAGGAGCAGAAGGATTGGCATATGAACAGAAAGGAGCTCTACACTGTCAATATAGCATTGACAGAGTATCAAGAGATTTTGCATGGCCAGTCAATTATGATTCAGTCCGACAACAAGACGGTGGTTTCATATCTACGAAAACAAGGGGGCACGAGATCGATAGTTCTTCTAGAGGCGACAAGAAGTATACTACTACTGGCTGCAAGGCTAGATTTAACCATTCAGGCATTTTATCTCCCCGGGCGGTACAATTTAATAGCCGATTGTCTTTCGAGGGGAAAAGTGCTTCCGGACTGGCACTTGGGCGTAGAAATCAGGAAAGTTATATTTCAAATGTGGGGCACTCCTCAAGTAGATTTATTCGCGACGAGTCGGTCGAAAGTAGTCCCACATTACGTAACACTGGATGCAACCGATCCTCAAGCAATGTTTACGAATGCTTTCAGCCGGATATGGCAGTATTGTTTGGCTTGGGTTTTTCCTCCTCCACCCCTGATACCCAGAGTCCTCCAACACCTTAACAAATCATCGGGGGTGTACCGACAGTAGTCGTACCTCGGTGGGAGGCAGTCTTCTGGAGGAACGACCTCAAACATCGAGCATTGGAAGCTCCGTTTCTGTTATACGACCTGAGTCAGAACCTCATAGATCTGTCTACAGGACATCCCCCACCGAGAGTCGCGGATCTCGTTTTAGAGGTCTGGAGGATACGGGGTGGAGTAACCTAGTAGAGGGTCTGGACCATAATGACGTAGAACTAGTACAATCAGCATGGCGTGACTCTACATGGCGCACATACGAGTCGGCTTGGAAGCAGTGGGTTTCGTGGTGTAGGCAAACTGGGATAAAACCTAATAGTCCTCAACCCCAGCACGTGGCATCGTATCTAGGTCACCTTTATCGTGTAAGGAAATTTGCTTACCCGACAATTTTAGTACACAAGTCCGTTATTGTTACCCTTTCTGATCCCGCACAGGATAAGCGACTTGCTAGTCACCCGCTAGTTACAGCTATGATTAAGGCGATTAATATTAAGATACAGTCTTTGGCACAACCAAAGAAAACACAGATATGGAACGTATATGATCTGCTGCAGTGGATAAAATCACATAGCCCGAAGAGTGATAGTATTTTCCAAGTTTCTCGACATGTAGCGTTACTTCTATTGTTAGCGTCTGGCCGTCGGATCCATGATCTTACACTTTTAAGTATTAATGAACATCACTGTGAAAGAACTCAGATTCCTCAATAACGTTCTGGCCTAGATTTGGCTCTAAAACAGATAGCGCTAAGATTCGGCAATCTGGGTGGTTGTTGACTTGTTCAGGGGATCCAGATTTGAGTTTAGTCAAATGGATCAATTGTTTGATTAATCTGTCAGATCATAGGAGGAAAGCGCGAAATGGTTTAGAAAATCTATTTATCACTACACGAGGCGTGGTGAAAGCTGCTTCGAGGACTGTAATTGCGGGCTGGTTGAAGGGGCCGTTAAAAGATTTGGGAATAAACTGTAGTCCAGGCTCAATTAGATCTGCTGTAGCTTCCAATGACTTTCAGAATAACGTACCTCTGGATGATATTTTAAAACGCGGTAACTGGAGAGGTTCCCATAATTTTTTCAAACATTACTGTAAATCAGTAGAGAAACCTCGAAGCTCTAATGAAAATCTTCTTAACGAATCTTTTACGGCTGTCTAGACTGATTATAATTATTAATCTAATTGAGTACCAAATAATACGATCTCATATTTTTGTTGATTTTTAGATGATTAAGGGTATATAACCTAAGGAGGTTGTGATTTAGTCTTATTTACTATAGTACTGTACTTGGTATGTTTCTGGCCTATGAGGCATGTTTCAAGGTGTTACTTACAAGTATTTTTCTCGGATCAATATAGTTTTGTACTTAATTTGCCGTATTATTATAACACCTGCGGTATTAGCTTTACAATAATTTGGTCACAGTACGCATACGGGCGCCGGCAGAAGAATAAACACTTCTCCGAAAGGTCAAGCCGAAGGCACAGAGCTGAAATAGCACCGTTTTCCACCCCGAAGGGAAGAAAACGATTATTTCAGGTCTTGCCGAGGCTTGACCTGAGCAAGCCCTTGCCGGCTTATTGGTACTAACGAAGCGCGCGGCGAGTACCATCGCCTGCGCCTGCCACCGCCCCCTGCTGCGCGCGCTAGATGGCGCCACTACCGCGCCGCGACTCACTCAAGGACAAAAGAGTAGTAAGTGTTAGCATGTGTGTAGGTTCAGGTAAGGTAGGTAATCTCCGAAAGGTCAAGCCTCGGCAAGACCTGAAATAATCGTTTTCTTCCCTTCGGGGTGGAAAACGGTGCTATTAGTGTAATTATATCAAGACATTAAAACCTGGTAAATTTCCGTAAATAGGCATCTATTTAACTAAGAACTATTTGCAATTTCAACAAATTACCTAGATTCTAGATAATAGCAGAAAATTATAAGCTGATGATTAGAGAGCAATTGATAGGTACGATGTGAAATGTGAATTGTGAAGCACTGCTTTGTCAAAGAAAAAATAGATTCTGAAAGCTCATTCAAAATGCGGACTTATGTTAACTAGATAACTCATGTTCTAAGTCTTATTCTTAGTGTATGGTTTAGTCCTGAGTCCTGGTCCCTGGTAGGTACGAGTACAATCATAATACCACGTATTTTACAGATCATACCAGCTAGCTAGCTTTTATTCTCAAAAGTAGATACAAAAGCTATTAGCTGTTATGGTATATAGTATAGAGTAAGCACATAAGTTTTAAGTTAGGTACTTAATGTAAGTTTAAATACTTAGAGGTAATGTCCACAAGTTACAACTACTAGGCAGGTTGATTCTACGGAACTTTACTCGTTTTAGCAATTAAAAGATGATTAAGCGAAACAGTAACAATCATTAAACATTCAAAAATTACATTCGTGTGCTATTTAAGAACATTTAAAATGTGAACCGTTTAAGGGTAAATCCTGAGATCGGGCGTATTTAAGTGATTTCCGTGGCAGATTTTAAATCAAAGTATTATTGAATTTTACATGTAAAACATCAAATTTCCCATAATTATAAGCACATCCATCAAATAGGCATCATCATAACTTGTTTTGTTCAGAAGATATTTAAATTTAAATTTTTGGTGCCACGGGAATCAATAAAATGTGGCATTGGAATCAAAATTAAAACTATTTTGTTTGAATTCTATGTTATTATTTAAATATTGACCTCTACATACTAATCATATAAAATAAAAATGATTAAAAACGGTGATCCAAACAAATATACACCAAACATAAAGTATTAAAAAGGTCTATATTGGCTTTCTATATAATAATCACGTAAACTAAATAAAATCAACGTATTGCTGACTTAAACAATGTAAAAATACTGAATAAATAGTCCTAGAATATGAGATTAAGTTCTCAGTCACAGTCACTGACAGGATTCACTCCAGAAGCTGTCATCAGATTGTACATTTATCATTAGTTAGGTTAATCTGGACTGAAGTTGCAGTCAGCCCATAGTTTCGTTTTATTTTTTCATCATACATCATCTCAGCCATAAGACGTCTTACTGCTGAACATAAACCTCCCCTTTTAGACCTCCATATATAAAACCGGTGTTGGAAGCGACCTGCTTCAAGCGTCTCTCAGCGACCTTAATAAGGTCGTCTGCCACACTTGTGGGTAGACGTTCTACGCTGCGTTTGCTTGTACGTGGTAGGCACCCGAACACTTTTCGACTCCATCAGCCATTCGCTCTACGTGTTATGTGGCCTGCCCATTACCACTTCAGCTTCCTGATCCGCGGAGATATGTCAGTGACTTTGGTTTGTCTTCGGATCTCCTAATTCCTGATTCGATCACGTAGAGAAACCCTGAGTATAGCCCCCTCCATAGCTCGCTGAGCGACTTATTTTAATGTGGGGATATAATGGTGCCGCATTAAGCCAGAGCGGCTGTCTACTATAGTACAATATAAAAAAATCTGATGTATACAATATGAAAAAAAACATCTGAAATAATGAAATATACAAATATAAACTGTCAAAATCACTTCCATACCTGCGGCTTAGCTGTAGTTGGGTAAAAAGTGAAAGGATGCGCTAGAAAACTCAGGGGAAAATTGATCACCGTGGTAAAACGCCATGAGAATCAATACCATGGAAATCAAAATTGTATAGTTTTTTGACAATATTTTTAAATACCACAATTATAGACCAATAATAATAAAATATATGATAAACAATACCCTTTTCCTAACTGCACACCCTTGTCAAAAAATCGTAATGGATAAAATAATATTTTTAAACATGGAAATGGTAATCAATGATCTAGTGAACCAAAACCACGGTAATCAATTTCTCACCGTCGTAAATCCAGTTTATAACCACGCGAGGAGTAACATTTCTTCACGATGTTTAGAGCGCAATTGAAGTTAGCCAACAGCGTGCGTACAAGCTTCTAAGTCTTGTGGCTTGTGAAATGTGAGTAGTTATGTCGCGCGCCATGGGAATCACTTTTTGTCCGGGGACAAACCTAAATTTGTTATTTTTTCTAAAACTACGCTGTGTACAGCTTTCACGTATTTTTTTGATCATATAACAGTTCACCCTTTACAGCTTAGATCACAGCAATTAATAAAATTCCGTTTATAAATTGGTGTAAAAAATATATTTTGTTCCAAAAAAGTGTAAGGGACACCCCATGGTAATCAAATTTCAGGGCTTTAACATTTTTTTTCAGATACTTGCAGCTAAATTTAACCTTATATCTATCAAGCATTAAGTAGATTAAACCTTAAACTAACAGAAAAAAAATACCCTTGGGTAGAGTTTTTATGTTACGGGTAGTTTATTCCCCCAGACACGTAAAATTTTGTCTCTCAGGATTCACCCTTAATATAAACTCAGTTTTCCTTTTAACATCATGGGGAAGGCCCATGCAAGTTTGTTCTTAGGTCGTCCGAGAACAATTCTGACAACTTTTGGAGTATGGCCTTACTCTACAAAACACGTTATCTTATGGAACATCTACATGATCTTTATAATGTTTACACAATTTTCTTTTGTGATATCTGAGATCATTTATATTGGAGGTGTATGGGGTGATATAGGTAAAATTTTAATTAAATATAGTTTTAAGCTATCGGGCTCAATTGAAATGACACAGATGTGAAATTTATGGGGTCTGGTTAAATCTATGGGTCATTATAATATCTCTCTTGTGGGGACTTCATAGGTTTCATAGTTGTGGATCCAGAGTCTTATTTCGGTTGGAGATGGAGATGGTTTGAACCTCGCTGACAGGTATACGGTAGAACTGTAAGCGCAGGTTCAGTTCAATATTGTTGAAGTTTGAATTAGATAAGGCATACGAGCTGATTACTGCGAGAAAGACTGTTAGAAATAGGATTGGAGAGAAGGTGGAGGGAGGAAGCTAGAAGTTAAAGAATAAATTGGGGAAATCTGAGCACATTATACCAACATGTCGGATTTTGTTATTACAGGGGAAGTTTCCGAGGCGTCCTATTTGCTTTTTACTCAAGCATCAGTTTGCTACAAGACGACACTCTTTCTTATAAACAAAAGGAACCTCATGTTTCTAATGGACATCATGGAAAGTGATGAGCTTGAGCCGAAAACTGAAGAGCACGTGAGGTAAGACAAATCGAAGAAATCTCCCGAAATGATAGAAGCAACTTTGGTATGGGAAAAATTTCCTTCCCCCTCATTTTCGAGAAAATCTATGCACTACTAGCAGGTGTAAGACCCATTAACACCTTGTTTATACTTATTTTACAAGCACTTGACGAGGTATAGATGTGCGAATCTATTCGAGTTTGAAACCTAATGTCTGAAAGCTAGGGCCGACTTGGATTCCGGACAATTACGATGTCATCAAGAGCTCCGTGGTATTCAAGATTTTAGTCGGTATTTTTGTTAGTTAATAAATCTAGGTATATAGATTAAAGCATTTGATATTGTTTCCTCACGTTCCATTCCTCAGGATTTTATCAGCACTGTCGCAGACGATCAAACGTTTGTGTTTATTCTTCCTGACAAGCGCTATCACCACCTGCACGCTTTGGGCCATGATTCCGTTGTTTGACGACGCTGGCGGAAAACGATCATTTCCTTTTAAGATTTGGTAAGAAATATCACATTTTTATACGCTTTTATTTTTTCTGTGCTATCTCAAAACTCTATTCAGTAAGCTGAGAAAAGCTAAGAGAACGCGACTAAACAAATTAATTTCTAATCTCTGTACACATGAAGAGTGTCTTTCTCCTTCTCTTTAGACACTCAAAAATTGTGTATCCCTTGAAATTGATAAAGATTGAGAAATTGATGGAATTCAAAATGTATGTCAGTATTTATTGATGTTTGACACTCTACGAAGAAATTCTTCGTGGTTTACACTCTTTTCCTGTTTCCTAAACTGCTCGGCCGATCGGACAGAAATTCGGTGAATGTAGGTGTAGCTTAGGCCCTAGCACAAAACACCTGGGTGCAGTTAGTCTCGAATATTTTGAAACGAACGAGTCGTTTTCAGGATGCCGTTCACACCCGAGAGATCACCGCACTACGAGCTGGGTTACGTGTATCAAATGATGAGCATCTACATCAGTGCCTTTCTATTCATTGGCGTGGACAGCGTCGCCTTGTCTATGATCATGTTTGGATGTGCGCAGCTGGATGTTATTGTTAAGAAGCTTAACGGAGTGAGTAGTCCACTAGAAGCAACTAGCTAGAAGGTTGCTTTTCACGGGATTCGATGTGGGGGTAAATGGGAATATACCCATTTACCCCCACATCGATTGCCACCTGGTGTGGGATGACTTACAATACTTAGTCCTTAGTTGCCACTGGTTGAGGAGAATTGGCTATTTACACAAGGGTTTAAAGCGATTTGAAGTGAGAACAATTACTTCCCAGTCGCCATTTGGTAATTGCCATCTGGGAAATAGAAGTGAGGGCGAATGGGAATATACCGTAAAAAGCTACCTTATAACCAAGATCTGAGAAGTGAGGGCGAATGGGATTATACCGAGAAAAGCTACCATCTAACCAAGATCTGTTATCGGTTTTGTCTTATAACTGGATTCATTTTGAAAACAATATTTGTTTTGAATTTTAGGTAACAAGTGTTCCAGCACAGAATAAAACAGGACCAGAAAGAGACGAAGACTTAAAGAAGAACAATAAAGTTCTCATTGAATGTGTCAGTCAGCATCAAACTGTGATCAAGTGAGTTAATATGGCATTTAAGTGCATTGGCATGTCCTTTGTTGAGAATAATAGTATGATTTTCTTTTATATTCTTCTTCCAGGTTTATAGAACTCGTTGAAGATACATATCACACGAACATATTTTTTCAACTGATGGGAACTGTGGCTATTATGTGTAATATTGGTCTTCGAATTTCTATAGTAAGTTAAATAGTCTATTTATAACATAAATATACAGTTCTAATGAAATTAATATTTTGAACACGTAAATTAATGGATGAATGGGAATCGAGTTTAACAAAAGGCTGTTTTCTCAGAAAACTAAAATTATATTAGCACCTGCAATATAAGCAACTGAAACCCTTCTTTCAGTTCTGTACCTAGGTCAAGCATGCCGCTTGCCTGTTATTGGTACCTACTCGTACCAATGTCTGCTGATAGCCTAACATAGAAATTTTTAAGAACTCACCCAACTGCATGTGTCCCGGTTCAATAATTATTATTGTTCTCAGGTGGACCACAAGAGCGTCCAGTTCTTCTCCATGTTGAACTACATGGTGACGATGCTGTCGCAACTGTTCTTGTACTGCTGGTGTGGCCACGAACTTACAATACGGGTACGGAAATTCAATCGCACACATTTAGTTATGGAATATTGTGCCGATAATTATTTAATCGCGCATAGCACCCCACTCACACTTTTTTTGCCCTCCTGTCACCAAACTGAGTAAAACGCGGTATGGTCCCATTCACCCCCAGGTGGCATTAGGGAATAGGTTCCCAGTTAACGCCGGGTGGGAAGGGCTTTGCGATCTATACGGGAGTTCAAAGCGATTTGAAGAAGAGACAATAACTTCTCAGTAGCCGGTGGTAATTGCTGTGTTTTTAATAAATCGTGCTGTTTTATACAAGTTGAATAAACTCCGTTAAATGTCTCCATGAGTCACAGAGCGAAGATCTTCGCGACTGGTTATATCAATGCCCGTGGTACGAACAAGACATGAAGTACCGTCGAGCGATGTGGATAGCCATGGAACGGATGAAGAGGCCCATCATCTTCAAGGCTGGCCATTACATCTCTCTGTCCAGGCCGACTTTTGTTACTGTACGTATCACTCTGTTATCTTGGTGTACCTAAACGAACTATCCCACTTCTGATGTTGGTAGGAACCAGGCGCGGATCCAGGGGGGGGGGGGGGGTCAAGGGGGTCGTGACCCCCCCCAAAATCCTAGTCGGAAAAAAAATCAGATCATATCAACTGGTTTTACGCTACTTTCACAGTTAGAATTAGGAAATTTTCTCTTAGCTGCAAGCTTTACGTACAGGTTCATAACACTGTTTCGCTGTTTTAATTATTATTTACCAAGATTATACTTTTTTCGGTCCTCGCCTACGAATTATCCGTAGGTTCTCGTAGCAAACTGCACAGTATCTTTCATATTTGGGATTAGTTGGATTATATTAACTGCTGCAAGCTGTTCGCGCTTTATGTCGTCTTTGTAGCTAAGTCTTTGCGCTTGCAGCAAGCTGCTCGCATGTATTAGGTATAGTATGGTTAGGTATGGTTTTTTTGGCTCACAGCGAGCTGCTCCCGCTCTATAAATATTAATATTTAATTTTCATACTGCTCAGAGCGAGCAAAACTCGGATCATTTGTCCTGAAAGATTCAAAATTTTCTCGCGCTGCTCAAGCATCATTCGTGCTGAAAATGTCAAATTTTTCTCGGCGCTCGCAGCGAGCTGCTCGCGCTCTATAAATAAAAATATTTAGTTTCTTTGCCACTCGGAGCAAGCTAAACGCACATCATTTGTGCTAAAAATTTAAAATTTTCTCGGCGCTCGCAGCGAGCTGCTCGCGTTTTTATAAATAAGAATATTTAGTTTCTTTACCACTTGGAGCAACCCAAACGCACATCATTCGTGCTGAAAAATTCCAAATTTTCTCAGCGCTCGCAGCAAGCTGCTCGCGCTTTTAAATATAAGAATGTTTAGCTTCCTTGCCTCTCGGAGCAAGCTAAACGCACATCTTTCGTGCTGAAAAATTCAAAATTTTCTCGGCGCTCGCAGCGAGCTGCTCGCGCTTTTGTAAATAAGAATATTTAGTTTCTACCACTTGGAGCAACCTAAACGCACATCATTCGTACTGAAAATTCCAAATTTTCTCGACGCTCGCAGCAAGCTGCTCGCGCTTTTATATATAAGAATATTTAGTTTTCTTGCCTCTCGGAGCAAGCTAAATGCACGTCATACGTGCTGAAACTTTCAATTTTTTCTCGGCGCTTGCAGCGAGCTGCCCGCGCTCTATAAATAAGCATATTTAGTTTCCTGGCCACTCGGAGCAAGCTAAACGCACATCATTCGTGCGGAAAAATTCAAAATTTTCTCGGCGCTCGCAGCAAGCTGCTCGCGCTTTTATATATATAAGGACATTTAGTTTCTTTGCCACTCGGAGCAAGCTAAACGCACATCATTCGTGCTGAAAAATTCAAAATTTTCTCGGCGCTTGCAGCGAGCTGCTCGCGCTTTTATAAGTAAGAATATTTAGTTTCCATGCTACTCGGAGCAAGTAAAACGCGCATCGTTCGTACTGAAAAATGTAAGATTTTCAAGACTACGCTGAAACGAGTCTCCAAAAAAATTCTAGCCGATGACCCCCCCCAAAATTATGGTCTGGATCCGCGCCTGGTAGGAACGTCAATAATATTGAGTTACTGGGGGAATTTGTTAGTTACAAGCTTTTATTTATTTTCACCTGTCTGTTACAATAGATAGCATTCTATCCAGAAGTATTGCACACCGCCTCTATACATGTTCTCCATATTCCTTCCAACCAGGTTTTCTGTAAGAGATTGCTCTATGCGATAAGACCGCCGATTGTTTATCTTTAGCTTTGTGTGTATTGTCTACTTATGAAACAATATCTTGTAACTTACTGGTTTGCAATAAAGAGTTATTGTATTGTATAATGCCATAAAATCATCCTTATATTTTAATTTTTTTTTTAGATTCTCCGCTGTTCATACTCGTATTTCGCAGTTCTCAACAGGACAAGGAA
The DNA here is from genome assembly GCA_947507615.1 of Hemithea aestivaria. Classification (NCBI taxonomy): domain Eukaryota; kingdom Metazoa; phylum Arthropoda; class Insecta; order Lepidoptera; family Geometridae; genus Hemithea; species Hemithea aestivaria. Next base: position 3,585,209 of record OX382344.1, on the reverse strand, counting down.
CAAATGAAACAATCGCTCACAAATCGATCATTTATTATAAATCGTGTATCACATGACGCGTTACATCCACGACATTAGGCAAAAGTGTGCTTTACATGCTTATTTAGTGCTTTGGAACCTCATTTATATTAAAATATATCAAACTTAAAAATTGTCTTAACACATTGAATGCGGAAAACACAACATCTGTGTTTTTTTGTAGAAACGCGTGTGCTGACGCACACAAACGTTGTGTTTTGTCAACTGATTTTTCCAGACAAAATTAATTTCCGGTCCCGTGGATAGTACTAAACGCCGCCGCAGCTAGTGTTTAAATCTCAAACATCAAAATTATCTTTAAACAAAAAACTACCATTTCAGTAGTTTCTTTATAACATTGCAACACTGAGACAAACTGTCATAGTCACATTTCTCATGCAAAACTTAACCACTTTCACTTAGCTTCGTAAAATTAGATAAAACGTAGAGCGCATAATAAATGCTTGTCCAAAACACTAAAAAGCGAAGATTTCATACGAAAATTATGAAAAAATACACATCTCAACACTCAACAACATTTACAGTCCTAAAACGAGTACTCTGCTTGAATCCAAAGTGCCATTACTATTTTACCAAATTGTTATCTGATAAAAGTATGACATCTATGGCAACTTTGGACAAGTAAAACATGCTCGTCTTAGAACCATCTAACATATAATAATAAATGTAGTCAAGATCATAAATTCGTGCGATTAAAATAATAACAGCAAGACGACAGTGTTAAACAACATACAACCATAATTTAGAATTTTTAGCACAATAAGGCGGTATTTATATTTTTTATATTATACAGGGTTACTAGTAATCTGTATAACACCTCTTTAAGCGTCATTTTGGTCATTATTTTGATCAACTTTCACTATGACTCAGCTCTAAAAGAACGTAAGAAATCGGCGTTTTTGTGTAAAATCTTCAAAGAACTGTAGCTTCATAGTCTGTAGTAGAAGTTGTTCAGAAGAACAAAAAAAACTCTTTTAAGTAAATGTTATTTGATTACCAGTAACCCGGTTTATCTTATAACCACCAAGCTTTAACCACTATAGGTTACTATAGCGACATTATTTATGGTAAAAAATAGGCACCATTTGCTGCAACGCGCAAGCTTATTGTTCAAATTTATATGTTTTTATTTACGAGTAGCTATGGCATGATAATTTTGGCTATTTTTATCATGATGGTAATGAGAAACTTATTTAGAAACATTCACTGATTTAGGATGATTTACGACACAAATATTAATTGCCATTTAATGTCTGCCACATAGAAAGCGTAGCGGAGTCGAAGACATGGTTTCCGAATGAGATCGTCACGCGTTGTCATGTTATCATACAAATTCAGATAATACAGAAATGAATTCGCCTCCGCCATTCTGTGTATAGGTAGTACAGGGTTAAAACTTAGACTGCGGAAAACAGACTGCGGAAAACACGAACACTGAGTTTTTAGGTGTTGACGCACACAGACGTCGTGTTTTGTGTACTGATGCAACTAAACTGTGCGTCTGTGCGTAATGTTAAGGTGTACTTTCACTGACTGATTGTGAAAGTCTTCTTAATAAGTCAGTGAGCACACATCTTTATATTGGCAATTGGTTCTTAGTAATTAGTCTGTCTATGATTTTAATGAATGTGGACTATGGCGCCATGGGTCAGAGAAGTGTAATAGCCGAATATTAGTTCCATTTTTGCCCACGTTTATTAAGATCATAAACAGAGTTTCAGTCTTTACGGGCGATAATGTTAGGACATTCACAAATTTATAGCATCTTTGTGCTTATTTTAGACATTTATTTCAGTCTGTATGGAAATGTGTTAAGATTCATAATTATTCAGAGAAAATATGTGTTAATTATGATAAAATTTATGATTTACATATTTTTTTAAACAATATAAAAGAAAAGAGATATCCAGAAACTTTATAACAAATTTTGTGAAGCCATTTCAATATTGCCAAATATGACCTATTTTCAACTGTCATCGCGCATGATTGTGTGCGTGTGGCATAAATAACATCAATGGACACACACACTATCTAATTTAGCTTCACAGTAGTGTTGAGATACAAACTCCACCAGCTTTTAAATATATAGAAACTTTTTGGGTTAAGATTCAAGATCAAACATAATATTAACAATTTACATCCGCAAAAGCAGCGTACACACGAAAACTACAACTTTCACAATTTTAACTTCATAATAACAGGCGAAACGATCAATAAAAAATATTCCAAAATAACCACAACCAAAATTTGATAATTTTTATTAAATCACAACTTTTAACGTCATTGCACACTTGCCTTTACAATTCCGAATAAAAAACGCGGGAAATGGACGGCGAGTAAACGAGCATTCTACCAGAATACATTCTTCTGCTGAGGTAAAGATCAGAGTCAAATGGTAAAATCCATAATACCTAATTGCAAACTGAATTTTAGCCGAAATACATAAAACTGCATTGTACTTATGTATTGTTGTTCAACTCATACTCCTAAGTATTACGTTATATTATGCTGTTTTTACTTGCTGCTATTTTATAAAAAACGTTTGACAAAATTGCAGTTTGCAGAACGTTTTTGTAGACTTCCACCGACTCTGGCAGTACGCTCGTTTTAGACTCGTTCATGCCATTTTACATTAACTAGCTATCTTGAAATTAATATCTACGCACTAATTTACTACGAATGGTAACGCTCAAGCGTATCTACAAAGCCGTAGTGACGTGGTATCTTTCTATTTTATATCAATATCGATAAAAATATACGGTTTAATAAGTTTGTCGTATGCCATTGATTACATATTTATCACTGTTGACATACACATCTTTTAGATTCTTTTACAATTGTAAAATGTACACAATAATGGGATATTCAATAATGGGATGGGTTTTTTATAATATTGTGTTTTATTTTTTAAGTTTATTTCTGTATATTTTCTGTGTTCCAATAAAGAGTTATCTATCTATCTATCTATCTATTCTATTGTAATTTTCATTCATAAATTATATCGATTGAAAAGTAGTTAAGTAGTAAGTTTTGTAGGTACATTAAAATCAATAATTAGGTTATTTTTTTGTATTTTTATTTTGGCACAGTAAGAAACCACGTCACATTGAAGCTTAAACATATCGGGACACTACGACACTACAGTAAAAATATCAACTATCATGGATTCTATACGAATAATATTGTAATCTAACTCGCTGTCTTTACAGGAAAACTGTTTTATTGAAAAATATACAATCCCTTCTACGACTTTTATTCTTTAACTATTTCATTAATTTAAAAAAATAACGACACTTTCGACATTTTATTCCATTAACCGATAAAATAGAGATGTGTTAAAACCGTTAAACTTATCAAAATGTCACTAACTACAAGTGTTCCAAATTCAAAGTATTATTATTCGTAAAACAACTAATTGCTTAAGTATCGTTAAAATGCCATTAAATAACTTTCAGTTAACTAAAACTAAACGTCCAACGATGGCACTAAACTACTAAAATACGATAATAATAGCGTGAACAACAATTAATCATATTTATGACAAACTATTATGAAAAAATATATTTCTCATATTATTTTTTCGCTCGTTTTGTTACTAACGTTTGAGCAAACCATTTCGGCTAAGAGAGCGGTTCTAATTATTTTATTTATCCGTAAACATAGGCAAATGCACAAACAGTGCAAACAAAAAAAAAAAGAAATTAAAAATGGCGCCAAGAAAGACGTCGATTCTATTATTATCGTCACATCAGTATAATTAAAAATATTCCGTAAAAACAAAATGGCGACACTTTGTAAACAACAAATTGAATATTAAACTCTCAAATCATTGCATGAAAAACCATATAATATTATTATAGTTTCATATTTCATATTAGACCATATACTCGCGTGATGTTAATTAAGCGACTATGCGGCCGTAGATGATAGCAGATAAACCTAGAAGGCGGGAAAAAAACCCTTCTTGCATAAAACCATTAAATATCTCGTGAGTTTTCTCGTCTCAGCCATCTTTTCGTACTAATAAAATGTTGGTAGCGCAAAAGTTACTCCTGTGCATTTTTTTATACTAAATAGGCCAACGTTTGACCACATCCCACCAGATGGAAAGTGAAAATGTGGTCGACGATGGATCACGTAAGATGCCTAAAAAGGCACCTATTCACTCGTGCCTTGAAGATGTACCCAAGTTGTACCATTACATTATTATTATTTAATTTAAAATATAAGCTTCATTTTACGGATAAATAAACAATTAGAACCCTAAGGAAGAGACTACCCGTTTACATTACGTTCCATTTAATTACGTTCATAAGATTTGCAGCATTACAAACAAATTAATATATCCATTACAGAGATTCAATTTACTTGACAGAGGAGATATAATTACTGAACTATGAAGCTTGTTTAAGTTTCATCAACTTTTTAATGTTAGAGACAGACACAAGCAAGATCTGCCTAAAGGCAAGCTATTTGCGTCTCTTAACCTTCATAAGGATTTCGGGTCTTTTTGGACCCATTTTTGCCTTAAAATACGGATAACTTTTCATGTATTAATTTTTATGATTTTTCACTTCGTGACTTTTATTATATTTTGAAACTCTACGTAAAAAGCGAAAAAAAAAGTTTATAATGTTTATATTTGAGTGAGTTAAATATCATTTTACGCTAACGGCTTTCGGGTCCAAAAGGACCCGGCCTTATAAAATATCATGATATATAACAAATTATTCATTATTATATATTTGTAATTATTATATAATTATATTGTTTTACTTTCAATACTAAAATAGTTAGTTTTTAGATATTTGGGTACAAAAAACGAATTCGTATGATTTTCTAATAATATCTAATATTTTCTTATATCAATATGTTCAAAGAATTGAGTTAAATATATATTATATTATGAAAAATAAAGATCGTGTTTTGAATATATTAAGTTCTAAATACTTGATTTGATCAAAAATTAGAAATATACTTAGTTTATTCCCTGAAATCATTTTATAAAGCTTTGCATATTTTTGACAATAAAAATTATTTATCAAAATGTATAATATGAAAGAAATTTCAATCAAATCATATATAAAATACAATTAAAAATTATTAAGTAATTAAAAAAAAACAAATCGTAAAAGAAATTCACATCATAATATACATGATTCTTTTACACTCGTGTACTTTACATATACGCTCTATTTGAGCAAGAAAGGTATATTTTGCCATTATTATGATTATTTTCATTTTAAATATAAATAATATATTCATTATAAATATAAAATATAATTTTTGGAATATTTTTTCATTTATAAAACATTGAAAGTTCTTTTTTTTTTCAAATTAAAAAAAATAAAAATTATTATACATATATGAATATATTTTTTATTATTATGTTAGAAAATATTATATTAGTATAAAATCAATTGAAATAAACGGAATATTTAAAATTTATTTGCATTTTATTTGATTTTAAGAAATGAGTAAACTATACCGTTTTATTTCCTCAAAATAACTCTAGATTCTCTAAAATAAAATAAAAAAAGGTTTTTTTTATTTAAAAAACTTATTTCTTTACACGTTATGAAATATTGACATGAAAAAATTAATAAACAATCATGTTTTTAAATAAAATGAATCAAAATTGTTCACGGGTCCAAATGGACCCAAAGTCCTATAACGTCACTCGTTTTGAAAGTCTTATGAAGGTTAAACAGCAGTAATATTGCGATTTCAGTCATTGCTAAACAATGAAAGTTATAAGAAATTTAACGACGACGAAGACAAAATTAATCTCAAGTATTTTACTGTGGGTCGCTTCAATTATTTTTCAATTTTATCAATATCAACAACATTTGTGGATATCGTTAAATAGATCAAAAGTTATCTATTTAATCTTACGAGAAAGAAATAAACCGATCCTCGACAGTGCTTTTAACAAATAAGCTTGATATTACAATTTAACCAGTTCATGTTGTTTAGGCAAAGTTGGTGACACCATTTTTAGTTTCTATCTTCTCTGTCAAGTACATTAGATCTGTGACCACTGGGTAAGATAATCAAATAAAATTATAATAAAACCAACATAATTAGAATTAAGTACATATTATGCCAACAATTTTAAAATTAATGTTGGAAATAAACTATTTACAATTAATAAATATAATATTGATACTGGGAAAAATGATTTTGCATACGATCCTTACGAATGTTGAGATGGCTTCATACTCTCACAGATTACATAATAGATTAGATCGGCCATCATAGGAATTGTATGAAATAGGTGACAAACCAGACGCACCTGTTGGTATGTGGTTACTATCGCTTAAGGCTGCAATACCAAAGGCATAGCTAGAATCAATTTTTCAAGACTATATCTACACCCTCTTCGAAGATTCTCACGATTGAAAATGAAAGGAATTGCCTCTGGATATTTTTTGTATCAGCCTCTCCAGCCAAGGATAAAATGCTTGTGTCTAAATATAATAAAAATATACTGAGAGGACAGTATTTGTCGTTCGTGACTCCACAACTGTCATCCCAGAAGATTTTTAAGAGGGGCTGTAGGTACTTGATCGACTGAGACAATGCTTACGAAGTGTGACCGTTTAGATTATGGCTATGGCCGATCTACACCCTATTATATATTCTGTGGAAACTCAAACCAAACGTTTGATTTTAGCATATTCATAATAATCGTAGACAAAAAATATATTTTTTAATTGTGTCTATTAAATAATTACAATTTTAAAATTAATCCGCATTAAAATATTCATTTTACCTTGGCAATCAACTTAAAATTCATTTCTATCAATGACAAAACATGAGGTAAATAAATCAATCATTTGTACAATATTTTCCATTACATAACATGTGTATTTGTTTCTTTTTATGTGAAAGTCCTTTGAAATTAAAATATAAACAAATATCTTTTGGTAAACTTTATACTAAACATTGAACATAAGATACGCCGTACTCTTTTTAAAAAATGTTGTATACCAAACTTTATAAAAAGTAAAAGATGTTTCGGTGCAAGCTGTGACGTCACGCGCCCCCTCCTAAAAATTCATATGCGAGATAGCTCAGCGATTTTTATATGAAACCAAAAAGTAATTAATATGGTATACTATGCCTGTGAATAGGCAACAGTTGTGAAAAGTACAGACATAGTTATATTTGTTAAACTTTTCCTTATTAAGTTCAAAAGTCACGCGTGTGATTTTAAACCTCATACTCAGTGTGAAATTGGGAATAAATATTTAATTCCAAAGGACTTATAAGCTTACAAAGAATTATCTTGTATATAGTGCAAAACTTCAACTCTTAATAATATAGAGTTAATAAGCTCAACAGTGAGCAAGTTTTTATATTATATTTAATGCGAATAGCTTAACATATATGTATTCTAGCACATAATATACCTTTTTGGTACATATACCATTTTGGTACAAATTTTTGTTCAAAGATAGTTCTTTGCTTGTATACTTGTAATTGTTTAAATCAGTTTTTGTGATGATATATAAGTTAATACATAAAGATGTAGTTATATTTAAAGGGTTAAAATAGATAGATTATGATGGGTCCCAAACGTAGATCTCGAAGATATCTATGAAGAAACATGTTCTTAGACAAACTGACTGTTCAGCGACCTTTAAATATAACTACACTTTTAGTAATGTTGTATAATATAATATGATATAGATTGTATAATTAATTTTATGGAAGTGCATCGATTTAAAAATAATATTGAATGTTTAAGGTAATCGTCCAACTAGCATGGTCGACTATCGACCAGAAATTTGTTATAATTTAAAAACACATTTTATTAAAGAAAAATTTGGCAAGCCCGAAGCCAATTCAAAATAATCATCAAGTCTTGACCATATATCAAGCTGTTGGTCAAAAAAGCTCGATGCGAGTGATCAAGGCCTATCGTCTTATTTAGCCACAAGTTCATAGTTTAAAGTTTAGGACGGGTGTTTGGTAGCGACTCAATACGACGTTCAAGCGATTAGCAAGCGGTCACGACTACACATTAAACATTGAAAGCGACTTGGACATTTTATTGAGTCGTTGTTAATTTTGTAAACGGGGTTTTAGCGATAAATGACCATACTTTCTACAAAATGTACGTGGGGAGTTCAATAACTTTTATTGTGTACAACAGGTAAGAGGCGTTAGTAAGATTTTGTTAGGCTGGGGAAAATGCAAATGTTGATTTGGTCATAACGTAACATAAAAATAGTTAAAAATATATAATAACTTTCAGGAAAATTATGTCAATGTGGTAAGGTGGACGTAGACCACACAATAATTATGAGGGCTGTTCTATCGCTTGACATACCTGAAAATAAACTTGTCAATTTGACAGATTTTATGCGTAAAATCTGTCAAAATCAAGTTTACCTAAGATGACATTAAATAGCGATCAAAAACCTAGAAAAATTGCTTGAGAAGGGGGGGTTTATGCCCAGCCAAAAGGGACTAAAACAAAATACTTCAGAAGGTTGTAAAGATCAAATTCGTGTGTCAGTATAACCCAGTTTATAGAAAATTACTTTTCTATTGGGTCGAACAATAAAACTGAGATTCTGAGCAGGACAACAAAATGTACCTCTAGCTCTGTCACTCTTGGAAATAATTTATAAGTGCATTTCGCTTACTCGAAAAGTTACACTGACATATCTCAGTTCTATTTGATGTTTTTTCTAGGTTTGAAACCTTGAAAATATTTAAAGAAACTAAAGTGGCAAGTCATGGTCATTTATCTCTCTTATACTTATTAAAATAAAGTTCATTTTTTCGTGGCAAGATGATATTACAGATTTTTAAAACAGGGCTAACTGACTAGATGGAACAGAAAATTGTAAACAGGGTTTTGAAAAGACTCTTCTGTATTTCAAACCCGCATGGTAAAGCGTAGCGGTCACTGATAAACAATTGAGATTTTTTTATTTATTCCTGACCGCGGCCGCTTTATATGCGTCAGAGTGCGTATAATGCATCTAAAATACATCTATTCGCGTCGACCGCGCCGAAGGACTCGAATTATGAATTCTCTGAAACTGCAACATATAGGTTGGCCACACAACCTATAAATTGTGATTTGACTCTGACAGTGTAAGTAGGGTAACCTATTCTGTTAGAGTATAACCCCTATTATTATTATTTAGAGCGGTAGAATATTAAAATATAATGTAAAATTGACTTGCAAAAGTGCTCCATTGTAGCCTATTTGAATAAATGAATTTTGAGTTTGAGTTTATATGAAATGTCATGAAACCTCGCACACTTGCCGTAGTCGAATCGTCCGAATCGGAAGAAGATTTCCTATACAAAAATTCTTTCGGCGCGGTCGATGCAGATAGATGTGCTAGCACCAATTTTCCGAACGTTACAAAAAACTCCATCTATATTGTGACCGCTTTCTCGCGCGTCTTGGTCTGTGAAGTAAGCTTTAGTTATTTTCTTTTCAAAACCCTGTACAGCAATACATAACATAAAATTGGACATTGACTTACAGTTTTAGTGATTTAACACTTTAAACTTTCATGTAAATTTTATTAATCGGGTCTTCTCGCGTAATTATTTGAATGTTACATTTACAAAATCATTATAAACCAACATTGCCGTCGAAAAATAATTACGCGAAAACCGGATTAATAAAATTAACACCAGTTTTTGTGATTTAACCATGCCCATATTTTTGTAAAATCATATTATAGTTCGAATAAAATTATTTTTAAAATTGTTACAGAAAATTAATTTCTTTATAATTAATTATTATCAAAGCCGTAGCCGTGTACATTTCACATGTTTTGTTCAATTAAATGCAATAATAATGGATACATATTGAGATTTGATTAATAAAATCATTAATTAATTGTAATAATAGACTATAATTAAAATTCTTAAATTTAATGACTCACCTTCTTTTTAATTACCATTACCTAAAACAAAAATAGTATCTAGTTTAAAAAGAATGATAATATTTAGACATAAGAGGATGTATGAGAAAACTATTTGACGACCTCTGTGGCGCGGTGGGCTAATACCCGCCTGCAACGCAGGAGGTTGCGGGTTCGATTCCCGCATGGGACACATGTTTGTGTGATCCACAGGTATTTGTTTCTGGTCTGGGTGGTTTTTCAATATCAATTATAAGTATGTATTTACAAAAGAAAAGTATATAAGTATTATATCCGTTATCCTAACCACCATAATACAAGCATTAAGTTGCTTAGTTTGGAGTTAGATGGCGCTGTGTGAAACGTCCTGAAATATTTTTTATTTTATTATTATTATTATGAGCCTACTGGATCCCACTGCAGGGCAAAGGCCTCCCTACCCTCCCTCCAACTGTCTCGGTCAAGAGCTATAGATTTCCATCCTTCCGCATGCGAGTCGATGTCATCCCGCCATCTCTTCCTAGGTCTGCCGCGTGGCCGTTTGGTAGTAGGGGCCCATTCGGTTGTTATTTTGGCCCAATGTTTATCTGGCATGCGACAGACATGTCCTGCCCAGTCCCATTTAAGAAATGCCGTTTTTTGGGTGACGTCAGCTATTTTTTATTTTACAAGCTTTATATTACTTTCACCTGTCTGTTGTCTGTCTGTCTGTCTGTAATCAAATCTTGCGAGTTTAATTTGACCCACTTCCCGGTTTCCAATTGAGCTGAAAATTTGCATGCGTGGGTAAATCGGATGACAATGCAATATTTTTATGACATCGAGCTGATCTGATGATGGAGCTGGAAGGTGGCCATAGGAACTTTGTCATAAAACAACGCAACCCCATCGAGTTTGGGCTCATTTGATTCGTCTTGACTAGTACTTTATGATGCAAGATAATAATAATTAATAAAGCTTGTTTTTAAAAAGTATTTTTAAAATTTCACTTGTTTATTTTTAACTCTGTTTAGTGGTGGAAACAGTAGTCCACGCTTCATACAAAAATCTTCAAACACCTATAACTAGTTCAGACTTTTTTTATACAAGAAGTAAGAAGACGAGCAAGACGCTCTCCTGATGGTAAGAGATAACGCTGCCCGTAATTAGTACAGTGCTACCCAGGATTTTACAAAGGTAAAATTCTGGGTGCACTGCGCCAAAACTTCTTCATTGAGAGTCATAAGATGTTCAGACCCTTAATCCCAGTAATCAACTTTTCTAAAAAAAACTTCATTTTAGATTATAAAGATTTTATTTTATTATTTATTTATTTAATTTCACTAGCTACAGTGCCCTCCTACCGAAGCACAGTAATGTTTGCACAGACTATAGAATAATACGTGATTTCTCTGAGAGGCTGAATGTTTGTGTGATAGAGCTTGTACACTCCTCCGTAGATACTGTTCTCTATCGCCTAGATGTTTTTTTTTTTTTAATGTAATAGGTGACAAACAAGCAGACGGCCCACCTGATGGTGAGTGGGTACCGTCGCCTATGGATACCTGCAATACCAGGGGTACCGCTGGTACGTTGCCTACCGACCAACACTCTATTCACTTGCCTTTTAAAGAGTCCCATGTTAAAGCTCATCGGAAATACCGCGGGCGAAAGCTCATTCCACAGTTTGCATGTGTACGGCAAGAAGGACCGAGTGAATCGCACAGTGCGAGAATGCCAAGCATCAATAATGTGTGGATGGGCTTTCGAGCGGTGACGGCTCGTGCGGTGATAAAAGCGCGAGGCTGGAATCAGGCCGAATAACTCTTCAGAACACTCCCCATTGTATAAACGGTAGAAGATACAAAGGGATCCTACGTCCCTACGAAAACTGAGCGGTTCTAGGTGTTCGGTTAGCTTGAGGTCGTCAACAATTCTGACAGCTCTACGCTGTAATGCATCAAGAGGGTCAAGCTGATACTTGGGTGCTCCATTCCAGAGATGAGAGCAGTACTCTACGTGGGGTCTGACTTGTGCTAGATAAAGAAGCAGTCTCTGTCTCGACGTAAAGTACCGCTTCGCCTTATTGAGCACTCCAAGTTTTTTGGAAGCGAGCTTGGCCTTACCTGCAATGTGACCACGGAACTGAACATTAGCAGAAATGTCGACACCCAAAATTATTAATTAATTAGTTTATAATACCTTTCGCTCGAAATGTATTTCTTTTTATTATGTACAAATAGTTGAGGTATAATCCTGTTCTTAATATGGTTAAGAAAATGTTTATTTTTAAGTGATTATACTTTGTAATGTACAATAAATAAATACGCTACAGCAGGTAATTCCACTAGTCACCGCTAGTTTTTTTTAAGTTTTCCAATACTAACCTGTAAGCGTCTCAAAGTCCCAAGTCCCCGTATTGGACCGACCATTTCTCGTAACCGACGAGACTATGCGGCGAGACTGAGGGTCGGATCCGTTTGAGGCTGTCCATGAAGTCTTGGAAGCATATCGGCCGGACTTGCGACAGGTCCAGGCATTTCACTTCTTCTGGATCCAGCTCTGAAACAGGTTTTTTTATGATAAATGGTGACAAGATGTGGAATACAAGAGACTGATGATAAGCGTCATGATTTATATTAATTATATTAGTCGGGACAGATTCTGGACCAAACTACTGGATCGAGCCGATTTTTTTAGACAGTAGGATATTTATTAAAGAATACGTGAAAAGTATTAACCCTTCGAGCGTCTCGATCGGGCCGCAACCACCCCATTCGAATTAAGGCTTCAATTTAAAAATGCCCACCACTAAACTTGGTCTTCTTTTTCCAACCACTTCAATTTAGACCCTATCTTATTATTAAATGACATACCTACATACATATAATCACGCCTGGTTCCCTTTGGGGCAGGCAGAGACCATTTCCCTTCACTTGGTACGATCCTGACAAACCTTTTTCATTTTTGAAATAACATAATCTACCATCTCTTATTGTCTGGCCACATTTCTACCATATGTAAGGTATATTAATATTCAAAGCTATATAAGAATTAGTTAACAAAATAGTAGTAGTAATTAATAACATAATCTCCCTTATTACAAGCTTTATATTACTTTCACCTGTCTGTTGTCTGTCTGTCTGTCTGTAATCAAATCTTGCAAGTTTGATTTGACCCACTTTCCGGTTTCCAATTGAGCTGAAAATTTGCATGCGTGTGTAAATCGGATGACAATGCAATATTATTATGACATGGAGCTGATCTGATGATGGAGCTGGAAGGTGGCTATAGGAACTCTGTCATTAAACAACGCAACCCCATCGAGTTTGGGCTCATTTGATTCGTCTTGACGAGTACTATTTGATGCAAGATGGTAATGATAATTAAAGCTTGTTTTTAAAAAGTATTTTTATAATTTCACTTGTTATTATTTTTCATACACTGCTCCATTTGTCGATATAGTAATTTTTGACACGGTAATAATATAGTAAAGTTTATATTAGTGACATGACCCAGCATTAACTTTGGTCCAGCGTCTTCCTCTAACCATTTAAATTTAGATCCTATCTTAGTACATTATTATTCTTCTTTTCTTATTTGGTCACAATTCTACCATAATGTTAGGTATATTAATATTCAGAGCTATATAAGAATTAGTATAGTGTGGTATAGTGACCTCGTATAGGTCCAAGCGCCGCGTCCCGACAGAGCGCCGTGAGGTCGCTGCCGGAGTACCCATCAGTAAGTGCCGCCAGCCGAGACACCTCACATTCACTGAGCGCCGAGCAAGCAGACCCGCGGGACAACACACGTCGCACCAAGTTCGCTCGGGTACGTGCGTCGGGAAGGGACACGTATACGCGCTTTGGGAATCGTCTGAAACAAAACAATACGTCGTTGTAGACATAGGTCTATGTTTTGATGATTGGACACTAATGTAAGGTCTTATTAAACCTCATCCAGTTCCTTTAATCTTTCAGTAGTGGCCTATTGGTAGCAGCCATGACGATCAGTCTGTCTGCGCTTGGTGTCGGTAGACCATCACACTATTTCTCCAGTAGACCAATAGAAACCTAATTCAACCTGCAGTATTCTTAATGACCATGAGAGTCAGTCTAGATTCTAGATGAACCGTCCTCAGAAGACCCAGTAGGCCAATAGTTACCTTAAAGCAGCCTCATCAAGCTCCTGCGGTCTATTGGTAGCAGCTATGTCAATTAGTTTACTAGCCTAGGCTGTCGGTAGACCATCAAACGTCTAAAGTAGACCAAAAGCAACCTTATTCAACTTGCAGTATTTTTAGTAACCATTATGATCAGTTTATCTGCCCGTCTCCAGTAGACCAGTAAACCAATAGGGATGTTGACACATGTTACGAATTCATATAAAGTTATGTTTTTCACATAAAAGACAGTATTTAAAAACCTACAATCACATTTTAAGGATCTATTTACAAGCCAAAATGGAATAAAATCAATTTTAATTTCAATAATTTTTACTTATTATTACGCGAATGCGAACGCCAATCTGGGCGCGTGACGTCACACCACTGGCCTGTACTTACGCTTCTTAAGCAATGTTCCTGATTTCGACACATTTTAATTATTCATAACTTAAAAACTACTGAACCGACTTTGATGCAACTTATACTGTGCCCTTAGTTCGTCAATATTTAAGCAAAAAAAGTCAATAACCAAAACAGATCTTATATTTTCAGAGAGACATTTTAGTTATTGACTTTATTTTTGGCTTAAATATTGACCAACTAAGGGCACAGTATAAGTTACATCAAAATCGGTTCAGTGGTTTTTAAGTTATGAATAATTAAAATGTGTCGAAATCAGGAGCATTGCTTAGGAAGCGTAAAAGTACAGGCCAGTGGTGTGACGGCACGCGTTGTCAGATGACTGTTCGGAACGTTTTAGCCAGAATTCAAAAAATCATTTTTATTTACGTATTTTTATATTGAAATATCATATAATTTTGCATAAAAATATGATATTCGTGTATGAAATGGGTCTATCTATCATATAAAAGCAATTCCAAAAATTAGTCAACATCCCTATTAGTACCAGTAAACCAGTTACCTTAAAGCAGCCTCATCCAGCTCCTGCGGTCTATTGGTAGCAGCTATGACGATCAGCCTATCTGCGCCGGCTGCCGGTAGACCATCAAACTGTCTCCAGTAGACCAGTATACCAATAGTTACCTTAAAGCAGCCTCATCCAGCTCCTGCGGTCTATTGGTAGCAGCTATGACGATCAGTCTATCAGCTCCTGCAGCCGGTAGACCATCAAACTGTCTCCAGTAGACCGGTATACCAATAGTTACCTTAAAGCAGCCTCATCCAGCTCCTGCGGTCTATTGGTAGCAGCTATGACGATCAGTCTATCAGCTCCTGCAGCCGGTAGACCATCAAACTGTCTCCAGTAGACCAGTATACCAATAGTTACCTTAAAGCAGCCTCATCCAGCTCCTGCGGTCTATTGGTAGCAGCCATGACGATTAGTCTATCTGCGCCGGCTGCCGGTAGACCATCAAACTGTCTCCAGTAGACCAGTATACCAATAGTTACCTTAAAGCAGCCTCATCCAGCTCCTGCGGTCTATTGGTAGCAGCTATGACGATCAGTCTATCAGCTCCTGCAGCCGGTAGACCATCAAACTGTCTCCAGTAGACCAGTATACCAATAGTTACCTTAAAGCAGCCTCATCCAGCTCTTGCGGTCTATTGGTAGCAGCCATGACGATCAGTCTATCTGCGCCGGCTGCCGGTAGACCATCAAACTGTCTCCAGTAGACCAGTATACCAATAGTTACCTTAAAGCAGCCTCATCCAGCTCCTGCGGTCTATTGGTAGCAGCTATGACGATCAGTCTATCAGCTCCTGCAGCCGGTAGACCATCAAACTGTCTCCAGTAGACCAGTATACCAATAGTTACCTTAAAGCAGCCTCATCCAGCTCCTGCGGTCTATTGGTAGCAGCTATGACGATCAGTCTATCAGCTCCTGCAGCCGGTAGACCATCAAACTGTCTCCAGTAGACCAGTATACCAATAGTTACCTTAAAGCAGCCTCATCCAGCTCCTGCGGTCTATTGGTAGCAGCTATGACGATCAGTCTATCAGCTCCTGCAGCCGGTAGACCATCAAACTGTCTCCAGTAGACCAGTATACCAATAGTTACCTTAAAGCAGCCTCATCCAGCTCCTGCGGTCTATTGGTAGCAGCTATGACGATCAGTCTATCAGCTCCTGCAGCCGGTAGACCATCAAACTGTCTCCAGTAGACCAGTATACCAATAGTTACCTTAAAGCAGCCTCATCCAGCTCCTGCGGTCTATTGGTAGCAGCTATGACGATCAGTCTATCAGCTCCTGCAGCCGGTAGACCATCAAACTGTCTCCAGTAGACCAGTATACCAATAGTTACCTTAAAGCAGCCTCATCCAGCTCCTGCGGTCTATTGGTAGCAGCCATGACGATCAGTCTATCTGCGCCGGCTGCCGGTAGACCATCAAACTCCACCAGGAATTCTGTCTTCAATCGTCTGGACGCTTCGTGCTCGCCGCTCGATCTCTCGCATAGTAACGAGTCTACCTCGTCTACGAATATTATTGAAGGCTGGAATTAAAATGTTTTTGTTAAATATTTATCTAAACGTCTGCAATCATGGAATTTGAAGCAAGAATTATGTAAAAGACCGTATGATGCTGCAGTTAATAAACTAAATGTTACTTGCTTTAAAATAGGACAGCAAGTAAAACCTTAAGGTTATCTAATCGTAAAAAGCTTCTCCTTTTTTGGAATCGATGAAAACGACGCAGACTTTTATGTCGCTTTTATTATCACTTTTTAGCGATAAGACAGCCGCTTGTACATTTATATTTTTGTCAATAATTTTCTACTTGTAATGTATTTCTTGTTGTGTGGTGTACAATAAAGCATTATCTATCTATCTATATTTTATATCATGCTTAAAAGGGCAAAGTGTAGAAATGCCCAAGTAGGAAGCTTGTTTCATATTTCAGTTTCTAGAGGTATGAGGTACTACTAACCTGTAACTCTCTAGCGACTTGGAACAGCGCCCGCACCATCTTCTCTCCTTCACCGACGTATTTGCTTGTCAATGAGGCGGCAGATATTGAGAAGAAAGTCGCAGAGCATTCCGCTGCCACGCACCGAGCCAGCAGCGTTTTACCTAAATAATAGTTAATTGTAGGTGCCGAGAAATCAAGAAGCTTTTTCAAAGCGGAGTATTAAATATGGGCAACTGCTATTTAGCAGCCACACAGCTATTTAAGTCTATTTTGAGATCGGTCTAAATATTTTATCTAGCAGCAACTTTGAGCTAGCAGAAATGGTTTTATTATGTACTAGCTGCGCCCAGCGGTTTTACCCGCTGTACTGTATGTGTTATTCCAGGGTCTAAGCTATCTCTACATCAAATTTCAGATCAAACACGTGGACCGTTTAGGCGTGAAAGAGTAACTAACATACATCCTGACATCCATACATTCTTACAAACTTTCACGTTTATAATATTTTAATAAGATGTTCAACGATTATTGGGAAACCAAATGAACCGATTAAGATTTTTATTTGTTACAGTGGGTCCCATTAATACTAATGGTATCATTCCCAGTTAGGTGGCCTCGTTTTGATTACATCGAAATCAGTCGAGCGGTTGTCAGTTTTTTATTATAAAGTTTGTAGTATGTGTGTAAAAGTACTAATTGAAAGCGAAATACGAGACGGTTTTAGTTTTTTATCTCATTTTTAAATAGGTACTTTTAATTCAAAAAATTCCATTTTAATCATTGATATGTATTCCGTTTTCGTTAAAGTACAGATAACCTTGTTGATTGAAATAAAAGTCACATAACATGCACATCATAATATACACATATATGTATAAGTACCTATATGTATGTATATACGTAACACATAAACAATTTATATGTTAATTCGATTCAAAACTGCTTTGTTATCGGCTTCCGTGGTTTTTTTCTATCCTTGTACCGTAGAAACATGTAATATATTATTGTTCATCTCAATGCCAACAATATACATATTTTTAATGCCGGAAAGATTGAGATGGGTCAACACACTCTGCTATTTTTTGCGAATACTTTTAACTGGTATAGCTGGATGAGCACTAGGGATGTTGACAAGGTTGTTTTTTTATCTATTGAGTCCGTCATCAACATTATTGGCCTCTTCACTACATGATATAAAATAATGTTGCTTCCCGTGCCTGTCTGTCCTTATGTATCTTTATATCTTTAAAACTACGTAACGGATTTTGATGGGGTTTTCATTAATAGATAGAGTGGTTCAACAGGAAGGTTTATATGTATAATACATGCGTAATATAGTAGAAGAACACTGATGAATGACACTGAGCGACGACCACTAGTACATCAACGAAAGATGATTGTGACAAGTTGTTAGTAACAGAAAGTTAACAGTGTTTCTCTACTATATTATCCATGTACATAGGCGGATTTAGGGGGGGGGGGCAGGGGGCCAAGGCCCCCCCTAGAATCATTGTAGAGTTACGAATTTTGCACATATTTCATGGTAAAGATTATAATTTTTTTCTCGGCGCTCGCAGCTAGCTGCTCGCGCACATGTTATTAAGGGTGTTTGAACTTTTAAACTGCTCAGAGCGAGCTAAACCCACACTTTTCGTAGTCAAAATTATTAAATTTTTGCCCGTCTGCACCCTGGCCCCCCCCCCAGAACCAAATCCTGGATCCGCCAATGTCCATGTATTATACATACATATAAACCTTCTTCTTGAATCACTCTATCTATTTAAAAACCTCAATAAAATCCGTTACGTAGTTTCAAAGATCTAAGCATACATAGGAACAGACAGACAAAGCGTAGAGACTTTGATTTATGCTATTGCGCTACGAAGTGCGCGCGGGTCCACTACCTAGGGTTACCTATAACAATATATCATCATCATCAGCCTGTGTTCGTCCACTGCTGGACATAGGCCTCCCCCATGGCACGCCATTCAACTCGTTCCCCCGTCTTCCTCCTCCACCCACTATAATAATATATCACTTATTATAAATTCTTTTGTCAAGTTTTCTGCGTATCTTACATCATATTTAAGTTAATTTGCCCATTTTAGGTGGGAAGTGAAAAGTGGTTAAATGATGCAGCTGTTTATGGAAACTTGACATTTTATGTAACTATGCATCGATCCCACTTAAGAGCATTTATAGTGAGGGAAGCCCGTTCAAGTTTAGGTATATTAGCTGAGCGCGACGCACACAGATGCATCACTTACGCGGGCGAGTAATACAACATGTAGTCGCTTGGAATAAAATGTCTTGATCCTATGCAATGCAAGTTATTTGTTGAAATCATTAAGTCAATATGTAGGTATTAAAGTTTTAACCCCCGACGCAAAAACGACGGAGTGTTATAAGTTTTTAACCCCCGACGCAAAAACGACGGGGTGTTATAAGTTTTTAACCCCCGACGCAAAAATTACGGGAAGTTATAAGTTTTTAACCCCCGACGCAAAAACGACGGGGTGTTATAAGTGTTTAACCCCCGACGCAAAAACGACGGGGTGTTATAAGTGTTTAACCCCCGACGCAAAAACGACGGGGTGTGATAAGTTTTTAACCCCCGATGCAAAAACGACGGATCATTCCCTTTTAGTTCCCTAGTGGATCTAGTGGGAACTTCTTTTCTCAGTAGTTCCCCTTTTTTGAAAAGGGGGGAGGGGGAGGGAAGGGGGCAGGTAGAAGAAGAGGGGGAGGGGTGAAGGGGTAGGGGGAGGGAGGGAGGTGAGGGGAAGGGGGGGAGTGAGGGGGGCAGGGGGAAGTGTGGGGAGAGGTAAAGTGGGAGGGGGAAGGGGGAAGAGGGAGGGGGAAGGGGGAGGGGGAAGAGGAAAGGGGAGTGGAAAGGGAGAGGGGAGGAGGAGGGGGAAGGGAGAGGGGGAATTGGAGGGTGAAGGGGAGGGGATGGGAGGGAATGGGAGGGGAGGGTAAGGGGATGGGAAAGGGGAGGGGTGAGGGGAATGGGGAGGGGTGAGGGAAGGGGAGGGGGATGGGGATGAAGGGGGGAATAGGAGGGATGAGGGCGGATGGGTGATGATGGGGGGGATGTGAGGGGGAGGGGAATGAGGGATGGGGGAGGGGTATGGGGGGGGCTTAACTAGTAGAATCAACGCACTATGATAAATTTAAAATTTAAGATGGCCGCCACCAAAAAACCGCTAATTACATATTTTGAAAGCGCTGCGTTGGGGGTTGTTTTAAATTTTTAATTTAATTCACTTGTTGCTATAGTAAGCTAGCTGTGCGGCGTGCGCATGTTTCTCTGTCTCTCTCTCTCTTATAGAAAGCAAGGCAGATATTTTCATTTCTATTTCGCATTGAACAGTGTGGTGTCGCGACGATTATTTTGAGTGTATACAGGTTTTTTGTAAATAATAAATCGTGTAAATTGTGGGAACTTCGTTCCATCCGGGTGTCTCTTGACACCTCTCAAGTTTTTTATTATTATACTAGCTGCGACCCGCGCTGTTACCCGCGGCACAGTTATTGCCGATAAAACTTGATTATAATAATTTTGGCCAAGTGGGGTTACGGCGTAGATTTTGGCCAAGTGTGATAACGGCGAAGATTTTTGCCAAGTGGGGTCGATGGCGAAGATAAGTACATGATAAGTACGCTGTCATGGAAGAAATGAAAGATCTTGAGGAAATCTACTTCTAACTTCAGATGACAGCTGTCAAACTTGATATGTCAATATCTCAGAAAGACTCTTCCATGACAGCGTACTTATCATGTACTTATCTTCGCCATCGACCCCACTTGGCAAAAATCTTCGCCGTTATCACACTTGGCCAAAATCTACGCCGTAACCCCACTTGGCCAAAATTATTATAATCAAGTTTTATCGGCAATAACTGTGCCGCGGGTAACAGTGCGGGTCGCAGCTAGTATAATAATAAATAGATCTCCATGTTCATGGTGTCCTGGTACTCGATGTACAAATACGAGTATTTATTTATCTTATACGTATTGTAGTAGATAGGAGAACACATACATTTTTAAAAAACTTGAGAGGTGTCAAGGGTCACCCGGATGGAACGAAGTTCCCACGATTTACACGATTTATTATTAACAAAAAATCTGTATACACTCAACAAAAATAATCGTCGCGACACCACACTGTTCAATGCGAAATAGAAATGAAAATATCTGGCTTGCTTTCTATTAGAGAGAGAGAGAGAGAGAGACAGACAGAGAAACATGCGCACGCCGCACAGCTAGCTTACTATAGCAACAAGTGTATTAAATTAAAAATAAAAAAAAAACCTCAACGCAGCGCTTTCAAAATATGTAACCCTCTCCCTTCTCCTCCTCCCCCCTCATCCCTCCCCCTGCCTTCTCCCCCTTCCACCTCCCCTTCCCCCTCCCCTTCCCCCTCCCCTTCCCCCTCCCCTCCCCCTCCCCTTCCCCCTCCCCCTTCCTTCTCACCCACCCCTCCCTTCTCCCCCTCCCCTTCCCCCTCCACTTCCCCCTTCGCCCCTCCCCTTCCCCCAACCCTTCCACCTCCACTTCCCCCTTCGCCCCTCCCCCTCCCTTTCCCCCCTTCCCTCTCCTTACCCCTTCCCCCTCCACTTTCCCCCTCCCCCTCCCTTCTCCCCCTCCCTTCTCCCCCTTTCCCTCCCCTCCACCCTTCCCCTCCCCCTCATAACGCGCGATAAGGAACTTCGTTCCAAAAAGGGGGAACTACTGAGAAGTGATCATTCCCACTAGATCCCCTTTTCAAAAAAGGGGAACTACTGAGAAAAAAGTTCCTACTAGATCCACTAGGGAACTAAAAGGGGAACTAGTGGGAATGATCCAAACGACGGGGTGTTATAAGTTTTTAACCCCCGACGCAAAAACGACGGGTGTTATAAGTGTTTAACCCCCGACGCAAAAACGACGGGGTGTTATAAGTGTTTAACCCCCGACGCAAAAATGACGGGGGTTATAAGTTTTTAACCCCCGACGCAAAAACGACGGGGTGTAATAAGTTTTTAACCCCCGACGCAAAAACGACGTGGTGTTATAAGTGTTTAACCCCCGACGCAAAAACGACGGGGTGTTATAAGTTTGACGTGTCTGTCTGTCTGTCTCTGTGTCTAGGTTATTATATAGTATCAAAGTACTCGTCAATATGACTCAAATGAGCCCAAACTCGATGTAATTGCGTCGTTTAATTACGGAATTCCTATGTCCACCTTTCAGCTCCATCATCAGATCAGCTCCATATCATAATAATATTGCATTGTCATCCGATTCAAATATAAATGCAAAATTTCAGCTCAATCAGAATCCGGGAAGTGGATCAAATTGAACTTGCAAGATTTGATTATAGACAGACAGACAACAGACAGATGTAAGTAAAACAAGTGAAATTTTAAATAAAACTTTTTAAAAACAAGCTTTTATTATTATTACTCCCCAGCATCATAAAGTACTTGTCAAGGCGAATCGTTTGAGCCCAAACTCGATGGGGTTGCGTCATTAATTACGGAGATCCTATGGCCATCTTCCAGTTCCATCATCAGATCAGCTCCATGTCAAAATATTGCATTGTCATTCGATTTATACATGCATACAAAATTTCAGCTTAATCGGACACCGGGAAGTGGGTCAAATTAAAGTTGCAAAATTTGATTACAGACAGACAGACGGACAGACAGACAACAGACAGGTGAAAGTAAATAAAAGCTTGTAATAAAACGGACTTTAATATCAACAAACACTATAGTACTATAACATTATGTGACCAAAAAAAAAATTCCGTTATTATTATATAGAGTATCAATTTTTGCGGTCCAACTATAATCGCACTATATGTGTGGGTTAGCGACGAGAATAATTTGGAGCGCGGAGCGACACGTCCACTCTCTGAGAGGCCTTTGGGCCGAGTGAACCGAGAACCGACGCGGGCCTCGTTTTATAGTGATTTTGAAAAATTCGGCAAAAATATAAATATTACATTTTAAGTAAATTTAAAAATACGATTGGATCAAAAAATGTTATTATTTAATGGTAAGTAATTATTTTGAGTAAATATAAAAGAGTCATGTATAAAAAAAATGTTTTGTAAACAGTAATTTCGTGATAATTTCACATCTTTATGATTTTATTTTAATAAGAAATACCTATAATTCAAACTTTTCCTTAATAAATATACTAGTTTAGGATCTTTCCAGTAATAGTAATTTTTTAGATTCTAATAAAGACATGTATATTTGGATATACCCATGTCCAAACATTGCTTCAGAAGTAAATCTATAAAACCTTTATCCATTTACCTTGACGTAATTTAAAAACGGTCAAAACTAAAAAGATTTTTCTGTAGAAATTGATTAGATTACAAGTTCTTTTAAAAGTTGTGAGTAAAAGTACCGTTCTAAAATAAGTATTTTCAAAATAATCCATGTTTGAACATCACAGATTTGCGCTTGGGTCAACTAAACGCTCTTAATAATGAAGATGTTGATGACCAATAACCGAAATTTAGCTTTATCGGTCTAGCTGTATAAAAACTTAGATATTTTATTCTTGAAATAATATAGGTTTTCCATTTATTATGTACTAGCTGTGCTCATCAATAATAATAATAATAATCAATAATCATTTTATTGGTATAATAAATTATACAGGTCATGAACAAAATAATAACAATTATTCCTCTGACAATGTCAAATACATGCTTGAAATATAGGATACATCTATATTATTATTGTAAATTATATTTATTTTTAATAAACACTTTTATTGCTCTCAATAAATTCATTAAAGCTATAGAATCGATTTTATTCGTTAAAAAGTGCCGCTACCGTTATACCAAATTTTACTTTATTTTTATACCATTAGTAGGACTAGTAAATAGATTGTGCGGACTAGTAAATAGTGCCCTTGTGAAGTAGACCTTTTTCAGCGGATACGTTGTAATGACTATTTCTGTGCCAATTTTCAACTTAATCCACTCAGCTGTGTGTTGCTAGATCAATCGGTCGTGTTTTCTTTTTAAGTAATTAAAATATTACAAGAAGTAGGATATTAAAGGATATTAAGTGAACTTTTCCTAAAATCCTTAATATTTCTATGTAAAATGAATAAAATATTCTCACCATTTCCAGGGGGTCCAAAAAGCAGTAGCCCCTTGGCTGGGGATCGCAGACCAGTAAAAAGCTCTGGCCTTAGCGATGGTAGCACCACCATTTCTTGTAACGCTTGCTTTGCTGCCTGAAATAATAACAACTCTTCAAACTGGGCGAACATTATGACATATTGGTCATAAATCGCAGCAATTGAGCTAGGTAGGTATTCACTTAGTTCAAATGTGATAAGCCCGTCCTGCTATGCGTTTTTTTTTAAACTTTGAATCGTTTTAATTTGTCACAGACGTTTGACAGTACACATTATATTGAAAGGCTTATGTTGCCTCAAAACATAAGAACTCTTCGAGGTGTCTGGACGCCTGGTACTTTTGTTTCTAAACTTTATCCATATTGTAGTAATGTCATCATCATGTTTTTATTAAACGACGCAATATGTACTTTAAAGGATCTCTAAAAAAAACTAGTTGTTATGTGAATCATTCACGCTACATATAGCTTCAAATCACGAGTTTTCGATTCGATTTGGATAAATAGGTGTCAAGGCAGCTGAGGTCAGTAGTCTCAAGGTAATCTCGTTATGACAAACGATGCAAAATGTTATCCATAAAAATAACATTTTTAATATGCATGTATATTACCTATATTTAAATAATTTGTTCTAAATGTGGGAGTGTCTAAGTCGCAGAATCGATTAGTCATAGACAATGGTGCTGGATTTATTTTCTAAATTGCTTTTCGTTTTATATTTGTTTTTTTTTTTTCAACACTTTTGCAATTACATACATTATCCATGGCAATTCGCGTATATCTAACCAAATCGGGATCGAACTAGACAATACAAAACTGAGAACCTCTAAGCTGACCTCAAAATTCGATTTAGGACTGGGATATGGATGTCACAAAGATTTGTTCAGTTCAGCTTAGCTTGATTTTATTCTTTTGTCTAGCAATATGACAATAAATATGATTAATCTCCATCTTTCCTGGAAAGAGAGAATAAGAAGCTTAAAGAGCAACTTACATCTTGTCCCGCGATGTCCTCCCAGTTAACCTTCGGCCCACCTTCCACGATCTCGTCCAGTATAAGTTGCACCAGCTTCGGATCGACTCCTCGCACGGTGAGCGCCGGCTGCGGAGTTCTACTCCTGGTGGGCGTCCCGCGTTGGGACCCGCCGCCCACCGCCCGCCGGACCGGCGACCCATTGACAGGCACCTGGTATGCGCTCTGATCGTGAGCGGTCGGTGGATAATGATGATGTTAGTGAGGTGATGCTCAAAAGCTTGTTAAACTAAAAGGATTAGCTTTTTTAAACTGGTATGACTATAAAATGAGGGTTTCGGAAATAAAAGCCACCAGGAGGCAGCACTGCCTGTGACGACAGGTCCAAACCCGTAGGTACTAAAATCATAGATAGAGTCCTCCAGTCAAAGTGGCGCCAACTGGTGGCATACATTTTAGAGAAAACCCTCATTGCAGGCTTGTGTAGGACTTTCGCTCGAGTGCAGACCACGGACTAGCAAACGCAGCGTAGGACGCCCACCCACAAAGAAGACAGACACCCTTGTAAAGGTTGCCGGGAGACGCTGGATGCAGGTCGCTTCCAACCGATACATATAGAAGGCCAAAGGGAAGGTCTATATTCAGCAGTGGACGTCCTATGGCTGAAATGATGATGTACGACTGTCTGTTTTATGGCAATGACCAATGACAATGATGTCTATGGTTTAAGCACACGTATTTGCGATGATGGTTAAAATTTTAGTTGGTTTAGACTTTAGACTAATTAGAAATGATTTGGCAAGTCTTTGTTAGTCTAAGATGCGCAACATTCAAGCGTAGAAAATAATAGCGACACACGACACATGAATTCAACTAATGTGTATCTATCTTTATTTATTCAGCAAGAACAATGTGAGCCATCTTGCATAATAGGTTGCCGAATCACTTGACATCAGGCTGAAGAGTCTACCGGACAAGCGTGGTCAGCGGTGGCGGCCTACCACTAACTTTGATTAATAATGCTGACCGCTACCGCTAGTCTTGGAGACGCTTCAGTATATCTCATACAGAGGATCATAACAAATCTAAAAAGTTCTTACCGATAACTGTCGTTTAACCGCCGGCGGCGTAGACGCAGGTTTCACAGGATACCTGCTGTAGCTCCCGTTGGAACTGTTTGGTTGTGAGGCGGACCTGCCCATGGATCGAGGCAAGGTTTGTGACTTCATGAGGGGACCGCCGCCGGAGGGCACTCGGCGGCCCGGCGTTGTTAGCTTACGGCCTGCGACTGGAATTTTGGACACTAGTTTTAGGAGCATAAAGTTCATTTTCGAAGAAAGTAAGTAGGACACATACATCGCTCAAGACCGACACCGTTTTGAGACTACTATGGTGTGTGCTGTGCAGGCATGAAGACATAGCTATAACCACTCACCATCAAGCGGGCTAACATACAAAAATTACCAGTGGAACAATAAGATATATTTTAAGCCGAAGAACTTACAATAAAATGCCAAATAAGTAGTTTTTATATTTTCATAAAATTTAAAATTATTTGTTTTTTTTTTACTACGATTACCTATACTTTTTGTTGCATGTTTCTTGAACAAGGAAGTGAACTACGTTGGAAGAACTAAATAATTACTTGGGTAAAGTATTATTTTTTTACGAATGTTTCACATTTTATTTATACAGAAGGTATTTATTTACATCAGATTTCTACACAAAGTTTCGCCGTAATAGTAGGGCAATTTACTATGTGATTTGAGCTTATATAGTCCCACATTTTTGGCATTATTATTATAGCTTACAATAAGGTTACCTGTGAGTGACCTAAATAACCTTACATTAGGCAGTATTAGGCACAAACTACACACAACTAGATCCAAACTAAGAACGACCTTCACCCTTCTGTTTAATCGATATATTTTAATAACATTTAGTATGTGTACCTTTGAGAGTATCTTTACTAAAAAAGTCCAGCAGGACTAAAATACGCAAGACTATATATCTAATAACATTTTTCGCGTGAATGTACTCAAATTTTAAGTTGGCAGGTTTATACCTGCCAACCTACTTGCACACATATAAGTTACTATAATATAAAAATCATAACTTATCCAGGATTTTTAGCCAACCCACCGTGTATGTATGTTATCCTATCAAAAACATAAATGTGAAATTAGAGCCAAGTTCAATATTACGATATATGTATTATGTAGGTACCTATGCGTTAGTTGTATGTTGACTTCAAAGACAAAAGAAGGGAGATCTAAATGGGTGCCAAGTTCAATGTTTAGTCCTGAAATATATATTTATAACATAAAATATTATATTACAACTTAAAATATTATTTCTTCTTATAACTTAAGATAAATATGTTATTGCCTGAGATCTGATTTGGCTAGTTCTCATATACGACATATTATTAAGTAGATACCTGCATGCAAAAACAGTCACGAAAGAGCCCTATGTTCCACGGCGGCTAGTTTTATAGACAGTTTTAGAAGGCAAGTTAATTATAATATTTCGCATAATACAATATGAGAACAAGCCAAGTCAGATCTCAAGCAATAACATATTTATCTTAAGTTATAAGAAGAAATAATATTTTAAGTTGTAATATAATATTTTATGTTATAAATCTGGGGGCACGGTAGTGCCCCCGCCAAGTCGAGCGCGAAGCAAGCACTGCCGTACCATCTTTACAGGAACCATTTCGTCGCATTTTCAGGCCCCTATTTGAGAACCTCTGGATAAGACCAGAACACAGAAATTTTCGTCATCCAGTAAGCTATAATTACATACTTAAAATCCAAAATTTCAAGTCTGTAGGTCATTAAGTTCCGAAGTTAAGCGAAAGCAAAGTTTCGCATTTTCGACACTCACTCACTCATGATCATCAAAATAGAACTAGTACTTCCCATAAACTCAGAGAGCTGAAATTTGGTATATACTTAGAATTTATTGTATAAGCCATAGGAAAACTAAAAAAACATGCAATTTCGGTCTCGTTTTCGAGATAATTTATCTGCATAAATAACTTTGTAATCTCATATAAATGTATAGGATTACAAAGTTACATTTGCAGTCAATGGTTAAAATTGTGTAATATCCAACTTATTAATCCATACATATAATAAGAATGGAAATTTCTCCCCATTCATTGTGATCCTTTACTAAGGTAAACTGTGAAAATACGCATATGAACAAAACGACGCGAAAAAGTCGCTTGCGCGATCTAATTCGTAAAACATTTTGACAATTTTTCCTAGGGAAACGTAAAATAAAATAATAAAATAAATAATAATCATTTATATCAGACACATCGCCCCTAATTTACATCAAAAATTCGAAATAAAAGTAATAGAATATAAAGTAAATTCAATTCAAAAAAAAATAGTGCCAAAAACGCTACAGACGCCATCTATCGGTGTTCCTGTAAACTTGTGGTTGACCTTTAGTTTAATTTGGGCTAAATTTGTAAATAGTTTGTGTCACTGGTGTGGTTAAACAACACCACCGATTTGAATAAAATTTTCACTAATACGTTGCAGTTTTCTCTACTTGAACCTTAGTCTTGGTTTTAGTCAAATCGGTTCATAAATAAAAGAGTTATATCAATCTAAACATTCGCATATAAAATGCTAATAAACAAGAAAGGTAGTCATAGGAACCGCGTAATCAAAAGACAAAACCTCATCGAGTTTGGGCTCATTTGATTCGTCTTGACGAGTACTTTGATACTATATAGTAACCAGGGTCCGAAACGGAGCTGGAAGGTGGCCATAGGAACTCCGTGATTAAAAGAAAAAACCCCATCGAGTTTGGGCTCATTTGATTCGTCTTGACGAGTACTTTGATGCTATATAGTAGCCAAACAAATTAGAATTTATTTAAATTAGTAAATGTAACTTATTTCTCAAATGAATCAGCGCCAGCGGAACATAATCTAATGTGCGCATGATGCGTGTAAATATCAGTAATAAATATCTTTTTGCTGCTTATTTTTAATTTCTAAAACATGTAAAATCATCTGAAGATAAATAGAAAAATTCATTTACAGTTCATTGTAAAAGTAAATTATTTTTCATACAAGCTAGCGCCACGGAAAATAATGGAACTAATGTCCTAAGAAAAAGAAATATCGTTTATTCTGCAAACAGTTTTAGAAAAGAAGTCCCGCGTAACCTAGCGGAACTAAATAATAGATTTATAATTACTGTGAATACTTCATTTATTATATATTTTTTATTTGTTAGATTAATTAAATATTATGTACCTATTTAATTGAGAAATTAAATATGAGAAATTATGAATTGTTAAAAATCTGTAGATATTTTAACTTAAAATCACGCGATTGTGGCGCTCCATCTAGGGGGATCTTTTGTAAAAATCACTGGTTATCCGGAGACACACAGACATAAAATCTGTTCACACCCATTTAGGCATACATCCAGACACAAACTGTCACGTTTATAATGTTAGTAAAATTTTGCAATGATTAATAAAGAACCTTTTATCTGTGTTATAGATAATCATAGGCGGATTTAGGGAGGGGGGGCAAGGGGCCAAGCCGCCCCCCCCCCCCGAGCAAGCTGCTCATTAAGCAAGCTGCTCATTAAGCAAGCTGCTCGCGCACATATTATAAAGGATGTTTAAGCTTTAGGGGGGGGGGGCAGGGGGCCAAGGTACCCCCAGAAGCATTGTAGAGTTACGAATTTCGCACATATTTCTGAAATAATTTTTTTTTTTCGGCGCTCGCAGCTAGCTGCTCGCGCACTTATTGTAATGGATGTTTAAACTTCCTAACCGCTCAGAGCGAGCTAAACATACACTTTTCGTAATAAAAATTATAATATTTTTGCCCGTCTGCACCTTGCCCCCCCCCCCCCCCCCCCCCCCAAACCAAATCCTGGATCCGCCTATGATTTTAGGTATACACCTCAGTGGTAGAGTCCTTCTCACGAATGAGGTCCCGCGGAATTTTGCGGAACTAAATTACATTTTTAGGGTTCCGTACCTCAAAAGGAAAAAACGGAACCCTTATAGGATCACTTTGTTGTCCGTCCGTCTGTCTGTCTGTCTGTCTGTCTGTCTGTCTGTCTGTCTGTCAAGACCCTTTTTCTCAGGAACGCGTGGAGGTAACAAGCTGAAATTTATAGGAAATACTAAGGTCCATTGCTTCTTAGAGCTGTGAAAATTTCAAACTTCTAGACCAACGCAATAAAAAGATATAGTCGAATATGTCGCAAATATCAGCAATTTTTCGACATTACCAAATAAATCAAAACCTACGGGGCACTTCCCGTAAACTCAGAATCTTGAAATTTGGCACGAAGTAACTACTTAGAGCACAGATAAAGGAAAAATTGCGAAAACCATAAATTTTTATTTGCATCATATGAAAAAAATATTTTGAATAATTTTATACCTACTACCCTTTTTCTCATGAACGCGTAAACGTATTAAATTGAAATTCATATCAAATACTAAAGTCTATAATACCTTTAAACTGTAATAAAATCAAACCTCTATGTCAACGCATTCAAAAGAAACAGCAATTTTAGCCGCAATTTTAAACTCGCAACTACTCTCAAAAAATCAAAACCTACAGGGTACTTCCCGTCATTTTAGAATCTTGAAATTTGGCACAAAGCAACTCCTTAGAGCACAGATAAAGGAAAAATTGCGAAAATTGTACATTTTTAGTTATATCATAAAAAAAAATATTTTTAATAATTTCATACTTACTACCTTATTTCTCATGAACACGTGCAGGTATTAAACTGAAATTCATATCAAATACTAAGGTCTGTTATACCTTTAAAATGTAATAAAATCAAACCTCTATCTCAACGCATTCAAAAGAAACAGCAATTTTAGCCGTATTTTTTAACTCGCGACTACTCTCAAAGAAATCAAAACCTACAGGGTACTTGCCGTTAACTCAGAATCTTGAAATTTGGTACGTAGCAACGTCTTAAATCACAGGCACAGGAAAAATTGCGAAAACTGTAAATTTTTAGTTACATCATATAAAAAAAGATTTTTAATAATTTTGTATTTACTATCCCTTTCCTCAAGAACGCGTACAGGTATTAAATTGAAATTCATACCAAATACTCAGCTCTATAATAACTTTTAGCTGTAAAAAAAACAAACATCTATGTCAACGCAATCAAAAGAAGCAGTAATTTTAGCCGCATATTTTCAAACACGCAAGTTCTCGCAAGGGAATCAAAACCCACAGTATACCTATATAATATTATACCCACTTTTCCTTAGGGTTCCGGAGAAACCCGTAGGTTTGTACGGAACCCTCGGTGCTCGAGTCCTACTCGTACTTGACCGGTTTTTTCGATAAATTCTGGACTTCATGCCATAAATAATTTTTCACCACTCTCGCACGAAAATAGTGTCTTTGGTCATCGATTTCAGTGAGCAAAAGCCGTTTTTGCTCTCTAGAGAGTAGAGAGGCAAAGTGATTTGAATTTCGAACACAATTTTATTGGCTATGAAAAAGTTGGTGTGTTCTGAAACTTATTTGTGTACAATTTTTATTTAACTGAGATGCACATAATTTTTAATGTTATTTATTGAATTTTAACTTTATAAATTGTATTTTTTCAATAATATTTTAAATAAAATACTATTATAGAATAATAAGTCGTAAGTGAGTTTTTTTTTTTTTTAAATATTATTACAATTTGTTTTTCATAAATATGTCACACACACAAATTTCGAACGCAACTCTTTTAATAAAAATAAAAAAATACAAAATGGCGGGATGTAGAAGTTTAGAGTTTACAGTCAAATGGAGAATGCGTTGTGACGTCATCGATAAATGCCATCTTTGTCTCTCTCTTTTGTATGAGGTAAGTGAGATGGCACTTATAGTTATCATTTTTCTTGCGACAGTGGTGTTCACAACACATTTTCCATTTGGTTCTAAACCTCTTGGTAAAGATTCAACTAAATATTTTCAACTTAAGTTGTAAACTTTTGCAAATTTCTATTTGTGATCTAATAGTCTGTTTAATTACAAAGAAATGAGTGACCCCAGTGATGAAGGTAGTTGTCTTACGCCAAAAAAGTTGAAAGAACAAGTTTCGAATGCCGAGTTCAGCTATTTGCCTGAAAAATCTAAAGTGAAATATGTAAAGGCGTACGAATCCTTCAATAATTGGCGCCTCTCAAAAAATGCAAAAACATATTCCGAGACCGTGATACTATCATATTTCATGGAACTATATAAAACAAGAAAATCCAGTACATTATGGAGCATTTTTTCTATGATAAAAGCTGTCTTGAAAACGAAACGTGACCTTGAAATAGAAAAATTTCTGAATGAAGCACCAGACAGTAAATACCTCGCTTTAAAAGTAAGTAAATTGATACAAAAGCTAATTTATTTCAAAGAAAACCTATCTAACTGTACCTATCTAAAAATAAGTAAACTAAATTATTGTTATTTTTTACAGGTTGTATTAATTATTGGCATAAATGGTGCGTGCCGCTCAAATGAATTGTTGAATCTTAAGGTAAACGACGTTGAAAAGCATTCGGACAAATTAATATTAGTAAAATTATTGAATACAAAGACTAAAATCGACAGATGACAGATCATTCGTCATTAGTGAAGAATATGTGAATGTGGTGGACAAGTATATGGCATTACGACCCGCTAATACAAAAACTTCAAGATTTTTCTTACATTATGATAATGGAAAAAGTAAAAAAACAGCCCATAGGCATCAATAAAATCGGTGATATGCCAAAAACGATTGCTAAATTTCTTCAGCTTCCGGACTCCCATCTTTATGTATCTTTTGGGCATTGCCTGAGGCGGACGTCAGCAACACTCTTAGCTGACTCAGGCGCTGATATTACAGTTCTTAAACGCCATGGTGGCTAGAAGTGTAACAAGATTGCAGAAGGATACATCGAAGATTCTAAAGTTATTTAATATGCTAACTTTTAAAATTTGCGATAGTGGCGCCCCGCAAAAAGAACTCCTTTTGTGAAAAGCACTCTACCTATCAGTCACAGTTCCCGATTGAGCAGAAATTTTGCATACCGGGAATCGGATGACAATGCAATAATTTTATGACATGGAAGTGATCTGAAGTCTGATGATGGAGCTGAAAGGTGAAATTTGATAGATATATTATAATAAATAGTTTGAGTACGTAGGTATATGATAGTTTCATTTCAGAAAATTTCATTTTAGTTTTTTTTATACAACGATGTAAGAAGATGAGCAAGATGCTCTCCTGATGGTAAGAGATAACGCTGGGATTTAACGAAGGTTAAATTCTGGGTGCACTGCTGAGTCATAAAATGTTAAGATTCTTCAGCCCAGTAATTTCACTAGCCACAGTGCCCTCCTACCGAAGCACAGTAATGTCTGCACATCACTGTTCAGGCGGCAGAATAACTGACACTGTTGGGGTACTAGCCGATCTCCTGCAGAGGAAGTCTACCCACGGTAAAGAGATCACCATTAAATGACGCGGAAAAAAGTCAAGAGTAACTGTACGGAATCAAGCTGTTATTATTCCGTATTTTTATTAGTTTTTCTGATTTAAATGATAATTTGATATATTTTTGTTTACTGTATTTAATCTTGATGTACTATATGTGTAAGTGGTAATTTATTGCCGTTCTAATTTGTACTGTGGTATAGGTATAACGATAGTTCTGGGACTTATCCCAGGACGTCTCTGAAATCTAAGTATTATTCACAAAAAATGTTTCATAATATTATTTACTAGCTTATGCTCGCGGCTTTGCCCGCACGGCAAAATCCTTTCTTAGCAGTGGTCTACGTCATGAAACCTTTCTATGTTCCAAATTTCAACCCAATCCATCTAGCGGTTGAGGCTGTACGTTATACAGATACATCAGTCACTAGCTTATTCTCATGGCTTTGCCCGCATGGACGGGTTACGTTTCATAATACCTACGGTCGTTTCAACTACGGTCGATATAACTACGGTCGATTCGCATAAGTTCATTTCACATATTGGACGACTCGCTTACAGTGCAACTCGCCTGCGGTTGATTAAACTATGGGCATGTGAACTAATGGGCGATTCGGCCAATGTTCATTTGATGTATTGGTTAATTCAACTATGGACGACTCACCTACGGTTTATAAATTCTTTGCTACGCGTGTTTTTAGTACAGTATTCAGGGCAAACCGAAATCTGTTGGTTAGGTTAGGTTTGAACAGTGACCACAATGCGCGAGCCGAGCGAGCGAAGCGAGCGTGCCGCGGCAGCGGCCGGCGAAGCGCCAGATATTTTTCTTATTACTGAATTATTTATCCTGTGTCATGGCATCTTCAGGCATTTTGGCATCTTCTTTCATCTACCTCATCATGGCAAAGTGGCATAATAAAAACAACACGTTTCTGAATTCTGTACTATAAACAAGTATTTTTTAGCTGTCATACCTGACTAGCAGCCGGAAACGTGGTCTAAAAATACGTGAAAGGTCCGTTAGTTCGGTCAAAAATAGGCAAATCGTCCAATAGTTTAATCAACCATAGCTCAATCGACCGTAGCTGAGTTAACCGTAGGCGAATCGTCCAATATTGATTTCAACCAATAGTTATTATGAACGTAGGCGAAACGTCCAATAGACATTTTGAATAGTAGGTGATTCGATCGTAGTTACATATTGGCAAGGTTTGCCAGCCTTTACTAATTCTACGCCCATTAAGTCGCAGAAAACCCGTAAATTGAATCCCTCTTTTCCGTGGAATTGGAAATCGAATTAAATGGTCTGTATCAAATTCATTAATATATGAATAATTTACTGTCACGCGCTACGAAGTGCGCGCGGGTCAGCTAGTTCAAAATATATTTAAGGCATAGTATATGTATATGTGAGTGTGTATATGTGTCGTAAATCGTCAGTTATGATCAGGCGATATCTAGCGTGGCCAACTAAAATAAGAGCCCAACCAAACTATTAGAAGAGATCGACATACCGCCTTTACTACAAGCTTTTATTTACTTTCACCTGTCGGTCTGTCTGTCTGTAATTAAATCTTGCAAGTTTAATTAGGCCCACTTCCCGGTATAATATTATGATGCATTGGACTAAGAGTGAACGCACACGTATCTAGATGGCGCTGACTGTATTTTAAAACGCGCTTACGGTTTGTATTTCTGATAACCTTATAATATAGCGTTTCTACAAAAATAAGTGAAATCCCACCAAAAACATTCTGTAAAAAACTAGCCAAGTCTCGATGGAGCTGCTTGTTTATCTCTAAAAAGTAATGAAATCTAGACAAAGTCGTGCCAAGTATAAGGTTCCTTACTGCGATTTCTTTATTATTATAGTTAATGTTGTGTGACTTGGCCGTTGAAGGGTACACAAGGGTATTATACCAGGTGCTCCATGACACTATTGCACCAATCTGTCCGCTACCCATTCACGATAGAAAATTTCCACTTGGAAAACGTTGATTGGATAACCAGTTAATTGTAGGCTTGATAAAGCTGCGTATTTCAATAATACTTATGTTTAGGCGATCCAAGTGTCATGGAGCATCTGGTTTTGTACCCTTGTGTACCCTTCAACGGCCAAGTCACACAACATTAACTATAATAATAAAGAAATCGCAGTAAGGAACCTTATACTTGGCACGACTTTGTCTAGATTTCATTACTTTTTAGAGATAAACAAGCAGCTCCATCGAGACTTGGCTAGTTTTTTACAGAATGTTTTTGGTGGGATATATATTTCAGGACTAAACATTGAACTTGGCACCCATTTAGATCTCCCTTCTTTTGTCTTTGAAGTCAACATACAACTAACGCATAGGTACCTACATAATACATATATCGTAATATTGAACTTGGCTCTAATTTCACATTTATGTTTTTGATAGGATATCATTACTTTTTGTACAGAATTTAATAGTAGGTAGGTACTTATCCATAATTTAATGATGTATACCTAATGCGCTGGCGTGGTCCGAAATACCTATCATTTAATTGTATGTAAGTATACTAAAACTGATAAGAGTAAGGTTAAATAAAATAAAGGTGGTATAATACCTACTCCATTCGTTATAATATTATTCTCACGTGAAGCTCTTAAAATCCACATGTAATAAATAACTGAGCCAATACCAGACGCATATCAGAAATGAAGTAGTCATAGTAAGCCCTATCATATAGATTAATTATCAAGCCCTTTGGCCTACTAGAACTTAATTTATATTTATTTGATTTTAATTATTTCCGGTGCACCGGCCATGGGACTGTCGCTCTACTCTCCGCTGACGAGAGAGGATCGAGGTGGAATAGAATAGGTATTAGGTATCTACTCCTTATCGTGACTCATAAACAATATAACACAAGTATCTACTTAAAATTACCATACCATTATTATCAGTCATAGAGGTAGTTTGTACTTATAGTAGGTAACATGTGATTTTTTTAACAAGCATTTATTATTACTATCTTTAGCACCAAGGTACTCATCAAGACGAATCAAACGAGCTCAAACTCGATGGGGTTGCGTCGCTTAATTATGGAGTTCCTATGGCCACCTTCCAGCTCCATCATCAGACCCTAATTACTATATAGTATCAAAGTACTCGTCAAGACAAATCAAATAAGCCCAAACTCGATGGGGTTGCGTCATATAATTACGGAGTCCCTATGGCCACCTTCCAGCTCCATCGTCAGATCACCTCCATGTCACAATAATATTGCATTGTCATCCAATTTGTACATGCATGCCAAATTTCAGCTTAATCGGAAACCGGAAGGTGGATCATATTTAATTTGCAAGTTAATTACCATACTTTAAAATTAACAATTTTTATTAAATCTAAAAATATTATTAAATCATTAAAATTTACTAGTTTCTGATTTTTTCCTTTGTTACTATGACTTTGCCTATCGGGATGCCAAATTTCAACTTTCTAGGTCATCTGGAACTGGGATATTACTTTTGATCTATCCCTCAGTATGTATTAACTTCACCGATTACTGGATGTTTATATCTAAATAACCATTTGAGCTGTGTTATTGGAATTTGGATCAGAGATATAGTTCGTATATTTAAGTATATGTGCCAAATTTGACTTGTCTATGTGTAATAGTTTTTGTATAACGAGGGTGCAAAAAGTCGTCAAAACGCGCTTTGGACGGTTCGTGTAATATAACACACGGCGCGGTCGCCAGTTCCTTTGCTTGAACTTGGCTTGACTCGCTGCCGCGTGTCTAGATATTTCTAACAAATAAAATATGAAAAAAAAATTAACAATACGGCGGTGAACGTCTTTCTTAGTTAAAATCTTAGACCAAACGTGAAAGCTATTTAAAAAGCGTTAGTTATAAAGCAAATGATATTGAATAAACTAATATTAATGTTCACAATATAATGCTGACAACTGATAAATTACGATCTATTCCGATTGAAATGAACGGATATTATAAACTTTCTTTTATAAATAGAGTTATAGAAAGTGACTAATAAAAAATGCCTGGCTCATAGGAAATAACAAATACCGTGTTTTCACTCTCTACAATGTCCTTTACGTTATTTCAGGTTTTAACCATCACAATTTGGATATTATGTACATTTAAACTTTTTTACAAGCTTTATATTACTTTCACCTGTCTGTTGTCTGTCTGTCTGTCTGTAATCAAATCTTGCAAGTTTGATTTGACCCACTTCCCGGTTTCCAATTGAGCTGAAAATTTGCATGCGTGTGTAAATCGGATGACAATGCAATATTATTATGACATGGAGCAGATCTGATGATGGAGCTGGAAGGTGGCTATAGGAACTCTGTCATTAAACAACGCAACCCCATCGAGTTTGGGCTCATTTGATTCGTCTTGACGAGTACTATATGATGCAAGATGGTAATGATAATTAAAGCTTGTTTTTAAAAAGTATTTTTAAAATTTCACTTGTTTTTAGTAGTTTATGTGTGAAGCGGTAACAAACATCCTATATTCGCATTTATAATCACGTATTATTGTTGGAAATTAAATAAATAGGTTTCTTTTAAAATGCTCAAAGTAAATTAATAGCATCCAGCATGTTGGTACCAGGCGCACATAAAACTAAGAAGTTATTTTAAAATTCGTTTGAAGAAGAATAGGCACGATGAACTCTCCACTTAAAAATTAACAAGACAGTTCATGGAATCAGCCATCGACCTCATTTGCCCATTTGCCAATTGTTACATGATTCATTTTACACGAGTTTTTACGCCTACATCCATTTTTATCCACGATTAAAGTCAACACTTGCCCAATGTAGCCTTAGGTGGCAATTACACAATACTGTGCCTACATGAATGGGAGATAGAGCGAAGGCTACGTTTGCGCATACAATTGAATGAAACTCTATAGTGAACTTGTAAACCCGCGCACACTTCGTCGCGCTTAATAGAAAAAAAAAGTGAAATTAAAAAAAAAAACTTTTTAAAAACAAGCTTTTATTATTATTACCATCTTGCATCATAAAGTACTTGTCAAGACGAATCAAATGAGCCCAAACTCGGTGGGGTTGCGTTGTTTTATGACGGAGTTCCTATGGCCACCTTCCAGCTCCATCATCAGATCAGCTCGATGTCATAAAAATATTGCATTGTCATCCGATTTACACACGCATGCAAATTTTCAGCTCAATTGGAAACCGAGAAGTGGGTCAAATTAAACTTGCAAGATTTGATTACAGACAGACAACAGACAGGTGAAAGTAATTAAAAGCTTGTAATTATTAGTGTTTCTCTGCTATATTATACATGAAATAAACATAAGTTTAAATCCTTCTCTTGAAACACTATCTATTAATAAAAACCGCATCAAATATACACAAATCCGTTGCGTCGTTACGTAATTTTAAAGATATAAGCATACATAGGGACAGACAGGTGCGGGAAGCAACTTTATTTTATTCTATGTAGTGATTAGTATTTCAAGCCGTTGTTAGTACGATTTGCATGTTAGTTTAGTTTCCGATCATGATTTCTTCCAAGACATACTCGTAATTAAATCCGTATCAGCGAATAGTCAAAAGGACTAAAAGAGTAGAATCGTTCCACCTTAAAGTGCACTTCTTCAGCATACAAAATGTTCCTGTCATTCCGAATAAATCTGGTTTATACTGAAGATTCTAATGATTGAATTAACTTTTTGAGCTCGGCTGTTTTATTCACTAAAAAAAAACTGAAAATTTGCTATTATAGAGTCCAAACTGTTAACCAAATATCAGCCCAATCTGTCTAGCTGTTTGGGGGTAAAAGAGTAACAAATTCCATCCATAGAAACTTTTACGTTTATTAATTAGTAGAATTTAAGGGGAAAATACAGAACACTGAAAGTGGTATAGCCAAATGAACACCAAAGAGATCAAAATGGAGGGAAGGACTGCCAAAAAGCGGACAGTGATATGAATTACTGCACTAACTTGTGAGTAAAAGGTCATCCAAAACTGGTTATATGATTTATCACCGTAATTCTATCAATTCTCTACAATTTAATAAAAATCCTGACGTGCAACTTTCGCTGAAACTTTCCAAAAGTAAACAAATGTAACCGTGGCTAATCTGAGAAAAAAGACGCGTTCCACTCGTGAGACAATCTGTCTAAAGATCGGTCACGTTTTTGTAAAGAATTAACGCTTTATAATATAAAGGATCTTTCATAACTACCAGTACGTAGAGTGCAAGTACGGTAATAAAACGTACGGTCATTAAAACATGTTCATGTATCAAACTCTGTTTACAAAAAAATACGAGTAACATTATACATGAGAATGTAAAAATTGTGTTTGGACCATTTAATAATGGCAATAATAAAAACAAATAAAGAAAAAATAAAGATGTCCAATGAAGCCTGAAAGGGATTGATCGCCATATTTTATATGAATAATTACGTATTTGTAAAATATGAAGACATAAGAACCTGTGGACTATGGAGCCCATTATTGATCACAATAGGTTAAGAGAGACCACAGTGATACTATAGCCGCAGCACATAAAAATTATTGGCCAATTAATGGAAGGATAAAGATCGCTAGGATAGTTATTGTAATACTTCTTTCTATGTTATCATATTTCAAAGCTTATTTTATTGTATTTGTCGTGTGCAATAAAGAGTTTTCTATTCTATAAATTCCATGATTATAGTTCCATGCTTCATGGCTAGCTTCACTTAATACAGTTTCAGCATTCAGCACAGACTATCGCGGAGGTACAAACGCTTTACGTGCCAGTAGGAATGAAAGGACCTCAACATTAGTCACGATTTGATCAGAGTAAAAATAGTTTACCACGGTCAATGACTCCTCGACAATGATAACAATTATTCTTACATAAAGGATGAGGCCTATCCATGTGAGACGAAATAAAACACCGAGTCAATTTGTAAAAGACTGTGTGCGTGTCACGCATCAATGTGCCCCTGGTTTTGTTATACAGGGTGTGTCCGTTTACATAGAAATCGTCCAATATGTATTTGCACATTCCTGCCAAGTAAAACGTTCCAAACTTAGTGAAACGACGTCAACTCTCAGGCCCATCGTTATCTTGAACTCTTGGAAAAGAATATGAGAGTCACAGGCGATGTTTTGGTATATCGATTTGCAGTTATGTGTAGACAGAAATACCTTTTACTGTCCAATCTTTAAGCTAGCTCCACACTATGACGAACACTTTCCAAGAAGTTTTGTGATCCGTGAACTGAATATCAAAACCAAGGATGGTGGAGAAGTGTGTGAAGGGTGCATTTTTTTAAAGACATACAAAAGAAAATTTGGTGTAAGAGAGAGAGAGAGAGAGAGAGCCAATATGCTAAGTGAACTGATACATGCGGAAGAATGCGGTCCCTTTCCACCTTCGGCAACGAAGCTAAGATACTTCTTGCTTTTCAAAGATAATTATTTAGGGTTCCGTTACGACTCCGAACGAATGATCATCATGCCATCCACTCTCCCTGCGAGCTTTCGGCCGTAGTGTGAAGAGGGCTTATAACCTATCGTCTGGGTTTCCAGACATAATAGATTTTGCATTGTTTCTCGTATAGATCTACGTGCCGATACGAGTGTTTCAAGGGTAAACGCATAAGTACGATGTTACTGACGCGTGGCGCGTACCACACGGTGCTATTTTTTTATTATTGAAAAAATAGACTAAAATTAAAATTTACAAGTAAAATAAATAAAAAACCCGACTTCAAGCGAGCACGAAGGGCGTGCGCGATCTTGCAAGATTGACCTTATAAAATACGCATATTTTGACTAGTTTTGGATAAATACAAGAAATATCTACTTTTATAAAATTTGGTATATTTATTTGGAAGCCAGGCGAAACTACTTGAAAGTATTTTGGGTGATAAGTTCACACTTTTTAGCCACTTTTTTGCAAGTGCTCGGCTCCCACAATTTCTAAAACTGCAAAGTCACTGCTTTCAATCTAGAGAAGCGTTAGCGGCTTTCCGTTATAAAAAGTTACATCGTATTATAGTCGCAGATAGTTGTATAAGTATAGATACAGAAGTATAGATATAGAATGTAGTAGATACTAAAACATCTAACAATATAACGCAGATGTTTGTAACTTTTTCACTTCTAAGCTTGACCAATTAGGCTGAGTTTAAAACATTGGCTGCGGTGGCGTTTTGTAGAACTATACCAGGAGCCTAAAAATTAATTTTGTATGGAAAAATCCTTTGACAAAACACAACGTTTGTGTTCAGCACTCGCGTTCCGACCTCAAAAACACAGGACACAGATGTGTTTTCAGTAGTCAATGTGTAATATGGTTACTTCAACCTTAGGATTACCAACACATAGAAGACTGGGTGTAAAAGTGTAATGGCTCTGTTCCAATCCCATCGTCTATGTGATGGAGGACTCCCAGTCATCCGTGTAAAGCGTTTTTCTAGACGTAAACAAAAGAAACACTCAGTTTACTTTTCAGAGAGTATAA
Source organism: Hemithea aestivaria (assembly GCA_947507615.1). Lineage (NCBI taxonomy): Eukaryota > Metazoa > Arthropoda > Insecta > Lepidoptera > Geometridae > Hemithea > Hemithea aestivaria. The sequence goes on along the minus strand of OX382344.1, from coordinate 3,543,148 downwards.
CCAATGGGCCCAGCAGCTACTGCCCAGAAATCTAAATTATAAAAGGAAAGAGTGACTGACTGACTAATCTATCAACGCACAGCCCAAACCACTGAACGGATCCTGTTGAAATTTGGAATACAGATAGGTTTTATGACGTAGCCCTTCGCTAAGAAAGGAGGGCAAAGCTGCGAGCATAAACTAGTATAATATATAGCACTTTATGTATATAGATGGGTGTGTAAAGAACAGCTTTTGAAATAGGTAATAGGAAGTCATTGTAAATATGTAGGCTATTGGATAGCCAACGGCTGACCACTAAACCAATGGACCGCGGCCGCCTGTATTGTGATATGCGGTATGCGTTGACCATTGTGATATTATAAAGCCTAGTAGCAAACACGTGTCTTCTAAGTCACGCACGTAAATATTCAAGTAGAGTTCAATCAATGTAGAGGTTCTTAAAGTCCCAATTTTAAAATTGTTAATTCTTTGTTAATTTGTCTAAAGGTATATTGATATGCGTCTCTGTTACATTGCCATTTTTGGCAGTGTACTATTGCCTGAAATAAATGTATTAATTATTTTTTTTATTTGTGCTTTGGTACGCTGCTCTACAGTTACATGTGTTTTTAAGAGTCAACTAACTCCAGCCATTTTTACTGAAAAATAACCTACAGTAAATACATAAGTGCGGAGCGTCATAAACGTGCTTTCGTCATTTTGTTTTGTTTGAGAATTTGAGACTTCACGGGAACTTTTGGTAGTACTAAGGGGGTTATTCATGGTTCCAAGCTTACATACAAATACTTCTCTTTCGCCTTTATAATATCTAACTAGCTGCACAGGTTTTAAACGCTGAAAAGTAGCCTCTAGTCTTTCCGGGAGTTAGGCTGTAACTAATTTCAGCTTAGTCGGTTCAGCTGATAAGTAGGAAATATACACCCACTTCCAGAGAAGACAGTGTGTGATCTGTAGGTATGCCTACCCAAATTAGATAAGTTCCAATTTTGGCCGCATGCCAAAAGATCCATATCACACTGTAGCAAATGTTAACGGTTATTATAAGCAGAATCGATCGCTGTGCAATGTACCGTCTTAGATATAGGGTCTGAAGTCTGAAGCTAGGTCATACGAAAATAGACGGGTCTGCGTTTGGAACTTTCTAGAATTTTTCCCTACTTAGTTTTATAAATGCAGTAGGTACCTACTTACTGCAGCTACTTAGACGATTTCCTGCTATGATTTATTGATGTTGGTACTATGGTTTTATGGTACTCGTATTTTGACAATTTGATATTCTGCGTTTTTTATGTGTATATTTTAAGAGTTGAGTTCTATCCCATTGCCCGTCCTACCTAACCGAATTGCAGCAGAATATTGGGCATGATAATTCACCTAGATGCACTGTCGTTTTCAGAAACACCACCGTTAAATCCCCAAGGTGCTCGATATGGCTGCACCCGCGCGTCCGAATTTGAACCCTATTTTGGGTATTTCGCTGTTTCGCACCACAAGCGGTTCGAACCGCGGTGTGAATCGCACAAGTACTCGTTTTGTCGTCGTCGATTCACACCGCGGTATGAATCGACTACGACAAAACGAGTACTTGTGCAATTCACACCGCGGTTCGAACCACTTGTGGTGTGAAACAGCGAATGACCCCCTATTTTAAGGAAGCTAGAGCTAATAGAGGCCATTATGTTTTGAAGCGGAAGTTTTTCTGGGATCAAGGGGATAAAATATTATACCAGGGTTTTTGGAAGGCGTAAATGAAGATAACGATAAGATGAGGTTCAACGAGCAGATAGCAAATGCCCTTTGCAGCTATAAATCTATACGTAATAGATAACACGTTTTTGGAGTTTTATTCTAAGTCTATCTACAGAGAATGGATTCAATACAGCCTCCGCCAAATGATAGCAGTATACGAGTAGGTATCAAAGATTTTTAAAAGAATTACGTTTTAATAATATGTTACTACAATGATATATTATAATTATATGTATAATAAAGTCACGTATTACATAAATTACAATAATATATTATGTAATTAAAATATATGTGATTTTTTACCTATATAATATGATCTAACCTTTTTTTGGCGGATGACTAGGACGCTTAAAATTAGTAAATACGCCACAAAACATTCTTATTATGCCTTAAAATATATTAGTTTAATTATAGTTTTTATGCGAAAATATCATGCTGTATAAGCAGGACATTGTGAAGCTCGGTTGGTTGCGACTTTGTATATTATAAAATAATTTATTATACATACATAATATTATACAGGGTCATTAGTAATGCTGTACATTAATACATAAAATCCTTATTGGGGACGTCACACCTGTGATTTGAGCACCATAAAATATTATTCCTCAAAAATTTACGGAATAAAAAAAAAGAAATGAAATATTAAAAATTCATGAAAAATAATAACCTGATATAACTCAAAAACTTTTACAAAACGGACATATATGGCGTTCTTATCATAGCTAACCTCTCCAATAAGGACTTATAAATGTACACCAACGTACTGAATTACGAATAACCCTGTATGTAGGTAGTAAATAATGTAGGATAGTACCTAGTAAATAGATATTATTGTCTGTTCAGATCTCCAGACAGAATCCCACTTAATATTGTAAATGCGAGTGTCTAGACGATGTGGCATTTGCTACCTTTACAAACTAAAACAATGTAGATAGATAACACTTTATTAAAACACTAAAGAATGTGTACAAAACAACTAAGACACTAGAATAATATAAAAATTTGGTGTTACAATTGGCGGTCTTATCGCTAATAGCGATCCAGAAAACCATGCAGGGAGAGGAGAAAAATTGTTAATCACAATGGGTTAGGTGGTAAAGTGCTATTATTATATGGCTTATTTGAATAAATTATTTGAACTTTTTTAAATTAAAAAAAAATTGTGTGTTAAAAATTTACCAGAAACAAAGACTTAAGACCGATTTTAGGTTTTTCTTTTTATGTAAGTAGGTACTATGTAACTATTTACATATTAATTGTTCTATATTAACCTATGTGTAGAGCCTCGATTTTGCTTACGTCTCTCTCTCTATATAACGAATTTGTAATATCAATTCGTAGAATTTACTTTTAAGGGTTGCGTACCCAAAGGGTATAAAACGGGGGCTTATTACTAAGTTGAAAATGCTTCTCGGTAAATCCATAGATACTTATTTTAAATAAGTACTTTTAAATTATGTATTTTTAAAAGATGAACTTTGAAAAGTGCTCTATTTTAATAGCCAATTTGAATAAAAATGCAAATTACCAATCTGTTTAGTCATAATAAGCTATCAAACTTACACACGCCAATAAATTCGCATTTACGTTAGTAAGAAACGAAACGAGATCCAAATTATTTCAATTAGTTATATACGGCTTTATGGTAACCAGACAAATAAGTCAACGAATTGTGATAGGTACAATAAAAAAAATGAAAGCTTCAGAGTAAAATACTATGCATGGAATAACAAAATACATTTCAGTGCCAAGTATTACGTCAACATTCAACATGGAAATACTATATCTAATGCAAATAAAATGTAATGAAATTCACTCGCAAATGATGAAATTCAAACAGTGCATTCAACCCACACATGCAAATTGCCAATAATAAAAATTCCAATTAATTTTGTTAAAGTGTGTCAGTTCCAGTTAATTTTCTTGTATCGAATGTGTTACAGACATTACGCGGTTTTGTGTTCCTGCCTTTTTATTTGAAAATGGAGTGTAATGGTCGTTGATCTGTTATTTTTTTAATTTTAGGCCTTTACTAGTAAAAATTTCATGGATTGGTACCTAGATAATTCTCACCCACTACAACTGATGACAACTTCAATGTACATTGCTGCGTTTGTTATTTTACTCTTATCAATGAGGAGCTTTAAGCTAGTAATGTTCGCAATTTTGTCTATGGATTCTAGTGTTTTATTGTCGTTTGGCTATAGTTGAATAGGCCGTCTGTGTATCCCACACAATATTCTATTTATATTTTACTCCAGGGTTAAAAAAGTTTGGGCGAAATGTATGCAAGTCCTACTACAAAAAAATGTTTAATTGAAATACACAACAGATTAAAAAAAAAAAAACATTGCTATGATTTAACCACAATGTAGATTCAGTCAAAAAAATCTACTCCATTTTCAAATAAAACAAGTCGTTAAATTTTTGCATTAGGTTACGTCAGAAGCTAAGCATTTGATTCAGTTGTCTACCTTCTGTCGACGGCTTGGCCTGACCGTTACTCTCAACATGAGCTAGTAACGTCGTCTTGGACTTCTCTAGTGGCCTTCGGGCCTTTAAAGGTGACTCCGTGGGCTTTTTGAAGCTCCTTTCAGGATCACCTTCGACGCCCAACTTACTGAGCGCGACTAGGTTGGCTATTGGAGATAATATTACAAACTTAATGTAGGTAAGGCATTTTGGAGCGCATATTGACTACTACAATCTGACCATTAGTCCGTCCAATCATCTTTTTACCAATTTTTTTATTATCTATAGGTACTGAACTGAACTTAACTAAAACACCAAAAATGGCACAACTCACGTCTAATATTGTCGAGAATATCTCGACCACGGTTTCGGAAGATTACGATGTCCTTCATCATTCTGCAGGCGTGAACTCCTGATGAAGGACATTGTAATTGTCCACAACCGTGGTCGAGATATTCTCGACAATATTAGACGTGAGTTGTGCCGTTTTTATTGTTTTAGTTATGGAGAACACTCGCGATAGTTTCAAAAAATGAACTTAACTACCTATGTATATGTACAATGATGTCTCTGAGAACTGATAGAATTTTAATGAATTTTCAATGGAAATTGTCAGATATAGCGTGTCAAACTTACAAGTGCTCCCAACACTTTTGTAAGAAACATGGAGCCATTTTGAAAGTTAAAAAATTGTTTCTTTGTTTGATAAAATATAAATTATGACCAAAACTCGTTATATCAAAAATAATGTCGATCATTGGACAAACTATAAATACTTAATAAATGTGACTGAGAGTTCCACCATTAATACAAAGAGCATAATAATATAGGTACTCAATTTTTAATAACAACTTACTGATGTAAATATTTAGTTCCATATTTTCTCACGTTTGTTAAGTTCATGGTCAGATTGCATTTGCACTAAATAATCTGTTTGAGCCTGTAGAGCTCATCCAGTTTTAAAATGAATTCTTTCACCTCATGAAAGGTTCCTAATATTCAGTGGAACAGCTTGCACATTAAAACTGGATGATGTGTTGTGTAGGATGTAAAGCTAGCATGCAGACAAACAGCCATTATTAAAAAAAATAATATAAAAAGCATAGCATTGTACATGAGCTTCCTGTGGTGATAAACACAAGTATTGAGCACAGATATCAATAATATTGAGCAAAGTGCTTTCAAATGAGGCACAATATTCAGTGAAGCCAGAGTTGGCATTAATCCCGCCTCCTAGGTTTAGTCTGATATCATTTTTAACTGCATCATTACTTAAGATCAAGTAAGAAGCTGTTTTCACTTGTAAATTGAAATCTATTCAATTTTAATAAAATTCCAATAAAGATTTTTTTTCAAATTGGGTTCGTTGTCTTCTATTAATTGGTGAACACACATAGCAGTACTTCAAATACTAAGATTCAAATGATATGAGTATGATGACTCTTATGATGTGTCAGTTAAAAATTAGCCAAATTCAGTTGCAGTGTATTTAGGTATTCTAAACAAAATCTAATGCTGTATCTATGAATTTTACTATCACTGCTCACACACAAATGAGCATGTCAATAGTAAACCTAAAAAAGAAGCGTTAGCACAGTGCACCCAGATTTTTTTTTAATCCTGCGTAGCACTGTACTAATTATGGGCAATGTTATCTTTTACCATCAGGAGAGTGTCTTGCTCATCTTCTTCATTGTTTAAAAAAAAACTAGTTTCCTCATCTCAATTTACTATCAAATCTGTGCTCAAGACTTGTGCTAGAATAATAACAAAAGTTTTCATACCGAGGAATTGTAACCGGTCCTTAGCCATGCCGAGATTGGTTTTCATCTTATCATGTAGTTTCTGTGCCCTCAGCCAGGCATCTCCGCGGCCTCCCCAGCAGTCCACCGCTATTCCTCGCTCCAACTCGTATATGCCCTTCTTGTACAGTTCAATGGCCAACTCTTTTTGCCCTGCAGTAAAGTATTTTAAGTCTGATCAAAATAAAATATTGAGGTTGTGAAAATTGCTCATACATTAACCAGACTAGTATTTTTGACTTTATTATAAGTGGATGAAATTTTATCATCTGTGTTGTAAGCATTTTTTATCTCACAATGCAAATGAAAGCAGGTTACTTCTCAGTGGTAACATTGTAGTAGGTAAGTGCAGCTATGTTTTCTAAGTGCAATAACACAATATTAAGATATCTTGCTTATTAAGATTCTTCAGAATTTTTTGGATGATGTATGAGTCCAAAAATTGTGATAGATTGATTGAATTTCTCTAAAGTTTTTATCATTCAAGTACATGAACAACACATATTATAAAAGATAGGTAATATTAAAGCTGATTTTTTGATACCAACCAACTTTATTTTTGATAAAGGTTTACAATATTATAAACAATGTGTAATAAAAGTTGATTAGGTTGTTGATAAGCTTCCATCAAGATAATGTTACTTTTGACAACAGCTGTGAAGCCCCAAAATTATGAAATGCAACACTAATCCTTTGTTACTAAAAAAATCAATAGTGAGTTCAGTGAAAAAGTAGGTTTATATTCTCACCTTCATTTTCTTCATCAATTTTCAGCGCCTTCGAGATGTACTCGAAAGCTTTTCTGTGATGATGTTTTTGTTTGGCCAACAATGGGTCTCCAGGACCCACGGTATGCATGTGAGCCATATCTTCAGTTATCAACTCAGTAGACACTATTCCGTCTTTAACTACCACTTCCAAATTGCACTCGCCAAGCTTTCGAGGCTTTTGCATCAACCGATGCGACGCCGTGTACAAATATTTAAAAATAATAAACAACTGGTACAGTATCGACCTCAGCAGGTTAAACAAAATAATAATTGGGAATGACACCACGTAAAGGTTCCTTTTATGGACAGAAGGTTGCGAGCCATTTCGCAACACCGATCCCTTGGCTATATCAGCATCAGTCTTCTTCGACCTCCTGTTTGGGGATCTGGTAGATTTCCGCGACAATCGACCACCATTTGAATCGTCGCCGGACACCATCAAGAACACTAACCCGACGACTTTGTTCAACACAATAACTCCATACAATTATCGGGACAAAGAATCGCACGTTTATTTCGCCTCTCGTAAATACAGCAAAAAGACTCGATTCCTGATCGAATTATTTGGAATTATTGACAAACTTTGACGTGAGTCAGAAAACTGAAAACAACTGATTGACAATTAAAAATTATTGACATTGACAGACAAAAATTGCCATATAAAGGTTTCTAATTTCCAAAAGAAGGATAAAAAAAAAAAGGTAGCACTCCGGGAGTGCCGGCAGAAGTGAAAACTTCAATATTAACGTTGTGTTTAATTATAAGTATAAAAATACTATCATTTATGAGATAGAATACAATGTTTATTTATTGCGCTATCGTACACAAATATGACAATTTATATGTTGTTATTTATAATATTATATCGTTATTTATATATTACATTAAATTTTATCTCTCAGAAAAATCAACTTCCATCCATAATTTCGACGACTTTTACACCATCGTTATTATCAGAATCATCATCGCAAATTTTTACAACTGATACAATTGGTTTATGATAACTGAAGTAAGAAACAAACAGTTTTGATTCGAACCTATTTAAGTGTCTAATAAAGACCGCATCAATAGTAGTTTTGTATTTCGTTGTGCTAAAATTGCCATCATTTGACATAGTTAAACCAAATTCACAGAGCAGCACACTCAAGCACGGTAGAAAGAGTGAGAGATACTAGTTCCTCTCCCTTCCCCTCGATCTTACGCTTTTTCGATCAGCATCACGTGACCCTGACGCGAGTTTGAAAGTTTTTACCCATACAAAAAAGTGCTCAGCGCCGCTAAAGAAGTTTTCACTTCAAAAACTTTATTTCAAACCTTACTAAAATTATAAACGTGAAAGTTTGTAAGAATGAATGGATGTTAGGATGTCTGGATGTATGTTTGTTACTCTTTCACACCTAAACGGGTGGACCGATTGAGCTGAAATTTTGTATAGAGATAGCTTAAGCCCTGGGATTATACATAGGCTACATAAGTACTGGGGGTAAAACCGCTGGGCGCAGCTTGTAAATAATAAGATTATGGTAAAAGTGCTTATATTTTATATTGTAAACAATCATGACTTGTATTACTATGCAATATACATACATTAATAAAAAATATAACGATAAATTATTATTGTACATTTCCCGAATAATTGGGCTGTGAAAAGCTTGGCCCGATTATTCTCACTAGCGAACGATTACAGAAAATTACCAACCTAAATGGGTAAATGAAAATCAAATAGCAACTTAAATAAAAATGCTGTCAAAGTCATAATTTTTCTCTTGTCAACGTCACTGATGTGTCATCAGCAGAAATTTATGCCATAAAAAAAAGCAGAAATTTGCATTTTTAGGTTATTGATCTTGAATTTCATGAAAAGTTTTTAATTATTTTCTCGGAAAATTATTGCGTCAGCTTAGCAATTCATGTTTTTGACTTGAAAATAATAAAACCGTTCGTTTACTTTATTCACAAAACTTTTGAGGTAAGTTTACGGTAGATTTTATAACATAACCAATTATACCGAGTGAAAGGAGCAATCTACAAAAAGTCCAAAAGTACTAAAAACTCCCGTATGATAGGTTGTAATACAAAGCAATTCGCTTGGAATATACCGAATAATCATAAATTACCTTCCGACATCGCTATAGGATCTTTTTTATCAGTCGGACGTTTCATTATGGTCTTGGGATTCTTCTATGTGATTTGGCAAAATATAACCATATGTTTCGTCTGATATAATACTTATGTTATTAAGTTATAATAATAGTGAAGGAGAAGCATCTGGACGCTAGGTGACATAATATATAAAAAAATGAACTAAAATACTTTTGTCACATTCATATTTATTTTGTATTAAAAACTACAACACTTGAACTCTTTGCTCTGATTCACAGAGCCAATAGGTTTTTTAGTATTGTTACTTCTTCCTACTTATTATTTAACTAGCTGCCCCCAGAGGTTTTACCCACTGTACTGTAGCTTATGTGTCATCCTAAGCTATCTCTTTACCTACCTAATTTCAGCTCAATCGGTCCACTCGGTTAGGCGTGTAGAAGTAACAAACACTCACAAACTTTCACCTTTATAATATTAGTGACAACACAAACAGAGATACAAGAATATCTTGGAGTGTCAACTGTCCAATGTGAAATTGAGAGGCTCAAACAAAAATATGCAGAACGTCTATCAGTGCATCCCAATATTCTTACGACTGAACTCTTGAATCAGTCACCAACACCGAAAAGACTCAAAAGAAAAGATGTTTGGTAATGAGACAGAGGAGGCGCTGGCCTCCTCGCCTCTCAAGACAATATTTAGAGAACATATTAGCTTATAGTCTGGCGACTGATTGCTGATGGAAATATATAAAAAAAAATAGTATGATTAATACAGTGGTTTTACCAACTAAAAAGTATGTAATTTCATAGTGTAAGCTCAATCAGTTTGGGAGTGAAAATATGACAAACATACACAATACACACAAATAATATGTTTATTATGCTTTTTTTACATTGATATAATATTAGTTAGATGTATTTTAGTTGTGCCCCATATTTATTTATTTATAATAATCTTTTTTTTTAATTTAATTTTCTTCTTCTTTTCGGGACGATCGGCTATAAGTTATAATAATATGCTACAGCTACACACAATTAATACAACCCTACAGCTGCTTTGACCGATGTGTCGCCACTGTTATTGCGTTATCATTGGCCTCGAAAAGGTCTTGCATTGTGCAAGCTGTAGGGCAACTGGGGCATTGTAGAAGGTGTGCCATTGATTTTGATTTTAGCAAACATGGCCGAGACACTAGACGCAGAAGTTAAAGCCGTCACCATTAATGAGGATGATGATTTTGTAGACCCATGGACTGTTACTGGAAAATCAGAAACTGGAATAGACTATGACAAACTAATTAGTAAGTTTTCCTGTTTCATATTCTTAAATCAGGAATATTTTATTTCCTAACACTAACAATTATATCCTACCAGGAAAAAAAATATAGCAGTATTTCCTTGATTTGTGAAAAACATGTCAACTAAAACTGGAAAAGTATTTTATGTATAAATATTTTTATATTATTTACCCAGCAGTTTTACTGAAGCCTATGTGTTATTCCAGGGTCTAAACTATCTCTATACCCACTTGTATTTACTTCGGCCTCGTGCCGACCGTTTCGATCCTGTACGAGGATCTTCAGGGGAGTAGCTGCGGTTACGCGCCGACGTCCACGCCCCGCTTAGCAATATCTCTATACCAAATTTCAGCTCAGTTGTTCTACCCGTTTAGCCTCAATAAGTCCACTCCACACACACTTTAAAACTTTCGGCTTTATAGTGATTTTTCTTTCAGAGAGATTTGGCAGTCAAAAAATAGATCATGAACTTGTTCAGAGATTTGAAAAGGTTACTGGCAAGAAAGGTAAGTAACATAATTAATTAATGTTTTACACAATATTTTTTATAACATAAATCTTTGTCAATCCCTATTGTGACAAATTTATTGTTTATATCATCTTTCTAAGAAATACCTTTAAAAATAAGAGTATTCTTGTAGAAAATCCAAACTGCAGTTTTTTTTTTATTTTAACACATGAAATAATATGAAGGGTGCAGGAAATGGTGAGACATCCAAAAATAACAAAAACTAATTTAGAGATCTTAGGAAGAAAATGAAAAGCATGTTTTAAACAAATAAATGCTAAGATATGCTAAGTAAGTTTTAAAATAAAAGTGTGACCCCTTGTTTTTCTGTTTGTGTGGAAAGTTTAATGTTGCTTTTATTTTGTTTACCACAAAAAAATATCTATGTTTAATCAATACATTAGTTATTAGTTAGTAATACAGCCAATTACAGGTCTCCAAGTATTATAAGTACACTATCAGATCCATTATTTACACCATATACCATATTCCAGCTCATAGGTTTCTCAGACGGGGCATATTCTTCTCCCATAGAGATTTGCACTCAATCTTGAATCTACATGAAGCCGGCAAGAAGTTTTACTTGTATACTGGCAGAGGACCTTCTTCAGAGAGTATGCACATTGGACATTTGATTCCTTTTGTTTTTACCAAGTGAGTGACAATACTTTATGATAAAAAAGATAAAGATAAATAACTCTTTATTGGTTCAAGATAATAAAGTTGTTATGTATTAGGTAAGGTACCTACATTTAGTTTATTACAAGCTTTATATTACTTTCACCTGTCTGTTGTCTGCCTGTCTGTCTGTCTGTCGGTCTGTAATCAAATCTTGCAAGTTTGATTTGACCCACTTCCCGGTTTCCAATTGAGCTGAAAATTTGCATGCGTGTGTAAATCGGATGACAATGCAATATTATTATGACATGGAGCTGATCTGATGATGGAGCTTGAAGGTGGCTATAGGAACTCTGTCATTAAACAACGCAACCCCATCGAGTTTGGGCTCATTTGATTCGTCTTGACGAGTACTATATGATGCAAGATGGTAATGATAATTAAAGCTTGTTTTTAAAAAGTATTTTTAAAATTTCACTTGTATTTATTTCCTTCTACCTTCAATTTACACTTGCTGCACATACATTAATATGTACATGCAACAATACACATGGTTTCCTAAAACTTTATTTTATTTAATAACATAACAAAAGTAAAATTAACAAACACAAAACTTAAAGCTAACAGTAGGTAATAGTACCAATTGGCGGTCTTATCGCTTAGAGCTCTCTTCCAGACAAACCGTGCAAGAAGAGGAATTATACAATACTGGAAGGACGGTGGTTATGATCTTTGTGGTTGAATATTTATTTTAAGTTAGTCTTTGATTAAGATCTTGGTTGATCTTAAGCGATGATGTGGGCGAAGATGTTAGCAGAATAAAACTAGAAGACGGGATAAATCCTAACATGGCATTGAAAAATTGTTTTTGAATAATATTTTTTTTTTTTTTTGACGTTCGGAATAAGCCGATCACACACTCTTCACAGTCAGAACTTTAATTTTCACAGCAGTTATAAGTAAGGATATATTATAATGTCTTTAATGCTCGGAGCGAGCAAACACATTCAGATATAAATTGTACCCCTTCTGTCAATGTAAAAAAATTAGTGGATCAAGATTTTATCTCCAATTTTCCTTTAATATAATTATGTAAACCTCCTTTTAAGTCAAAGTTAAAACTAAGGATTGAAGGTTCTATTTTGTTTTTGGAACGAAGTTCCTTATCGCGCGTTGTGAAAGGGGGCTAGGCGGAAAAAAATCTTACGAAAAGTTGTCACGATACTTTGCTATAGTAAGCTATTGTAAGCTGTGCGGCGTGCGCATGTTTCTCTGTCTGTCTCTCTCTTATAAAAAGCAAGCCAGATATTTTCATTAATCGAACTTCGTTCCATCCGGGTGTCCCTTGACACCTCTCAAGTTTTTTTTCCTTTAATATATGTAATATTATTTTCAGATGGCTTCAAGAAGTATTCGACGTCCCCCTCATTATCCAACTAACCGACGACGAGAAAGCTCTGTGGAGGGACATCAAAATTGACGACGCTCGACAAATGGCCAGGAACAACGCCAAAGATATCGTCGCAGTGGGTTTCGACCTCGAAAGGACTTTTATATTCAACGATTTGGATTTTATTGGGTTAGTATGATAGATTAGATGTAACAGGTTAATACCCTATTTTATTGGGGTCATCATCATTATCATCATCTCAGCCGTAAGATGTCCACTGCTTATCATAGGCCTCCCCTTTGGACTTCCATATGTACCGGTTGGAAGCGACCTGCATCCAGCGTCTTCCGGCCACCTTTATAAGGTCGTCTGTCCACCTTGTGTGTGGACGTCCTACGCTGCGTTTGCTAGTCCGTGGTCTCCACTCGAGCACTTTTCGACCCCATCGGCCATCCGCTCTCCGCGCTATGTGGCCTGCACATTGCCACTTCAGCTTGCTAATCTGCTGGGCTATGTCGGGGTTTATTGGGGTATTTTGATTTAATGCGATAAAAATGTGATTTTTGGATAAGAAAGTCAATTTATTTCAGCCAGAAAATAGAGCACATTTTGTGTGAATGCGATGTTTTAGCTACGAAATGCATGAATCTCCTTGGGATAGCATGTCCCAAACCGGAGAAGTATAGGTTTCATCCTCTAAGTGGGCCCCACTTCTTCCAAGAGTAGGGAAAGTAGGGGAAAACACAATAGATCCCAATGGATCGACGTGTTGCTGGTTTATTTGCCAGCCCCCATTAAAAGATAGATAGATAGATAATTCAGCCTAGTAGTTTTGACTTGCAAAGGTAGCAAACCATCCATTTGAACTGCTTATTTTATTGCTTTAAATTTATATTTTTAACCCCCGACGCAAAAACGTCGGGGTGTTATAAGTTTGACGTGTCTGTCTGTCTGTATGTGTGTGTCTGTGTGTGTGTGTCTGTCTGTGGGATCGTAGCTCCCGAACGGATGAACGCATTTTGATTTAGTTTTTTTTGCAAAGTAGAGTTAGTCGTGAGTGTTCTTAGCCATGTTTGGTGGAAATCAGTCCAAGATGGCCGCCGCTACAAAATGGCGGATTACTTTTTTCTTCCACGACCCCCTCAATATGGGTATCAAATGAAAGGGCTTAACTAGTAGAACGAACTAGTAGAACTTGCCGTGGGGTGACCGGCCTTAGAATTGTCCCCCACCATATCGTCCCATGGTTGCAGTAGGAGCCTGCTAAGGGAATATACCGGGAGATGGGCAGCAGCATATCCCGGCTTCTTATACCAACTTAAGAAAAAACTGCGCGCGCCAACCCGCCTGCCAAGCGTGGCGCGTATGGCAAAACCCCCCTTACAATGACGAGCAATATAGATACCAGGCCCCCAGTCCCCGGCAGCTCCCTTGTTCCTGACGCGGGTAGCAGTCAAGGTAACGGCGGAGCAGGGGGTGCTAAGAATCACCGGCAGATGCCCGGCTACCCATCCCCACGACGACTGGCCCTGGTAACACACAACATACGCACTTTGAGGACTGACGAGAAGATTTGCGAGCTGGAAGAGGAACTGAGCAGGTTACGCTGGGACATTGTCGGGTTATGTGAAGTCCGTAGAGAGGGGGAGGACACCGTAACCCTGAAGTCCGGTAACTTGCTCTACTACCGGGAGGGCGACCAACAGTCCCAAGGTGGTGTCGGGTTTCTCGTTCACAAGTCCCTCGTAAACAACATCATAACCATTGACAGTGTGTCGAGCAGGGTGGTATACCTAATACTCAGAATATCTAAAAGGTATTCGCTGAAGGTCATTCAGGTATATGCGCCGACCTCGTCACACTCCGATGATGAAGTAGAGGCTATGTATGAGGACGTAAGTAGAGCCATACATACTTCCGAAACCTACTTCACTGTTGTTATGGGCGACTTCAACGCGAAGTTGGGCAAGAAAAACGGTGATGAGTTGAGAGTGGGGCAATTTGGGTATGGGCAACGGAACCCTAGGGGACAGAGGCTGGCTGATTTCCTGGAGAGAGAGGAACTCTTCATGATGAACTCTTTCTTCCAGAAGCCGCCTCACAGGAAATGGACCTGGATGAGCCCCGATGGTTCCACGAGAAATGAGATAGACTTCATCATGACCGACAAGAAACGGATATTTAGTGATGTCTCTGTGATCAACAGGGTTAAAACCGGCAGTGATCACCGACTCGTACGAGGCTCACTAAATATTAACGTTAAGCTAGAAAGGTCCAGTCTGATGAAGTCTACGCTCCGACCTACCAGTGCCCATATTCAAAACCCCGAAAGCTTCCAACTCGAGCTCACAAACCGCTTTGCTTGCCTTGAGAACTTAGCATCAGTGGACGAGATCAACGACGGGCTAGTGGAAGCTGTACGCACGGTAGGGTCCAAGTTTTTTAGACCCCGTCGTAAAGATAGACCTCAGAAATTGGCTGATCAAACCTTAAACCTCATGGCTGAACGACGCTCGTTACAGTTGCAATCTCCCGATGACGCCGAGTCTTATAGGCAGCTCAATAGACGTATATCTAAGTCCTTGCGTCATGATCTGCGTCTCTTTAACACTAACCGTGTTAAAGAGACTATTGAGCGAAACCAAGGCTCCAAAGTGTTCGCGAAGGACAAGTCTATTGGGCAAAGCCAGCTGACGAAGCTGAAACGGGAAGATGGCAGCATAGCGTCGACCAAAGCAGAGGTTTTAGGGGAGATCGAGAGGTTCTATGGACAGCTTTACACTTCGGTCGCAAAGCCCGTTGACAGCTTGGTAGGAGATCCAAGAGCCAAACTGTCCCGACACTATACCGAAGATATCCCGGACATCAGTCTTTACGAGATTAGGATGGCCCTGAAGCAGCTTAAGAACAACAAGGCGCCGGGCGAAGACGGAATCACTTCAGAGCTTCTGAGAGCGGGTGGAACACCGGTACTTAAAGTCCTCCAGAAACTTTTTAATTCCGTCTTGTCCGAGGGCAAAACGCCTGAGACGTGGAACAGAGGCGAGGTGGTGCTGTTCTTCAAAAAAGGTGATAACAGCCTATTGAAGAACTATAGGCCCATTACGCTTCTGAGCCATGTTTATAAGCTGTTTTCAAGGGTCATCACGAACCGTCTCGAACACAGACTTGATGACTTCCAGCCTCCCGAACAAGCCGGTTTCCGAAGAGGCTTTAGTACCATAGACCACATTCATACGCTGCGGCAAGTTATACAGAAGACCGAGGAGTATAATTTGCCATTATGCTTAGCGTTTGTGGACTATGAAAAAGCCTTTGATTCGGTGGAAACATGGGCGGTGCTCGAGTCACTTCAGCGATGCCATATTGACTATCGGTACATCGAAGTGTTGAAGTGCTTGTATAAGAACGCCACTATGTCAGTCCGAGTACAGGAGCAGAGCACGAAGGCGATTCCATTAAGAAGAGGCGTAAGACAGGGAGACGTTATCTCTCCGAAACTGTTTACTGCCGTAATGGAAGACACCTTCAAGCTCCTGGAATGGCAAGGACTTGGCATCAATATCAACGGCGAATACATCACTCACCTTCGGTTTGCCGACGACATCGTAGTCATGGCAAAGTCGATGAAGGAACTCAGCATGATGCTCGATGACCTCAACCGAGCTTCACAACGGGTGGGCTTAAAAATGAACATGGACAAGACGAAGGTTATGTCAAATGCCAATGTTGTGCCCACCCCAATATCTGTTGAAGGATCGGTACTCGAAGTTGTGGACTCGTATATTTATCTAGGACAAGTAGTCCAATTAGGTAGGTCCAACTTCGAGAAAGAGGTCAACCGCCGAATCCAACTCGGTTGGGCAGCGTTCGGGAAACTACGCAATGTCTTTTCGTCCGATATACCTCAGTGCCTCAAGACGAAAGTCTTTGATCAATGTGTGTTACCAGTGATGACTTACGGCACCGAAACGTGGTCCTTCACCATTGGCCTCATCTCGAAGCTCAAAGTCGCCCAGCGTGCTATGGAAAGGGCTATGCTCGGGGTTTCTCTACGAGATCGAATCAGAAATGAAGAAATCCGTAGACGAACTAAAGTCACCGACATAGCCCGGCGGATTAGCAAGCTGAAGTGGCAATGGGCAGGCCATATAGCACGCAGAGCGGATGGCCGATGGGGTCGAAAAGTGCTCGAGTGGAGACCACGGACTAGCAAACGAAGCGTAGGACGTCCACCCACAAGGTGGACAGACGACCTTATAAAGGTCGCCGGAAGACGCTGGATGCAGGTCGCTTCCAACCGGTACATATGGAAGTCCAAAGGGGAGGCCTATGTTCAGCAGTGGACGTCCAATGGCTGAGATGATGATGATGATGATGATGATGAACTAGTAGAATACAACACACTGTGATAAATTTAAAATCTAAGATGGCCGCCACCAAAAAACCGCGAATTACATATTTTGAGTGCTGGGTTCGGTTGGGGGTTTTTTAAAATTTTTAATTTAATTCACTTGTTCCAGTCAGTGTCCAGCATTCTACCAGAACATGGTTCGCATCCAGAAATGTGTGACGTTCAACCAGGCGAAGGCAATATTTGGTTTCGGCGACTCTGACGTCATCGGCAAGATCTCCTTCCCTAGTATAGAGGCGGCGCCGTCTTTCTCCACCTCCTTCCCGTTTATATTCGATAATAAAGTGGTAAGTATATTTAATTTTCAAAAATCCCACTGTAAAGTTGCTAAAACTTATTAGAGTGTTACTGGTAGAATGTTTAGTCCGTGGCTAAATAGTTACCACCCACAGGAGTTTATAGGTTAGCCTTTAGCCACGATCTCGCGTGATAAGAGACATTGTGGCCAAAGATTGTAGGAGACTAAACCGGGAGCAGGATAAATCTCTCCCTGGCTTCATTAATGTGTGTGTGTGTGTGTGTGTGTGTGAGAAACTCCGCTGAAACTACTTTTGTAACTACTCGACTAACACCGGCGCTCGAGTATGGGATAGACTGAAAACCAGCGCTGCGCAGTGGTTCCTCCCTGTGCCGCACAAAGCTGAGTCCATCCATTTGACAATAGAATTGTTCAAATTGTATGCTTTTTTCATGTGTATCTTTTCTGTTTTTCTACTGTCAATAAATTGCTTTTTATTTTAATCATTGTGCCGGAACACAGTCACAATGTAGACTTTTAGTAATTTCTATGTTTACTAGCTTACCCGGCAAACGTTGTTTTGCCATATAAATAAATTATAAATAAATAAATAATAAATTATAAATAAATAATAATAAATAAAAAATATCAATAAATAATAATTTAATAATAAATAACTAATTAAATGACGATTGATCAGTTTTCGACCGGAGAGGAAAAATAATTAAATTACTAAAATGGCTATTAAAAAATAAGTGTTGATCGTGGAAGGGTGAAAATTGAGGATTGTATGTATTTTTGTATGTTGTATCAAAAAAAAAATAGAAATTAAAAATTTTGTTTAAAAAATAAAAATAAAAATTTAGGGGTGGACTACCCCTAACATATAAGTTGTTCTCATAGATTTTAATAATAAATAACTAATTAAATGACGATTGATCAGTTTTCGACCGGAGAGGAAAAATGATTAAATTACTAAAATGGCTATTAAAAAATAAGGGTTGATCGTAGAAGGGTGAAAATTGACGTTTGTATGTATTTTTGTATGTTGTATCAAAAAAAAAATAGAAATTAAAAATTTTGTCTAAAAAATAAAAATAAAAATTTAGGGGTTGACTACCCCTAACATTTAAGGGGATGAAAAATAGATTTTGGCCGATTCTCATAGATTTTAATAATAAATAACTAATTAAATGACGATTGATCAGTTTTCGACCGGAGAGGAAAAATGATTAAATAACTAAAATGGCTATTAAAAAATAAGGGTTGATCGTAGAAGGGTGAAAATTGAGGATTGTATGTATTTTTGTATGTTGTATCATAAAAAAATAGAAATTAAAAAATTTGGCTAAAAAATAATAAATAAAAATTAGGGGTGGACTACCCCTAACATTTAGGGGGATGAAAAATAGATGTTGGTCGATTCTCATAGATACCGGATAAGCACAAAAAATTTCATCAAAATCGGTCAAGCCGTTTCGGAGGAGTATGGCAACGAAAACTGTGACACGAGAATTTTATATATTAGATTAACTCATTTTTTTGCCTTTTCCCAGGTCCCCTGCCTAGTACCATGTGCAATAGACCAGGACCCGTACTTCCGTATGACTCGCGACGTAGCCGCGCGCCTTAAGATGCCCAAACCTGCCTTACTTCACTCCACCTTTTTACCAGCGTTACAAGGCGCGCAGCACAAAATGTCCGCCAGTGACGTCAACGCTTCCATATTCCTCAACGATACGCCTAAACAGATCAAGAATAAGGTAATATATAGTTAGTATTAGTCCAAACCTGCCATACTTCACTCCACCTTCTTACCAGCGTTACAAGGCGCGCAGCACAAAATGTCCGCCAGTGACGTCAACGCTTCCATATTCCTCAACGATACGCCTAAACAGATCAAGAATAAGGTAATATATAGTTATTATTAGTCCAAACCTGCCTTACTTCACTCCACCTTCTTACCAGCGTTACAAGGCGCGCAGCACAAAATGTCCGCCAGTGACGTCAACGCTTCCATATTCCTCAACGATACGCCTAAACAGATCAAGAATAAGGTAATATATAGTTAGTATTAGTCCAAACCTGCCTTACTTCACTCCACCTTCTTACCAGCGTTACAAGGCGCGCAGCACAAAATGTCCGCCAGTGACGTCAACGCTTCCATATTCCTCAACGATACGCCTAAACAGATCAAGAATAAGGTAATATATAGTTAGTATTAGTCCAAACCTGCCTTACTTCACTCCACCTTCTTACCAGCGTTACAAGGCGCGCAGCACAAAATGTCCGCCAGTGACGTCAACGCTTCCATATTCCTCAACGATACGCCTAAACAGATCAAGAATAAGGTAATATATAGTTATTATTAGTCCAAACCTGCCTTACTTCACTCCACCTTCTTACCAGCGTTACAAGGCGCGCAGCACAAAATGTCCGCCAGTGACGTCAACGCTTCCATATTCCTCAACGATACGCCTAAACAGATCAAGAATAAGGTAATATATAGTTATTATTAGTCCAAACCTGCCTTACTTCACTCCACCTTCTTACCAGCGTTACAAGGCGCGCAGCACAAAATGTCCGCCAGTGACGTCAACGCTTCCATATTCCTCAACGATACGCTTAAACAGATCAAGAATAAGGTAATATATAGTTAAATATATAGTTAGTATTAGTCCAAACCTGCCTTACTTCACTCCACCTTCTTACCAGCGTTACAAGGCGCGCAGCACAAAATGTCCGCCAGTGACGTCAACGCTTCCATATTCCTCAACGATACGCCTAAACAGATCAAGAATAAGGTAATATATAGTTAAATATATAGTTAGTATTAGTCCAAACCTGCCTTACTTCACTCCACCTTCTTACCAGCGTTACAAGGCGCGCAGCACAAAATGTCCGTCAGTGACGTCAACGCTTCCATATTCCTCAACGATACGCCTAAACAGATCAAGAATAAGGTAATATATAGTTAGTATTAGTCCAAACCTGCCTTACTTCACTCCACCTTCTTACCAGCGTTACAAGGCGCGCAGCACAAAATGTCCGCCAGTGACGTCAACGCTTCCATATTCCTCAACGATACGCCTAAACAGATCAAGAATAAGGTAATATATAGTTAAATATATAGTTAGTATTAGTCCAAACCTGCCTTACTTCACTCCACCTTCTTACCAGCGTTACAAGGCGCGCAGCACAAAATGTCCGCCAGTGACGTCAACGCTTCCATATTCCTCAACGATACGCCTAAACAGATCAAGAATAAGGTAATATATAGTTAAATATATAGTTAGTATTAGTCCAAACCTGCCTTACTTCACTCCACCTTCTTACCAGCGTTACAAGGCGCGCAGCACAAAATGTCCGTCAGTGACGTCAACGCTTCCATATTCCTCAACGATACGCCTAAACAGATCAAGAATAAGGTAATATATAGTTAGTATTAGTCCAAACCTGCCTTACTTCACTCCACCTTCTTACCAGCGTTACAAGGCGCGCAGCACAAAATGTCCGCCAGTGACGTCAACGCTTCCATATTCCTCAACGATACGCCTAAACAGATCAAGAATAAGGTAATATATAGTTAGTATTAGTCCAAACCTGCCTTACTTCACTCCACCTTCTTACCAGCGTTACAAGGCGCGCAGCCCAAAATGTCCGCCAGTGACGTCAACGCTTCCATATTCCTCAACGATACTCCTAAACAGATCAAGAATAAGGGAATATATAGTTAAATATTAGTGTCCGACCGAACTTTCGGTTTCGGTTTCGGTTTCGGCCGAGTTTCGGCCAAAATTCGAGTTTCGGCGAAAGTTTCGGTTTCGGCCAAAATTGGCCGAAACTTTTGCCGAAACCGAAACTCCCTTCGGAAGTTGTCGTGCACGCTCGCCTAGCTTCGTTTCTCGCGACAACGCTTTGGCGGACGACTAATATAATTGCAATATAGGTTTGTTAATTTTAAATGTGTGATTTGATAATATTATCTTTGTTGAGACTAGAACTAAGCGTGTAATAGCAATTTTAGTAATTATTATTTTTACATAGAGGTAAATAACGAGATTGATGGTTCTTCAAGAACAAATAGGTACAAACCAAAGTATTAATAAGTAAGATTTCCAAATACTAATACTTAGTATTTTACCCATATGTCACCGAGCGGCTCAATCGAGCAGCACCTGCGCATGCGAATTTGAACCTCATTTTAAAAAAGCTAGAAATATTAGATGTCAATTTTGATTTGAACTGGAAGTTTTTTCTGGATCAAGGGGTTAATGAAACAGTAACAATAAGTGTTTTGATTATAATTGATAACTGATAAACATTTTGCTGTAAGAACTTAATTTAAATAAATAGGCCTAGCGCTATTCAGACTACGCGCAATGTAGGCTTCCGTAGCACTGGCAAATCGTATCTATATCTACTGCCTTAATTTTACCATCAACGATATCTTTAAAACTTATAAAACTATCTTAATTGCTATGGTTTTCCTGGAAAGTGTATGGTTGAAACTATATTCGTGATTTTTAACAGTGTTTGAAAGCCAGTAGTTTAGATTTTAGAGGGCGGGGGGACGCCATAAAAAAAATTAAACTTGAATATCTTTCAAATGGATCATTAAATCGAAAAATTTCCTTAGATATATAATATCGCACTCCCATATCAAAACAGCGCCAACTTAAAAAAATATTTTTTTATAATTTCAAACTTAAAGAAGTATAAATAAAATTGCAATTGCTGTAAAAATACGTTTTGAGTTGACCCTGTATTGTACTAGGTGTGCGATATAGTCCTTCATTAAAATACCTATTCAACAATACCCCAAATGATGGGATCAGCCAGAAAAAATTTCATCCCCATTTTACAAGTTTGGGAGGTACCCTAAATTAATTGATTTAAATTTATTTTTGTAACCGTTCTCTTACCCTAATCATTGCCCTCTGTGCATAATTACAGTTTTCTAGGACTTATAGTTTCTCCGTAAAGCCGCGGACAGACGGACGGACAGACAAAGCGAAACTATAAGACTTCCTTGTTGACCACGCGGAAGCATAAAAAAAATTAAAATATTATTGTTATTTTTTTTATATTACAACTGATGCAAAAATCTTAATATTATTCTGTGCTTCCATTTCATGTCCTAATTAAAGCAGAATAATGGGTAAAATGCACCAAATTTCAGTATTTTAAAGATTTTTTACTTGACCACGTGAGTTTCGGTTTCGGTTTCGGTTTCGGCCGAAACTAAAGCCTCGGCCGAACATTCGGTTTCGGTTTCGGCCGTAAAACCAGTTTCGGTCGGACTCTATTAAATATATAGTTAGTATTAGTCCAAACCGGCCTTACTTCACTCCACCTTCCTCCCAGCGTTACAAGGCGCGCAGCACAAAATGTCCGCCAGTGACGTCAACGCTTCTATATTCCTCAACGATACGCCTAAACAGATCAAGAATAAGGCAATATATAGTCAGTATTAGTCCAAACCTGCCTTACTTCACTCCACCTTCTTACCAGCGTTACAAGGCGCGCAGCACAAAATGTCCGCCAGTGACGTCAACGCTTCTATATTCCTCAACGATACGCCTAAACAGATCAAGAATAAGGTAATATATAGTTAGTATTAGTCTAATCCAGGACTAATAACATATAGTTAGTCCAAACCTGCCTGAAGCAAGAAAAATGACGTCACAGTTGTTTGCTATCTCGCTTACTCATACTGAATACATAGGCTGACGATAGTATTTTGTTTTTAATTTGTATGAGGAAAAAGATATGGCACTTAACCACGACTTCAATTTTCTTGCTTATTTGCCTCAAAATCCATTTGACTTTAAAGATTTTTGACTCATCATCATCATCTCAGCCATTGGACGTCCACTGCTGAACATAGGCCTCCCCTTTGGACGTCCATATGTACCGGTTGGAAGCGACCTGCATCCAGCGTCTTCCGGCGACTTTTATAAGGTCGTCTGTCCACCTTGTGGGTGGACGTCCTACTCTTCGTTTGCTAGTCCGTGGTCTTCGTTTGCCACTCGAGCACTTTTCGACCCCATCGGCCATCCGCTCTGCGCGCTATGTGGCCTGCCCATTGCCACTTCAGCTTGCTAATCCGCCGGGCTATGTCGGTGACTTTAGTTCGACTTTAGTTCGATTCTTGATTATTTCAATATTATTAAAGTTCTTATTGTAATTCCAGATCAACAAATACGCGTTCTCCGGCGGCCGGGCGACGGTAGAAGAACACAGAGAGAAAGGAGGCAACACCGCTGTAGATATATCTTATAAATACTTGGAGTTCTTCTTGGAAGATGATGATCAGCTCGCTGAGGTCAGTATACAAGGAAAATCTATAGTAAACTGAAATGTTTAACAATCGCAACTCTACTGTCATGTAAACCGCTGTACTTATTATGATTCTTAAAAGCGTATATATCGAGGAACGCACTTTTTGGCAAATTTTGAAATATAAATTCATATAATTAATTTATTGAAAATTCCTTAAGAACAGCCCTCCATACTTTTATTACACACATTTTAAAAGTGTTTCCAGTTTGATAAATTTAATAATGGCATAAAAATTTTTTTTGAAAGATTTTTTTTCAATAAAATGTTTTATTCCAAATTATATATTAATTCTATGAATTTATATTTCAAAATGTGACAAATGGTGCGAGCGACAGATCGTCTCGCGGACTAGGCGTCCTTAATAAATATCTATTGCCTTGTGATTTTATGATACTTCTGCCAGATCTTCAGAGGACAACGTAATGTTAAATTCTTTGAAATGTCTAACTTTAGGTAGGTCAGCAGAGCTATGAAACTTGAAATATTTACGATGTTAAATACGCGAGTTAGTAGGACCTATAATATTAATATTATAGTATAAGTATATAGTAACCTATTTCATTTGTCTACCTTGTTTGGGTTACAGGTTTCGCTAAACATTCTGTTTTCTGTGTAATGCATTTTACTGAATAAATTTATTATTTATTTGATTTTGTCCTCAGATCAAAAGCAAGTACGAATCCGGCGCGTTGTTGACAGGCGAACTAAAGAAGTTGGCCATTGATACCATCACCCCATTCATCCAAGAGTACCAGGCACGTAGAGCCAAGATTACTGACGATGTACTACAGGAGTACTTCAATATACGACCTATTCGGTTATAGATGTACTTTGTATTACGGGTGTTGCTAGGATGTGAGTTATGACGTCAGAATTTATTGTAAAGCTAAGCTATATTTTTGGAAAAAAATATGCGATAAAATCTAACTCCTTTGATCCATTTTGTACTTTTATTGGTATGTTCACTTAAGTATTACAACGCTTTTATGCAATAAGTATGTTGTTTAAAGAAAATAGAGCTCGATATGATCACATCATTCATCCAAGAGTACCAGGCGCGCAGAGCCAAGATTACTGATGATGTACTACAGGAGTACTTCAATATACGATCTATTCGGTTAAACATGTAGGTACTTTGTATTACGGGCATTGCTAGGATGTGAGTTATGACGTCAGAATTTATTGTAAAGCTAAGCTATATTTTTGTAAAAAAATGTGAAAAAAGTCTTACCAACTTTGAAAAAAAAAACACATTTTGTACCTTTGGTATTTGGTACATGCAATTAAGTATTACAACACTTTCATGTAAGTGTGAATGAGGTATATTTTTTTTGTGTTTAGAACAGACATCGCTTATGCAATAAAAGTATTGTTGATACTAAGACTGTTTTCAAAAGGGCGCTGTATACAGAGCTTTCTTATAAGAAATCATAATTCTTCAAAATCAAAAGTGTTTCATAAAGTTCCTCATTATCTTCTTAATTACTTTAAATTTGGTTGTTGTATATTTTTTTATATATTAAGTATTTCACAATTCCAAAAATATGCATTTTTTGCACAAATATTTTTTATATCAAAATAATATCTATATTAACATGACAAGTTGTAAATGCGTGACTATCTCTTAATGGAAATATATGAATTTCGGCATTTTAAATATTGCCTAGAAATTGTACATATTACATAATATATTATTGTACATTTACCGGGGGTAGACTTCCTTTGCAGGAGATCGTCTTACCCCAACAGTGCCAGTTATTCTACCGCCTGAGCAGTGATGTGCAAACATTACTGTGCTCCGGTAGGAGGGCACTGTAGCTAGTGAAATTACTGGGCTAAAGAGTCTTAACATCTTATGACTCTTGAGTAAGAAGCGTTGGTGCAGTGCTCCTAGAATTTCACATAATTGTGAAATCCTAAGTAGCACTGTACTGATTATAGGCAGCGTTATCTCTTAAGATCAGGAGAGCGTCTAGCTCGTCTTCTACTTAAAAAAAATACCAAAAATCTAATTAAAATGTCTAAAATATAGGGGTACATACATAGTGTTACTAAGGTACTTAACTGTATCTTTTTTATATTTAACTGAATCAGTATTTTGTCAACGGATTGACTGTTTTACTGTGAATGCTGAATAGATAGCGAAGGATGGCATAGATCTCAATATCCTTCAAGTTTAGAGGTAGAGTCCATTTCACGAAAGAGGTCCCGCTGAATTTAGCGGAACTAAATTTAATTATATCGATTATTACTGGACTTCATATCCTAAATAATCTCATTTGTTAGATAAAATAAATACCTATTTAATTTAATAATTAAATATGAGAAATTATGAGAAGTTAAAATTTTACAGATATTTAAACTTTTAAAATGTGCGATAGTGGCGCCCCACAAAAAGGACTCCTCTCGTGAAAAGCACTATATATAGGAACTCCTAACCCTTTATGGTAGTGTCAAAGATATAACTACCAACTTTTTAATTTTTATTCGAAGAAAAAATATTTCCCATATGTAGTTTCATCACAAATTACTTTCAATCCCATCAACTTGTGCGATGATATCAGATCTAGGTTTCTTTGCCTTGTAAAGGGTTAAGATTTTACACATACATATATGTACGTACATTTATTTACTTGAGATTCGTAAATATTGATAGAATTTACTTAAGTACGTGTTAGGTGGGGTTTCTCCAAGGACGACAGGTGTGATTGTGGTGCCGTCCAATCAATGGCACACCTCCTACAATCCCCCAGTTGCCCTACAGCTTGCACAATGCAAAACCTTTTCGAGGCCAATGATAACGCTATAACAGTGGCGACGCATTGGTCAAAGCAGCTGTGGATTCACATAATATTATAACTTATAGCCGATCGACTCGAAAAGAAGAAGAAGAAGTACATGTTTTCTAGGTATAAAGAATACTGTACATTACCTAAAATACGTTTCTAGGTTTTCTAAATAATGCTGAATTTCAACATATTTTCGGTAACACGTCTGTTAAGTGTTCTTATCTGTAACATTACGGCTGTGCTGTAAGCATAAACTTATTTATTTATTATTTTATAAGTAAATAAATGGATTTTGATTTAAAATGTATTTTATTTTACTTATCCTAATGTAAATAAACTAAAAAAGTAGATATAAGCTACCTACATACCAAATATTCAGCCTAATCGGTCCAGCTGAGAAGGCTTGAGGGAGTAACATACATCCATACAAATTTTCACGTGTCTAAAATGTTCTAAATAACTTAATTAAACACCATAATAATTAGGTATCTACAATAGGATAAGCTTCAAATTAAACATTTGGTAAACGATTACAATCGTCGATCTTATCTTTAATGGCTCATTCTCATTTTAGCTCAAATTTGATGGTCACACGGTTATATTTCCTAAACGGTTAAAGAAAGAGACATGAATTTTGAAGAGGTGGATAAAACATATGTTAAGCTACAAAATAAATAAAGATTGTCATAATAGACGCAAAAAATTATACTAAAATTTAACATGAAAGGTCAAAAACGGGGGCATTTTTCGTATTCTCATGGTGTCACACTTTCCGTTGCAGTGAAACATTTGGGCACTACTTTAACAAATTTCGGTGTATCTGTATATAACATATACCAAAATTTTCGCAATCAAATACACTTTACGGTACACAGTCTCAAAAAAGCCTTTCATTATTATTTTGAATTTAAAATGACATAATGCGATGGTCACACGATTTTTGGTGCTTTAAATTTGCATAGTTTAACGGCTGCTGTTAAACATAACATTAACAATCTAATACAGAGTTTGATTCATTTCAATGATGGCCATGTTCTGCAATCGTAAAAGTAGGATCTAGGACTTATCGAGCCGTGGAAAAAATATAATTGCCAAGTTTCAATTTATTCATGGGTGTACCGATCACTTGCATGGACAATATTTTTATGCATTGTATTTTAGTTATTTAAATCAAAGCTAGCTTTTCGAAACGCCAAAATATGCGAGATAAAGATGTAGTATTTTATTTTATACATTATACATAAACTTTCCAGAATTTCACCAAAAAGGGATATTTTCGTCACCAGCGTGGCATAGCGGTTTTTACCATGAAGGTGATTTTAGCCACGAAAGTGATTTCTTTTTTATTGTTTTGTTTAGAAAGGGCCTTTTTACCAACTAAAAAGTACTTTATCTGTTATGTTAGGGTTTTAATACATACATACCAAGTTTCTGACTAATAAAAAAGTAAAGTGAAAGGTAAAGTAATATCTCAAATTACGCATATTTTCTTCTGTAGTGAGGTTTGTTGTTACGTAGAATGTCGTTTTATTGTACATTTTTGGTAGATTTAGTATTTTAAAAGGGGTTTACTTGAAAAAGTTGTGAAAAAATAATGACTGAATCACTTTCGTGGCGTCGAAAATTTCAAAGCTGTTTTTCTTCGAAATGAAACGTACGATTTAAATGATTTATATAAAAGTTTACTCGTGTTATCTAGCTCTATACAATGTTATACATAAACATTACAAATAAGCAATAAATAAGAATTGCCATGAAGGTGACGATGAGAATCGATTCCATGAGAATGAGCCTAATAGCAATCTCTTCTAGATTGTATTCTCTTCCAGACAAAAACGAGTCCAGAATCAAATTCTATGCATTCAGTAATTCCCAAAGCACCTCACTCAGTATTCAGTGTATCAACCCGAACAAAAGCCTCAAAACAAAAGATGACACAGCCCAAGAAAGTTAAAATCGTCGCCACTTGTGTACACACACCGTTTTGATCGAATATGCATCACAAAAGAACTGAAACGCGTGTGGCACAGTCCGTAACCAAAACAGGTAGAGACCACACATAGTTTATTAAACTACAGTTAAATAAGTTAGTTAATAATGTACAATTCTTACGAAAACGAAGCTCCACTACCTCTGACAGCCAATTACGTAAGAGAAGATGACTCAGAGAAGCGTGACGCAGAAGATCGCGTCATATTAGAAATAGGAAGGCAGGATGACAAACCGAAGGAGGAACTAACGTTTTCTCATAAGAAATATGATAAGACGATATCGCATACTCGAGCGTATGTGCTGGAAGACTACGAACCGAGGAGGATCACTTATTTCAGACCACATGAACTGGATGCACAAGAAGGTATGTTGTGATCATGGTTGCAGTTTGTCAATTTGGTACTACCGTTTTAGTGTTTTGTATTTGCTGTTACAAAATGGAAGATTTCCCAAGTGTAGGTACTTGTAGGTAGGATACCAAGAATAGTTCTGGGTTCATAGAACATCTGTGAGTGTGAGATAACATTTTCATCTAGACGCTACCGTGTTTCAAAAGATGCGAAAAACTATGCGGGTTACGGAGTTTCCTATAATATTACGTAGAAGATAGTCGAAGAAAGGCGATTTGAAACTGCAGTAGGGATTAAACAACCTATAATAATTATTGTTCTTTAACTCTGACAGTGTAAGTACCGTAAAGATGGATAACTAACACGTGCTGTTCAAGTTTTAACCCTTTCCATTATTTCCAATGAGGTATAAATGTATGGTTTAAGTTCGCCTTGGAGTCTATAAATGTGTTCCAGAATGAATGTACCATCAAAACTTAGTCTACATCAAGTCACCGAAGACGAAATTAGGCCAGGTCCTTCATATCTTCTCCGCCTCCGCGGGCTCACCGCGTCTCCCAGGGAGGTAGAGAGGTGGAAGGAGGAAGCCAAGGAGGCACTGCTCGAGAGGTGGAGTACGCGTCTGGCCCACTCTCGAGCAGGCAGCTGGACAGTGGTGGCAGTCCGTCCACTACTCCAGCAGTGGACGGACAGAGAGCACGGGTCCTTGACCTTCCGGCTCGTGCAGGTGCTTTCCGGGCACGGATGCTTCGGAAAGTACTTGCACCACGTAGCCGGCAGGGAACCGACCCCTGCTTGCCACCACTGTGGTAGCGACGTGGATACGGCGCAGCACACACTGGAGGAGTGCCCAGCTTGGGTCAGTGAGCGTCGTACCCTCGTCGCTGTTATGGGGGGCGAACTCTCGCTGGCAACCATGGTAAGAGCCATGGTTGAGAGCGAGGAGTCGTGGCAGGCCGCGGTTTCGTTCTGCGAGAGTGTCATCTCGCAGAAGGAGATCGCGGAACGCGAACGGGAGGTCACCACCGACCTCCCGATGCGTGCCCGGAGAAGGGGGCGTCGGAGGCGTATCTTCCACGCCCTTCTCCAGCCCCCATAACCTGGGTCTAGGCGGCGAGTACGGGGGTACTCTTCGCCGCAAACACAGACCCAAGAGGTGGCGCGCGCGGTGTTTCCGCGCGCCCCTTGAGAGGGTGGGGTGAAACTCCTCTTCACCCCACCGCGGAGGGGTCCTCCTGTCAGTGAGAACCAAACGCCGTCGGGGCCGCGGATGAATGCTTCGGCGTACCCGTTGCCCCGGCATTATGGCGTCCCGCAGGACACCCCCAGGTTTTTTAGTGGGTATCCCCGCCGCTCCCATCTTTGGCGGGGGAGTCCCACATACCGCCCCGCCCCCCCCGGCGTGGGGTGACGATGCGTAACGCATTTTTCCTGGGATAAAAAAAAAAAAGGTCCTTCATATCTTATTAGAAACAGTCGAAATCCACAGTTTTACGTACCTTCTGAAACACGGTAGATTTGAACCTAAGGCCCCCGGATTACGACCACTGGACTTGACTGGACCACTGGTTTCCTATTTTATAATCTAGACCTTTTTTATAATCTAGGTATTCGAAGCTTACGTATAAAATATTGATTACATATTTTTAGGTGCAAGATTCTACGAGCAAGAATACAGAGAAGGTTCAATACTAGAGCCAGCGAACTCCGAATCATCGCTGGACTTCTCACACGAGTCTCAGGACACCATCAAGTATTGTGAAGAACCTCCACAAGAGACTGCTTCCTCGTGGAAGGAAAGGGCTATGCAGCTGGAGAAAGGCGGGTTTGAACTGGAAATCTAATAGTTCTGTCATATGAGTCATTATGTTTGTAGTATGTATATGTACATTTTACATAGGACTCGTTATACTTAGTAGAAATAGACCATGTTAATAGGAGTAGAACCTGAAGGCCTATGTTATCTACCGTACACAAAAAAACTAGAAAAAAACATGTTCTTACGAGTCAAAGAGCGGTAAAGTTAAAAAGGCATTTTTCAACTTTGTCGCATTTCACTTGCACGTTACTGTATAGAAATTTCACATACGTATAACATTCCTTTTTGTACCCCATATTTTTAAATCATCAAAGTCAGTCCATCCGTTGCACATTTAGGTACCTACTTTTTGTGTGAACAATTTTCAAAACTGTGTTTCAGAATACAAGAAGACAGCGTGTGATAGGGAACGCACGCGCATGCGAGACATGAACCGAGCTTTTGACCTTCTAAGATCCAAGCTGCCGGTCACCAAGCCGTCTAAGAAGAAATACTCCAAGATTGAATGTTTGAGGTGAGAGCCTAGTTAAATATTGCATTTTCTGTTCAGTATTTGTGCCTATGCTGTCTTTTGTGTTAGGGGCCCACCCCACAAATAGCAAAAGTTAGGGATATAATATATTATTATGATATACGTAGGGTAGGGTGGTATTGCCCTACTCTTCCCACCTGCTTAGCTGGGTTACCGATAGAGTCGGGGGACTCTGTCGGATTGCACGACCCACACATGCCTGGGGGATGTTCAATTCCCCCCACAGGAAATGAGGCCTGATAACATCTGGGCCTTCCGTTGGGATAAGATGGTGAATGCTATTGCGACCCCATCTTGCCCTATTTCGGCGGTGGACTGATTTGCGAGGGGTTTTTAGTGGGTGCAAGTCCCACACTCCCCCTTTCGTAAGCCCCGTGGCGGAAGGGGCGTGCGAAGACATTTTCCTCTCCTTAAAAAAAAAGAAAAAAAAGGTATGGGTAGAACAGAATGGAGTGTCGCGTTGCGGCGCTGTTTTCGGGACTTGCTGTCTGCCTAATGTGGGGTCAAATTGTTCAAAACTCCTGCAATTCATCTTCCACTTCTTCAGATCACTGTACTGTAGGTATGTGTTTTTGTCGTGTTCAGGCCAGGAATTACAACTTACAACACATTCGGTAAATCTTCTCATGTCTATTTCTAAACTCTTATCCACTCTATAGAGTGCTTTTACTGGTTACCACCGGTAAAGGCATTCCTTTGCAGGAGGTCGACTATGTGGGTACCCCAACAGTGTCAATTATTCTACTGCCTGACTGCCTGAGCAGTGGTGTGCAAACATTACTGTGTTTCGGTAGGAGGGCACTGCTAGTGAATTTACTGGGCTAAAGAGTCTTAACATCTTATGACTCTTTAGTAAAAAGCGTTGTGAAATCCTGCTACCCAAGATGTGACTGTACTGACTGTGGGGCAGCGTTATCATATGTCTTACCATCTTGCTCGTCTTACTTTTTTGCATAAAAAAAGTTTCCTTGTGTTTCAGGATAGCAATATGCTACATCAGACATTTGGAGTATATGCTAGCAGGAGGAGCTTCCGACGAGAATCCAGCGTTTTTTGAACTGCACGCCGCGGAACTACGACGGCGACAAACTAGATTTTAAATTAATACTGACTTAAATATTTTAATTAATTAATAATTATGTCGTCCTCGCCCTCAACTCGCTACTTAACTTTGAGTAGAGCAGATTCGAGGACACGACTAAACATATTGCAGAGCTTTGCTAATTCATAGCCACTGTTTGATGTCCAATTTAATGTACTTTACTGCGTTTGATACTTTACTCAGATTGATCAGGAGGTTTAAGCGAGTAATGTACATTAAAGTGGACATCAAACTTGTTTCATAATATGAATTAGGCAATAGTTCTACTGGTGTGAGTCCTGTTATTGTTGTAGGTAAAAAAAAAATATCTTCAAGTGTAGTGCAATAGTATAACTTTTTAATTTTATAAGTGCTGGTATCCAACGTTTCCGGCTAAAAACGTTGATTTATATTACAGAAGTGTTTTCAAGCATAATATGATTTTGTTTAGTGAAGATAATATCCGATTCAACTTTGGGTTGTGTTACTACACAACCAATATCCGAACGCATTTTTAAACTTCTTCACCCAAATATTGTGGGTAGTTTTATGAAAAATCCACTTACTTTCACCTTGTTTACTATCATGTCGAGCTTACGCTGGCAACTGTCAATCGAGTGACGTTTAGCTGTACCGAGAGGGTGAAGAACGCATTAAATTTTCCCAAATCTCTAAGTTAACAAATACTGATCAGCGTCGGACGATCAACCGCGATTCGTCTACGAACATCCTCGAAACTCACGAAAATCAGCAACACGAAATGTTGAGGAAACGGTGTGACAGTGCATTGCATCCTAATGAACCAGAAAGCGGGGGCTAAGTGGAACTAGAAGGTACTCCTATCATCATTCATTATTTTATTTTATTTATTTTCATTGGCCACGTTATGCAACAGCCATCGATAGCGGATTCATTTTGCCGCGCTTTTGGAAAGCGGATGAAATTTTTTTGTGTTCTTGGATAATAATTTTGCAATAAGTGCTAAACGCGTATTAATAGTGGGTTTAATAAACGTTGAGTGTTTGTGAATGTGATTTACTGTCGAAGAATGGAAAAAAGTTCAACAGTCTGCTATTTTCAAGAATCGTCACAAAATGAATCGATGTGATTCGATAAACGCCCACATTTTATCGAATTTTGGAGGGAATATCCTCCAATAAACAAGGAACTTAAAATTATAATAAAGTTTTCGACTGAAGGACTTGTATCCATGGTCAGAATAAATTAACAACAACAGCCATCGATAGCCGATGCTACTAACAAGTAGTATATTTATTGGCTGGTAGTCGATGGGCATTAGGTATAAAGTGTTATTCCAGGTCCTCGCGGTTACCTACAAAACAAATTTCAGCTCAATCGTGAACCGATAGAGTGAAAGAGTTGCAGACAGCCGCCCGCCCATCAATTCAAACCCAACGTTTTGCATTTTTAGGGGCTGCGCAGACGACAGACTATCCATGACGCACTTTTTAGTCTGTGAAAATAGAACCTATGCAATTATATGCAGTAACGCACACGACGCCGGCGCACAAATAATCCCTGTAACGTCTGTCGTCTGCGCAGCCCTAATATGAATGGGATAATCTTAAGGTGATCGTACATAGGTAATAGCGTACCTACTATTTTATGGTTGAGCAATAAAAAAATGCAATGGATTTTGTATAATTTATTCCGCAATAAAACTCTTACAAAGACAACACTGTTACTTTTTAAAACACAATATCACTTAAAATCTCACATTTTTTTATGTGAGGGTACTTATAAAATCATTTCGAAAACAAAAAGTTTCAAATGTTTTTCAAATTGTTTACTTTTACGCGCTTTTTAACGCTCATGCGCTTTTTGTGAATGAGTTTATCGTGTTTATCCCCTTCTTCTGATCTTTCTCTCTAATTCTAGTTCAGCTTGTCTCTTCTCAAGTTCTTTTAGGTAGTCGACGTATGCGCATTTGATGAGTAGAGGTACTTTGACGACACCTGTCGAAAAAGAGATTTTATAGAACCGCCTCTAAAAATATTCTAAATGTACCATCAGCAGCCACTTTAGACTTTGCCTACGTTGAAAATTTAAATCACAACCATCGTACCTCTCTATTCTCTATAGTTGTCGCCTCGCTTGTAAAAGCAATGTTGTATCTATGACTAGCTCATGCTCGCGGCTCTGCCCGCGCGGTAAAATAATTTCTTAGGAGGTCGGCATTGTAAAATCTATCTGTGTTCCAAATTTCAATTCGGTTCAGCGGTTTAGGCTGTGCGTTGATAGATCAGTCAGTCAGTCACTCTTTCCTTTTATATGTTTAAAGGTATTATAATAGACGAGACACAACCTTAATGCTGTGGTATAATTTTTTTTCGGAGAAAGTGTCCGAAAATTGTATGTCTGAAATGTCGACAAGCCAAATTTAAGTGAGAAGATGTCTATCACTTGCCCATTCATGTGGTTAAAGACCATCCCAGGCCTCGTTTGCCTTTCTATTCCTAAGGTTTTTTTTTATTATTTATCATTATTATAAGAAAATCAAATTCTATACCTGCAAAGCACGTAGTGACAAAGTTTTTGTAGATGGCGTAGGCAGGCGCTATAATGCTCTCCACAGACTCTTTACGCTGAAATAAAAATCGTGAAATAAGCATGAAATTTTCTTTGAAAAGGTTTATAAAAAAATTAAAATAAACACCAATATATACCTACATAATATTATTGTCAAGAGTAGAGCTTTTTGAGTATTTCACGAATTTGATACTGTATTTTAACTAAAGCAATTTTACAATGGTGTTTGCTATTACTATTTTCAATGGCGTGGAAAATAGACATCATTGCTATGCGATAACAATTATTAATTTAGAAAAAAGTGTAAAAAAACAATCAGCGTGATGTTTGAAGTCTAAATTGATTATAATTATCATTTATACTTCGTGTAAAAAAAAGGCATTCAGGACTTACTGTGAAAACAACCCACTAGGCTAATACATAGTCTTACTAATATTATAAACGTGAAAGTTTGTAAGAACGGATGTCTGGATGTCAGGATGTTTGTTACTCTTTCACGCCTAAACGGGTGGACAGATTGAGCTGAAATTTTGTATAGAGATAGCTTAGACCCTGGAATAACACATAGGCTACATAAGTACTGCGGGTAAAACCGCTGGGAGCAGCTAGTATAAAATAAAGTTGCTTCCCGCGTCTGTCCCTATGTATGCTTATATCTTTAAAACCGCGCAACGGATTTTGATGCGGTTTTCATTAATAGATAGAGTGATTCAAGAGGAAGGTTTATATATATAAAACATGCGTTATATAGGTAGAGAAACACTGATAATTTTCTATTGAACGCGCGGGTCCACTAGCCACTAGTAATGTATAAAAGAGGCATACAGGAGTCACTGTGAAAAGAGGCCACTAGGCATTAAGTATAAAAATAACCACTGAACAATTATCAGCATAGCCCTGAAACACAAAGCTTCATCCTTGTAAAGTAACATTGTGGAGTGACCTCGTTTTGGGTGTTATCTACCCGCCCACGCTATCCTGTTGCTTTACTCTTTACGCAATCGAAATCAGCATAGCTTTGACACGTTTTTGTCATAATGTGAGAATCGGGGACCTAATTAAATTATTATTATGAAATTATTGTTCGGAGAATCTCTCTTATGATGTAAAATATTATTTAATATATTTATTCATTGTTGAGCTTAAAAATTAATAAACATTTTAGGCAGGACATAATATTATTATAATGTAGGTCTAATTATTTTACTCAGCGTCATCTAACCCCGAAAGCTAAGCTAACATACTCGTAATGTTTTGTTACGTGTAGGTGCCCATGTTGGTATCAAATAAATAAAAATACTTTTTAAAAACAAGCTTTAATTATCATTACCATCTTGCATCATATAGTAGGTACTCGTCAAGACGAATCAAATGAGCCCAAACTCGATGGGGTTGCGTTGTTTAATGACAGAGTTCCTATGGCCACCTTCCAGCTCCATCATCAGATCAGCTCCATGTCATAATAATATTGCATTGTCATCCGATTTACACACGCATGCAAATTTTCAGCTCAATTAGAAACCGGGAAGTGGGTCAAATCAAACTTGCAAGATTTGATTACAGACAGACAGACAGACAACAGACAGGTGAAAGTAATATAAAGCTTGTAAAAAGTCCTAGTTTACCTAAATTGAGTTCTGAAAATTGAGCACTATAAATTCTTCGCTATTTTTCTGTTATTTTTATATTTTTTATAGGTTCTTATGTATCATGAATTCAATTTTACATCAGGCTTTTAAAATGTTTTCAAGCGTATGTAGTGGAGTGGAATGGAATGAATGAAATGCGTCCCTCGTATGCCATCGACTTTCAAATACCAGGCGCGCATCAACTGTTAGGAGCTAGGAGAAATACTTGCCATTCCGTCGCGTCGGGTCACCACGGTCTGCCATTGTCTGGTTAAGTCTGCGCATGTTACTAGGACATCAGTTTATAGAGTAGGTGAACTTGAGAACAAATTGAGGCGTTTGTACTTCATAGTTCATTGGCGAAATGCCATCTTTGCGAAGTAGACGCGTTACGAATCAAAGCAGGCACTCATCGACTGGCTCGCGAGTCTGATGTGAGCCACAAATGTAAGCCTTATGTACCAGGACATCAGATGAAGTGAGGAGTTTGTAGTTCCTAGACGTTGCTCTACACTCTACTACTATTACTATCATTGTACCTAATAGAGCATTGTAAATTGTAATATAGAATTATAGAGCAAGGCGTTACGTACAATGTCATCAGACTAATATTACAAATGCGAAAGTTTGTGAGTGTGTAACTATTGACTATGTGAGAATGTGAGGTGTATAATATGTTTGTTACTTCTTGCATTTCTTGATTGAGCTGATATTTCGTATAGAGATAGCTTAGACCCTGGAATAACACATAGGCTACATACAGTACATAATTTGATAACGAACTATGATGAACCTTTAAATCTCAACGTTTTTCCAAAAAAAGACTAAAATTTTTCCAAAAGGCTCTCCCCCACTTACCATAAAGTACTTTAAATATGAGTTCTTTCAACCAACTACATATTTTCGATATAGAAGCCAGTTATCGCGGTAAAACACGTTGTAGCAGTTAATTAAAATATTGATTACGCAAGCCGTGATAACGTCGAGACAGACGCGACGCAGCGGGGAGCCAAGTTCAAGGTACAAGTCGCAGCGCCACCGACGGAGTCACCGAACGACCGGTGACGTAACCACTTGTACCAGGGCAGCATGAGTGCCGAGCAGGTCGATTGGAACGTCCGATGTAGTTATATACACGCAGGCAGTATCAAAGATGACGCGATGCTCAAAATTACTTTTTAAAATTAGTTTTTATACCGTATTTTATACAATTAACACGGAAAATAAATAAATAATACCTCTAAATCAGAGCGATGAGCCACTGTATTTAAGTCTCTCAGTCATATTCTTACGACTCAAAACAAGACCAGGACCAAGCTCTAACATAAAATCTAGTTCCACCTTTTAAGGGGCACTACAAGCTGTTATAATGCACTTACATTTATTTTTTATAAGGAAACACACAAGGTTTATGAAAAATAAACGTTTACAAGATTATTATAAGAAGTAGGTATGTAGGGGGTGTGCTGATAAAAATGATACGTCCGTGATTTGGAGAATCTTGGTATATTAGAGATTTATGTTAAAGTCTATGATGAATGCACTGATATATAATGATATTGATAAATGAGTGTTTAGGCCGACGGAACCGATCGCACTGATGTTAAATATATTGCGGCCGCGTAAACTGCAGCGCCCGCAATAGTCGGCTTTTGCACTATAATGCTGTGTCAGGTGTTCGGTGCACCGAACAAAGTATGTAGTCACAATTATTTTGTACTTTTTCTAGCAACTGCCGAAAGAATCTTCACTACGATTAATATATAATAATCCCCATTAGCATCCAAAAGCTCAGTCACTGTCAATCAATTCCACGAAATTCTTACCTCGTCACGGCAATGACACAAATTTAGCACTTGCTACACAAGAAATAAGGTTCAAAAACAGAAACACTCACAATAACGTTCCCGCATTGATCGAAAGTGGGCGGGCGTCGTGTGTTGATGCTCCGAACGTACTCCGACCAGCGTTTAATGCACTCGGTGACATCTTGTTGGTCGCCCCACACGCCTTGCGTGTACGTGAAGTATACTGAACCTATTAGGACACCAGCCTGACGAGGAGGTGAACAGGAGTAAAATTAATAAAATAACAGAGTGGATAGGATGTTCCTGAATAAACAGCTCTAGGCTATCCGATGTCCAGATGGATGTCCGATGGCGGATACCAAACTTGACATCAGAGGGTCTTTTGGTTACCGTATATTATATAGTATACTAGCTTACCCGGCAAACGTTGTTTTGCCATATAAATAATTTCCTAGTAATTTCTAGTGTAGACAAAAAATAGCTTACTTATTGGAAGCATGTATGTATATTAGAATGTGTATATTGTATGTATGTAAGAATGTGGTATATGCGTGAAATAAGCATTATTTTATGGAAAAATTTTTCAAACAAAAGTAAAAAATTAAATTTTATGAAAACATTGTCTCTTATAATTTTTTCATACAACCAATATTTCCATTGACATTTCAAAATAAAGATTCATAATGATTGATTTTTTGGAAACTATGAAAATCTTAATTGTTCAATTACATTTTTTTTAAAAATTAAATTAAAATTACATTTTTATAAGATCAACAACATTTTCGATATAAATAAAAAAAAGTATACTTACAACACAAAATCCGTTGTTATTGTAAGCTCGTGTCACGTGTTGAGTACTTTTGAGGTTATAAAATCACTTGATTAACTAATCGTGCAAAATACACTCAAAATTGATAATTTAATTATTATTGATAAAATAGGAATGATTAAAAGTTAATATGAGAGTTACACTGAGATAGCAAAATAATAATTGTCAACGTTACTACTACACACTTGATGCATAAACAATAATGATGGCCGACAACTGTGTAGGGAGTGAGAAAGAAAGGAGACTCCGTGCTTTTTACTGGGTCAGAAGTGACACCTGTAGACATCTGGCGGGGATAACTAATTAAATGACGATTGATCAGTTTTCGACCGGAGAGGAAAAATGATTAAATTACTAAAATGGCTATTAAAAAATAATAGTTGATCGTAGAATGGTGAAAATTGAGGATTGTATGTATTTTTGTATGTTGTATCATAAAAAAATAGAAATTAAAAATTTTGTCTAAAAAATTAAAATAAAAAAATTTAGGGGTGGGCTACCCCTAAAATTTAGAGGGATGAAAAATAGATGTTGGTCGATTCTCATAGATACCGGATAAGCACAAAAAATTTCATCAAAATCGGTCAAGCCGTTTCGGAGGAGTATGGCAACGAAAACTGTGACACGAGAATTTTATATATTAGATAAACAGACAAAAATAAAGTTTTGATTTTGATTTGAGATTTTGAGTCGCAAAGCGGTAAAGTTAATAAGGCATCTTAATTCACTTGCACGTTAGGTACACGACAAATTAATTATTAAGGAGCATCTTTTAACTTAGCGCTCTATGACTCTAAGAACATTTAAAGTTATGAAGTATCTTCAAAAAATACTAACATCAACCTTCAAGGGTTGGTTTTTAGGGTTGTGGGTGGGTTATTCATAATTTATGAGGTTAGGTTGATTTAGGGGTTGTGAAGAGGTCATACCTTGAGAGCGTACATAAGCCTCCCATGTACATAGTAGGGCAGTTTGACAGGTTTTTTGGGAGACTGCTTGAGTCTCATCTCCTCCTTGGAACAGACTTTGATGCATGTCGGACTCAGAGGCAGCTCTGGAAAATAAATAAAAATAAATTATGTTGTCGGATTTTTTTTTAGCCTTTGACCTCGATCTCGCATGATGTCAAGCGACGATGCGATAGTAAGATGGTAGCAGACCAAGCCTATAAGGTGGGATAATCCTAAGCTTTACTGAACATCATGCCGGAACACGGTCACAATGACCGCTTGGGGATACGATTTTGTCCAGTTGAACTAGCCACGGCGGAAGCCTACCACCAGAAATAAATCTCGTACATATAGGACCTATTAAATAAAGTCGCTTTCCCGTCATCACTCTCCTGAGATCGCTATTCCTGATGGGAATTGGATATTGACGTCCAGTATTTTATGAACGGGATTAAAAAAAAAAGAGATAAGATAACAAAAAAAAACAATACGTGAGTACAGCCGTGGCGTATTTGTAATGGACTCGCAGTAGTTTCCGTAACGAGAAAAGGTTCTCTTCGTCGGAAGTCGGAATACTTGAGGCCCACGTTCTTAGCTTACGTATTTTGCGCACGGCAAAAGTCTATAAATTAGAATCTGTCAAAACAATGTAGGGTCTATTCTAGGCAATAAATTAGTGTCAATATAATCTAGACAGGCAGGATATGAGTGTCACTTCATGTGAGTATAATTATTATTTATCTAACCTTACAGAATGACATACAATACAATAACTGTTTTATATTATAAATAATGTTACATTTTATGTAATAAGTAACTTTAAAGTAATAAAAACACATAAAACTAGAGGTAAACAAACGGAGGTCTTATCGCATAAAGCAATCTCTAACAGACAACCTGGTTAATGGGAAAACTTAGAACATTAGGTACATATAGCTAATTATTATTATATCAATCTTTTATTTAGTTACACTAGTACAAAATAGCGTAAAAAAGAATAGGTACCACATACCAAATTTTCTGGTACTTAGTCAATTTTAAGGAGTTACACAATTCTGTAATAACTACCAGGGTCAAAGAAAATCGAAGGAGGTCAAGTGGAATGTAGGGCAAGTAACACACCACGATAGTTCATTCATAAGAGTGGGACAGGTATATTGTAACAAGTGAATTAAATTAAAAATTTAAAAAACCCCCAACGCAATACGTATTTCACCATTTTTTGTATGGCGGCCATCTTGGATTTTAAATTTTATATAGGGGACTGTAATCTACTCGTTAAGCTCTTTCATTTGATACCCATATTGAGGGGGTCGTGGAAGAAAAAAGTAATCCGCCATTTTGTAGCGGCGGCCATCTTGGACCGATTTCCACCAAACATGCCTAAGAACACTCTCGACTAACTCTACTTTCAAACAAAAAAAACAAAATCAAAATCCGTTCATCCGTTTGGGAGCTACGATGCCACAGACAGACACATACACACACACACAGACAGACAGACAGACAGACAGACAGACAGACAGACAGACAGACAGACAGACAGACAGACAGACACGTCAAACTTATAACACCCCGTCGTTTTTGCGTCGGGGGTTAAAAATTAAATTTAATAGATAATATTGTCCATCTCTCTCTTTC
Source organism: Hemithea aestivaria (assembly GCA_947507615.1). Taxonomy (NCBI): domain Eukaryota; kingdom Metazoa; phylum Arthropoda; class Insecta; order Lepidoptera; family Geometridae; genus Hemithea; species Hemithea aestivaria. The sequence goes on along the minus strand of OX382344.1, from coordinate 3,501,464 downwards.
GCGTCGTAAGCGTAGCACGTAGTACGGTCTACGGTGCCAAAACTCGTAAGTCAATAAACTTTGTGATAAACACTTCATACTTAAAATGAATTAACTACATACATATCGACTCAGCTAACAATCCATACATATAATAAGAATGGAAATTTCTCCCCATTCATTGTGATCCTTTACTAAGGTGAACTGTGAAAATACGCATATGAACAAAACGACGCGAAAAAGTCGCTTGCGCGATCTAATTCGTAAAACATTTTGTCAATTTTTCCTAGGGAAACGTAAAATAAAATAATAAAATAAATAATAATCATTTATATCAGACACATCGCCCCTAATTTACATCAAAAATTCGAAATAAAAGTAATAGAATATAAAGTAAATTCAATTCAAAAAAAAATAGTGCCAAAAACGCTACAGACGCCATCTATCGGTGTTCCTGTAAACTTGTGGTTGACCATTAGTTTAATTTGGGCTAAATTTGTAAATAGTTTGTGTCACTGGTGTGGTTAAACAACACCACCGATTTGAATAAAATTTTCACTAATACGTTGCAGTTTTCTCTACTTGAACCTTAGTCTTGGTTTTAGTCAAATCGGTTCATAAATAAAAGAGTTATATCAATCTAAAGATTCGCATATAAAATGCTAATAAACAAGAAAGGTAGTCATAGGAACCGCGTAATCAAAAGACAAAACCTCATCGAGTTTGGGCTCATTTGATTCGTCTTGACGAGTACTTTGATACTATATAGTAACCAGGGTCCGAAACGGAGCTGGAAGGTGGCCATAGGAACTCCGTGATTAAAAGAAAAAACCCCATCGAGTTTGGGCTCATTTGATTCGTCTTGACGAGTACTTTGATGCTATATAGTAGCCAAACAAATTAGAATTCATTTAAATTAGTAAATGTAACTTATTTCTCAAATGAATCAGCGCCAGCGGAAAATAATCTAATGTGCGCATGATGCGTGTAAATATCAGTAATAAATATCTTTTTGCTACTTATTTTTAATTTCTAAAACATGTAAAATCATCTGAAGATAAATAGAAAAATTCATTTACAGTTCATTGTAAAAGTAAATTATTTTTCATACAAGCTAGCGCCACGGAAAATAATGGAACTAATGTCCTAAGAAAAAGAAATTATCGTTTATTCTGCAAACAGTTTTAGAAAAGAAGTCCCGCGTAACCTAGCGGAACTAAATAATAGATTTATAATTACTGTGAATACTTCATTTATTATATATTTTTTATTTGTTAGATTAATTAAATATTATGTACCTATTTAATTGAGAAATTAAATATGAGAAATTATGAATTGTTAAAAATCTGTAGATATTTTAACTTAAAATCACGCGATTGTGGCGCTCCATCTAGGGGGATCTTTTGTAAAAATCACTGGTTATCCGGAGACACACAGACATAAAATCTGTTCACACCCATTTAGGCTAAGAACTAATACAACTAGAAGTACCCATATTATGTGTGAGCGTGACGGCAATAGGGAAAATTCTATGTGAAAAAAAAGGAGAACCTATTTTTCTTCCGTCCCTTTCAGCGTGGCTGGTTTATTTGTTTGTCACAAGTTCAAACTATGGTTCAAATGATTTCTTTGTGACAAATATACCATCATTATCTTTTATTTTTTAAGATTTTAAGTGCTTTCAGGGAATAATTAATGGTTTATGTGTACTCATAGTGGTAGTGAAATGGTAGGATGTGCAGTTTTGGGCTGTAAAAGCCGTAGTGAACAACATTAGGAGAAACTATTGCTGTCGCATAGGCGGGCACGCAGTAGTGAACCACCTGCATTTAGGCATACATCCAGACACAAACTGTCACGTTTATAATGTTAGTAAAATTTTGCAATGATTATTATAGAACCTTTTATCTGTGTTATAGATAATCATAGGCGGATTTAGGGAGGGGGGGCAAGGGGCCAAGCCGCCCCCCCCCCCCCCCCCCGAGTCATTAAGCAAGCTGTTCGCGCACATATTATAAAGGATGTTTAAGCTTTAGGGGGGGGGGGGGGGCAGGGGGCCAAGGTACCCCCAGAAGCATTGTAGAGTTACGAATTTCGCACATATTTCTGAAATAAAATTTTTTTTTCGGCGCTCGCAGCTAGCTGCTCGCGCACTTATTGTAATGGATGTTTAAACTTCCTAACCGCTCAGAGCGAGCTAAACATACACTTTTCGTAATAAAAATTATAATATTTTTGCCCGTCTGCACCTTGCCTTTTGTTGAAATTTGCCTGAAAAATCTAAAGTGAAATATGTAAAGGCGTACGAATCCTTCAATAATTGGCGCCTCTCAAAAAATGCAAAAACATATTCCGAGACCGTGATACTATCATATTTCATGGAACTATCTAAAACAAGAAAATCCAGTACATTATGGAGCATTTTTTCTATGATAAAAGCTGTCTTGAAAACGAAACGTGACCTTGAAATAGAAAAATTTCTGAATGAAGCACCAGACAGTAAATACCTCGCTTTAAAAGTAAGTAAATTGATACAAAAGCTAATTTATTTCAAAGAAAACCTATCTAACTGTACCTATCTAAAAAAAAGGAAACTAAATTATTGTTATTTTTTACAGGTTGTATTAATTATTGGCATAAATGGTGCGTGCCGCTCAAATGAATTGTTGAATCTTAAGGTAAACGACGTTGAAAAGCATTCGGACAAATTAATATTAGTAAAATTATTGAATACAAAGACTAAAATCGACAGATCATTCGTCATTAGTGAAGAATATGTGAATGTGGTGGACAAGTATACGGCATTACGACCCGCTAATACAAAAACTTCAAGATTTTTCTTACATTATGATAATGGAAAAAGTAAAAAACAGCCCATAGGCATCAATAAAATCGGTGATATGCCAAAAACGATTGCTAAATTTCTTCAGCTTCCGGACTCCCATCTTTACACTGGGCATTGCCTGAGGCGGACGTCAGCAACACTCTTAGCTGACTCAGGCGCTGATATTACAGTTCTTAAACGCCATGGTGGCTAGAAGTGTAACAAGATTGCAGAAGGATACATCGAAGATTCTAAAGTTATTTAATATGCTAACTTTTAAAATTTGCGATAGTGGCGCCCCGCAAAAAGAACTCCTTTTGTGAAAAGCACTCTACCTATCAGTCACAGTTCCCGATTGAGCAGAAATTTTGCATACCGGGAATCGGATGACAATGCAATAATTTTATGACATGGAAGTGATCTGAAGTCTGATGATGGAGCTGAAAGGTGAAATTTGATAGATATATTATAATAAATAGTTTGAGTACGTAGGTATATGATAGTTTCATTTCAGAAAATTTCATTTTAGTTTTTTTTATACAACGATGTAAGAAGATGAGCAAGATGCTCTCCTGATGGTAAGAGATAACGCTGGGATTTAACGAAGGTTAAATTCTGGGTGCACTGCTGAGTCATAAAATGTTAAGATTCTTCAGCCCAGTAATTTCACTAGCCACAGTGCCCTCCTACCGAAGCACAGTAATGTCTGCACATCACTGTTCAGGCGGCAGAATAACTGACACTGTTGGGGTACTAGCCGATCTCCTGCAGAGGAAGTCTACCCACGGTAAAGAGATCACCATTAAATGACGCGGAAAAAAGTCAAGAGTAACTGTACGGAATCAAGCTGTTATTATTCCGTATTTTTATTAGTTTTTCTGATTTAAATGATAATTTGATATATTTTTGTTTACTGTATTTAATCTTGATGTACTATATGTGTAAGTGGTAATTTATTGCCGTTCTAATTTGTACTGTGGTATAGGTATAACGATAGTTCTGGGACTTATCCCAGGACGTCTCTGAAATCTAAGTATTATTCACAAAAAATGTTTCATAATATTATTTACTAGCTTATGCTCGCGGCTTTGCCCGCACGGCAAAATCCTTTCTTAGCAGTGGTCTACGTCATGAAACCTTTCTATGTTCCAAATTTCAACCCAATCCATCTAGCGGTTGAGGCTGTACGTTATACAGATACATCAGTCACTAGCTTATTCTCATGGCTTTGCCCGCATGGACGGGTTACGTTTCATAATACCTACGGTCGTTTCAACTACGGTCGATATAACTACGGTCGATTCGCATAAGTTCATTTCACATATTGGACGACTCGCTTACAGTGCAACTCGCCTGCGGTTGATTAAACTATGGGCATGTGAACTAATGGGCGATTCGGCCAATGTTCATTTGATATATTGGTTAATTCAACTATGGACGACTCACCTAAGGTTTATAAATTCTTTGCTACGCGTGTTTTTAGTACAGTATTCAGGGCAAACCGAAATCTGTTGGTTAGGTTAGGTTTGAAAAGTGATCACAATGCGCGAGCCGAGCGAGCGAAGCGAGCGTGCCGCGGCAGCGGCCGGCGAAGCGCCAGATATTTTTCTTATTACTGAATTATTTATCCTGTGTCATGGCATCTTCAGGCATTTTGGCATCTTCTTTCATCTACCTCATCATGGCAAAGTGGCATAATAAAAACAACACGTTTCTGAATTCTGTACTATAAACAAGTATTTTTTAGCTGTCATACCTGACTAGCAGCCGGAAACGTGGTCTAAAAATACGTGAACGGTCCGTTAGTTCGGTCAAAAATAGGCAAATCGTCCAATAGTTTAATCAACCATAGCTCAATCGACCGTAGCTGAGTTAACCGTAGGCGAATCGTCCAATATTGATTTCAACCAATAGTTATTATGAACGTAGGCGAAACGTCCAATAGACATTTTGAATAGTAGGTGATTCGATCGTAGTTACATATTGGCAAGGTTTGCCAGCCTTTACTAATTCTACGCCCATTAAGTCGCAGAAAACCCGTGAATTGAATCCCTCTTTTCCGTGGAATTGGAAATCGAATTAAATGGTCTGTATCAAATTCATTAATATATGAATAATTTACTGTCACGCGCTACGAAGTGCGCGCGGGTCAGCTAGTTTTTAAATAAAGTTCTACAAAAGACCAAAACAGCTATCGAAAAAAATTACAAAAATTTAAATGTGCTAAAAAAGTTTATTAACAACATAGTTTATTGAATAATACGAGTATAATATAAATATCAAAATAGGGTTGAAATAGGACATCCCAATTTATTGTTGAATACTTTAATTACAAGAGACGGTCGAAATTTTCTGTCATATCATTCCTACGATCTAATTTAATTTTCTATCTATTTTCTAATTTTTTTTTCCCCAGGCTTCGAGAAAAGTGTATTTAAGCCATAGGTTGTGGTAATTTTTTGTAGTACTTTAATTTTGTTAATTATAATATTAACTTTTTTCGTCGTTGCTCCCAAATGAGGAAGCGTTAAATGTTTACGATCGCGCCCCGAATACCAGGCATCCAGAAACCAGAGGACATTTTATTGCAATCGTATGCAAATACGTTGAACCTAGGTAGGTATAGTAGATACCTAGTCACGCGTTATAAACGGCATAATGTAATGGCAAGTCACTGACATTGTTATCTACAATCCAAAATAGAATTAAAGTGCTGCTATATACAATAGAGATCCATTGACTGACACACACATGACTGGCCCACTTGCCCATTGCCAATATTCACTATTTATTAAAAACAAATACATTTTTGGGCGTTCCAAATACTTAGTTTTTTTTTTTAATTATTGTCTAGAATAGAATAGAAATACTCTTTATTGTGTCCAATGTAACAAAAGGTACTTAAAATTATTATGACAATATTATAACACATTGGCCTACAATGGGCGGCTTAATCGCTCAAAGCGATCTCTTCCAGGCAACCAACTTTTGGACGAATACATTATCTAATGAAGAGTAGGGGTCTACGACGCACGTACGAAAAAATATGAAATTCCTATGTAACGGTGTTAATTTTCCTAAATACCATGGCTTAAGACTTTTAAATGGTAGTTTGTAATATATATAAATATATTTGTAGTAATAATTGTGTTACTACACACCTACTTCTTCGTACGAGTAAGTACTTGAACCGTCCAAATTTTCTTTTAGAATACCTAGACGCCTAATTACAGTTTTAAATATAACCTAGGCACATTCTAGATTCGATCTAGACTCTTTGTTATATGATTAGTTAGCGGTACTCTTTTGTTAGGCACCTGTTTTAAATCTAGACGCCCAGGTAGAGATGGCCCATTTTATAACTGCACTCCGTTTTTATAACTTCAAGAACATTGTGTTTGATGCACAGGTGTATTATAAGACTGGACAAGCTCCTGAACGGAAGTTTGAGATGTGAAACAAAACGCAGACCAACAGAGCAAATTAACTGTACGAAATGGGAATCTATCGCATCCCGTGGAATTTAGGCCGAATAAATACACTGTTTGAGGAACTGGCTCTAAAAAGAGCTGGCTGCTGGAAGCAGAAATTATTTTATCATCTGTTGAAATCTTAATAGAAATGTTTCTGTTGATACTGTTCTACTAGTGGTTAAGCATAAGCATAATATTTAATGCTAGCCAAGATTGGTATTAAAGATACCCTATAAACACACATACATATACATATTTCTCCTCTCCCTGTACGGTTGTCTGGAAGAGATCGCTATTAGCGATAAGACCAATTGTAACTCATAGATTTTTAGTTTATAAGTTGTTTTTGTACATTTTCTATTGTATTCCAATAAAGGGTTATCTATCTATAAATTCGTATAGTTGTCATCATAGGCGGATTTAGGGGGGGAGCCAGGGGGCCAAGGCCCCCCCCAGAATCATTGTAGAGTTACGAATTTTGAACATATTTCATGGTAAAGATTATAATTTTTCTCGACGCTCGCAGCAAGCTACTCGCGCACTTATTATTAAGGATGTTTAAACATTCTAACAGCTCAGAGCGAACTACACACTTTCCGTAGTAAAAATTATTTTTTTTTTTGCCGGTCTGCACCTTGGCCCCCCCCCCAGAACCAAATCCTGGATCCGCCCATGGTTGTCATTTAAATCGCTGAGGATCATAAATTAGTTTTAGCACGCTTAGGGCTTATTTGCTCACCTTTCAAGACTTTGAGAGGTCCCGTGATGTAAGTTTAACGAGAAAATCGCGCTTTACCATTTTATAGCTAACTAGCTACGCTCAAAAACTATATATTAGAGCTGAGAAGCTGAGTATATGTTACATTCTAGAGTAAGGCGTGAAGACTGAATAAGCAACAAACACCACATACAAATTCTCGTTTTATAGTATGACCAGCTTATGCTCACGGCTTTGCCCGCGTGGCAAAATCCTTTCTTAGCAGAGGTCTACATCATAAAACATATCTACATTCCAAATTTCAAGCGAATCCATTCAGCGGTTTGAGCCGTGCGTTGATAGATCAGTCAGTCACTCTTGCCTTTTATATACATATTTAGAAGAAGTATGATTGGGAATGACCAGACTAAATTCATCTATGTGTCGTATTTTAACAGTTTACTCGTCTTAGAGCAGCAAATTAAGTTTTTAGTGTCCAATAAACACTTGTACTACACACAAGAAGCGCTGCGCTCTTTGGAAAGCTCATATATTAGAAGAGAGCTTTCTTGGGATACTGATTTTCAGGTCAGGTTTCAAGTTTGATTTATTTTAGGTTAAAAGAGACTTGCAGTCTATGTGCCGGAAAGCTGAGTTTATTATTATCTTGTGCTACATATAAAATTTCTGTCTTAATATTTCCAATGCAATGTATAGCATATTAGCCCAGCTTATACCTTGTCCTATCCTAGAAGCAAAATAGCAATATTAATTTTCATGCGAATTAGTATTAAGCTAATTCTTTGTATTGTGCAGATCGCCTTTAAGTCTTGTCTGCGAAGCCTATTTATTAAAGCACCCCACAATTAGGTATATTTTTATGAAGCAGACGGCCAGCTTCTTATGGTGAAAGCACATCTATCCGTATCGATCGCGCCGAAGGAATCGAATATTGAATTCTTTTCAAGAATGAAACCTCGCACACTTGCCGGAGTCGAATCGTCCGATTCGGAAGAAGATTTCCTACACAAAAATTCTTTCGGCGCGGTCGATGCGGATAGGTGTGCGAGCACTTTACGTTTTCGGCCAAGTAGACGATGAATCCCTCTTCGTTATTAGGGGAACTTGTTCTAATACCAAATTATTATACATATATATATTAGTATCTAAGCCGTGTTTCTCGTAGAGTCTAAAAATCTCGAGTTGATCATCCTATTACCTGTGACTCTGCCACATTGAAGTTTAGCCATGGGAGTACACTTGTCGTACATCTGCATATCGGGCTTGGGCTGTTTGATGTGTTTCGCCAGGTTTATGGTACGACAAACGTCGCATCTCGCGCGTGACGGGTCCAAATTTTCACACATTTTACAATAAATTTATTTTACAACAAATTTTGAGCTAATTTGGTGATTCACTGACAGAAGACAATGATGATTGACGCGGTGACAGAGTTTTGTTTTCAGCCAGCATTCTGGTTAAAAAGGTTTTCCAATACTTTTAAATTTTAACCCTTTCAGTGCCTGAAATAAAAAGGCGTCCCTAAATATACGACGGACTGAAAACATTGAAATAATTTATTTAACAAATTTGTAACTTTGATGAATTTAAATAAGATTTAATATTATTATTATAGGCTCAACATTTACTTAAGATGTGGCATAGTTATAGTGGTAGAAGTATTCTCCCAATCTTTAAAGCAACAGGTACTTATATTATGTTGATTTTTGAAATGAGCTCTCGCCTGCGTTGTTGTCCTATAAGTAATGCAAAACCATATATCGGTGCAGAGTGCAGAGTCATACCAGTAATACCTTAGCTATTGAGTATCATACCCGGCGACAGTAATTGTACACCATGATGCAAACAATGGTTCAATGTGCGATATTATCACCTGTCTGTCGTTATCACACACTATAAAAGTCTTTAAATTACATAATTTCTGCTTCTATTTCTCATATCTATTTTCTCCCTGAACTAGTGTTCAGAATGCAATTACATGAAAAATTGTGTTACTAATCTAGTTATAAAACGTGCTATACCTGCATAATACTGAATGGAGTGCTTGAGCTCTTTTAATCAAGGCAACTGAATTTGAAAAAAAAATTAAGTCGTTTTTAGTATACACCACAGTTGCATGAAGATTCTGTAGCCAAATTACTTTGCATTGCTATCGTGCTGCAATCGATTTTTAATTTTTTTTCTGTGCATTTTTATAAGTGCGACTACGACTGTCAAGCGACTCGAAGGCGACTAGTTTTGATATAAATTCAATCGTAAATCACTCCCTTATTTTGTCAAAAATATGATGATATAATTTTTTTGCCACATGTTTCTGTGCCACCTAAAATGTTCTATTTATAAATATTCCGTAATCTAACGTTATAAATATGGTAAAAATCAATAGTAGCTAGTAACATCACTCATGACGGATGTTCGAGCTAGATACGCCCGCGCACCATCCGGTCGATTGCGCGGTAGTTAAGGTACTTCACTTCCCTCTTCTACTATCCTAGATAACGATTGCGAAATTCGCACAAATTCGCCAAAACTCGGCCCTATTGTCAGGGACCTTTGAATCTGACAGCAGGAAATTGAGACCGCAAGAGGAAGAGATATTTTCGATGATAACGTTACAGGAATTGTTGGGAATGGTGCTGTAATATTTGATGTAAATCGATGTCATAATGAACATAATTTTAAAGTTTTTTAGGGCGAAAAATACGCTTGGTATTTTTTGCAAAAGAAATACCTAAATAAGTAATATTTTTCGTTTTAAATAAAAATGTTATATTTTTATTATTAATTATTTACTGTCAATATTTTAGGTAGGTACGAAGCACTATAAAAACCATTAGGTTGGTCAATTACTATTATTTTAATTATTGTAACAATAGGGATGAAAATAATATTAAAAAGCAAGAAATTTGGTCTCTCCTTTAGTAAAAAAAAAATATATGTCGGACTATCACAATAATTTACTCACAAATCTAAAACGGCTCCACTGTCCATTACAGAGCCTTCAGCCTCTAGAGCATCAGTATGGTAATGACGTGAAAAAAAGCTCTAAACTCTGGCCTATGAAGCTCATTGAACATTTTCATGAATGGAGTGGGGATAAAGCGCCGGCGACTCGCTGTATTCTCGATCGTCGACTCTCGCGCATCGGGAGGCTGTGCGCAGTCGACTGCGGATCACTCCACGCGCCTGCGCGTGCCGCGACGCGGGAATTTTAAACTTTATTATTTTTTTTATTTTCCGTTCTTTTGTGCCTGACTGTCCCAGTGTGTGTTCTGTGTTTTAAGGAATAATCTTTTTGGCATGCTGTAGTTATGAGACCGTGTAACACAAGGTAAGCTTTTTAAAACTTTTGAATTTTGAGCTTTTGGTCTTCATTTCAGGGATTTGTTACAAACTCAAAATTCATTTATTAGCAAATAGGTTACAATGGAGCATTTTTGCAAGTAAATTTAACAATTAATTAGTTTTATTATAAGACTCTACCGCTCATTCGAAAAGCACCTCTATGAAAATAATAATCAATAAGAATTTTCATATTAAAAATATATAAGGGAATATTTTATTTCATTATTAAAATATGTAATTCTGTAATTTTTCTAGACTTAAAATACTTTCACTGGCACCGACTTTAAAATTTATTAACGTTTAAATATTATGTCAACGAAGAAGCCGATGTGCTTTTTATACATACATATCTATTTTTATATTTTATTTTTATATTATATCGTGTTAAAGATAATCAAGTTATTCAATTTCTAGATCCGTAAAATTAATTATACCTACTTAAAAATAATACATAAATAAAATATGTTACATACTGCTTATTATTTTACTTTAAAGCCAATAAAAGCTTTTCGACCAGTCGACCATTTGCTCTGTAAAGTACATTTTAAAATTTTAGTAGTTAAAGGTTAAAATTTAAGTCTAAATACATATCAAAATTACTCGGCAGTATTAAGTGGAAAGTATAAAGGTTTCTTCTACACTAACCAGGTAATCAAGCTGTGTTTAACGAGGCACAACAGGACTTTAATTCTACCCTGTCTAGATTCTAGATCGTTAAACGTGAACTAGATTTATTGCTACCATTATTCTGCAAGGCGTTAATCTGCAGTCTGTAATTTGCCAGTTTTTGAAAGCTGAAATTAACGTCTTACCTCTAGAATAACTAAGGCGGGTATAGTATATTTTGATCATCCTTATATATTGATAACTCTTTATTTTAACACCAAATTAAATAATATTTACAAAGATAAATAATTAAAAAATAAAATGTACACTTATATGTTGTCTTATCTCTTATAGCGATTTCTACCATCCCTCGTTCTGTCGATCCTTTTTTAGTGTTTTGATTAAATCAAGGTTAAATAAATAATAATTTCATTTCATTTCAAGATGTAGAAAAGTTGTACTGTTATAGTAAGATCTACGGTTACACAAATCCTACAAGAATCAAAATTTAAAATAAACCTTTTAAAAATTCATTTATACTAGTATATCATATCTATTAAAAATGATTTTTTTTTCTTGCGAAAAATCCGGCCAGTGTCAATGCACTGCCATAAAGAAATACTTTTCTTTTTTTGAACTTCAATTTTGGAATAAATTACGCAAGGAGTGCCGTTGCGGCGTATATTGAAACCCTACCTCTATTCAGCACCGCGACCGAACTGAGATGCGGGAGCCTTTCCATTCGTGAATTCTCACAATGCGACTTTAATCCCTTCCGCTATTCAGCACCGCGACCGATCTGAGCTGCGGGAGCCTTTACGTGCATTCATTCTCTAATTGCGACTTTAATCCCTTCCGCTATTCAGATCGACCGATCTGAATTCGGGGATTGATTCCAGGGTAATATTTAAATCTGTTTGATGAAAACGCTTGTTGTCGTATGTTTGCTTAGATCTTTAAAACTACGCAACGGAATTTGATTGTGATTCAAGAAAGTTTATGCATTACTAGTGGACCTGCGCGCACTTCGTAGCGCGTAAAACAGTCTACAAATACTACATTCCTTTAGTCATTCAAGAGAGGAGACAAGACAAGACATGAGACGAGTCAAAACAAAAGACGAGACAAGACAAGAGACAGGACAAGAGACAAGACAGAAGAGACAATACAAAAGAGACAGGAAGGAAAAAAAAGGACATGCGACAGGACAAGAGACAAGACAAGAGGCAAGACTGAGTTTAAAAAAGAAAAAAATATATTGCAAAATCTGTACTATATATTTATACGAGTAGGTATATACCATATTCCATATTAAGTATATCAGTAATAAAAATAAATAAAAGTTTATAGAATAATTATATTTTCGTATTTATTTATTACATTTCCTTAACAATTCGTCAACGTCTCATTCAGTATTCAGAACTAAAATTAGTAGCAAACAAACACTAAACATTGGTCGATCTGAATAGCGGAAGGGATTAAAGTCGCAATTAGAGAATGAATGCACGTAAAGGCTCCCGCAGCTCAGATCGGTCGCGGTGCTGAATAGCGGAAGGGATTAAAGTCGCATTTTCAGAATTCACGTATGGAAAAGCTCCCGCATCTCAGTTCGGTCGCGGTGCTGAATAGAGGTAGGGTTTCAATATACGCGCCGTTGCGCATACGCACCGATCGAAATCTCACTCAAATTGGTGCGCATGTCAGTCTGGTGCGAATCGCTAACCCTGAGGGACCTTTAGGGGTGTCAAATTGCATTTTGACCATTATAAGTCTTTTTAGAGTAAAAAAATTACGTCCATGCGATCTCTTGTTAGTCATCATATTATGTGTATATTATGCGACTTCTTAGATATCAGTGGTGTTCAGAGTGATAATGTAAGCCAAAAAAATATCATTAAAAATTAAATTTCAATTTATTCTTTTTAAAGAACACCTACATTTGGCTCGGAAGGAAGGGGTTAATCAGTTAATTATTACTCTCACCTATTATCATAATTATTAAAACAGAAATACTATAAAATGGAAGCATCTTAGATATAACATAGTCAAATAACTTTCCCGTACCCTCGACGGGAACGGTCGCCAAGCGGACATTATGCCAGTGTTCCGGCCCGATGCGATGTTCAGTGAAGTATTTATCCCGTTTTCTAGGTTTACTCTGCTACCATCTACGGCAGCATGGTCGCTTAACATCAGCGCGAGACGGTGGTCAAAGGCTAACAAATCTAATAAGTGCTTGTTCACGTGAACGCGCGGGCGCGGGCGCGTGCGCGGCAGACTTTGCTTACACCGCACGTGCGTTTGTACGTGAGCACTTTCATAGCACGTCGTATGTTTGATATTTCGCGCCCGCGCCCGCGCCCGCGCCCGCGCCCGCGCCCGCGCCCGCGCCCGCGCCCGCGCCCGCGCCCGCGCCCGCGCCCGCGCCCGCGCCCGCGCCCGCGCCCGCACCCGCGCCCGCGCGTACACGTGGGCCAACGCTAAATATATAAAAGGAAAGAGTGACTGATTGATCTATCAACGCACAGCCTAAACCGCTGGACGGATTGGGTTGAAATTTGGAACACAGATAGGTTTTATGACGTAGACATCCGCTAAGAAAGGATTTCGCCAAGCGGCCAAAGCCGCGAGCATAAGCTAGTAACGAAAAAGAGACTTAATAAAAATGTTTTTGTAAATGAAGGCAAGATAATTTAAATTATTAATAATCTTCAAATTTTTTATAAACAATATTTGATTTTAAAATTTCATAATATGTCTTAAAATTTGCCCTTAAGTTTCTCCTGCCAACCCTGCGCTCGTAAATCCAGCCAAACTGGATCTGGACTCGGAGACGCCGAAAAAAACACTTAAAACGACAAGATTAAAACTATTCTATTGTTCCTTTTATCCCGGAGAAATTCCCGTATCTTCATGCATAAATTCATTGCGGTTTGCAGCGAAACACGTATAATTAAACGCTTAGATAAAGCGCTTTATTTGTCAGCCTCTTAAGCTCCTTTTGTGCTGATATTAAGGCATTATTTGGTTTGCAGTTTTTGTTTTGAAAACGGTAGCCGCGCACGCAATTCCTTTGAAGCCTTGTTGGGTCCGGTTTTTGTTGGATCTTTTGATCTTTTGCAGGCTTCAATTTAAGTAACTGTTGTTTAGTTAAACTAAGTTTCATTGTATAACTCAATCGTTTTGTACACTTTGTAGAAAGAAAGTTACATTAAACACGACATTTAATGAATGTTTTATAAAATCATCCCCCGTGTAGTCGATAGAAATCTGTAGAAAACATAGAAGCATAGCTCTATACACCTGCCTAGGTACATTGTATGTTTCGGCTAAAGTTCGAAGTGCGAAAACCTAGGTTTAGCCGGTTAAACCTAAGTGTAGCCGACCGCAGTCGGTTAAAGTTAGGTGTGAACAAAATGTTTGTAAAAAAACTTGTTTTTTACGAAGTTCTGGGCAGACCGACATCTGTTGCTTAGGTTAGGTTTGAAAAGTTACAGTTACTACCTTGGCTACTTCTGATGTAGTTCGTATAAAGCAACCACACAAATGTTCTACGGATACGCCGGAACGTCATTTGACAGATACGGATTGGATATTTTAGCCCGGGATTGCTCTCGCAAAAAGGTGTAATCAATATCTATTTGTAAAACACCTTGCATATTTATTTAAAGTTGAAAAACAAAAGACTTATTGCAAACTCATCAAGAAATGAAAAACAAAAGAAAGTGTATAGAATATAAGAAGGGGCAGACTCGCATTGTGTCTTCTCCATGGAAGAGTAAGACGGCATGGCAGCTTGAAGTCTGGAACTTGTCAGTCTTTTAGTGCTTATTTTACTACCCATTTACCTTACTACTTACTTTATTTTTACAATTAGGTATGTTTAAATCTTATTAAAAATAAGATAAGAGAGAGAGATTCAGAATTATCTACATAGAATATTCTTTTATGTTTTCTAAGTATCTATACAACAGCCGCGATCTACAGTTGCATATTTGCCTTTCAAAACACGATACCAAAAAGCGAAAATTTTGGCACATATACTGAGATTTGAACCTAAGGCCTCCGGATTCATGCCAGACACCACGGACGCTACAGACCATACTTGCGAAAAGTACGCACAGTTTGGTCTGTAATAAAAGAACATGATGATGGTCTATTTTGGTATATTGTCTATGATGTAATCTTACTCTTGCTCTATTTTCAAGGATTTACTTTCTGAGAAGAGCAAAACGACCGTTCGCGCGAAATCATTGTAAGCACGCAAACAGCTTATGCAAATATCGAAAAGGTAGAGTTCCATTTTAGAAATGCAGTTTGTTTCCATACATCGCGGGAACTTTCTGTTTGCTTCTAAGTCTCAATTTTAAAACGGTTGTTAATGAAATACTGGAGTTAATTGTTTATTTTATTGGTTGCACATTTAAAATTTAAATAGAACTCAATTTACTTAGCGCTTTACTTGAATTGCAAGAACCGCGAGGCTATATATATGTCACGGTAAATGTGATTAATTGAAAATTATTAATAATTATCGGTTATTATTAATAATAACCACATGTTTTGGTAAATGTGAATAAACGATCGAAATTTATTACTTTTACTAGTAATTATTAATAATTCACGACACATATTGGTAAAAGTGATAAAATAAATAAAAACCTAATGTTTTTTGACCAGCAGGTATTTAAAATTTACTTCTTTTTAGTACAGAATTATGGGCAAACCGAAATCAGTCGGTTAGGTTAGGTTAGAACTGTGACCACAATGCGCGAGCCGAGCGAGCGAAGCGAGCGTGCCGCGGCAGCGGCCGGCGAAGCGCCATATACGAGTTGTTTTTGATACCTGAATAATTTCTATCTGTATATTCGCAGTATCGACCGTAATTGAAACGACCGTAGGTATGATGATACGTAACTTTTATTACATTTATCACTACTAGGGTAAAATTATTAATAATAACCGACAAATGTGATTAATTTATCACTTTAACCACGACTTTCGGTAATTATTAATAATAACCGG
The DNA here is from genome assembly GCA_947507615.1 of Hemithea aestivaria. Classification (NCBI taxonomy): domain Eukaryota; kingdom Metazoa; phylum Arthropoda; class Insecta; order Lepidoptera; family Geometridae; genus Hemithea; species Hemithea aestivaria. The sequence goes on along the minus strand of OX382344.1, from coordinate 3,485,494 downwards.
TAATTATTAATAATCTTCAATTATTCACTCTTACCGTAACATATACACAATATAGTCTATATTGTGTATATCCTTTTTTTCTATAGTGTAATCGTAAATGCAATAATAATGGAATAACATAAAAATGTTAAATGAAAATTATAAAACTCAGTAGGTACCTATATTATTAGCGTTAGCGTTTAAAATAAGAGCAATAATTGAACATATTTAAATATAAGTATTGGACCTGCAATTAAAAACAACGTTTTCTTAGATTAATTATTGTTTTCTTTAATATTATTATAATGTTCCAAGATGAAATTATTATTGTTAATACTTGTGCTTATTTGATATTTTTGCAAATTAGAACACAAACAAGAGCATAAAAGACCTGTTTCAAATCAAGATCATCAAGATTCTAATTAGGGCTCTACCTTAATTAGTTAGTCCTCAACAATATCCTAATCACATGACACTAATATTAAAAAGGCGAATGTGTGTGAGCATAGGCGGATTTGGGGGGGGGGGGGGCAAGGGGCCAAGGCCCCCCCCAGAAACATTGTAGAGTTGCGAATTTTGCACATATTTCATGGTAAAGATTATAATTTTTTTCTCGGAGCTCGCAGCAAGCTGTTCGTGCACTTTATTACTATAAATGTTTAAGCATTCTAATAGCTCAGAGCGAGCAGCTCAGCAGCAGCTCAGCTAAACACACATTTTTCGTAGTAAAAATTGTAATATTTTTGCCCGTCCGCACCTTGCCCCAGAACCAAACCTGGATCCGCCTATGTGTGTGAGTGTGTATGTTTGTTACTTCACGCCTTAACGGGTGGGCCGATTGAGCTGAAATTTGGAAAAGAGCTTAGACCCTGGAATAACATTATAGGCTACTGTACCTACAGCGGGTAAAACCGCTGGGCGCGGCTAGTTACTACATAATCGTCCACATTCAAAGGCCTTCAGACACCAAAATCAATCCCTACAAATTGTTAAATTACGAGTATATTGTACAACTCAATACACGAAGTTATGCACACACAGGTAATTTATGAATGGCTTACAGTAATGTGTACGTCCCTAAGTCCAGACTTTACATGTGTGAAGTCTAGTGCTTACACCTCCTGGTACGTATGCCTGCCTGGTAATTCTAGGTACAATCGTGCGCCGGCCCAGACAGAAACGTTGGAGTTAGGTCTCAAACGAGTCTAGATTCTAGACAGGCTACGTAAGCGGGTGACGTAGCTAGCGTTCAATTTACACATCTAGCGCTGCATTTTTACAAGCTTTATATTACTTTCACCTGTCTGTTGTCTGTCTGTAATCAAATCTTGCAAGTTTAATTTGACCCACTTCCCGGTTTCCAATTGAGCTGAAAATTTGCATGCGTGTGTAAATCGGATGACAATGCAATATTTTTATGACATCGAGCTGATCTGATGATGGAGCGGGAAGGTGGCCATAGGAACTCTGTCATAAAACAACGCAACCCCATCGAGTTTGGGCTCATTTGATTCGTCTTGATGAGTACTTTATGATGCAAGATGATAACAATAATTAAAGCTTGTTTTTAAAAAGTACTTTTTAAATTTCACTTGTTAGCGTTGAGTTAGGTAGTCTATTTTTATGACCTAGGTAACAATGTTGTTTTTAAGATTTGATTAAAAGTGAAAAGTCCAATAACTTTAACTGAGCAGAAATTTTATATCAAATCGCATAGGTATGCATTCCTGGCTATAGGTTGTTTATAGACATGGACAAAATAAAGTGAATAAGGTATGAAACCTATATTTTCAATATTTTGTTCAAAATAACATTAAATTTCGGGGCATAAAGAAGGAACACATACATGTATCATATTATATTATATTTTGCAATAGTACCTTTACGTTCCTACTTACAAAAATATGTTGAAAAGTAATTCCAGGATAGAAACTTCTGCTGTTATTATGAATTATCCGACAGCAATGCGACAGGCGTAAATTTCACAATAATCTTAATCCTGTCAAATTTGACTTTCCAATATTTTTTATGGTTTAATTTTAATATCACGTAGCGGGACCCTTGCTCTGATTAGACCCTTGTTCTGCTATTTTCATATAATTAATTTATTGATGGTTGTTCTTTTTTCGCCACTATGAGCAAGATCTAGAAGTCTATAAGACAATTATTTGTATGAAATTTTATACTCGGTGTGCTTATTTACAAATTTAAATTGAGGCGTGCGTTTTCGTTTCACCTGCTGAAATGTAAAAGAGTGTAAAATTGTCTAAACTTTCAGTAAAGTATTTTCCTAAGTCATATACCTACTTGAAGTAGAGTAAGTATTATTAGTATATCCAAATTTTGGCACAATCTTCAGTATTACACAACTTCTTTTTAACCACAGTTTATTGTTAATTAGTGTGATGTGCATTATATGATTATTTATGGATTTAATTTTCTCATACAAGAAATAGTTATTTGTTATACAAGAGTGCAAAGTTGCTTTTTTACCGCGTGCTCAGTTTGTATGACCGAGCAAGCGAAGGAATCTAAAATTAAATCACGAGCGTAGCGAGTGATTTAATAATTAGAATCTTGAGCGTTAGCGAGGGAATCAAAAGAGCACAAGGTCAAAAATCTTTGCACTCGAGTGTGACACATAATTTTTCATCCCCCCTCAGCGAGGAAATAACTCAATGCTAAAAGTTTTTTGAAGTGAAAACTTCTTTAGCGGCGCTGAGCACTTTTTTGTATGGGTAAAAACTTTCAAACTCGCGTCAGGGTCACGTGATGCTGATCGAAAAAGCGTAAGATCGAGGGGAAGGGAGAGGAACTAGTATCTCTCACTCTTTCTACCGTGCTTGAGTGTGCTGCTCTGTGAATTTGGTTTAACTATGTCAAATGATCGCAATTTTAGCACAACGAAATACAAAACTACTATTGATGCGGTCTTTATTAGACACTTAAATAGGTTCGAATCAAAACTGTTTGTTTCTTACTTCAGTTATCATAAACCAATTGTGTCAGTTGTAAAAATTTGGGATGATGATTCTGATAATAACGATGGTGTAAAAGTCGTCGAAATTATGGATGGAAGTTGATTTTTCTGAGAGATAAAATTTAATGTAATATATAAATAACGATATAATATTATAAATAACAAAATATAAATTGTCATATTTGTGTACGATAGCGCAATAAATAAACATTGTATTCTACCTCATAAATGATAGTATTTTTATACTTATAATTAAACACAACGTTAATATTGAAGTTTTCACTTCTGCCGGCACTCCCGGAGTGCTACCTTTTTTTTAAATTATTCTCACCATGGACATATATATTTATTAATTTATTCTGACCATGGATACAAGTCCTTCAGTCGAAATCTTTATAATTTTAAGTTCATTGTTTATTCGATAAAGAGTGGGCGTTTATCGAATCACATAGATTAATTTTGTGACGATTCTTGAAAACAGCAGACTGTGGAACTTTTTTCCATTCTTCGACAGTAAATCACATTCACAAACACTCAACGTTTATTAAACCCACTATTAATACGCGTTTAGCACTTATTGCAAAATCATTATCCAAGAATGCAAAAAACTTCATCCGCCCTCCAAAAGCGCGGCAAAATGAATCCTATTCTCACCATGGATGCGCACAGTGTTGCCAGTGCACTATCTTCAAAAATAACCAGTATTCAATTTTAATTTACGTAGGTACGCTTACTTAGAGTCCTTTTCACGAAAGAGGTCCCACGGAATTTGGCGGAACTAATTTTTTATTCTATTATTATTGGACTTCATATTTTAAATCATTTTTATTTGTTATATAAAATAAATACCTTTTTGATTTAGAAATTAAATATGAGAAATTATGAGGCGTTAAAAAGTTAAAGGTATTTAAACTTTTAAAATGTGCGATAGTGGCGTCCCGCAAAAAGGTCTCCTTTCGTGAAAAGCACTCTACCTATTCGTTTTAGTGATTATTTCCTCATTTTCAGTTTATTACAGTGAGAAATCGTTAATAAAAAAGTTACTAAAAAGTAATACTTAGAAAAAATCTTGCTACTAACTACATTAAGTTATAAAAAATTGGCTTGTTCTATTAACTCTGCTAAATTAACTCAACTATTATTTACTATTACAGTACTATATAATTCATTAAAAAAACATTATTGCCTCGAAATGTAAATTATATCTAAACAACTGACGTAAATATAGTTCAAAAGAAACGTAATATGTTACAAAAGTAACTTACTGGCAAGGCTGATGGTGCGCCCAAAGCAAATTAAAAAAAAAAGTTTACTAAAGAGGTTCTTACTCTGAGTTTTTAACAAATTTAACAAAGTTGTACGCTTATTTCGGTACCATAGAGGTGGAAGTAAATAGGTTTAATTATGTTTTTGTCTCTAGAGGGTAAAGTAAATTTAAATTTCTCTAGAGGATAAAATGGACTTTTCCAGTCAAAAATCGATGAGTAAAAATACACTTTCCGAGATAGTGGGATGAAAAATATATTAAATTAGGAGGGGGTTTTTTTACATACCGTAAAACTACACAACTATAGTCCTGTCTTACAACTATGGTCCAGTACCATACTTTGCCATTTTGTGTTATTAATAAGAAAGTAGCTACATTTAGAAAAAAAATCGGCCACATTTAGCTAGAATAAATAGTAGGCTTTGTAGTTTAGGGCAAATCCGATAAATGGCATCTATGTGCAGTCAACAGCAAGGGGTGCGGAATAAACCTGTTTTTACGTGTTTTTGAAACTCCGCTTACTTTTATAACAAAAAATAAGTAAGAGTGGTCCACCAGTTCTACAATTAATTTTTATCCCATCAAAAACATAAATGTGAAAAGAGAGCCAAGTTCAATATTACGATGTATGTACTCATAGTTACCTATGATTTGGTAGTTGACTTCAACGACAAAAGAAGTGAGATCTAAATGGGTGCCAAGTTCAATGGTCAGTCCTGAAAAATATTTACAACATAAAATATTTTATTACAACTTAAAAGATTATTTCTTCTTATCACTTAGAATTAATATTATTTTGAAGCCTAAAGTTTGACTTGGCCAGTTCTCATAATATACTAGGTAGGTACTCTCTTAACTTTAGCTTGATCACTATTAAACGCACTTAATGCTAATTAGTGCGCCACCGTCTTTTATCGTGTAAATTAGTCCCCTCCATCCATTGGTTGTCTGGAAGAAATCGCTCTTTAACGATAAGACCGCCACTTGTACATTGTAATTTTTAATTTTAATTATGTACTTATGTATTTTCTGTAACATTATGTGGTGTACAATAAAGTATCTATTGTCTTATCTTAATGATACTTCGTCGTATGGTACCCATGAGAACTAGCCAAGTCAAACTTTGGGCTTCAAAATAATATTAATTTTAAGTGATAAGAAGAAATAATCTTTTAAGTTGTAATAAAATATTTTATGTTGTAAATATTTTTCAGGACTGACCATTGAACTTGGCACCCATTTAGATCTCACTTCTTTTGTCGTTGAAGTCAACTACCAAATCATAGGTAACTATGAGTACATACATCGTAATATTGAACTTGGCTCTCTTTTCACATTTATGTTTTTGATGGGATATCATTGCTTTTTGTACAGTACTTTTTAGTATGTAATAGGTTTAAGACACCCAGTCATAATAAGATTAATACCAAATGATTATTTTATTGCACCTTCCCCCACCCCACTGCTCCATGGCACGGCCGTCGCACCGGGCACCGCGGCCCGTGAGCCTCGCCGTGCTTCGATATACCTATACCTCTAATTAATTTAGTACTTATTTATATATAGCATTTATGTGCACTATTGATTTGAATATTGTACCTAATCAATTGATTTTTAAACAATACTAGTTACTGATAAATTTATCTATATTCACCCAGCTATCTTATACCTACCGCCTACCTGGATGGAAATTTAACTTTTTAGATCATCTGGAACTGGATTAGAATTTCGATCAAAAGAAACCTAAGCCGACAAGACTTGTAATGACGACGACTTGGCGGGGGCACTGCCGTGCCCCCAGATACCGCCACATACCTATAATATTATGACTATACGTTACAGGTACGTAGGTATCTAAAATGTTTACACCGACTAGCAACTAAGGCGATATACATACATTATTTTTATTGTAAACAATGTTAATAATATTATTACCTCTATGTTACTGAGCCGCCTTGTGCTGGTGAGTCGATATATTGATAGGTATTTACATAGGATATACCTACAATTGTTACGTAGGTAGTAGGTACCAGGAACCTATTTTTATTAGTGACTAGCTGTGCCTAGCTGTTTTACCCGCATTACAGTTTGGTACAGTAGTGTATATTATGTTATTCCAGGAGTCTAAGCTATATTTTTTATTATACTAAATTTAAAGTCAATTGGCCCACCCGTTTAGGCGTGAAAAAGTAAAAGACATATATCCATACGTACAGTAGGTATAAAGTTTGTATTTATATTTATAATTATATTAGTAGGAATAGTGGACTCGCGCGCACTTCGTAGTATCTAACAGAAAATAGCCGCCTACACAAAAATTATAGCAACATGCAACCTGTATTGCTTTATGCGTTCCTAGGCGTCCCAAACTTTAATATCATACATTTTTTAAAAATTAATAATAATTTAAAATGATAAAAAAATACTAGTTTCTGATTTTTCCCTTTGTTACTACGACATTACCTATCGGGATGCCAAATTTCAGCTTTCTAGGTCATCTGGAACTGGGATATTACTTTTGATCTATCCCTCAGTATGTATTAACTTCACCGATTACTGGATGTTTATATCTAAATAACCGTTTGAGCTGTGTATTTAGAATTTGGAACAGAGATATAGTTCGTATCTTTAAGTATATGTGCCAAATTTGACTTGTCTATGTGTAATAGTTTTTGTGTAACGAGGGTGTAAAAAGTCGTCAAAACGCGCTTTGGACGGTTCGTGTAATATAACACACGGCGCGGTCGCCAGTTCCTTTGCTTGAACTTGGCTTGACTCGCTGCCGCGTGTCTAGATTAAAAGGTAATATGTTTATATTTATAATATTGGTGCTGTTTTTTACATCAGTTAATTATTTTAATATTAAGTGAAATTTATTCCAATTTTCATACTTTGGATTCAACAATAGTCCAACGTTTTTTTCGGGCCATACATTATTAAAAACCGAATTTTGTTTTAAACTGCATCAAGGTTTTGAGAATATTGACAAAGAAGAAGCCTGGAGCCAGTTCATACAAATATTATTCAGATCGACATAATATTATGGAGTTAGATCTTTCTGATATTGAAAATAGAAGACTGACTCAAGACAGGTCGTATGTTTAAATGTATGAACCGCTGCGGACTTGCCTGAAAATGGCTCGAAAAAGGTAATGAAATTTTTTATCAGACCGGGCAATTAAAACTTAAAATTCAGCCCCAAAAAAAACTCAGCACTGAGAGATTTGCTGAGCTGAAAACGTCGAGAACAAGACGAAAAAAATTTAGCAAGTTTACCTGCTAGACTTTTTTATTTAATTTTTTATCTTACAATATACTGATTTTATAAGATATATTACGTAAATATAAGTAAAAAGTGATTCATTCTTCCATTAAAGTTACTTACAATGTTGTCAGTTAAACTTGAATAAATCTGAATAAATTCTAATAAAACCTTGGTTTTAATGAAATGATATCATATAAAATAATAATATTTCAGTATTCCAGACCTTTAACATTGCTTCAAGTCAGTTAAAGTACGGTTTTTTCTTGCATTTTTAACCTGGACTATAGTTGAAAACAGCGCACACAACAATGGTCCAAAAATAATATATAAAAAATAAAATGTTTTTGTATAATACCAGTTAAAACGTTAATAATATATTAAAGCACATTCATTAACTAGAGTCCGACCGAAACTGGTTTTACGGCCGAAACCGAAACCGAAACCGAATGTTCGGCCGAGGCTTTAGTTTCGGCCGAAACCGAAACCGAAACCGAAACTCACGTGGTCAAGTAAAAAAATCTTTAAAATACTGAAAACGGTTACCAAAATAAATTTAAATCAATTAATTTACGGTACCTTTTTTTATGCGTAGAAATAAGAAGACGAGCAAGATGCTCTCCTGATGTAAGAGATAACGCTGCCCATAATCAGCACAATGCCACCCAGGATTTCACAGTGATTTTCTAAGTGCACTGCACCAACGCTTCTTACTCAAGAGTCATAAGATGTTAAGACTCTTTAGCCCAGTAATTTCCCTAGCTACAGTGCCCTCCTACCGAAGCACAGTAATGTTTGCACATCACTGCTCAGGCGGTAGAATAACTGGCACTGTTGGGATACACACCTAGACGACCTCTTGCAAAGGAAGTCTACCCCCGGTAAAACTTATTAAATGGGGATGATATTTTTTCTGGCTGATCCCATCATTTGGGGTATTGTTGAATAGTAATTTTAATGAAGGACATATATCTAAGGAAATTTTTCGATATAATAATAATAATCCATTTGAAAGATATTCAAGCTTAATTATTTTTTTTGGGCGTCCCCCCGCCCTCTAAAATCTAAACTACTTGCTTTGAAACACTGTTAAAAATCACGAATATAGTTTAAACCATGAATTTCCAGGAAAACCCTATGGTTTTCCTGTTTATTTTAACTGCTATCAGTTAAGATAGTTTTATAAGTTTTAAAGATATCGTTGATGCAAATTAAGTCAGTATATAGATTTGCCAGTTCTACGGAAGCCTACATTGCGCGTAGTCTGAATAGCGCTTGGCCTATTTATTTAAATTAAGTTCTTATAGCAAAATATTTATCAGTTATCAATTATAATCAAAACACTAATTGTTACTGTTTCATTAACCCCTTGATCTAGGAAAAACTCCCAGTTCAAATCAAAATTGATATCTATTATTTCTAGCTTCTTTAAAATGAGGTTCAAATTCGCATGCGCAGGTGCGGCTCGATTGAGCCGCTCGGGGACATACGGGTAAAATACTAAGTATTAGTATTTTGAAATCTTACTAATCAATACTTTGGTTTGCACCTATTTGTACTTGAATCATCAATCTCTTTTAGGTGCTCTATATAAAAATAATAATTACTAAAATTGCTATTACACGCTCAGTTCCAGTCTCAACAAAGATAATATTATCAAATCACACATTTAAAATTAACAATCCTATATTATTACAGTTATTAGTCGTCCACCAAAGCGTTGTCGCGAGAAACGAAGCTAGGCGAGAGTGCACGACAACTTCCGAAGGGAGTTTCGGTTTCGGCCAAAGTTTCGGCCAATTTTGGCCGAAACCGAAACTTTCGCCGAAACTCGATTTTTGGCCGAAACTCGGCCGAAACCGAAATTTCGGTCGGACACTATCATTAACCCACCTAATTAAAAATAAAAATACTCTGTGCGATTAATAACATGACTCTGACAACACGATAAAGATTAAATCCTATATATTTGGACCATAGTTGTGTAGTTTTACGGTATCTGTAAAATTTTCCCCACTTTTTAAAATTTTGGGGCGGTGGGGAAAATTTTACACAAATGTAAAGGAATCCCCCTCGGGGGATTCCTTGGTGGGGAAAACTGGAGTAAGCCGAAGTGTCACTTAGAAAACCACATTCACACGTACACCAAAATTTCGCACGTCAATATTAGTGGATAGAAATCACTCGTATTTCAGTGAAGCTCGTCATATTCACTGTAAATATGAACTTTCAAAGTTAGCCTAGGTGCGTTAGGTAGGTACTCTATGTTTAGTCAGACACTAGGTTCTCTTCCGCTTCCACCATAAACAACAAACACACATCGCCAGTAAATTAACGTATCTATAGTTCTATTCATTGTTACATTGATGGTTCACGGGAAACGACTGTTTTGACTTCTTATATGAACCAATGTATGAGCATTATCCATACACAGATATAGGTAAAAATATGCCTTTAAAATTTCGTCATACTAATAATCATTTTCCTGACGTTTTATGAAATGGCGTGTACATTTAAACTGGACAAATATTACATGGCACTATTTTTTTTGTTTGAGTGATATTTCTGACTATAAAATTCCTTTTCGGAAATAGATTCATTATATAAAGAACTGTACATACACAGTGAAAATAATAAAATAACTATACCTATTTACTGGAAACGACGTGTAGAGTCTCTACAAAGGTACGTGTGAAAGCGCTAACTCAGAAATAGGTACATTAGGCATTCTATAAAAATAGACTGAAAACATGTTTCAAATAACATTATTATAATATCATAGCGCCAAGCAGTCTGGTTTTAATTCTTGAATACCTACACGCATAGGCGGATTTAGGGGGGGGGGGGGGGGGGGGCAGGGGGCCAAGGAGTATTTTTGCCCGTCTGCACCTTGCCCCCCCCCAGAACCAAATCCTGGATCCGCCTATGCCTACACGTACAATATCGGTCCCACACAGTTATGTTAGTTTTCAATAGCACTGCAATAAAATTTAAATATTATTATTTCTAAATTACTTGCAAACTGCGAAACACTAAAATTAACGCATGTTCCCTACAAATTATTACATAATTACAATGCATGTCGATAAAATTATGTAATTTACACATGAAATAGGCAAATGGATGCTAGATGGGAGTCTATGAGCAGTTGGGTCCCACGTGTGACGTAACGTGACATATGTGTCACAAACATGCACTTGTCAACTAGACAGGGGTGGCAGAGGATGGAATAATATATTGGTAAAATATTGTGAGTTTCAGAGATGTGTAGAACCAGGCAGAACTTCTATTTTTTACTATCTATCACACACACACACACAAAAGTTTGTGAGTGAGTGTGAATGTTTGTTACTTCTTCACGCATAAAAAGGATGGACCGATTGAGTTGAAATTTGGTATAGAGATAGCTTAGACCCTTGATTAACATATAGGCTACAGTACAGCGGGTAAAACAGCTAGTTTTTTCTATAAATCAGCCCATTACAAAACTGTAAGATTAAACCACTACCTGTGATTGACTTAGGCAACGTGTGACGAATCAAGGAAGACGTTTCTTATCTTTATTGTACTTATATATATCCCCACTGTAAAATAGAGAAAAGTAAAAAAATTATAGAGCTGGAGTTTTACCGTGAAATATTTCAAAATGTAAATTCTTCTATTTTAAAATTGGAGATATGAAAAGACTCACACGTAAAGACATCAACCAAATTTGATAAAATTTAAATAGCATAATATACTCGTAGGATGGTAGAGTAGAGTCGCACGTAAATGCAACCCTTAAACGATATTAAGCAAGAAGAGGCATACTTAGTCTTCATTTGATTTTGTAACAAATGTAACAAAACAAGTGAACTCGACTCAGTTAAATTGATATTAAATAGAAATGAGAACGAATAAATCAAAACAAACGAAGTCGATCGATCGATACAATCGTACAACCGTTATAAATCGTGATTGACAACCCTATCGTGACTCCAACGCACACAAATCACCCGCAGAGATGCATGCCCAGTAAGTTTCAACTAGTATATCAAAACTTAAAACTAATAAGCAACATATAACTAAAGCATTGAGTTAATCAATTTAATATTCGAAATACTATAATAATATTATGGTCAAAATTGTGTTTTTTTTGGTAGACATTTAGACATCATCATAATTAAAATTATAACACAACGCATAAATTCTCATTCTAAAATTGCTTTTAACATTTTTTGCTATTTGAGAATTTGACACTTTACGCGAAGTAATACTACGTTTCAGCATGATGTTTAGTGAAGCCATTGAGAGATTTACCTTCTTTTATGTTTATTCTGCTACCATTTACGACCGCATCGTTACTTAAGAGCGAAAATTTTCATTATTTCTTTTCATGCCATTTTTAAATATATCAAACTGGAAACACTTCTTAAATGTGTGCAATAATATTATGGAGGGCTGTTCTTAAGGAATTTTCCATAAATTAATTCTATGAATTTATATTTCAAAATTTGTCAAATAGTGCGAGCGAGAGAGCGTCACTCGATATACCTATATATGTACGTTCTTAATATCACGCGAGATCGCGGACGGGTGCGTTTTCGCACGCATAATTTTTTTTGGCCTAAAGTTGTTCGGCCGAAAATGTTCCGCATAACTTTTTTTAGCCTAATCATAATTTGCGATAATTATATTGATACATAATCATTTTTTGTCATAACTGTCAGTTGCCCTAACGTTTTCTAGCATATATTTGTAAAGCATAAATTTGTGTGTCATAATATAAGTACGCATAATTTTCTTAGTCCTAATTTATTTTGGCCGAAAATTTATCGCATAACTTTTTTGGGCATAATCATAATTTCACATAATTATATTAAGGCATAAAACTAATATTATATGTTTTAGGAAAGCAATTTAGCACCCAGAGAGATTGACTGTCGCAAAGTCGACTCGGATAAGTTAGGTTAGGTTAGGTTTGAACAGTGTCCACAGTGCCACGGCAGCGGTCAGCAAAGTGCCAAAAATGACCTCTAATCTTCTAATTTAGAGAGAGGATTATAGAGGAGATAAAATTAAACAACCGCAAGAAGCATAGGTAAGATTTTAGGTTAGAACATTGAAATCGATATATTATAATTCGTTTCTTTTAGTATCAATAATATTTTGCCGATTTTGATGGTAATATTGGCAAGATATCACTTAGCTAAAAAAATAGGGCCAGATATTAAAATTTTACTTTGCAAGATATTTGTTTTCCGTCCTTATCATTATTTTGTAAGCCTATAAGTGTAAACTTGTAAATATCCATTAATACTATGTAGGAGTACCCTAGTTGCACATAGATTTAGATGTAAGTTTCCTGAAATTGTAAAATAAAATAATATATCATTATGCCGAAAATTATTAGGGCTGGATATTATTATGTCAAAAAATATTAGGGCTGAATATAATTATGCCGAAAAATATTATGGTAAGACTTTTATGCGTTAAAACTATATGCGTAACAATTTTAGGCGTACATATTATTAAGCTTAAAAATATAGGTATTATGGGTGAAAAATTTAAGCCAAAAAAATTATGCCTAAAAACGTTAGGCGTTTTGAGTTTTAGGCTGAAAAACGGTATGCCACATTAAATTAGGACTCAAAATTTTATGCGAGCCAATATGGACCCATCGCGGACGGCTAATCTATTATAATTAATGAATAAAAAAAGTAAATAGTGAATAAAAAACATTTAAGCTAAGTAAATAACTAGCTTAGTTACTAACACATCAGATTATTAATATCATCCTCTGGGTATGCAGTATTCTAAGAATAATGCAAAAGCAAGCTCATGCTTACTTATTCTTATCAGTGCAAGTGATACCTCTATCATTTTATTACCGTATCGTTTGCGTTTATTTGACTTTTCCAGTTTCTGCGCGCCTGGTACTGTCGTAGCGATTTGGCCGCATATTTGCGTCGGAATTCTGAACTTAAACAACCTTATTAATAAAATCTACGTAGACATTAATAAAATTAAACAAAAAATAGTATGCTTAAAAAACTTGATACCTTTATTTTGGTTTTATTTAAAAATGGAATTATTGTCATTGTCATCGCAACATACATAAATATTGACTTTAAGAATATTTAATTGACGAGCAACTCTCAGCTTTTTCGTCGTTGTACTGACGTCACGTTTCACACGATAAGAGGTCGAGGTTGTCTTCTTAGATTACCCACTAACTACTAAATGTCGAGGTAAAAAAAATACAAACATACACACCCACACAAACTTTCGCCTTTATTATTAGTATGTAGTTTGTATTAAACTCACTATTTCTCAAGATTCCTAGTTTCTAGACGACTATTATAAAACTAGTTTTGATACTAGCAGACTAGATGGCGCGGCGCGGCGCGTTCTCTCACTACGTGACTTTATCTCGGATCTTCCCTACCTGCTAAGCGAAGCTTTTCTTTTTTACCCTGATATCTGGTTAGGAAATGTCTTGTACCGTCTATAACTAAACGAAAGCATGATTGTGCTTGATACTCTGCGCTCTATATTTGAGATAATTTTTCTTCGGAGAATTTGTTCCATTTTAAAACTCTTTAATCGAAAGATGAAAAATAATACAGGTCGGTTGATTACATCTCATTGGCTGTTCATTTATTTTATTAACACTAAAAAATCCTTAATATTTAATATTATAGACAGGTAGGTAGATCAGTAAAGTCTTGACCTGACTGATCGTCAGTCTAAATGAACTAACTTTCAGCTCTACAGTCGATTAATCACACTCTCAGTAGAAGATACTGTAGGTACATAAGAAATAAAAAAAGAAAATTATGACCACACTTAAAGACCAAACAACAAAAGAAACCACAAACTTAGAACGTGTATTTATTCAAATATGGAACATGAAATACCAGCGAGCATCTTTATTTTTTTCTCTATTTTGAAAACTGAACGTATGAAACATTGGCGGGATGTTTCCGCGTTGTACTTTCGCTATCGCTTTGTTGGCGGTCGTAAATTTTGCCGTCGAGGCCATAACTTACGCTCTCCGCTTCGCCATTACTGCGTGTCTGCGTGTTCTTGCTAACTTAACGATGTTTCATATTACATTACATTATTTTAGATTATTAAAACATTTAAAATATAATATATTTTTTATAAAATTATAAAATAACGTTTTGGCAAATGTAAAATATAACGGAAACTAAAGTGTCAAGATATTTCATTACGCTATAAAAAGTTAGGGTTGAAAGCACAATTGTTTTTTCAAATGTCATAACTATTTATTAAAGAGGATGTAACACATTACTCGAGTACCAGCGCGAAGTAGAGCGCGGGCTTTACAGCAACGTGTCAATAATAAAAACAAAATGTGGCCAATCACAGCTATTACAAAAATTGCTGCGACATACGAAAATAGAAGATGAAAGAGTATCTGGCCATTAAGGGCTAAGGGCTCACTGGCCATTACATTAAGTGCACGCAAGTTTAAAATAAAAATAAACGAAACGCCGGCAAAGGGCAAGGGCTGGCCAATTATTTTTATCGCGCGTACAGAATGCATCTCGCGTGCGCTTAAAGAAATAAAACATGTAATTTTACTTCACTTAAAATACCGTCAAAGTAATTTTACAATAATAAATATACCCTAATCAACTTTAATATTTAAAAAAATAAGAGAAATGTTCTCTAAAATCTATTACTAACTTAAAACTCGTATTCAATAACCGAGACACACGTTTTATTTCATATTTTTATACATATTTTATATTATGTATTTAAAAAAAAAAAAAAAACCACGACCGATTACGAAAAATTCCGTAAGGGACTAAACAGAAAACCATGTTCCCTATACAAAAGTACGTGTTTTGTTTTTCTTCACACCTTAACTGCTATACTGAATTTTAATATATAGATAGCCTAGGCTCTAGAATAACCTAGTCAATAACGAAAGTACCTAAATCACCTAAGCACAACCTAAGCATCTAGTCTATAACGAAAGCACCTACTACCTAAGTAGTTACAACACCTTTTCGCCCACCCCTTATTGCTTTTGAGATGTAACAGAATAATTTCAACCCTCTACGTTCCTGCTTCCTCATGACGCCCTGGTACATTTGACACCGTATTTACAAGGTCCTTGGGGAACGAGGGATGTAACAACCCGATAGAGTAAGCCCGGGAAAGTGGCACTCAAAAACGCCAACCCTAGAAATTAGGGATGCGGCTTAATTGTTTTAAAAACAAATTTTTTACTCACTTTTACATGACTATGTTGATTTAATAATAAGCAATGATGGAGTCATCCGTGATGGGGCCGAAAGAAATCGACCCATTGTTGTATATTTTTAACATGAAAATTCGTTACACAAGGGATATACCTATATAAAAAAAAATAAACTGAACTAAATCTTAATTTCGGTAACCGAGACCGCAACACATGTTTTATTCCTTTTATCATGAAAATTACTGAACCGATTTTCATGAATAAGAGAACTGCGTAATGATTTGGCCTAATAAAGTAAAAAAGGACAAAGTCAGACTAGTATTTTGAGAATAATAATATGAGTAATATATATTGGTACTTGGTACATAATACCTACATAGGCACAAATATTAGTACTCGCACAAAAAGACTCTATTAATGTTGTACCTAAATATATTTTTGTAAGCAAACCGTCCAGAGTATGTTTCATCAAAATCGGTTTAGCATAACATAATACTTGATAATACCTTATAGGCTTAAGTTAGATATTTTTTCTGCAAATTACCAAACACTTATAAAAGCCATGGTCCAAACTCAGTCTTGAGCCACTATTTTATTAATAGACTTGCTACCGTCCGTGTAAATGGGCTATTGTTATTTTTTTGGGTAGCGTTACAAAGGAAGCCATTATGGCGTTATGTCTTGGACATTGACTGAATGCAAGTGTCAACCAAATTTAAATATCCTTTATTTAGTTAGAGTATGATTCAACTATGACTCTGCCACACTTTACATTTAGTACTCGTAACAAAGTGGTTCTACAAAGGACCGTATGTTCGCCTATATAAATCTAGAGCCCTAAGGGCCCAACGACATAAAAACACTAGAAACCATAGACAAAATTGCGTACATTACTTGCTTTACCCTCCTATGAGTAAAAAAAAAGGTAGCACTCCGGGAGTGCCGGCAGAAGTGAAAACTTCAATATTAACGTTGTGTTTAATTATAAGTATAAAAGTACTATCATTTATGAGGTAGAATACAATGTTTATTTATTGCGCTATCGTACACAAATATGACAATTTATATGTTGTTATTTATAATATTATATCGTTATTTATATATTACATTTTTTTTTTTTTTTTTTTTTTTTTATGTAATAGGTGACAAACAAGCAGACGGCCCACCTGATGGTGAGTGGCTACCGTCGCCTATGGATACCTGCAATACCAGGGGTACCGCTGGTACGTTGCCTACCTTTCAAGACTCTATTCACTTGCCTTTTGAAGAGTCCCATGTTATAGCTCATCGGAAATACCGCGGGCGGAAGCTCATTCCACAATTTGCAGGTGTACGGCAAGAAGGAGCGAGTGAATCGCACAGTGCGAGAATGCCAAGCATCAATAATGTGTGGATGGGCTTTCGAGCGGTGACGGCTCGTGCGGTGATAAAAGCGCGAGGCCGGAATCAGGTCGAATAACTCTTCAGAACACTCCCCATTGTATAAACGGTAGAAGATACAAAGGGATCCTACGTCCCTACGAAAACTGAGCGGTTCTAGGTGTTCGGTTAGCTTGAGGTCGTCAACAATTCTGACAGCTCTACGCTGTAATGCATCAAGAGGGTCAAGCTGATACTTGGGTGCTCCATTCCAGAGATGAGAGCAGTACTCTACGTGAGGTCTGACTTGTGCTAGATAAAGAAGCAGTCTCTGTCTCGACGTAAAGTACCGCTTCGCCTTATTGAGCACTCCAAGTTTTTTGGAAGCGAGCTTGGCCTTACCTGCAATGTGACCACGGAACTGAACATTAGCAGAAATGTCGACACCCAAAATTTTTATGCTATCCGAGACCCTGAGAGGAGTGTCCTGAAAGCGAGGAGCGACAACAAAAGGGACTTTCTTAGCGGTAAACGCGCAAACTTGTGTCTTGGTTGCGTTGAACTGGACCAGATTCAGCGAGCCCCAATCTGAGACCTGTTCCAGAGAAGCTTCAACGTCTGACACCAGTTTGTTCCTGCATTCCTCCACTACGGCACGGGGGGCATTGATGCGACCACAATACTGAGCGTCACCAGTACTGTCATCCGCATAGCAATGCATACCACTAGTTTGTAGCATATCATTGATGTGCAAGATAAACAGCGTCGGTGACAACACAGAGCCCTGAGGGACACCGGCATTGATCGGCTTACTGTCGGAACACTGCCCGTCGACAACGACCTGAATGCTCCGATCCGATAGGAAGCTGGCAACCCATTCGCACAACCCCTCGGGTATGCCAAAAGAAGGTAGCTTGGAGAGAAGTGCCCGGTGCCACACCCGATCAAAGGCCTTGGCGATGTCCAGACTAACGGCGAGTGCCTCTCCCTTGCTCTCAACGGCTTCAGCCCAGCGGTGAGTGAGGTAAACAAGAAGATCACCAGCCGATCGACCGTGGCGAAAGCCGTACTGACGATCGCTGATCAACTGGTGATCCTCCAGGTACCTAAGGAGCTGAGTGTTTATAACTCGTTCCATCACCTTACAGAGCAGGGAGGTAATGGCAATGGGTCGGTAGTTAGCTGGATCAGAACGGTCGCCTTTCTTAGGGATGGGGTGAACAAGGGCTATCTTCCAAGATGAGGGTACTCTTCTATTTGTGTAGGAGTGCAGGAAAAGACGCGTTAGGACAGGGGCCAACTCGGGAGCACAAGTTTTAAGGACGATAGCGGGAATATTATCCGGCCCACTCGCTTTCCGCACATCAAGGGATAAAAGTTCCTTCCGTACAGCTTTCTGAGTGAAGCGTACTTCAGGCATGGAACTTCCACACCGCGGGATTGTAGGCGGTGTGGCACCCCCGTCGTCGAGAGTCGAGTTAGAGGCAAAGATGGAGCCGAGGAGATCGGCTTTTTCTTTAGCACCATGGGCCAGAGAATCATCCGGCTTACGCAAAGCGGGTAGAGCGGACTTGCAAAAGTTACCCTCAGCAGCCTTGGCGAGAGACCAGAACGCACGACTTCCTGTAGGGAATCCGGCGAGTTGATCGCCAATTCGGCTTATATGGGCATCTCGTGCTTTAGCAGCAACCTTCTTACTGGACCTAGACTCGCTATTAAGCTTTTTCTTCAAGTCAGTGATGTTGGGATCGTGACAAGCGAGTGCCTCAGTCCACGATTTATAGGCGGTTTGTTTTTTGAGGGACGCTTCCGCGCAAGATTTATTAAACCATGGACGACTCCGCCCACCAACGCGTACAAGAGAGCAAGGAATAAATAACTCCATGCCCTGCAGCACAACATCAGCTACGGAGTCCGCACAAGTGTCAACACTGTCCGAAGAGAAGCAGAGTTGGTTCCAGGGATAGGACGCATAGAATTCACGTAAGCTATCCCAGTCAGCCGACCCATAGTGCCAAACTTTACGCTTACCACAGGTAGTATAGCGGGTACGATCATGGTTTGGCACCATCGTACGGACCAGACAATGGTCGGAGCGGCCAAGCGGCGCCTCAACCGAAACTTGGTACTGATCAGGGTGCGACGTCAGGAACAAGTCCAACAAGGAGGGGTCATGGCTCTCAACATCCGGTATTCTGGTGGGTTCAGAAACCAGTTGAGATAAACCATAGGCCGAAGCAAGGTCGAATGCTGCACGCCCCGCGTGATCGGTGGTCCTAGAGCCTAGCCAGTTGGAATGGTGGGCGTTAAAGTCGCCTAAAACCACTATCTCAGCGGAGGTGAATTGCTCCATAACTTGGTCAGCTCCATCCGATATGTGCTCGAATAATCGAGTAGTCTCCGTGTCCCCGCTATGTGATCTGTAGAGGCACACGTACACTCTGGTTTTACCACCATGGTTAGTACGCAGCCACAAAGTTGACAGATCACGATCTTCGAGACCAGAAAGACGGCGATAACAAATATCTTCCCGGACAAACACACATACTCCGGCGCGACGCATGAATTTATGCTCGAGATTGTACCCGGGGTAAAGCAAATAGGAAGTCTCGGTTGGGTCGAGTATTTGCGTCTCAGTTAAAAAGAGTAAGGCTGGTTTAGTAGATTCGAGGTGATAGTGAATCTCGTTGAGGTTAGCGTGAAGGCCCCTAATGTTGCAGAAATCCACTTGAAATGTGGAGTTGGTGGCCGCTGTGTAACTCTTTTTATATTTTGATCTGGCCATAAGGTGTGAAGTGAGTGGGGGTAAGGCAGCACAAAATGACTCCCCATCTTAGGGAAAAGAGAGAAAGCGGTAGAGCATATGGTTAAATACGAGATGACGGCGAGAGTGTATAGTGGGCACGGGGGACGGAAGGGCCCCCGGTCCCTCCTGCGAGAAACTGCCGGGATCCACTCCGGTCTCCTACTCCGGCACGACAGCAACTTACAGGATTATGCGCCGGATGGCGAGACAGCCTCCCGGGGCGGAGATACAAAGAGATCCCCGGGTTCGGGTCCCCTACTGTCCAGCGGGCGGCCAGCGGACAACCGTTTCACCGGGTCTCCCTGGCCCCCGAGCCCATCAGACACGGCCGTCAACCCGAATTACCTTCACCCAACCACGGGGCCCCAAAAATGGGGAGACAGAATGTACTGCGGAGTGGGACTGGTACTCCCGTCAACGTGTCGGAACATATCGAAATCCGAGGAGTTCGATACTTGGCGGCACTCTCAAATCGGGAGGGTGGTAGCCATCCAGACGGACTATAGAAATAGCCCTACCACCGGCAGAGTTTAAGTGGAGTTGCAGTTCTGCGAGCACACGCATCAGGATCTGACACATGTGCTCGCCGGACCGGCAAGGAATGCGGCGGGCACGCCTCCACGCTTATCCCTCAAAAATTACATTACATTAAATTTTATCTCTCAGAAAAATCAACTTCCATCCATAATTTCGACGACTTTTACACCATCAACAGAGCAGCACACTCAGGCACGGTAGAAAGAGTGGGAGATACTAGTTCCTCTCCCTTCCCCTCGATCTTACGCTTTTTCGATCAGCATCACGTGACCCTGACGCGAGTTTTAAAGTTTTTACCCATACAAAAAAAAGTGCTCAGCGCCGCTAAAGAAGTTTTCACTTCAATAACAAACGCAGCAATCAGCAATGTTCATTGAAGTTATCATCAATTGTAATGGGTGTGAATTAGCCAATAAGCCCTCAGGGTTCAAATCTCAGTGTGTGTCAAAATTGTCACCACGAAACTACCGAGGTTTGAATGGCACGTTAATTCATGAGCCTCAGGACAGGTATGCTCACTTTGGTATTTGGTACTATTACGTTTTCTATGCCACATTTAACGTACTATTCATTTTGTATCAAAAGCTTTCCATAAACCCATTCTAAATCCATTAGAAAAAGTTTAATGAACTTAGGTACAACTCTAAAAGGAAAACACAAGTTGAAATAAAGTTCACACCATACAAGGCCAAATCTACAACTAGAGTAAATTCTACACCTCCATTCAAGTACCACGCCCCCTATCGATTAGCCCCTGTTGTAGCAAGCTCCTGTTCGGTTCTGCTCGCCTGGTACTTGCCCGGCGATAGAGCGCCGCGCGGCCGTACCGCGCACACTTGCGCACTGCACGCCGTACCACAGCCAATCATGCACCTTCGGACTGCGCTGCGCGTTGAAGGGTTTGCCCTAGAGACAAATAAAATATGAAAGCAATCTGCCAAACATAGGCGTCAAAATCAAAAGGTAAAAACACCTACCCTGCGTTGGTTAAATGGAATTTATTAAAAAGTAAGTGTGACAAGACCTTTTTTCCACTGAGCTAGGCTTGTAAAGTTGGTGAAGACAAGTGCAGGTGGCAAGGACAGGATACTTAGTGCTTAGTGCCCATTGTATAGCGCCCTGCCCGCAAAACAATCAGGTAGCGTTTTTTAATCGGCGGGCATTCAATAAGTTTCTAATGTCTGGTGCACTTCAAGGAATCATGCTATACTAATAGCTAATAACTATGACCTGTCTTTGACACCTGCTTGCTATTGTGAATTGCCTACATTTCCCAACCAAAACCAAACACTTGCGAATGCTAAACATGGGTACACAATCATAACGGTTGCGGCAAAAAATGAAACTACACAATCTTCCATTCATTTACAAGTTTTCACGTATACGCTAGCGCCACCAATCGCTGAAAAAGTGGTTTGAATGAGATTTCGTGGAAGGAAACAAGTAAAAGCCGGAGAAATCGTTAACAACAATGTAAACATAGTTTATTGCTCAAGGAAATCGTTTAGCCGACAGCTCAATGGTCAGTGGAGTTTCATTTCGATGAAAACTGTCTATCGCAGATTTGCTGCAAAAAGTTTTAAGATCTCTCTTTTCACTTTTCATGAAAAAACCCTCTAGCTACGATAAAAATGTAAATAAGATAAGCACGAGCACGTACTTTAGTGCTTAATATTGTTATTGTTATCAAAGTCGCACTTATCTAACATATTGATAAGAAATAAATTGCAATAACATGTAAGTAGATATATTTTTTTATTTTTTTTTTATTTTAGCCATTGTCGTCCCACTGCAGGGCAAAGGCCTCCCTTCCCTCCTTCCATTCCTCACGTGCAAGGGCCGTGATTTGCCATTGGGACAAAAGGAGTCCAGTTCGTCTCGCCATCTCCGCCTGGGTCTGCCGCGGCGTCGTTTAACGGTGCTGGGCATCCACTGAGTGGCACGCTTGGCCCATAGCTCGTCCGACATGCGGCAGATGTGACCTGCCCAGGTCCATTTCAAGCTGGCAGCTTTTTGACCGACATCAGCAATTTGAGTTCTGGAGCGCAGTTCACTGTTTCTAACTCGGTCTGACAATTTAAGCCCCAAGATACTGCGCTCCATTGCTCGCTGACAAATCCCGAGAGTGGATTTTTGACGATCAGTCAAAGACCAAGTCTGAGCACCGTAGGTAAGTAGGTATATACTTAAGTAAAAATTGATAATAATTTTAAAAGGTTTAAAATATGTATAACAATCAACAACAATAATTTTGACAATTAAAATGAAATACGGGTTTTGGACACATCCGAAATTCCGCATTTTGAATTTGACTAAACCCTGTAAAAAGCCAGATTTACGTACAGTGCCTCTATGATTCACTACTACCATGAAAACTGGCGAGATGTGTCTAGTTTTGAAGTTAACTTCTCATTTTATTTATTTATCTAGTTTTGAAGTTAACTTCTCATAATTATACAATATTATTTCAAAGTCAATGAAGCGTAATGACTCTGTGAGAAAAAGTTAGTCACACAAAAACTTTCCTTAATTAGTTTGGGTCTAACTTCTGAAATTAGGCAACCGCATCATTTACATATTGCCTTCTAGCGTGGGAAATGTCAATTTAAATTATGATTTTAAGTTATTGAATTCGATTTAATAACTAATACGACATGTCATTACAAATAATAATTATTCTTATTTAAGTTTAATTAATTACATACATTACATTATGCATATTATGTGCTCGACTCTCAACCGGTTTCTATTTCAAAGATCACCTTTATTGTCGTGTCAATCGAACTCCTTTTCATTTATGCGCTCCTAGTCAAAGTAAGGCGACATGCCTTGTTTTCGGACGGGAACACAAGCGACGCGACGCGACGTCATTATGTTGTGAGTCCATTCCACAGTGCGGCGCTAGTGGAACTCAGTCAAAACAGAAAAGCTCCTCTGATTTTCTGCTCTCTTGGTAGCGCTGAAGACAAAATATCTCTCAGCGGTAGACAAAATGCACACGTTCGTTTTCCCCACAATCGCTAAACGTTAGAACATGTAAGTACTAAATTGACAGACGTCACTGTCATAAATAAGCGATAACGATTGTCACAAGTCTCGAAGCGAAAAATTCATCCAGTGCGGCGTATATGGAAACCCTTCCTCTATTCAGCGCCAGTATGGATCTGGGATGCGGGAGCTTTTAAACAACAAAACATGCAGTTTGAGAGTTTAAATGCTACCCTACTTTTAGTTCTGACATGCGGGAGGGTTTACGTA
This sequence comes from Hemithea aestivaria, assembly GCA_947507615.1. Taxonomy (NCBI): domain Eukaryota; kingdom Metazoa; phylum Arthropoda; class Insecta; order Lepidoptera; family Geometridae; genus Hemithea; species Hemithea aestivaria. Next base: position 3,461,831 of record OX382344.1, on the reverse strand, counting down.
CGCAATATTACCATTATAGATTGGAAATCCTTCCAGTATTCAGCACTCAAGTATTTTTGATCTGCGGAAACTTTTGATATTGAATGTTTAGTGTTTGTTTGCTACTATTCTTATAGTTCTGAATACTGAATGAGACGGCATTGTTAAGGAAATGTAATAAAAAAATACGACAATAATATAATTATTCTATAAACTTTTATTTGTTTTTATTATTGATACTAAATATGGAATATGGAATAATCGTATATCTAGTACAGATCTTGCAATGTAATTTTTAACTAGTTTTGACTCAGTTTGAGTTTCACACTCATATTTGGGGTATAGGTTATTATGGTATCATAGAGTTGATCAGATGATGACGGTAGTTATTGGTGAGTGGGTATTAGGTGGGTAGTTGACTTAGACCCGCGCGCACTTCGTGGCGCGTAAAACAGTCTACAAATACTACCTACATGTAGTCATTAATATATTTCTAAAATTAAATTAAATTGAAATGAATTGAATAAAATAGAATAAAAAAGCAGCAGCTAGGTATAACTAAGGATATAAATGAATGACTAAAGGTAGGTAGTATTTGTTGACTGTTTTACCGATATATATATACAGATATCAGAGTTGGTAAGAATCCAGAGTCAAGAGTAAGAGTCAAGAGTAAGAGTCAAGAGTAAGAGTCAAGAGTAAAAGTCGAGAGTAAGAGTCGAGAGTAAGAGCAAGAGTCAAGAGTAAGAGTCAAGAGTAAGAGTCAAGAGTAAAAGTCGAGAGTAAAAGTCGAGAGTAAGAGTCGAGAGTAAGAGTAAGAGTCAAGAGTAAAAGTCGAGAGTAAGAGTCGAGAGTAAGAGTAAGAGTCAAGAGTAAGAGTCAAGAGTAAGATTCAAGAGTAAGAGTCAAGAGTAAGAGTCAAGAGTAAGAGTCAAGAGTAAGAGTCAAGAGTAAGAGTCAAGAGTAAGAGTCAAGAGTAAGAGTCAAGAGTAAGAGTCAAGAGTAAGAGAGTCAAGAGTAAGAGTCGATAGTAAGAGTCGAGAGTAAGAGTCAGAGTCAGAGTCTAGAGTAAGAGTCAGAGTAAGAATAAGAGTAAAGTAAATCGTTTTTATTTTAGAAATAAATAAATGAATAAAGGTAGGTAGTATTTGTAGACTGTTTTATGCGCTACGAAGTGCGCGCGGGTCCACTAGTTATACATAAACTTTCCGCTTGAATCACTGTCTACAGTACTATACAGACATGCGTTATCATCAAAAAGATTTAAATATTACCCTGAAAACAATCCCCGAGTTCAGATCGAACGATCTGAATAGCGGAAGGGATTAAAGTCGCAATTAGAGAATGAATGCACGTAAAGGCTCCCGCAGCTCAGATCGGTCGCGGTGCTGAATAGCGGAAGGGATTAAAGTCGCATTTTGGGAATTCACGCATGGAAAGGCTCCCGCATCTCAGTTCGGTCGCGGTGCTGAATAGAGGTAGGGTTTCAATATACGCGGCAGTGCGGCAGTCAGCCGCCCTAATCTGCTGCTTCTATGCCATTGCCTTGTGCCTAACTCCGTTGCTTCTCTGCGTTCCTAGTAGCGTAGGAGAACCTTGCTATCGAGAAAATGTGGACGGTCGTGTCAGCTGAGAAGCGACCTCCGAAATTGATAGACTTTTTTGTATATAATACTGTCGTCATATTTATTTTATTTGTTATTATTTGTTCAATGAAATTTTAATATAGTAATAATGTGCTTTTTGCATTTCTAATGATTATAAAAAGTAACTAACTCGTCAATTGAGTTACCGACGCTACTCTTTTGTAAATTACGGTAAGCACTTTCTTATATTGGCAGTGTTTATTTGTGTATTTTCCATTGTTAGGTCTTTGTAATTAACATAAAACTATTTCACAAACGTATATTCTAAAAACATGTCCGCTTGTTCTAACCATAGAGTAAATATCTTAGACAGTTTCACAGATAATATTATTGCTATCCTTAACATCTCCCCTTTTCTAAATAAAGAAGTATAACAAATCAATCATCACTATATTCTACATAATCATTAAATTTAATAGGTTTTCTAACAATACGACCCCTACGTGTAACTACACACTGTTCTGGCACATTTTCATTTATATTATTATCAGGCAATATAGTTGGTGAATCAGGAGTATGTATGTGATTGAAACTAGACTTAGAGCTACTGCTGTCACATACAACACGACTTGAGGAGACATCTGTGTTTACACCGTTATTAACAATCTGGGTGTCTATATTAGTATTATCTCTATGTAAATTATTAGTTGTACAAGTGTTATCCATAATTTGAGGATCAACATCAGGGGCCATGTCTATATTATCATTGAAATTTCTTTTATTGTTAGGATCACCATTATCATTAACATTTTTCATTTTGCTTTCATTTATGTATTTTCTATTTCTTCTAAATATATTTCCTTTATCATCCCCTACTAAATAAGAACGAGGTTCTGTGCATTTCTTAACAACTTTCCCTTTAATCCAATTAGAATCTAAAGATCTTTTGAAAAATACCTCTTGATCTACTTTTAACTCTGTCAAATTTTTAGCTGATTTATCATAATAATTCTTTACATTATCTTTATGATCATAATATTTACTAGTATAATGACTTATTTTCGGTTTTAAATCTTTTCTGGGAATAGGTAGCAATGAATTTAAATTTCTTGAAAACATCAACTGAGCAGGAGATGGCATATATGGCTTAGGAGTATTGCGATAGTTTAATAATCCTAAGTATGGATCCGAATGATCTTCTTTGCATTTCTTCATTATATTTTTAAATATTTTAACACCACTTTCACTTTGACCATTTGATTGTGAGTGTTTTGGACTTGATGTTGTGTGATCAAATTTGTATATTTTAGCAAAATGTTTAAATTTATCAGAAGTAAATTGAGTACCACAATCAGTAACTACTTGCGCGGGAATGCCATGTCTTGCAAAAACTGATTTACAATTTGTGATTGCACAGTCAGCTGACAAATTATCTAACTTACTGACTTCAATGTACTTTGAATAATAATCCATGAACACCAAAAAATCCTTATTATCAAATGTACAAATATCTATGCCCACCTTGTGCCAAGGTATTTTTTCAAAAGAATGACTGATCAGTGGCTCTTTTTGCAAGTTTGCTTTGTACTTGGCACAAGATTCACAATTTTCAACAAATATTTCCAAGTCCTTATTAATATCTGGCCAAAATACACATGAACGTGCTCTAGTTTTACAAGTACTTATACCTACATGTCCTTGATGTATGATTTGCAACATTTCCTTCTTAAGGGACTCTGGTAATACAATCAAATTGCTTTTCAGAACTATTCCATCTAATAGACCTAGTTCATCCCTAAAAGTCCAAAAAGGACGTATATTATTGTTGACATCGTTAATACTATTGGGCCAACCATTTTTTATATACAACATTAAATCTTTCAATGTATGATCTTTTGCTGTTGCTAATTGTATTTCTCCTAATTTTGTATCTGATACAGGCAAGCAGTCCCTATGCAATTTGACATGACATACAATATTCTTTTGTAGCTGTTTCATTTTTGATTCTTCATAATCACTATGACTCCGAGACAATGTGTCAGCTATAAACATTAATTTTCCTGGTTTATACTTAACTTCTAAATTATATCCTTGTACTGCTAACATCATACGTTGTAATCTAGCTGGTACTTTATAAAGTGGTTTCTTAAATAATGACTCCAAAGGTTTATGATCAGTTTCAACAAATACTTTACGGCCATATGTATATTGATGCATTTTAGTACATCCAAAAACAATTGCTAACATTTCTTTTTCTAACTGACAGTAGTTTTGTTCTGTAGTGTTAAGAGCACGAGAACCAAATGCAATTGGTTTGTCATTTTGAAGAACTACAGCACCCATTGCTGTAGATGAACTATCCACAGATAATACAATGTCTTGGTTTGTATTGAAATAGGCTAGGCAAGGACTACTACATAAGGCCTTTTTTAGTAAGTTGACAGACTCTACTTGGTTGCTATCCCAGGTGAATACAGTGTCTTTTTTCAAAAGCATACGCAATGGCTCAATTAACTTTGAATAATTTGGTATAAAGCGCGATAAGTAATTACACATACCTAAGAATCTTTCCAAATCTTTCCTACACTTGGGTTGCTCCATATTCATTACTGCCTGAATTTTGCTAGGATCTGGAGATACACCATTTTCTGTGAATATATGGCCAACAAAACATAGTTCCTTCACAAAGAATTTACATTTACTTTCATTGAACTTAATTCCATTTTTTAAAGCAATCTCTGAGACCTTTTGTAATCTTGAATTTAATTCTTCAACAGTGTCCGCATATAAACACAAATCATCAATATAAGGAATAACTCCTTCTACATTTTCAAACATTTGAGTAATTATTCTACTGAATTCTTCAGGCGCAGAACTTATACCAAATGGTAGTCTTTTAAATTTATACCTGCCAAATGGCGTTATGAAAGTACACAGGTCTGAACTAGATTCATTTAGATTTAACATCCAAAATCCATTGGAAGCATCAAGCAAGGCAAAATATTTAGCATTTTCCATCTTACTTTTAATTTCATCAATATTAGGTAATTGATATTTAGGCTGTATAATGTATTTGTTGAGAGCCCTGGGGTCTATACATAATCTCAACTGACCATTTGGCTTTCTGACAGTAACAAAGTTATTTACCCATTTTGTTGGTTTATGTACTTTTTCAATCACACCTAGATTTTCCATTTTAGTCAATTCTTTGCGCAGCTCAGGCAGTAGTGAAAATGGAACTCTCCGTGCCGCTTGAATTACTGGAACTGCATCATTTCTCAAGTGGATATTTACAGACCCTGGGATGCTACCAAGTCCTCCATCAAACAGCTCACTGAAATCATTTTTTAACTTTTTTATATAATTATCTATATTTGTGTTATTTTTCACTTGGACATTATGAACATTAACCAAATTAGTATTTGCTGAAACAAAATTATATGTGAGACAAGTTCGACAACCTAATAAAGTAGGAACATGACCATTTATTACAATGAATTTTACATTATACTTCTTACAATTTGGGTGTGTAATTTCTAACCAACATGTTCCACGGACAGGTACACATTTCCCATCCAGTTGTACTATCTTTTTATCACAGGGCGAGATCTCACAGTCTAGAATACCAATTTGTTTACATACCTCAGTTCCTATAACATTACAGGCTGCACCAGTGTCCATTTTAATAGGTAATTTCTTATTTCTAACAGTGAAATTTTGAGTTATTTCATTACCCGCATAACCAACGAAGAACTGGTCAGTATAGTCTTCTGTATCATTTTCCTCTTCCACTATGTGTATTTGGTTTCTATTATTATTATTTGGATTATTCCCCTTGCGACACACTTTACTAAAATGATTTGGCTTTTGGCAATGGAAGCATGTTTTACCAAAAGCAGGGCATTTGTTTACTTGATGTGACTGTCCACAGTTCCTGCAGTTTCTTATGATTTTCTGATTGTATTTTTGATTATTGACAACCAAGATATCTTTCTGGGAATCCTCTTTGTCATTGGACGATTGATTTTGGTCTTTTTCTTCGACATATTTCCGTGATGCCTCTGCAGACAACAGGTACTTCATGACATATTCCAGAGATAGCTTGCTATCATCTTCTGACATCAATTTGGTTTTTAATTGATTATAGTTATTGTCTAATCCTGCTACTATTTTCGCTACTGTCAGACTTTCTCTAAGTTCTCCGAGCTCGCATGTCATTCCCAGATTTATAACTTTCTGAAAATAGTCCTCTAACTTCATACCGCGTTGGCCCATAGTGAAAAATTCGTTTCGTTGTATCGTAAGGTTTTTCTTTGGCTTAAAGTATGTGTTGAATTTCTCGAGCACGTTGCTAACAGTTTCATTTTCTCCACAATTAAAGGTATTAAATATCTGTATTCCCTTCTCCCCAATAAAATTAAGTAAAATATTGACCTTCCTCTTTTCAGAAACCTTCTCCATATCGTTAGCAATTATGTAAATGTTATACCTCTGTCTCCATTGTTTAAAATTTTCATGGAGGTTTCCCATGAAACTCATTTCAGGCAGTTGTAGCGGTGGATACCCACCTGACACCATGTTTATTTGTGTATTTTCCATTGTTAGGTCTTTGTAATTAACATAAAACTATTTCACAAACGTATATTCTAAAAACATGTCCGCTTGTTCTAACCATAGAGTAAATATCTTAGACAGTTTCACAGATAATATTATTGCTATCCTTAACAGGCAGCCGAAAAAAACAATCAAAATAATTACCTTAAAAAAATAATAAATAATTTTTCAAAATGCAATTATGATAACATTTATGAGCAATTTGCATGCAGTGCAATATTCTACCTATTACCTATAAAGTGTAATTTTTACTGTTATGTGTGAGTCACATCCTGGGACGAACGGACAGACAAGCGGCATTGTTCTCAGTTTGTACATATGCTTCCGCCAAACTACATTATTGTAAATGCATTAGGTACCTACCTAATAACTACATTAGACTTTAGTTTCGATTTAGAGCTTTTTTAAAAATTACTAATTAGGTATTTAATGGTTTCTCGCAGTGTTTTCCACTAAGATAATTTTCAAAATTTTCTTTGTAGACTGCAGACAGGCTATATTTATTATAATGTTCATAGAGCCAGATATTAAGTAATTTTATGTTTTGTTTTTTAAGACTAAAAATAAACAATTGATTGTACAAAGTCGCTCTTAATTAAGGATTATTCAGTAACTTAACTCATCATTTACTTAATTTCATTTATTTATTATTGAGAAGTTATAAAGTTTTATTAGCAGTAACGTAACTGAATACGGCAAGCATAATTTGGATGCATACGAAATTACAACATCTGCAAATTCCATATTCGTCATTTCACAAGAACTACCAATTTTAACCCTTTTATGGTGTCATAACTCACAACAAACTTTTTATAGTGCATCTGTCAAAACAAAACGCTCCAAAGCTGACAGACATTGCGCAAACTGACATAAAAATGGCGGAGGTACGTTCCAAATACAAATTCTTTTCCCGCGCCGTAAAAGGTGCGTTCTAAAAGTTGTAATTGGTTAGGGAAACATGAACGGGCCCTGAATTAGAGGTGTTAGTATCCATAGGTTAACCAGAATTGCAATTAGACTGCATTTGTTTTATTAATTACGGAGAGATTGTCTCAAAGGCGCAGCTTTTGTTACTTTGTACCTGTGTTTGTAGTTTGTGCTAACTACGATGGGTAAATTTTAATATCAAAACATATATTTTTTGAATTTATTTTATTTCAAGTCGATAATACTTATTTGGATAAACAAAATGAAGGCACTCAACATTTCAATTTTACCCAGATCTACATTTAGAAGAGAAAACTTTGATAAGATCAATTGAAAGTTTTTCAAAATGAAAATTCTTGCACCATTCAGCCATCTTCTAAGCGATCATATTAGGTTCCACCATTTGGCAAAGTTACAACTGAATCTAGCCCTAGTGATTTCGTGGCCAGCTACCAGGGCACCAGCATGCCTAAAAGCTCTCATCCTCTCATCTCCATGACAATACTAGATACGGCACGACTATTGCAATGTATGTTAATGAATGTCATTTATTAATGTAAGGGCCACCGCGCACAGTGAAAGTACCTACGACCTGCACCTATAGATGTGAGGCCGGTATATAACCAATCTTACCTATCGGTTAGTTACCAAAAAACCCATTTAATACCCAAAAACACCGTAAAACACCATTTAAAACCTTTGGAATTAAAAAACATTTTTTTGTAATTATAACTACATTTCTTGATTTTTTCGAGACGCAATAGGTGTCTTATGTCCATATTAGCTGCCCCCAGCGGTTTTACCCGCTGTTCTATATAATATTATAGTCTATGTGTTCTAAGCTATCTCTATACGAAATTTCAGCTCAATCAGTCCATCAAGAGCAGAGATTACCTAATGTATTTATAAAAACAAAGGAGTAATAAGTTTAAAAGCTCCTTCTTTGAAAAAAATAATATTATCATAAAGAAAATTATAAAACCCTTTAATAAAAACAATCTATTATTACTCCTACTCTTTCAGACAAATCAAATGAACCCAAACTCGTTTGAGCTGCGTCAGCAAGTGGCAAGGTGCAAAAATATTATAATGTTTGCTACGAGAAGTGTGAGTTGAGCTCGCTCTGAACAGTTAAAAAATTCCAATATCCTTAATAACATAAGAGCGAGAAGCTTGATGAGACTGCAAAAAAAAATTGCAAAATTCATAACTCTAATGTCAAATAAAAGCTTGTAATAATTTAATTCGATTACTAACCAATCTAACAAAATTCACACACTCACATTCTCACCTAAACTACACGCACACAAACGAAAAAGATTTGATTACAGATAGACAGACAACAGATCCTACACCTATCAGTTGTCTGTCAAATAAAAGCTTGTAATAATTTAATTCGGTTTCTAACTAACAATAAAATAATAATGAAATTCACACACATAAAAATAAAAATTCACACATTCTCACCTCGCACACACACAAACGTTAAAAATTTGATTAAAGATAGACAACAGACCTTTCACCTGTCTGTTGTCTGTCAAATAAAAGCTTGTTATAATTTTGTTCGATTTCTAACTAACAATTTTTTTCAATATACTACGAAGTAAGAAGACGAGCAAGACCCTCTCCTGATGGTAAGAGATAACGCTGCCCATTATTAATACAGTGCTACTCAGTATTTTACAAACGTACGATTCTGGGTGCACTGCGCCAACGCTTCTTACTTGAGAGTCATAAGATGATAAGACTCCTCAGCCCAGTAATTTCATTAGCTACAGTGCCCTTCTACCGAAGCACAGTAATGTTTGCACATCACTGCTCAGGCGGTAGAATAACCGGCACTGTTGGGGTACCCACCTAGTCGACCTCCTGCAAAGGAAGTTTACCCCGGTAAAAGTAATAATAATATTCACACACTCACCAAAGCTACACGCACACACACAAACGTTTAAGATTTGATTACAGATAGACAGACAACAGACCATTCACCTGTCTGTTGTCAGTCAAATAAAAGCTTGTTATAATTTAATTCGGTTTGTAACTTAACCAATCTAACCAAATTCACACATTCGCAATCTACCTATACTACGTACACTCACACACATACATAAAGAGCAGTGCGGGCCCGCACAATACGGCAACGTCGCATTACATACACACTCGGAATCTACCTATACCACGTACACTCACACACATACATAAAGAGCAGTGCAGACGCCGCACAATACGGCAACGTCGCACGACTAGGGCGGATCCAGGATTGGGCCCTGGGGGGGAAGGTACAAAAATATTATTATAACGTTAACTACAAAATGTGTGAGTTTTGCTCGCTCTGAACAGTTAAAAAGTTCATACATTCTTAAAAGAAATATGCAAAATCCGTAACTAAAATAAAAGCATGTAATAATTTAATTCAATTTCTAACTAACGATAAAATAATAATAATAATATTCACACACTCTCACCTCAACTACACACACATACATAAAAGATTTGATTACAGATAGACAGACAACAGACCCTTCACCTGTCTGTAGTTAACATTATAATAATATTTTGCACATTCCCCACAGGGCCCAATCCTGGATCCACACTTGTCTTAAGTGCGACGTTGCCGCTTGGTGCGGCACCGGCACTGCTCTTTATGTATGTGTGTGAGTGTACGTAGTATAGGAGAATTGCGAATGAGTGCATTTGGTTAGATTGGTTAAGTTACAAACCGAATTAAATTATAACAAGCTATTATTTGACAGAACAGACAGGTGAAGGGTCTGTTGTCTGTCTATCTGTAATCAAATCTTTTACGTATGTGTGTGTAGTTGACGTGAGTGTGTGAATATTATTATTATTTTATTGTTAGTTAGAAATTGAATTAAATTATTACTAGCTTTAATTTTAGTTACGGATTTTGCATATTTCTTTTAAGAATGTATGAACTTTTTAACTGTTCAGAGCGAGCAAAACTCACACATTTTGTAGTTAACGTTATAATAATATTTTTGCACCTTCCCCCCCAGGGCCCAATCCTGGATCCGCCCTAGTCGTGCGACGTTGCCGTATTGTGCGGCGTCTGCACTGCTCTTTATGTATGTGTGTGAGTGTACGTAGTATAGGTAGATTGCGAATGTGTGAATTTTGTTAGATTGGTTAAGTTACAAACCGAATTAAATTATAACAAGCTTTTATTTGACTGACAACAGACAGGTGAATGGTCTGTTGTCTGTCTATCTGTAATCAAATCTTAAACGTTTGTGTGTGTGCGTGTAGCTTTGGTGAGTGTGTGAATATTATTATTACTTTTACCGGGGTAAACTTCCTTTGCAGGAGGTCGACTAGGTGGGTGAGTGCCGGTTATTCTACCGCCTGAGCAGTGATGTGCAAACATTACTGTGCTTCGGTAGAAGGGCACTGTAGCTAATGAAATTACTGGGCTGAGGAGTCTTATCATCTTATGACTCTCAAGTAAGAAGCGTTGGCGCAGTGCACCCAGAATCGTACGTTTGTAAAATACTGAGTAGCACTGTACTAATAATGGGCAGCGTTATCTCTTACCAACAGGAGAGCGTCTTGCTCGTCTTCTTACTTCGTAGTATACAATTCTTTTTTTATTGTTAGTAAGAAATCGAACTAAATTATAACAAGCTTTTATTTGACAGACAACAGACAGGTGAAAGGTCTGTTGTCTATCTATTTGTAATCATATCTTTTACGTATGTGTGTGTAGTTGACGTGAGTGTGTGAATATTATTATTATTTTATTGTTAGTTAGAAATTGAATTAAATTATTACAAGCTTTAATTTGAGTTACGAATTTTGCATATTATATCTTTTAAGAATATTTGAATTTTTTAACTGTTCAGAGCGAGCAAAACTCACACATTTTGTAGTTAACGTTATAATAATATTTTTGCACCTTTCCCCCCAGGGCCCAATCCTGGATCCGCCCTAGTCGTGCGACGTTGCCGTATTGTGCAACGTCTGCACTGCTCTTTATGTATGTGTGTGAGTGTACGTAGTATAGGTAGATTGCGATTGTGTGAATTTTGTTAGATTGGTTTAGTTACAAACTGAATTAAATTATAACAAGCTATTATTTGACAGAACAGACAGGTGAAGGATCTGTTGTCTGTCTATCTGTAATCAAATCTTTTACGTATGTGTGTGTAGTTGACGTGAGTGTGTGAATATTATTATTATTTTATTGTTAGTTAGAAATTGAATTAAATTATTACTAGCTTTAATTTGAGTTACGAATTTTGCATATATCTTTTAAGAATATTTGAATTTTTTAACTGTTCAGAGCGAGCAAAACTCACACATTTTGTAGTTAACGTTATAATAATATTTTTGCACCTTCCCCCCCAGGGCCCAATCCTGGATCCGCCCTAGTCGTGCGACGTTGCCGTATTGTGCGGCGTCTGCACTGCTCTTTATGTATGTGTGTGAGTGTACGTGGTATAGGTAGTTTCCGAGTGTGTATGTAATGCGACGTTGCCGTATTGTGCGGGCCCGCACTGCTCTTTATGTATGTGTGTGAGTGTACGTAGTATAGGTAGATTGCGAATGTGTGAATTTGGTTAGATTGGTTAAGTTACAAACCGAATTAAATTATAACAAGCTTTTATTTGACTGACAACAGACAGGTGAATGGTCTGTTGTCTGTCTATCTGTAATCAAATCTTAAACGTTTGTATGTGTGCGTGTAGCTTTGGTGAGTGTGTGAATATTATTATTACTTTTACCGGGGTAAACTTCCTTTGCAGGAGGTCGACTAGGTGGGTACCCCAACAGTGCCGGTTATTCTACCGCCTGAGCAGTGATGTGCAAACATTACTGTGCTTCGGTAGAAGGGCACTGTAGCTAATGAAATTACTGGGCTGAGGAGTCTTATCATCTTATGACTCTCAAGTAAGAAGCGTTGGCGCAGTGCACCCAGAATCGTACCTTTGTAAAATACTGAGTAGCACTGTATTAATAATGGGCAGCGTTATCTCTTACCATCAGGAGAGCGTCTTGCTCGTCTTCTTACTTCGTAGTATATTAAAAAAAATTGTTAGTTAGAAATCGAACAAAATTATAACAAGCTTTTATTTGACAGACAACAGACAGGTGAAAGGTCTGTTGTCTATCTATTTGTAATCATATCTTTTACGTATGTGTGTGTAGTTGAGGTGAGAGTGTGAATATTATTATTATTTTATCGTTAGTTAGAAATTGAATTAAATTATTACAAGCTTTTTTTTGAGTTACGAATTTTGCATATATCTTTTAAGAATATCTGAATTTTTTAACTGTTCAGAGCGAGCAAAACTCACACATTTTGTAGTTAACGTTATAATAATATTTTTGCACCTTCCCCCCCAGGGCCCAATCCTGGATCCGCCCTAGTCGTGCGACGTTGCCGTATTGTGCGGGCCCGCACTGCTCTTTATGTATGTGTGTGAGTGTACGTAGTATAGGTAGATTGCGAATGTGTGAATTTTGTTAGATTGGTTTAGTTACAAACTGAATTAAATTATAACAAGCTATTATTTCGCACCCCCCGAGGAAGAAAGTCGTAACTGAAAAACACCAACTTTACAGGAGCAACAAAAAACTGATTTAAAAAATCATCGGCAACCTGAGAAAAATTTAGTATATAGCAAAAAATAGCTAAAATTAACCTCGATTGGCCTATGTATTACAATTTGCAATTTAATTAATCGTCATGGAGTAAATCTTAAAAAATAGATTTACGCTAATTTTCAGCGACACATTTTAATTAATTTATGTAGTTAACAGAACTAGTAGTTCGCCGCGAACTGGGACCTCGCAGACCCAATTTCCCTCAAAATAGGTATACATGGGTAAAAGTTATAAGTATCTACGAAATATAAATCTACGAAATAAAAGGTTATGTGTGTTTTCACTTGCAGAAAATAATAGAATAAAATAATAAATATTACTATAGTTTTAAAAAAAATCTCAAAAAATCTTCATAGTTTGTAGCACTTGTTTACGAAGAAGTTGCCAATTCAGTGGACATTAGAAGAATTGAAATTGGAAAAAAATATCTAGCTTTACTTGTGTTATACAGCAAATTTACAACAGTTATTATATTGATATTGTAGCTAATTCTATAACATTTTTGTCGTTACAGCCGCTGATGATGACTTAGACTTGGAGCGAGAACGCAGAGCTATGACAGTCACGCGTAACATCTAGGCTCGCAGGTTTTCAAGATGTATCTACAGCTTCTGAGCAATACAAAGTGTCCTTGTTCAAGGCATTATCAGACTTTTTATACGTGCAGATCGTCGATCACATTTGCACTTTCCATCAGGTGGGATGTGATCAAACGTAGGCCTAATTATTAATTATTTTTTAAACAAAATACTTGTGGATGAACTTTACAAACTACAACTTTACAAAAAACGGATCCAGTACAACAATGCTTTCAGGATGCTTTTGGCGCTGTCTCGATACTACAGAGCGTCAGGGATGTTTGCAAATGTTAGAGTGAATGATGGTTTTAATGGCATAATGATATGTGATAAACACATAAATAACAATCCCAATAAGTTTTTTGCTCGTTCTTCTCATAGATATGCTTTTCGAACGAACAGTAGAGTCTTAAAATACTTAGATCTAAATAATTGTAAAATTTACTATAATAAAGTGAAGCACTGTAGCCTATGGTCCAGTAAAAGAAGAAATGTGGAAAAAAAAGTCGAAAGTAGAAAAACTAACTTAGGAACTTTGTTTGGACTATTCAGAACATAAACATACTAAAAGTCCTCACTCCTCCGTGGTGAGCCCGAGAAGGGGGGGGGGGGGTTGGAGGCCGAAGAAGGTTCCATTTTTAGGTTTTTTGCTTATGCCAATTCGAGTGTAATGTGCCCAAACTCGACGGGTTTACTAATAGCCATTAAAGAGGTTCAGTAAACACCTCCTGGCTCCATCATCAGATCAGCTCAGTGGTACCAAATTATTGAACTGTCATCATATTTCTAGACATTTACAAAGTTTCATTATGGTACGAAAACCAGAAGTTGGTCAAATATTACTTATATAAGATTTTTTTACCGACTTTGTATGAAAAACTAATTTCAGCATCTTAAAAATAGACCATGTTTGGAAGCTCATAGCTGGACAACGATTGGATATAGATAAAAAGTGTTAAAGCCAAAGTTGTAGGAAATTTTAAAGCTTTTATAATGTAGTACAACAAAATATCGTACTACGCCCAGTTTTTGACATTTAGGCAAAAAACCTAAAAATGGGACCTTCTTCGGCCCCCCCACCCCTCGGGATCACCTCGGAGGGGTGGGGACCTTTAGTATGTTAACCTCCTGAATAGTCCAAACAAAGTTCCTAAGTTAGTTTTTCTGCTTTCGACTTTTCGATCCACATGCCTCTTTTGGGCACTCATTGACTGGACTACTATTTGAATAAAAAATGGGTTTAAGTTTCACCCGCACGATCATTTAAATTCATAATATTTTGAGTAAGTCAACATGGCTATTTACTTATCCGTTAGGGAACCGAACCTAGGACCGAATTATCAAAAATGTATGAAATGACGTATTACGTCGTATCGATTTTTGACAATTCGGTCTTTGGTTCGGTTTCCTGACGGAAAACTGAATATCCCTGCAGTTCTCATAATATTATAATCGATAAACATTGTTATTTTGTATTCTCTATAACTCTACAACCCTTGCACCGATTTGGCTCATTTTTGGACGTGAGAATTCTTTTAGTTTGTACTACCTGTTTAAAAAGTTTTATCAAGACTGGATCATCGGTTTCATTGTAATAAAGCAATCTCTTTAACTCTTGAACCCTTCGACCGATTTGGCTCATGTTCGAACTTAAAAATTCTATGGATTTATATTACGCGTTTGCAAAGTTTCATGCAGATTGGACCATTGGTTTTCCAGTTATCGCGTAACAAACATACATACAAACATACACTTTGACTAATATATTTGTGTCGCTTATAAAAAATGTGTATATGTTAGAAAAAAAATTATCAGCGGTCCAGTTTTGAAATAATCGTCAGACCTATCGTAAAGACTTTAGGTCACCTATATCTCTGCAATCCTGTAACCTATTTAGCTAACTTTTTCACTTAAATTATCCAAATAACCTTCTTAACTTGTGTGTAAAATTTCATTTAATTTGGATTAACCGTTTTCAAGTAAACGTCGACCAAACTTAAGCATCAGAGGTCAAGCGTTAAACTGGTCAAAACGCAGGCATTTCGCGGCTTTCGACTCTAAGACCTCGCTTCGCTCGGTCGAATATTACTTTATTAACATGGAACGGAAACTATAATGCTGACATAACTGCAGATACGACTTTCTGAGCGTATGGTGGCGTTACAAACTCCACGCGTAAGTATGATTTACGACGTTTTTCCACGAAAACTTTGTCTCGGTCTTTTTGCGTAAAATGAATTGCATCCTTTTTCTTCGAAAAATATATTCAAATAAATAATGTATTTCAAGTAAGCGCTTTTTTAAACGAAAAAAATTACAGACATTTTGGCGTATGTTTACATATTACGTTATTCCAATCATTTAATTTATAAAATATTAGTCGTTTCTCAGTACAAAATAAATAACTTAATAAAAAACAGCCTTTAAATGACTCCAGTATAAGGGATTAATGTGTAAAACTTTTAACTTATTAAAATTTTGTAGAAAGATCTTGTAAATATTACTGATTATGTATTTTAAGGTAGCTTTTGTTGTACTATACCAAAAATCATAAAGGTTTCGTAATAAATTTAATACCAGCTATGTTGAGTAGTTTTACAGCTTTAAAAGTAAACTAAGTAATATTTCAGGATATATTGTATATCTGTGCAAAATTTCATCTAGATCCACTTAGCCGTTTTGGCGCAAATAAATCAGAAATATTCATCCACTCATACATTTGTATTCAATGATTAAGTCTAGTATTATGACAGGAAAAGTGTCATAATTATGTCTTTTTATTAAATTATAACATTGTTTTTCATTTATGAAGTATGTTAATGATGATTAAACCAATTTCAAACATTGCTTGAGTAAAAACAAAGTCTATGACACAAGGAAACACGAATGACTGCAAAGTGTTTCAAATACGATCAGTTATTGCGCCACTAGGTATGGATGCCGAATTGCTGGAAGCCCTGACTTCCGAAGTTGAAACGGGCTTAATAAATGGCGGGAACGGGCGGGATAGGATTTGTTTGTGTAATTCTTGCGCTACTCTCCGAAACGAATCTTAATAAAACGGTTAGAAGGGGTGACTCTTCTACAGTGTTCAAAACTCTTAGAATTCACTAGCGTTTGGTCACTCACGAGCCTTTTGGCGCTCCCCTGAATCGACTCCAGAGTCTGAAGCTGGTATTTGGGAGTATCATCCCAAAGACGAAAACAATATTCTATACATATAGGATCGGCTTTATGATAGAAATAAAACAAATGTCCCGGATGAAGTAATGTTGCACCTTTGCCAAAATACCCAACTTCCTGACAGTCTATTGAGTCTAGACTTGATGTAATTACAGAAGTAAAAGGCAAAAATGAGAGAAATTTCCAGTATCTGAACGTGATTAGCTATCTACAAACATACATTTTGGAAAGGAGAAGTTTCATTAAATCATTATTTCAGTGTTTCCTGTTAATTACAACTTAGGAGTCTTCAAATCGAGGGTTAATAGGTATTTACTAGGTCTGTGTGTCACATCTTCGACCGCGTCATCACTTACCAACAGGTGAGACTGTGGTCAAACGCAGCCCTATTCTCTATATAAATAATAAATAAAAAATAAAATTCTTTTAATAGCAAATAACTTTTATTCATCGCACCCCCCGTCGTCATTTTTTCTTTCCGTCTTTATTAGCTCTACCGCTAGATGTTATCTGCTTATCCAAGAAGTGAGTGATATGCAAAACAGATCAACAGTAGATTTACCAGCACAAGACCCGAATTTTTGATCACACAAGAGATCATTCGTCGCGATTGACGTTCCATTTCATGAACGTGACAGATATACCAGTGGTTAGAAGGGCCAGCACAACTGCCTTTTTTTAAAACAGGCTGCACGTTGGTGTGTTAGGCTGAAGGCTAATCAAAATCGGAGTGAGCCCTGGTGCTCATGTCATTAACACTATCGCAGGTATTCCGGCTGGAAGCCAGCATATTCACATGATTCCACTGCGTTCTATGAACCTCTGATTAGTTATAATCAGATATAGGTATAACAAACATTGAAGGAGGCCAGAAGCATTCAGACGCTTTGATTCCGTAAAAAGAGAGCCATATAAACTGCCGAGTTCATCGCGGGCGTAAATGCATCCCACACATGTGGCTTGAATTTGTCTTCAAGTGAGCCTCCGGTTAATCTGACAAATACACATCTGACGGCAAACCTATTAACGTCTCCATGAAGAACAAGAGAGCAGGGTTTTCAGATTCAAAGTAGTGGTGGTAGTGGAAAATTTGAGTGCAGACGTTGAATGTTGGAGAGGCGCACTTTTAGAGAAAGGGATAACTGAAGCTGTGAAACCGTTCTCTTAGTCATTGATTTATAGAGTGACAAGGAACACAGAAACTGAAGTGGAACGAGATCTTGCGCTACAGGTCATTAGAAATCAAAACTTATACTACGTCAACCGAGAGAAACTAGAATGAGAATTGCGAGGTCACTCAAACCCTCCGGGGATGTCCTTTGGGTCCTCTTATCCATCCAGTCGCTACGGGTACGATCTTGCATGCCGAGACTTTCTTTCATGACTTGTTAACTCATCATTTGCCTTGAATCCCGCTACTCTCCAGATTTCAAGCTGAAGCAGGGCAGAATGAGTAACTATGATCTGCGTTTAGCGTAATGATACCCAGTTTACATAACTGGCTACACAGATACGTGTGCTGCTGGATTCCAATAACATAAAAACCAATCTCTATACAACTATTTCTTAATAAAAGATGTAAACAATTAGACTTATTTATTTTAATTCTGACTAAAGTTTCGTGAAAGAAGTGAGTAACAAGTAGTTAAAGTGATGAAGGCTGATAAATGTTTCGTAGAAGAATGTGGTAACTGTAATTGCACGACAATATATTTACGAAAATTTCTTTAAAAAGGAGTTATCTGTAGTTATGTAAAGATATTTGTAAAAATGTTCATACAAGATTGATGTAAGTGTATTTATGATGTTATTGACATGGAAAACTAGTAAATAGTGTGGTCGCAAAAGTAATTAACTTCAGTTTTATGGAGTAATTATATTTGATTTCAGTGTCGTACAAGTTTAGTTTTTTTTTAATAATTCCCTCATTTTTTGAGATAAATTTATGAAAAAAATTGACAATATGTATCGGATTTTTCTTGATTTTATTATGCAATAAAAACAAAAAGTCACAATTAGGGTTAATTCTTTCTTCTTCGAGAGGTGCGATTTGACAGAACAGACAGGTGAAGGGTCTGTTGTCTGTCTATCTGTAATCAAATCTTTTACGTATGTGTGTGTAGTTGACGTGAGTGTGTGAATATTATTATTATTTTATTGTTACTTAGAAATTGAATTAAATTATTACAAGCTTTAATTTGAGTTACGAATTTTGCATATTATATCTTTTAAGAATATTTGAATTTTTTAACTGTTCAGAGCGAGCAAAACTCACACATTTTGTAGTTAACGTTATAATAATATTTTTGCACCTTCCCCCCCAGGGCCCAATCCTGGATCCGCCCTAGTCGTGCGACGTTGCCGTATTGTGCGGCGTCTGCACTGCTCTTTATGTATGTGTGTGAGTGTACGTAGTATAGGTAGATTCCGAGTGTGTATGTAATGCGACGTTGCCGTATTGTGCGGGCCCGCACTGCTCTTTATGTATGTGTGTACTCACACACACACACACACACGATCTACCTATACTACGTACGAGTGTACGTAGTATAGGTAGATTGCGAATGTGTGCATTTGGTTAGATTGGTTAAGTTACAAACCGAATAAAATTATAACAAGCTTTTATTTGACAGAAAACAGACAGGTGAAGGGTCTGTTGTCTGTCTATCTGTAATCAAATCATTTACGTATGTGTGTGTAGTTGAGGTGAGAGTGTGTGAATTTTTTTTTTTATTGTTAGTTAAAAATTGAATTAAATTATTACAAGCTTTTATTTGAGTTACGAATTTTGCATATAGTACGGTCCCCAATACAAAAAAATAAAATTTCCGTGGGACACATCTCCGCCATACAGATTATTGGTATGTACTTATTTGTCATATTTTCCTGAACACGAAAAGTGCGGTAGTCACTTCCTTAGTGTATAGAGGGGGTAGTTATGACGTCACAAAGATGGCCGCCAGCCTATTCTATTGTGCGGGTTATTTCAATATCTACTAAACCGATTTACTTAAGTAGGGTGTCAAATGAAAGGTTATTAAATAAGCATCATTTTATTTCTAAGAACTATTAATTTGAAGTAAGTAAGAAAGGAAATAATTCCAAAAAACATAATTTCTAAAAAAAAAATTTCTTCTTATGTATATAACTTGGTAACCGTTAGGATAATGCAAATATAGGTTATTATAAAATATTTAGTTTCTTTCATCAGCTTTCTAAAAAACCTTTAATCATTACAATAAAGCTATATACACGGAACTGCAGCCGTTTGAATGAGCATCGGTAGCGCTGAACTCATAGCGGTAGCTAAGCGATTAGACGGATTTTCTATAGAATGATCATAGAATTTTGAATAAAAAGCATGTGCGATAGTAATGAAAATATATAATAAAATTTAAGTAAGCTGGTACGTATTCATAAGTTGTATTTACAAGTTTTTTTCTGATGTGATCAGCATAATAATAGGTAGGTGTATGTGTTGTACTAAACTTACTGATAAAATTATTAAAAATAAAACATATTTTTATCTAATTAATGTCCTCAACGTAATCTGTATGTTCTGAATAATTATACTGGTTGTAACATTTGTTACCGACATGATGTATCCCTTCTAAGCACTTTTGTTTTTTGTCATTACATCCACAACGGGATGAACACTTTCTTCACATTTTCACCTAATTCACACATTCTCACCTAAGCTACACGCGCGCAAACAAACGTTTAGGATTTGAATACAGATAGACAGACAACAGACCATTCACCTGTCTGTTTTCTGTCAAATAAAAGCTTGTTATAATTTAATTCGGTTTGTAACTTAACCAATCTAACCAAATGCACACATTCGCAATCTACCTATACTACGTACACTCACACACATACATAAAGAGCAGTGCGGGCGCAGCACCAAACGGCAACGTCACATTCTCACACACTCGCAATCTACCTATAACTACGTACACTCACACACATACATAAAGAGCAGTGCCGGCGCCGCACCACGGTAAAGAGATTTTTACCGTGTATGTAGAGTTGAAAGCTGGCAACGTCGCATCGAGATTGAGTACTTACTGACATTAAATATAGGCGTTACAAGTAGGTACCGTAAGTTCAGTTAGTTTGGTCCGTCCGACCAAGTGGAGAGATAGGAATTAGTTATAAAAACTACATTGATACGGTGAAAGCTCTGTGTTCGTAATAAAAAACTATAGGTTGAATAGAATTAAAAACTTTTTTGATAACCACATAATAAATATACCTACTTTAGGTATACCTAATAATTTTAATTCGGTTTTAACTAAACTCACACTCTTGCCTCGTTACGATATCGTAATCAGTTGTAGGTATCTCGACAATATTGTAGGAAATAGGTACTTACTCTCTATTGATATTCTATAAACTTTTATTAAAATTCTATTAACTAATATTTTGCTATTGTTGTTTTGAGGGTGATTTATTATATTAGTTTTGCTTCTTTTTTATTAATGTTGTATAATATTTTTACTATAGGTAGGTTTACTTACCTACTTATTGCAGGGGTATAGGATTTTTTTACTTTGGCGACATGGCATTGCTGTAATGTTAACGTAGTAGGTTTTAACTCAATAATTGCTCAAAATAACGAAGAATAAAATATTTTTTTTTATATTTGTAGGAGAGTTTTAAACTGTTTGAAATTGTGTATTTGGAGTATTATACCACAAGATTTGGAATATAACGTTTTAAATCGGTGTATTTACATCTGTAGAGGTTTGAACCACGGATTATAAATTCACTAGTCACGTCCAAATGTTTCAAGTACCGTTTTACTAACGCAATAGTACGTTTTGATAGTGATGTACCCGTGGGAACTGAGATAACTCTTCGACGCTTCTGCTATCCTAGTCCTGCTCAAGTCTTTAATACCGTTTAAATCGTCGTCAGTCTTGACTCTTGACAGTGTCAGTCCCTAGTTTCTTTAAAACGGCGTCATTGCTCTTTTATTGCGCAATTTTATTAGAATAAAAATATTTATTTGTGCCAAACAGGGTTGTTCTTCTCTCAATGACTGTTTTCTCTGAATATTTCTTTAATGATGACAACATCCATTGGTCTAATTTTTTATTTAATTAGGGTAGGTTGCCTATATAAAGTCCTGAAATAACTCATAAGTAGGTCCTAGTTACATTTCAGCTCGTGTAAAGTGAAATAGCCGAGCGAAACTAAACATAAAAAACCTAAATCGAGTTTAAACGAGAAAGCCCTACATTCCTAATACTTTAACTCTATAACAACTTCCCTTACCCAATTTCGAACGCATACATTTGGATAACATTTTGCTTGTAATTTTGTAAGACATGAAAGAAATTGCGCTAAAAATAAAATTAGTTATGGGCTAATTTGCTTCCTCATATCTTGCAGCGCAGTTATGTAATTACATACCTATTTGAAATTATGAAACAGGGAAAAGTAATAGGGATAGTGTAATAAATATATTACTTATATTGCTACCTGGGTCATAGGTAACGCTGTTCATCATTTCCGCGAAGTGTAGCAACGGCCTTAGTGGATACAAAGGAAACTTCTATCTGTAATCTTACAAAGTATTACTTTGTGTAATATGTGAGATTGTAAATAGAACATACCTATTACATAATTTTATCATCATGAACCCACGTTCGTCTACTGCTGGACATAAGTCTCCCCTATGGCACGCCACTCAACTCGGTCCTCCGTCTTATTACCTAAGCCATTCTTAAATTAAATTTAAAACGTGCCAGTAATTTTACGACGAATAAATAAAAACAAATTAGTTGAACAAAATAACCAGCCAGTATCAAAAATAAATGAAGAGTGTCCATAGACCAAGAATAGAAACTACTAAGTACCATAGAGCAAACTATCTTTTAACAAATGCGGTAATTCCACAGTAACGGCGTCCCAGATTCTATTTCTATACAAATTGGTATTAAACAAGAATACTGCGAAATACTCAATTGATTGTCTTCGTTTGAAAAGCTTTAATTTAATCAACTATTTCTGGGTAGTGCGTAACGTAAAGTGAGCTGAAACATGGATAAAAATAAAATCTACGTGAAAAGAAAGGGCGTAGCATTTCAAAGGAACTAAAATTTTGTTTACTTTTTTGTTGATTTATTTAAGGTTTTTTTAAAATCTAGTTATATAGACGCCTATATCTAATATTTTAATAGAATAAATAGGCCAAGCGCTATTCGGGCTACGAGCAATGTAGGCTTCCGTAGTACTGTTAACTGCCTTAACTTTCATCAAAGATATCTTTAAAACTAGAACTCAATAAACGAGTACAAGTTGCACGTTTTAATTGTTTTACTTAAAAACCGCATAATTGATATAGACCGATTTAAAAGTATTACAAAACAACCCTTTGTAATAAAAAAAAAACAAATCGGGTCAGTCGTCTTCGAGAAGTATCGGTGAAAAAATCCCACATATTTTATCGTAGCTATGTAAGAATATATTTCTTAAATGCCGCAAATTATGGGACAGTTAAGGCATACATTTATTTTTTTTGTCCCAGGATAAAGCATTACGCATCGTCACCCTATGGTGGTATGTGGGACTCAGTAAAAGCATACCTACCTTATTAGCTAATCTAATGTAATCCATGTCACTAAAGCTGGTATAAGGAAGCTTTAAAATGGCCATTGGGTCGGAAACCCGTGTCGACCACCATAACGGTCGGAAACTTAATATGTTACACCTATAGGCCTTATTGCCTAGGTCATAGAGATCAATTTATAAAGACCCTGGAACGGGTTCTAGGTTCCGTTAAGGTTAGGTTATTTAGGTGGTGCCTATTTCGAATTTATTTGAATTAAAAGTTTATTCTCATTCATTTACACTTATTTCTTCTCACTAGTATAAATATTGTTGTAAAGGGAATTACATCTCTATATTTTATTTTTTAGCTTATAGTAATGAAGTCAATCAAGAAAAATACTAATTATACAATACAATAATACTTTATTGCAAACCTGGTTACAAGAAATTGTTTCATAAGTAGACAATACACATAAAGCTAAAGGTATACCATCGGCGGTCTTATAATAGCTCTTATTTTCCTATTTTCATCGGACATAACCGTTCAGGAGCCATACCTAATTTTAAAACACATGTTAATAAAAGTGAGTCAATATTTTTTATGCGCTTAAGACTGGGCCACTCAAATTAGACTAAACTAAACAATCAAAATAAACAGAGTGTCGTGCATGAAACAGATGCATCCATATGGCAAGTACCGTTGGGAACAGAATCTGTTCGCACTAAATGATTTTTTTATATGTCAATTTGTATACCACCAACCACCTCACTCGGATTCTGTAACCCCGGTTCGGTTTACTTGTTCAGCCACCAAAAGAAGTGCCGCACACTAACATAGTGTCATACTGGGTGTTAGATAGATAGATTAGACATAGTGTCATACTGGGTGTTAGATAGATAGATAACTCTTTATTAAAAAACACAGAAAATATACAGAAATAAACTTAAAAAATAAAACACAATATTATAATATATGTGTTACAATTATCGCTAAAAGCTCTCTTCCAGACAACCGTGTAGGGAGAGGAGAATATTGGTATTCACATGGGTTGGTGTGGTGTTTTTAAATTGAAACTTTGGAATTGAAAATAGAGACCCATTTTTGATTCAAAATTTAATCCAAGTCATCATATCTAGTTCAGTAGTTTATAAAATATTATGACAACTAAAAAAAATTCAACTACTCGAGACCGCCCGACCTCGAGTTAGCTTTCAGGCATGGAATCGGTTTAATTAATTTAAAAAATTTACTTGCCCAAAAATTCAACACGGCACTTTCCTCCTCGATGACCAATAAGTTTCGCACTCCCCATGCTATCGGTAATCAACAGCTAATGATGGTGAGTAATGAGTCTAGACTGCGGCTAACACTTGTAGTGTAAACTATCTGTTGATTACATCTGCTTGTCTTCAGTGTGATGTAACTTTTGGAATTTTATTACATCATTTACTGGAAGGTTAGTGTGAGTTTCCTAGGTAACAAGGTATACAGTTCTTTTCTGCTCAATAACCCATAAGTTTCGCACTCTCTTCACTAATGATGGTGGATCTAGACTGCAGCTAACACCTGTAGTGTACCTACCTAAACGATTTTATTTATTTATTTATTTATTTAATCAAAACGGTACCTATAATACCAATTACAATGATTACAATTCAAAGCATTATAATTATTACATTCACATAATAAAGACTTATTACACATTGCAATAATAAAACTAATAAAAGAACAAATACAATAATTAAACTAAAATCTATACTATTATATATCATATTATATAATATAATAGCGAATGTGCCTATAATATTGTATAATGAAGATTTAATTCGAGAGAAATCTTTTCACCTTATCTTTTTACAGATCTTTCGCTTCACAAAAACGTAAACACTCCGCCAATATGTTCATCCATTCATCAGCAAATATATCAAAACTAGGAGTGGCACATAAGAGGGTGTTAAGAGAAGAGAGCGAGCGCGGTATTGGCGAGTTAGCCCTAGCTACAGTTCGAGCTGACGGCACCGCAAACAGTCTGTGCCTTCTATTACGGAGATAGTTGTTCGGGACATAGAGTGTGCACAACTTCTGATGCAGATCCGGGGCATCGATTTTACCACGAAGAATTTTACACATGGTGATCAGTTGATTTCTCTCTCGCCTGACCTTCAAAGAGTTATACCCTAAAGACCCCAGAAGAAATTTTGTAGGGTAGAGATAGGGGTAATATCCATTTACTCGCTTGTACAAGTAACGCAAAAATGCTTTCTGAACTTTTTCGAGCAAAAGGGCATATGTACTTTCATGTGGGTTCCATACGCACATAGCTGCTTCTAGCTTACTGCGCACTAAGGCTCCAAAAATAAGGCGAATCACCTGTGGGTTGCGAAGATCTTTAGAGTTTCTGAGTATAAAACCGAGACGCCGGAAGGATTCCTTAGCTAAGGACAACATATGGTCATGGAAATTCAGCTTTCGGTCAAATATGACTCCCAAATCCTTAATTGTCGTTGAACGAGCCAGACTTACGCCGTTTAGTTTGTAATCAAAGTTTATTGGGTGCCGCATTCGACCGAAAGACATGGCACAACATTTTGAAGTGTTGAATTCCATGAGGTTCTTTCTGCTCCATTGGAATAAGGACTCTACATCCTCCTGCAAAGCAATGCATTCGGCATTGGATTTTACTTCGATGAAAAGCTTGAGGTCGTCGGCGTACAACAGACACTGTGAATAGTCCAGAATGGTAGGAATATCGTTGACCATCAACAAGAACAAGAGGGGACCCAGTATTGACCCCTGACTGACTCCAGAACGCGTGTGATAGGGTCCAGACTCATAAAGTCCGAGTCTGACAAACTGCTGGCGGTCTTTTAAATAATTTGCAAGTAACAATAGCAGTTTTGGGGCAAAGCCTATGTCGTGGAGTTTTGCCAGCAATATGTCGTTATTGACCCTATCAAAAGCTTTTCTGAAGTCAAAATAGAGAACGTCTATTTGGGAACCCCGATCGAGTCCGGCCGATATGAACTCAACAAGTGTCAAGAGATTTGTATCCACAGATTTTTTGGGTCTGAATCCGTGCTGCTCTTGGCAAAGGTATTTATCGACTTGTGCGTAAATATATGTGTGGATTATGCGCTCAAAAATCTTTGCCGGAGCCGACAAAACAGCAATTGGCCTATAGTCCTCAACACTAGTTCTATTCGAACACTTTGGTATAGGCGTAACTCTGGACAGCTTCCATTGAGGCGGGTATTGACCGGTCTTCAGCGCCAGATTAAATATGTGCGCGAGGGGAACACTAAGCCACTTGCTCGCTTGCTTTAAGACCGCAGAAGGAATGGAGTCCGGACCGACAGAGCTACTTTCTTTAAGTTTCCGAATGGCATTTCTGACATCAATTGGCATAATGCGAGAGATGTTAACGTAATTACTGACACCAAGACTACTAATAGAGTTTGCGGCCAAGTTTAAGTCAAGAATAGGCGCTTCAGGAAGGAAAACGCTAGAGAAAAAACTTGCAAATCCCTCCGCTGCAGCCACGCCTGACAAAGCCTTACCCTCATACGTTACATTGGGCTCAAAGCCTCCCCTAGAGCGTAGGCTAGAAATATGACGCCAGAACTCGCTCGGATTTGATTTAATATTGTTCTCGATAGTTTGCATATATAATCTATGCGCTAAAGCTGTCTGTTGTTTAAGACTAGTGCGTAGGTTTGCGAATTTTTGATAATCATCGGCACTGTTTGAGTACTTCCACTGTGCATGCAATCTGTTTTTACGGCGAATGTCGCTTATAATCCTGTTGCAAAACCAGACAGGATATCGTCTGACTCGACATTTACTACGGACTTTTTTAGGCATACACTGATCGAAGCACGCATAAATAATATCATAGAAATTGTTTGTTGCCTCGATAACATTTTCGGAAAGTAAAACCGGGTCCCACGAGCTATCAGATAAGAGAGAAATCAAATGTGTAAAATCGCACTTCTTAAAATTCCAGTCCTTAGAAGAATTAATATTAGACGGTTCGATAAGGTTAAAATCACGAGTAGCATAAAGTTTTAACTCTATATCTAACGGTGGATGATACGCGTCAGGCGATACCAGGCCTTCGGTGGATGTGACTAGCACCTCTCTTGTCCCACCACCCTCTCTGACCAACACTACATCTAACATACCACCGTGCGTATTTATCACGTTATTCTTCTCTACTAAACCACAATATGACAAGAAATATAAATAGTAACTGTTGACATTTACAGACGCACTGTTCAGATTTATATCTCCTAATATAACAACTTGCCCTTTTAGGGACGATAGAACTTGCTCGACTCTACAAAAAAATTGCATGTAATCATGATCACTAGCAGTTGGTTTTATATAGACCACACATATGTAAAAAGGATGTCCATGCCATGAGAATTGGGCCCAGATGTCTTCACCACTATCGGTCTCCAGGTTTCGTCGCCTGTATAGGTATATAGGTGATCGAGCGGCGATCGCGACACCACCACACGGTGTAATTCTGTCTCTCCTCAAGATTTTCCAGTCGCCGCACACGAGCTCCGAATCTTCGACAGAGACGTCAAGGAATGTTTCCGTAACCGCCACGACCGAATGCACTGTTAATGCCAAGTTGTTTCTCCAAGAACGTAGTTTAGATTTCAAGCCACGCACATTCTGATACAAGACATTCAGATTAAATAGCTTGTTTCCTTGCACTGACACGAAAGGACCGATCGGTCTTTGTAGGCTTCATAGTGCTAAGGTCCTGGTTCGTACTAACGCTCGTCCTGGAAGATCTTTTGTTTTGATCTGGTCGGTACGGTATCCAAGCTTTAAACCTAGCATTGATCGGCCATGCATCCGCTGAAAGACAAGCTTCGTAATCTGCTACGGGAACACTTATCTTATAGGATTTATATTCTCCTCTAGGTTTTAATTCCTGGACTGCACTGGTTCCAGAGGTACAGAATTGAGACAGATATTCTCTTATTTCATCGATATTAGATGCCATGTTCCAGAGGTGAATATGCTTCCGTAGTTCTACAGCTCTTAGTGTGGTTTTGCTTGCGTCCGCAGTACCACAGAGGGAAGGCGGTCGAAGATGTTTCTTCTTTTTTGAAACTACTTCTGTCCACTTCTCGTCATCCATTTCAGGACACCTCTCAGCTTGACAGACCATATCTGCTTCACCAACATTGTCGCGCAGAACCGGGGGGGAGTTCGATGTTGGGTCTGCTCTTACAGGTATTTTTACTTGGCTCTCCTTCTTTTTCTGCTTAGGCTTGCTGGAAACGGAGGTCGTTCTGTCGGCTACATTAGAGATAGCCTGCTTCTTGTTAATCTTTAGATCTGACGGGGCAGTTTCGGCTACCTTGCTGTAGGTTGTTAGTTTAGGGGTCTCTAGTGGTAGATTAGTAGCTGCAATCGAGGACGCAGTCTCTCTTAGGCTCGTAGTAGCTAAACCGGTAACCATGCCTATCTCCGAGGGTGTTTGTTCCAGCGGAGCAGTAATGGAGGCGACTTTGAGTAGATTGAGGACTGTGTCTATTTTTCTGTGCAGTTCTTTTACTTCCACGTTGTACTGAGCCGCGTTTGCATTATACATTTCGATTTTTTGTACGGCAAGACCAAGTTGACTTTTGAGCGATTGAATTTCCTGCCTCAGCTCCTGCTCCTCATCGTTTATATTCAGTGGTAAGTCACATGCCTCAGTGATAAATGAGCTATCATTGAAAGTGTACGGAGAGACTCTTCTATGAATAGTAACATTTTCATCACAGTATGCCCTTTTACTCGAACCTACTGGAGTCAAAGTATTATCACCTCCTTTTTTAGTTGCGCAACGGCATTCCGGGCAAACGATCTGTTGATTACATCTTCCAGTTTTCAGTGTGATGTAACTTTTGGCATTTTATTACATAATTAAGTAGCCTAGTCTTAGAGTATTGAGTAGCCTAGGTAACAAGTTATAAAGCTCTTGTCTCCTCGATGACCCTAAGTTTCGCACACCCCATACTATCGGTAATCAACAGCTAATGATGGTGAGTAATGGGTCTAGACTTTGACCGCGGCTAACACTTGTAATGTAAACTATCTGTTGATTACATCTGCTAGGCTTCAGTGTGATGTAACTTTTGGAATTTTATTATATCATGTAGCTTAGAATATAAGGTTGCCTAGGAAACAAGCTTGTGTCCTAAATGACCCATAATAAGACACCATTTTCGTGTCCTCGCTCTTTGAAACAGAACTTGACATTAGTTAAATATATTTTTTAAAATAGTTCTTCAGGGCGCATAAGAAATGACCTATCGATGGAACTACTACCTAAACACTAGGTCTACCTTCTTCAAGCTGATTTACACCTGAACCAATGTTCGAAGTGTTTCAGCTAAATCGGATCATACGTTTAGGTGTAGAAGTAGGAAACACACAAATGTATCCCTTCGCTTGACGTAACGGCTATTGCTGGCAGTAAAATTTGTTCCACAATTTATGGATCTTGACGTTGACGAGTCCCTAGAAACCTTTCACAATCTACATATTTGTGGGCAGACAGTCAGACAGACAAACAAACCTAGTTTTATATGTTAGTTTCGTCACTTATCAAAGGCGCATCCCACATGAGACGGGGAAGTAGGGCGGTCTAATTTCACCATTAATTTTGTTTTCTTTGATTAATCACGTTTGCTGCACCATTCGTGATGTTGTAATGAGAAAGTTGGATGCATATTGGTAATGAGAATGTACTAGTTATTTAAAAAGTCTGGGAACCTACTTCTTCCATCATCATCCAGAGTTGTGAGAGAGTCTACGTGGCATAGGCTTTTTTATGCAATAAAATGATAAAAGAATATGAAGACGAGTTTTAACGTTCGCTTGATGATAAAAGACCCGATATTTTCTAGTTCTTGTGCAATACTTTTTTAAACCAATTTCAAATCCTACTCAAAATTTTAACGAAATCGGTCGAGCTGTTGTAAAAACATGAATTAAAGGACTCTTGTAATGAAGTTTTTCAATTAAGTTAAATTTAAATATATTGAAATCTTTTCTTAAATTATATATAGAGGTATTACATCAAAGAATATATGCGTTGATGTATTATTAAATGCGCCAGCGCAGCGCGTCGGTTGTCCCACCATGCACCCAGATAGATACAAGTATTACCAAGCGTTCTATGGCTTATTAAATAGATATTATACTGAGGATGAGTAAGCATTAAGTGCAGTACCTAATGAAGATGTCGCTTTAAGTGTGAACGTTCATGTGTATAATTGTAATTTATGAGCAATTCTCAATATTTATAAATAGTTCAAAATTGTTGCTCGATTACATGCCTTAGGATATTAAATGAAAGTATGCGTGCAAGATGGTTCTGTGCAGGTAATTGCAATTTAAATACACACCTAGAAACAAATAAAATATAGAATAGGCAACAGGGACAGTCACAGCGTGTTACTATGTTAACGCAAAGTAGTAGGGGGGGTTTTTCTCTAGCCCCTTGACCCCTTGGTAAAAACTTTGGGTATGGTTCTAGAGATGGTGGAGTAAACTTTGGGTTTGGTATCTTAGTTTAAAAAAAATATATAAATAACAGACTCTTTAAGATTTTATATAGCCTGTAACCTGTAATAGGGTCCTATTTTACGCCAAACTCTTTAATTTTATAGCGCCTCTATAATTGAGCTCGTCCCTGCACGTGCCTTCTTTCACCTTTATACCCTTTTATAACCTTTTATTACAGTATATAAAATTCTTTTTTCTCGTATAAGGGCATGGAAATAGGTAACTACAGAAGGGAACTTCTTGGACTAAAAATGAAGTATCCTTAATACGCCGCGTATTATGTACTCTGACCAAACTCTGACTGACTCGAATTGTATCTTCATTTTCATGTATAAGGAGAAATTTAGCGAAAAGTGAATTTACGGTGGAATTAGTTCGCAAAATGAGTCTGTCAGCGAGTCTTAGAGTCTACTAGTGAATGCTATATTAACACTAATGATTAATGCTTAATTTTTTTAAAGGATGTTAATCGAAATGAGATTTTTCGAAAGATATATAATAATTAAAAAGTTACCGGCATAGCCTGAAGCACAGATAAAAGAATACTAATAGCCTGAAGAGTGCTAACACTTGCGTTGCTTACACTTCCTACACAGATAGCGGCCACAATTTTGTGCTTCTTTGATTTCTTAATGAAATTAGCCCCTTGTGCAGAGGAATTACTTTTAAATATCCTTTTATGGTTGTTAGAGTTCACAATGCAACTGAAATGTTTTATAGCCATTCCCCGTACAATATTCCATTAGGTTTATGGAAAGATAAATGAATAACTAACGGTTTCCTTTATATAATTCGTTTACTGCCCTTTAGTGAAGGGCTATCTATATTTTAGAGTTTAGAGCATATATAGTTTAATATTTTAACTTTCTACAAAAAAAATCAATTTGATGAAAATGTTTTTTAACCCCCGACGCAAAAACGACGGTGTGTTATAAGTTTGACGTGTCTGTCTGTCTGTGTGTGTGTCTGTCTGTGGCATCGTAGCTCCCGAACGGATGAACGGATTTGAATCTAGTCTTTTTTGTTTGAAAGTAGAGTTGGTCGAGAGTGTTTTTAGTCATGTTTGGTGGAAATCGATCCAAGATGGACCCTACGCCCTACAGCCCTACAATACCCTAAACGCCGTAAAAGGATAATGTCATGATTTAATGACTTCTTTATTTTCTGTGTAATAAAGTGAAATATTTCATAGTCGAATTCTAATACTGCGTTTTAGGCGCTGTAGGGCAGAATATGTAAGACGTCCTACGCAACTATGCACTGAGGCTATAGATGTAAAATGTATAAAGTATCGCAAACCCAATCTTCCCGGCAATGATGCAAAACGTCGTTTAAGGGCGTCACCAATCTGTTAACGACGCACTCTTTGATGCGACCCTTTCACCATCGCTCCCAACTCCCACATGGGAGTAATGTGCAATAAACGGTTAAAATAGGTTTGCTGCCGACCCAAATCCAATTGTAGTTTCTTTACAAAATATAGTAATTAGGACAGACAGAGCCACTTAAAATTACAGCAGTAAGAACTAAAGAATACGTTTTCCGGGTCATTGTGATTCTAATTGCTAAACTTCTTCTTCTGCTGAGCGGTTTGGGCGTTTTATGTACATAGTTTACCTACTTAACTAGTTTTAAGTAAATTTCTTTACTAACAACATCATAATATTATGTAGTTCCGTACTTTTCACTTGTGTTACACTCTAAGTCAATGTGTGCAAAAATTCCAAACATGCAAACAAAATGTCAAAAAAAAACTTTTTTAATGAAAGTTTGCAGTGTACGCATGTAGTGCAGGCTTTTGGCGTGACAAACAAACATTTTGTTTAAGTAACAAACATTTATCCACCTAACAAACTTTCAGGTTTATGCTTATTAATACGATTGTACTTAGCTTTACTTTTGATTTTGGTATCTACTTTTGTAAAATAGTTTGTTTTCTAAAATAAAGTTATGGTTGATTTCGCTTTTACACGGCTAACGGCGTAGTTACAGAGCTACAACTCTTAATATTAAGGCGTTGCTAATTAGGCTTGCCCACGTCAATCTATAGAAATTAATGGGGTTTATAGTTTATGACTGCCCTAATACTAAAAACCTAAGTCTTATAATAAACCACTTAGAGTCTAGAGTGTATAAGAGAATAAGAAATTGACCGAAAGATTGAGGATAGGAGCATTATATTATGTGGACTACGAATAAATAAATATTTCAGGACATTTCAGACAGCGCCACCTAACCCCAAGCTAAGCAACTCAATGCTTGTGTTATGGTGATGAGGATAACGGATATATGTAATACTTATATACTTTTTTTTTTTTTTTAAATAAATATATTGTTTTCTTTTGTAATAGATACATACTTATAATAGATACAGAAAGCCACCCAGAAACAAATATCTGTGGATCACAGAAACATTTGTCCCATGCGGGAATCCAACCCACAACCTTCTGCGTTGCAGGCGGGTATTAGCCCACCGCGCCACAGAGGTCGTCAAAAGAGCTTTTGTAAGTGGAAATAAAATGACTTACATAGATGTCTGAGACATTATTGGTGTTGTCTTACCTGGCTTCGCTGAACATCGTGCCGAATTACGGCCAAAATGAACATAATTAGCGACATGGTATTGCTTAGTAACTAATGGGTGATAGCTAGCCTACCAAAGCATATTATACCACTATAGTGAGAGAAAAAAACTGCAAATAACTATTTACCTAGAGTCTAGAGTAATTTATAGTCACGGAACCCTAGAAATATGTTTTATAGGTAGGTACTCTACTCCATGAAAAAAGTAGAATTTTATCAAAATTTGTACAAAACCTTTATTCTTTGATAGTAAAGTTGATTCCAGACAAAGTTCCTGGAAGCTTCCCTAATTAGATTAGTAAGTTAAGCTTATGCTTTGAGATAACGGCGCCGTCCTTTGCCTTGGTGTCAAAATACACTAACCTATAGAGATGAGAATGATAATATTATGATATCGATAACTTCTATCGATATATCTTTTCAATGAGATTCTTTTTAACCTTGGGCATTAGAAAACAATTTGCAAAAATATGATTGCGCTATGTAAAGTATTACAATAATAAAAGTACCTATTTATAATTTTTTAAT
Organism: Hemithea aestivaria; assembly: GCA_947507615.1. Taxonomy (NCBI): domain Eukaryota; kingdom Metazoa; phylum Arthropoda; class Insecta; order Lepidoptera; family Geometridae; genus Hemithea; species Hemithea aestivaria. Next base: position 3,428,091 of record OX382344.1, on the reverse strand, counting down.
GAAATTATTGCGTCATCCAAAAAAAGTCAAAACCGAAATATACTTTTCCTTTTCTATGGATAAGAATTGTAAATGGATTCGGTTATGTAAAAAAAGTGTTTTTTTTTAAATAACTAATCTCAGTTAAGTATATATTATATTTAATAGTAGCTCATTAATATATTTTTATGGAATAAATAAATTTTAAGAAAATATCGACAACATTATTTTGCCTCACATCTCTACTATAGACCCTTTTCATCGAGCGTAAACATTTTTTGCATCGAATCGCATCAAAAGACTCAAACCGCCTACAAATCACGATCACAAATATTATACCTTATTTACTAAACAATAAGATTTATTATCGCTTATCAATCATTGATGCAATTAAAGGGGGTAAATATGGGATTCAAGTTTTTTGAGTTAGTTTTCGGTCTAATGACAGTGATACAGACAACTGACAGAAATGGAGCAAATGAAAGTCTAAACAGGATAAAATTATAAACTTAAACCTTTAAAAATCGATCACCATTAATTGCCTTATTATCTATTTTTAGTTCATAATTTAAGTCTATTTCAAGCAGACGATGGACGTTGCATGTAAATCTACCGATAACATTAATTTACCAGTTTTAAATTACAGGTTATTTCCATAGATTATTAGTACATTATGTTCAGATGTCAAGTACAATTTAAAAATGGTCTCCATCTAATTATCTTCTGTCTGAGTAATGGATCATAATCGTTCACTACACTATGGTACTTATACATTTTGTCGATAAAAATTAAATGCGTTTGCGCAACACTAAATGGATATTTTTATTAGCATTTTAGTGATGTACTTATTAAATACTCGTTAGTATTTTTTAATCATAGTTTACGACTTATACTGGGAATGTTTGAGTACTACTTAATAAAATGTCGCTACGATAATATTATTATGTGAGTATTCTTTGAAAGTGAGATTTAAAGGTTCGTCCATTCTTCACTTGCAGCTCGTTTCCAAAGATATCAAAAGCATTTTCGTTTGTAAACACATTCAATTTTAAAATGGCTGAACTCTACATGTACTTACTTCTTACGACTATACTTTTTGAAGTCGAGACGCACCCACATCTTCGTTTTTATGAGAATTTGAGATTTTTATATCTTTATAAGAACTTAATCTCTTATTAACTTGAACCTATAACATTTCGTAACAAAAATTTTAAAGGACAATAATTGACAAGTGCAGTAGTGTTACGTAAAATTTTATCTCGAAGTCTCCTGTAACACTTCTACTGCAATAGATCCATAGTCCTTAAAGAGCAACCTTTCATGGTATCGGCTTATCGTCAGACAGCCCATTTAAATCAGTTTCTAACAAAAAAATTAGTTATAGTAGGATTCACTAGAAATTACATATACAAAAAAACCTTCAGTAAACAATATTACAGTAAAACTTTAGCAAGTACGTGTAATTTGCGAATTCCTCTCTAAAAATACACCTCGATATCTCAGGTAAAATTAACTTTAAAGACTAAACTATTTACTCTACCATCCCGGATTAGTAGTTAAAATAAACAATACTTGTTTTAATGTAAACCTGTCTGAGGGAACCGGGTCAGGAGTGTTCTGGATAGTTTTATGATTTTAAAGAGAATTTAAGTAGATTAGTGGTGCTTCAAGGTCGGGCCGATGAAGGATTGGTATGTTTTGTAGAGGTATAAAAATTGGCGAATATCATGTAATCAGATATTATGTATGTTTTCTGTAGAAGTTTTTTTTTATAGCAGACCAAACAAGCGTTTGACCGCAATCTCACCTGTTGGTAAGTGACGATGCAGTCGAAGTTGTAGCACGCTTGTTCATTATGAACCTATTCACTCTAATATCACTTTATTTTACTTAACCATAAAAATCTTAAAAGGTAAAAACTTAAAAATTAAACACTTAAAAACTAATACTTAACTACAAAACTTAATCTAACAAGTGAATTAAATTAAAAATTTAAAAAACCCCCAACGCAATACGTAATTCACCATTTTTTGATGGCGGCCATCTTGGATTTTAAATTTTATATAGTGGGCTGTATTCTACTCGTTAAGCCCTTTCATTTGATACCCATATTGAGGGGGTCGTGGAAGAAAAAAGTAATCCGCCATTTTGTAGCGGCGGCCATCTTGGACCGATTTTCACCAAACATGGCTAAGAACACTCTCGACTAACTCTACTTTCAAACAAAAAAAACTAAATCAAAATCCGTTCATCCGTTTGGGCGCTACGATGCCACAGACAGACACATACACACACACACACACACACACACACACAGACAGACAGACAGACAGACAGACAGACAGACAGACAGACACGTCAAACTTATAACACCCCGTCGTTTTTGCGTCGGGGGTTAATAAACAGGTGGAGGAGGGAAAGGTGGCAAGAATGCTGGCGGCATTGCCCCGCTGAATACATAAACTTATTTTTTACTTATTCACTCTTGATTTGAACGAACCCACGTTATAGCATTCGGGAAACACTGAGAGTGGTAGCGAGTTCCATAACTTCGCCGTTCTCATAATGAAAGACGAAGCAAATCGCTTCGTCCGAGCTGATATGATGATATGAAGAAGATATGAAGTTGATATGATGTAGTTGTGTTTTGTGTTTTGAACGCTGAAAAGTAGCCTATGTTAGTAGTATATATAAGCTGTTATTACAGCGTCTAAACTACCTAAATTATACAAATATTTAGCAGGATAAGATGACTTACACACTTATTACAAAATTGTGGTTATCTAGAGGTAAACTGGAAGAACTCAATGGAATTAAAATGTATATTTATTCTGGATATAGGTTCCCAGCAAGATTCAAACACAACCGATTTCCTTATTGTTCCTACGAATTACTAAACGTTGCGTTTGATATCAAGGAAATGCTCCGAAGACGAACCATCTGTTTACGATTAATCTTTGAACCGATGCGATGCGGCGTATGAGTCAAAAAGTTAAGTAAATTAAACTTTACTTTGAGTTAGATAGAAGTTCTATTACAGACTGCCCATTGTAACACTCAGATTTTTACATTGTTTTATTTTAAAAAGTTCTAATTATTATCTATATTTTTTGTTTTATTAAAGTAGGTATCTACTCGTAATCTGTCTATCTAAAGTTCTAGTTTAGTCTTAGTAATATGAGAGAGAAGTAGTATGTTGAATGTGTTCTCATGCATATATGGCGCGACTCGACGTTCCATTTACTGCAAAAGCTCTAAGCTCTTTAATCGAAGCTCCTGCAATAGTATGTGCGCCTAGTACTTTGAGGCACAAAGCGTTACGTCATGCTTTCGTCACGGGGGTAACCAACCCTGTCTGTCGTCGTTATAAACGAAAGTTGAGACAATAAAAAGTCCTTATTTATTGAAAACAACTTTTTCGAAGCCTTTTAATTTCTATGGAACTTTTCTAATTTCTATGCAACTCTTTTTATTTTCCAAATTCCAAAAACATGTATTCGTTAGTATAATAATTACTTATATTCATCCCCATGGGAGGTGAAATAAAACTCATTAATCATAGCTTAACCAGTTTCGACAGGGCAAAGGAAGAGCTTAGAAAGGGACAGTGCCACATTCCTGCGGGATCCCACCGCTGTAGAAAGGGAAATTATTTATTCCATTTTGAATCTGCTTATTAAATCCGAGTTTTTTGGTTGTTCATGTTTTTAATCGTTTCTGATCACTATAATCAACATTCATTTAATTAATTTCGATGAGATAGTAGTATTTAATTAAAATTGATGGTAGTAAATGATATGTGAGTTAATAGAAAAGTGTTGAAACATTTTATTAAAATTGTTTTAGTGGATGAAACGATCCATTTTAGTATAGTAAAAACTTTATTAGCCTTAACAAGCTCAAGTTGATGGATTGATTCAGTTATGACAGATCAGGAATAAAACTAAATTGAAACCCTAAACTACTTATTTAACTTACTTAAAGTGCATTCCGATCCCTTGAGTATGTGTGCGCTCAAATGCACGAACTAAAATAAATCTTTGATATGATCAAGGGGATGAACAATAATTTTATAAAACAAAATGATGAGTTTACTTTCGAATTTCGTAAAGTTCGCAAAATAGTGTCGAGACCACACGTTGCGATTCACAAACAAAGCTGAGTTTAGACAGACGTTGAGTTTTTGAGACAAAGTTTGTATATAAACTACAAATGCCAGCCCAAAAATACGGTTACATAATGTGAGAACTTTACAGTTAAACAAACAGTCACTTGCTGCCAGTGTAAACACCTACATTTTGTCACAGAGATTGAATAAAGTGCTAAAAAGCATTTTATTGACAAGTTGATAATTTATACGTTTCCAAGCACGTGCCGAAGACCGGTCGGCAGTGCAACTAGTTTCGGAGATATTGGTCAAGTTCAGAATCGTATTGGCGCAGATTACCTGTTTGTTTATATAGATATATTGATGGAAGCTGCTCTTTACTCCGTACACAAATATCGACGACAGATGAGAAGTTTATCCAGCTGTGGTGATAAATTGGGTACATGTTATGTTAATTTGGGGACTCACGCCGTGCCCATTACAAGCTCGAGACATAGTATTTCTTATGGAATGTTATCCTCTTATCTTCTGGATCAATATTAAAAGTTCTTTTTTTTAATTTACATAATGTGAAATCTTTCATCAACTGCACAATACAGTTCAATCCAGGTCATTAAATCGCTACACTCATCCAGTATCATAATGCCCGATTACACGGACGAATGCATTCAGTCTGTCTGCAAATTGGCATAATAGGACAAGCTGACATGCGTGGCTGAGTTTCACCTAATAGATGTTCTACTTGCAAAACATGCTGCAGTAAAAAGTGTACAGTCAACTAAAGTCACCCTTTCTTACGCTCACGAACAAAGTCCGTACACGCAATGATCACACACTCACACCTAGCTTAGGCCTACCGCTACGCACCCTTCAACCCCGACGATTAGCCTAATAATCCCTCAAACCCCTCTAACATTCTCACACCCCAAGCGCCCTTTTTTATCGAGTTTTGTCCTAAAATGGAAAACAACTACCAGGACTACAGTCGACGGGAGCAGTGAATGAACTTTCACCCTTGGAATAACCTCAAGACGAGCGGAATCGTCTTTATTGTCTCCGCAATCCGAGTATCATATCTAACTCTTTCTAACGCCAGTGGAGTCGATAGTATACCGTCCTTTTCCCACATGCTTAGGGGGTAGCAGTGGGCCTTTGATATGTAGGTGTGAAGTAAGGGGCTCGTGGGGCCTCGCCGCAACAAGTTGGGTCGCCTACCAACCCCTTCGGTGCGTGTGTGGCTATGGCGTGTGTTATGTCTCACACGGAGACATACGTGTGGAGGCTTCCTCGTCTCCCCTGTTACCCTGGTACACGAGTATGTAGAGAGATTAGAATTTGCTAAGCAAACGCGTGTTTTTTTCTAACACATCCCACACGACATGTGGAGATGTGTTAGAAGCTCTAATCGTAATAATGAGTAAATGACCCTGTCCGTTAGCCAAATGAATTTCTAAGCTAACACCGTATGTGGTATGGATTTTCACACGCGCTTAGGGATAGGAAGAGACGGGAATATCATCTGTTCCTTTCTGTTACGTGGAGGTTGTAGGGACACGTCGAGCATTAGATGACAATACGAAAATTATTATGTTGATTGGACACGGGACGTTTTACTCACTGCATATCACACGGTACCTACACCGTTAAACTTGTTCAACGACTGTTTATGCATCATTAACTAAACTAAAGAACTCTTAGAATTTAAAAACTATATCGCTGGTACAAATAGAAGACTGCATATGGAAAATAAATACACATAAACTACAAAAACCATTAGCGTTGCCAGTTATGCGGAAAATTTAGAATTATTGACACATTTTTTACTCTTTATTCTTGCTAGACAGCAAACCTGTAGTGCTTGTCAAATATAAATATGCATGCACATGGAGACAAAAGTAAATAAACGAGTTTACATAGATGAAATGCCTGGACTATCCATTGAAATTCATAGCTAGTCTGATGGTATACATCACAATCTTACTTATATTATAACCGTGAAAGTTTGTAAGAATGGATGTCTGGATGTCAGGGTCAGGATGTTTGTTACTCTTTCACGCCTAAACAAAAAAAAAGAAAAAAGGGCAAGGGAAGAAAGAAGGGCATTGTAGCTAGTGAAATTACTGGGCTGAGGAGTCTTGAACATTTTATGACTCTCAAGTAAGAAGCGTTGGCGCAGTGCACCCAGAATTGTAAAATACTGGGTAGCACTGTACTAATAATGGGCAGCGTTATCTCTTTCCATTAGGAGAGCGTCTTGCTCGTCTTCTTATTTCGTTGTATAAAAAAAAAATTAAAAAAAAAAAAACGGGTGGACCGATTGAGCTGAGTACCTATTCAATTATCGTTCAAACGTTTCAGACATTTATACGTACCTACCTAAACCTAAACAAGAAACAAACATACACATAATCTTTAGATTTTTTTATAAATAATATCGAGGTATGTGTTATGTTACTATCATAAAAATACTATTTAAAATATACTAAAAACTTTTTTCAGTTATCTATGACTTAATATAATTTTTATAACTTTAAATTTAATCTATTTATTTTTGTTACAGGTAACTTCGCTTCGGATTTAAGGCAGTAAATTATAACCATAGGATATAATCCCTCGGGATATATCCCTTATCCTTTTAAGTACCTACCCACACGGTGTGAGGCCTGGTAAGGTTTTATTATACATTTCAACCAATTTTAAACTACACCTGTTAACTTAATAAAATGTTTAAGATGTCGAGAGAATAACCTGCAATTATAAAACGGTTTACCTCTACCCGCATAATTTTTAATGATATAAACCTATTTTATGGCAGATTTAGTTACTTTGTCACCATAAGTAAATCAAAACAAGTAGATTGTTTTTGACTAACTTCAAAAAAGGAGAGGTTCCCGATTCGTCGGTATCACTTATATATAGTTGGTAAAAACTATGTGTGTTTACCGCTTCAACCGATTTCTAAAAATCTTTGTTCCAAAAGTTATAGGTGCAAGTGCAGTATGAAAAAGCTTTAAAAGTACACTTTTTTTAAGCTGAAATCTTATTAATTATAATATCTAAGATACTAATATCATAAACGTGAAAGTTTGTAAGAATGTATATGGATGTCTGGATGTATGTTTGTTACTCTTTCACGCCTAAACGGGTGAACCGATGAGCTGAAATTTGGTATAAAGATAGCTTAGACCCTGGAATAACATATAGGCATATAATATCATATACAGTACAACGGGTAAAACCAATGGGAGCAGCTAGTATGTTCATAATCCCCAGATTTTCGTTGTAACTGCAGTGATGTGCAAACATTACTGTGCTTCGGTAGGAGGGCACTAGCTAGTGAAATTACTGGGCTGAAGAGTCTTAACATCTTATGACTCTCAAGTAAGAAGCGTTGGTGCAGTGCGTTCGGTAGCACTACTAATTATGGACAGCGTTATCTCTTACCATCAGGGGAGCGTCTTGCTCGTCTTCTTACTTCGTTGTATAAAAAAAAAACTAGCCAAAGTTACCTACGCATCTACGTAATGTTATGTGCTTAAGCTAGGTAATTAAGCAAACGCTAAAACAAGGATAAGCAATTAGTTCTGGTTTGTTAACTGCAAACATTGTTCGCATTATTTGATGTCCGAATCTGTGTACCAAGTATAAACCAACCTTTTCAAATTATGCAAAATTATTAATATCATTGTAATCCACATTTCTTCTGGTCTCTTATCTTTCATCGCATTTAGCACAAATACTGATTTTAAGTTGCGTTTCTACTCACGCGACGCCGAGTTGCGATTTGCGATTAAACAATTCTAGTCCGCTCCACTGCAGTAGAAACGCACCCTTAACGCATTTTTCTAAAACATGATATCCTTATTTTCATTGACAAGGTCTAATATCAAAATAATATGAATTTTATTTAACAAAACGAAGACATTCAACATTATTTAGTACATTACCTCACTATTTAATAATCAGTAAAATTTAAATACTACTTTATAAATAAAAAACGTCGTTGAGGTCATAACCTGCAGGAAGTGTACCTAAAAAGCTGGCTACATTACCTCTCTGAATGGCCAAACTTATACGTTGGCCGAGGTAAGAGCCAGTTTTTTGGTCATTGGTTGCTACTATTAGGCGCCTGGAAAGCTCCCTAAAGAAAACCATAATGTCCTTTCCCCAAGGTCCCATTATAGTCTCTACCGCAAACGGATATAAGATAATTGCTTATAAATTTAACTATATTTTTAATCCTAAAAATATAGTTTTTATCATAATAGTTAATTTATTATGAACTCTATATAAAGTAACACTAATTCTAAGACGTATGGCTACTAAATCGTATGTACCATTAAGATTTTATCAAACACACATTTCTGAGCTCATTAAAGACTATTTTTATAAAAATCTTAACCGTGTCTAAAAATAATAAAATAAAAAGTATAAAGGATGTAGCTACTTCCTTCTTAGAAGCCCTTTACCCTGGACGGTATAAAAAGACGCGTCCTTTTAAAAGACATGTCCTTTAAAAGGCATGTCCTTTTGTAAGCCACTAGTGATGGTGATGATTTATCTAAAGCTTTATGTCGTATACTTCCGATTGTTATTTTTGGTATGGAAATGTTGATAGAATGTTCTTTTGAACATGTTTGTCTACATTCTTTATTATTTTTGTAGAAGGGTGATTCCTGAGAGACAAAATTTTACGTGTCTGGGGGAATAAACTACCCGTAACATAAAAATTTTACCCAAAGGTATTTTTTTCCTGTTAGTCTAAGGTTCAATCTACTTAATGCATGATAGACATCAGGTTATATTTCGCTGCAAGTATCTAAAAAAAAATGTAAAAGCCCTGAAATTTGATTACCGTGGGCTGTCCCTTACACATTTTCGGAACAAAATATTTTTTTTTCACTAATTTATAAAAGGAATTTAATTAATTCCTGTGATCAAAGCTGTAAAGGGTGAACTGTTATATGATCAAAAAAATACGCGAAGGCTGTACTCAGCGTAGTTTTAGAAAAAATAACAAATTTAGGTTTGTCCCCGGACAAAAAGTGATTCCCATGGCGCGTGACATAACTACCCACATTTCACAAACCACAATACTTAGAAGCTTGTACGCACGCTATTGGCTAACTTCGATTGCGCTCTAAACATAGTGAAGAGAGGCTCCTCCTTTCGTTGTTATAAACTGGATTTACGAAGGTGAGAAATTGATTACCGTGGTTTTGGTTCACTAGATCATTGATTACCTTTTCCATGTTTAAAAATATTTTTTTATCCATTACGGTTTTTTGACTAGGGTGTGCAGTTAGGAAAAGGGTATTGTTTATCATATATTTTATTAATTTTGGTCTATAATTATGGTATTTAAAAATATTGACAAAAAACTATACAATTTCGATTTCCATGGTATTGATTCTTATGGCATTTTACCACGGTGATCAATTTTCCCCTGAGTTTTCTTGCGCATTCTTTCACTTTTTAACCAACTACAGCGAAGCCGCAGGTATGGAAGTGATTTTGACAGTTTATATTTGTATATTTCATTATTTCAGATATTTTTTTTATATACATCAGATTTTTTTATATTGTACTATAGTAGACAGCCGCTCTGGCTTATGCGGCACCATTATATCCCCACATTAAAAAGTCGCTCAGCGAGCTATGGAGAGGGCTATACTCGGGGTTTCTCTACGTGATCGAATCAGGAATGAGGAGATGAACCAAAGTCACTGACATATCTCCGCGGATCAGGAAGCTGAAGTAGTAATGGGCAGGCCACATAGCACGTAGAGCGAATGGCTGATGGGGTCGAAAAGTGTTCAAGTGGCTACCACAGGCAAGCAAACGCAGCGTAGAACGTCTACCCACAAGTGTGGCAGACGACCTTATTTAGGTCGCTGAAAGACGCTTGAAGCAGGTCACTTCCAACACCGGTGTTATAAATGGAGGTCTAAAGGGGAGGTTTATGTTCAGCAGTAGACGTCTTATGGCTGAGATGATGTATGATGAAAAAATAAAACGAAACTATGGGCTGACTGCAACTTTCAGTCCAGATTAACCTAACTAATGATAAATGTACAATCTGATGACAGCTTCTGGAGTGAATCCTGTCAGTGACTGTGACTGAGAACTTAATCTCATATTCTAGGACTATATATTAAATATTTTTACATTGTTTAAGACTGCAATACGTTGATTTTATTTAGTTTACATGATTATTATATACATAGAGAGCCAATATAGACCTTTTTAATACTTTATGTTTGGTGTATATCTGTTTGGATCACCGTTTTTAATCATTTCTATTTTATATGATTAGTATGTAGAGGTCAATATTTAAATAATAACATAGAATTTAAACAAAATAGTTTTAATTCTGATTCCCATGCCACACTTTATTGATTCCCGTGGCACCAAAAATTTAAATTTAAATATCTTCTGAACAAAACAAGTTATAATGATGCCTATTTGATTGATGTGCTTAAAATTATGGGAAATTTGATGTTTTACATGTAAAATGCAATAATACTTTGATTTAAAATCTGCCACGAAAATCACTTAAATACGCCCGATCTCAGGATTTACCCAGAACTAACATAATATTATTTTGTGTATTTTTGTACAATCTTTGACGCTTCGTTTTAAAATTTAAAACACTAGTTACGAGTAAAAAAATACTTAGGTACTTCAAATTATAAACAGCTAGCTGTGCCCAGCGGTTTTTTTATTCGTTATAGGTTAGCCCTTGACCGCGATGTCGCTTGACCAAAGATGGTAGAAAACAACATAGAAGGCGGTATAAATCCCCCCATTTTCAATTCAATAATTTTATTTCGGAAATCTTCTATAATATGGTGTTAGTTACATTATTAACTATGTAAATATACCGGGTCGAGCCTAGTTTCGACTTTTATATCCGTGAGTTTAGTCGGTATATTTACATAGTTAATATGGATAACGCTCGCGTTAGTTTTCAAAATCTTTTAGTTACATTAACTTATAAAACCTATTAGTTACAAAACCCTTATAAAACCCGTTAGTATGATCCTTAAATTATTATGATTAATGATTATAATTTAATGATTTTATCAGAACAGTAGCCCTACACTACTTACGCCTACTTATCAAATTTGGGCTCACGTGGTTCAAGTGGTGGTGGTTTGGTGACCCTTTAGACATGAAAAAGTAAAAAACACACATACATTAGAATAACACATTATATGCTACTATTTAGCAGATAAAACCGCTGGGTGCAGCTAAAAGACTATGTATTTCTATCTACTCGTAAATCTGTTGTGTGTACCGGGCCTTAACTTAGTTACACTTGAATCATTTTAAAAAGTAATGTAAAAGGACGCGTCAGGATCAGTGCCGCCAGGGTTGGATTAAAATAGCCTTCTCTTATTTTTGTCATCCGATATTTTGTAGCCCCTTTCGGCCGCGGGAGATTTTATCACGGCTACCATATGAGGTGTCTCTGTGCCGACTTAAGATTACGTTGTTATGTTACCATTTAGTTGAAAAAAATGTTTTTGAGGCCCACGAGTTAAAGAATGGAAAAGTAAAAATACAGAAAATTCGGTAATGTTCTTACTGTTTAATTCAGTAGTATTCCTGTAATTTACTTATACACTGTCCGGTAAAGTTGTTAAGGCAAAATAGGAGACCAACAGCGTAGGTCTATAATTATTATTCTGCTAATCCTGCTTATATTACAAATGCGAGAGTTTGTATGTAAGCGCCTGTTGTGAACCAAATAATATACCTACTATTTCGAAGTCCAAGCTAACTTGTATTGTTTTTGTCTAAGGTATTCTTATATATTTTATCTTATGTATGGATGTTTGTTATTCATTCACCTCTAAACATGAAAATTAATTGAGCTTAAATTTGGTATGTAGGCAGCTTAGAACCTGAAAAAACACATAGGCTGTCGAGCGGATAAAACCGCAGGGCGTAGTTCATAATAAAAACTTTTTGCCCAAAATTTTACCTTACTCTACCCAGACTAGACGGATTTCTTACATTGATAAAGTTATTCCCAGTATTAGTACAAGTGTAACGGGTTTCTAGATAGTTACCGACACTCGTGCCGTGTTAGGACATGTAGAAGCAATAGAAAAGATATACTGCAAGGAGATACCAACGATAACACATATTACGTGGGCTTCATAAAGACACTTTTATGGCATGTAGTTTGGACAGAAAAGGATATTGAGATAATGAATATGCATTTTAGACAACGCTTCTTTGAAATCTTAGATACAGCGACAATTTTGTAGGTTTCAACTCTTTGAAGATCTGCGCAGAAAATCCGAATGAAAAAGTTGATGATGAATCTTTTGTTTGTAACCGTTTACGGTAAAACTACGGAATCTGTTGGGCTGATATTTGATAGGTATGGGTCCCTCGAGGTAAAGATTGTCCAGTTTTAGATTGCATATATTTTTTCTCTACTGCTCTACACAACTGACAATATTTAGGAGTCATATAAAGAGAAAAAAGTTTAGGGCGGCAACAACAAAACAAAATTTTAGCTTAGATTTGTTTTAGATCACTCTTTATTGAAATACCACAATTTTACAAATAGGTCCTTATAAAATTAAATACGAATAAAATAATTTTAATAATACACTGCAGCGGCGTACCTAAATAAAAAGTGTTAGTAACTGCATCATTAAAGCACAGTTTTCTAAAACTAGTATATAATGAAGATATTCCCTGTAAATAGGGGTATAAATTACCAAGTAATTCTACATTGTAGAGTGTAATGATTATGGGCGGGCCCTGCCAGCTCGCTGATTACCTTTATAAATGAAACAAGCGCGAAGCCTTCGGGTCAACGACTGGTGGATTAAAAATATAGGGAGGTGCATTCCTTTAGGCATGTAGGTAGCTTTTAGTAAGAAGGAAGTGATTTTTTATTCTTTTGCGGTAGAGTTTTAAAATAGAACAATATAATTGTAAAATTGTTCCTATATGGCCTTTCTATCAGGTGAGATGTGGTCAATGGACCTTTTTAGTACCTTTAAAAAATTGTCCAGCAAGTGCTCCGTTGTAGCCTATTTAAATAAATGCATTTCGATTTGATTTACGTTCTTACATTTTATGAGAATCGTCTTCCAACAAATAATTTTTAAGCGACTTCAGAAGGAGGTTATCAATTTGGTAATATGTTAAGTACCTAGTTATTTAAGTTATTCTTTGAACCAAACAAATAGGTACACAACACTTCAGCAACGTTCGTCTACTTATTGTTTTCTGATGGTTTTAAAGAAAAACTTTACTTTATCTTCTTTTGATATTATTAAGACATTTTCACCAAAATGAACTGCTTCTTGATTCTTCAACTTGATCAAGTAATTTTTTCAAACACATTACCGCAAATCTTCATCATAAAATTGCATATCTTCGAAACCTGTTCAACACTCCACTGTCGCGTGCCATATGTATGGTGCTCCTTTTTATTATGTTACTACAGGTATGCAAAGGGCGCATGCGTCAGGTGACTTCAACAACCAGTTTAGTTAGACCTTCCACGACCCTTCTATATCAAGACTTTATGTGATGTCATTGCATTCGTGCAGCTCTATACAATTTGGTTAATAGGACAGGTTGGGCAGGTGGAACGCATGCGCCCGGCTCCTCAGGTAAGGTTCTACCTCCTCGCAGGTTATGCCACCCTGGTAGTAGGCTGGCACTTTGCCACAGGTTCGCTCCCAAAAGACAGGTGGGAAGACTCTCAGGTGGTCACGATGACCCTACCTTATAACCTCTTGCACCTGAATGACTCAATGGATTCTCGGAGATTGTAGCAAGGTAACTCCGTAATTCCTCATAGGATAAGCACTTGCATTAAGGATTAATTTGGTTTGAAAAGTAGGATTATAAATTTTTAACTGCGAGTAAGCTAGTCAAGTTTAAATTAGTTACGTCTAGCGGCATATACGCATATAAGTACGCGCTTACCTTTACAAAATGTGTTATTAAAATATATGACGATAAAAAATAAGCAAGTGAAATTCAACGACTTATTTAAGTAATATTGTGATCGTTATTAATCCTAAAAACAATAAAATTACGTGTATTTTCATTATGTAGTTCATCGTAAAGAACTATGCACGATTTTTACAGTGACTGACTATGCATATATAAGACTGTCAAGACCTAAAATAATTTTAAGGGTAAATAAAGTGAGAGACTTGGCCATTTCGTGAGTGTTGAAATGACTCCCTATTTAGCCCTTGTTAAAAACAAAAAAATGTGGATCTACGTATTATAGCTATCCACTATCAAAGTAGCGACAAAAATCTTAGGTCACGTTTCAGCCTCAAAATTCATTTATTCGAATAGGCATACATAGTATTCAAATGGAGCACTTTTGCAAGTCAATTTTTGTTTAGGTATCCAGTATTGTCAGGTCGTCAACCGTCAAATGCGTTTCCCAGTGATTCCCGAAACCGGGTTCATTGACCGGCCAGTGGAGTGGAACGTCGCAACACTAATTGATTAGATCTAGACTTGCCACCGTGACCTGCCTAGGTCTCCGGATTTGATTCGGTGCTTTTTGTTGGTGGCAGATTTTATGGGTTGACGGATTAACTGGAGATATAATCCAACTGACGCTGCTTTGGATGATGTTAGATATATAATATTGTGATAGATAACTCTATACTGATACTCTGCAATTTTTAACAGGGAATTATAATTTAAAATAATTTATTTATTATTATGATAAAGTCGGTCAAAATTAACTGAGCAATTGAGGGCCTTATCGCTAATAGCTCTTTTAGAGAAGCAAATACATAACTTTATATTACGAGTTTACCTGCTTTGAATTCAAGTGAAAAGTTGCCTTGGCCAAAAATGTCAAGTAACTAATCGTAAGACCATTACGGGTGTGACAATGTCGGCCGCAAAGTACACAGACGAATTTTCACATGACCAGTAGCCAGTAAATTAGAAGTAATAAAATTGATTACTTAATCAAAATTCCTAAAATTCCAGTATTATTCTTCTCAATATCAGCATCGTATGAGGCGGCAGTACAAAGCTATTTAACTAACACTTGTGAAAACAATTAAACTTCCTAAATATCAAACGGTCCGCAAGGGTAAACGTTTTCGCTATTTGTGTACGCTTTTCGACAAATTATGATTGAACTGCAACATATAGGTTGGACACACAACCTATAAATTGTTATTTGACTCTGTAAGTGTAAGTAGGGCAACCTGTTGAAGTATAAACCCCAATTATTCTTTTATTTTTTTAATATTTGTAATAAATATTCTTATAGATTTTTTTTTATTTGCAATGTATGTAGGGATGTACGTCAAACTTCAGATTTTAAAGAAAAGAAAGAAACAAAACTTAATTTCGGGGTATCGAAATAACGTTGGGCGCCAAAACACGTTGGGCGCCAATATCATATAAGAGAAAAAATTAACTATACAGAAAGGTGGCTCATAAAAGTCTCCAATAGTTTTGTTTCAAATAATCCCAATCCATAACAGGGTCGAAGCAATTAGCTGTAGTCCAGACGCAAAATAAATAATAGCTATTAAATCGTTTAAAGTTGACGCCAGTTTAATTGAATTTTATGTCTATTGAGATCAGTGATCAGTAATCAGTATACATAAACTAGGAACTCGATAAGAGTAACGTTTTTTTTTAACTTATTATCGCGACACAAAAAGAAAAGAACTATCTCCATATATTAACAATTGACTTTTAAAACGTAACTTCAACAAAATAAACTAATAAATTTAAGCAAGCTCAGTCAATATTTTTTCTATTGTTCAAGCCAACCCATTGTATCGGGTTCCCTGTTATTAGAACTCGTAAATCAACGTTTAGTGCTTTAAGGAAGCTCGCTAGACCTAATTCCCATAGAGGATTAATAAAGGCTAAATGGCATATATGACATGAGTCAACTACACTCTAATTCAGCCAGTCTCAGATATTTGGAGCGAGCTGATTAAATATTGACTTAGTAACTGCCTCTTGACTATTTATAGACATGAAATTGTTTCTGCAGTCCTAAGATATGGACCAGTTTGGTCTTTACGAACCAAAACCATTTTATTATAAAACTAGCTGCATAGCCTTCATTATTTTTTTAAACAACGAAGTAAGAAGGCGAGCGAGACGCTCTCCTGATGGTAAGATATAACGCTGCCCATAGTTAGTAAAGTGCTACCCAGGATTTAACAAATGAAAAATTCTGGGTGCACTGCGCCCAGGCTTCTTACTTGAGAGTCATAAGATGTTAAGACTCTTCAGCCCACTAGCTACAGTGCCCTCCTACCAAGCACAGTAATGCTTGCACATCACTGCTCAGGCGGAAGAATAACTGGCACTGTAGGTGCACCCATCTAGTCAACCTCCTGCAAAGGATGTCTAACCCCGGTATACCCCGGTGGTCCCCGGTGGTTCTAAGGTATCAGATAATTTACGTAATTATGACAGAAAAACGAATTATTCCGAAGTATATAACGTTATATTGCTACGAATACTCACTACAAAGTATAAAATAAAGTCGCTTCCCGCGTCTGTCTGTCCCAATGTATGCTTATATGTATATCTTTAAAACTACGCAACGAATTTTGATGGGGTTTTTCATTCATTGTTAGAATTATTCAAGAGGAAGGTTTATATGTATAATACATGCATAATATAGCAGAGAAACACTGATAATTTTCTGTTAGATGCAACGAAGTTCGGGCGGGTCCACTAGGGTCATTTTCAAAAAAATTGTACATTCATTTTTGTGGTTGTCCCATTACTTGAGCTGTAATTATAATTAATATTTGTAAAGTCTAAGTAGAATTAGTACAAAAAATATAATTATCGGTATTTTTTAAAGTATTTTATGTATTATTTTCATAAAAAACACAGGTACCAAAAAAGATATTAAAATATTTTAGTAGCAAAGCATTAAAAATTACAATGTCCCACCCTACAAGTTACGCAATAAAACTTTAAAATCTCAGATTTTATCAAATATATGTTTATTATGTTTATTTTTTCGGAAAATACAGATATTATTGCTTTAGTTTAAAATAACGCTATATTTTTAAGTTCATTATTATTATATTTAATAAATACATTTAATCGAGAACGTAATTCATGAAATGTGGAAAATTCCATTCCGAAACCACCTTTTTAGATATATATATCGGTTTAAAGATATTTATTCTCAAAAAAGACAATAAACGTCACTTACATGAGAACAATGGTTACTTGTAAATTAACATTATACCGTTCGAAATATAACTTAGTAGTAGGTATTAATTATGTAAATAAAAACAAATACAACAAATGTTACAATCGCCTCTTTTGACTTTTTTTTTTTTTTTTTTTTTTTTGAAGGTAGATTTACATAGTTAACAATAACAGATTTAGCAATGGTTAATAACATGTTCTTTAAGTTTAGATTTAAATACGTCAAAAGAGGTAATGTTTTTGATAATACATGGTAATTTATTGTATAATTGTGCACCTTCATACGTTATCATTTTTTTACCATAGTTGGTCCGTATCTTGGGTAGAACCAAAAAACTCGCTCGTCGAGCGCTTCGCTTGGCGATTTGGTTGTGTCTGATAAAGGATAAGTTAGTATGGAGTGAGCTGCTTAAAATTTTATGAATAAGAATACATGTGTTGTAAACGTAAAGTTGTTTGACTGTCATTAATTTGGTTTCCGAATAAATTTTTGTTGTTGATTCTAAATAATTATAATGAAATATGGTTTTAATTAATTTGTTTTGTTGAATTTGTAAATTACTTAGTCTTGTTTTTACCGCTGAGCCCCAGATTTCTATGAGATAAAGTAGGTGTGGTTTGACAAGGGAGTTATAAATTGTATAGCGAATGCGTCGTGGGATACATCGGACAATGTGTCGAAGCGATCCATTCAGTGACGATAGTTTCGTTCTGACATGTTCGATTTGTGCACTCCATGTGAGGTAGCTATCTAATCTAAGACCAAGGTATTTCTCACATGATTTTTCTTGTAATTCGACATTATTTATAATTAAGGGTTCATGATTTGGAATGACTTTATTTTTTGCTTTAAACATGACATAGCAAGTTTTTGTTGCATTTATTGTCAAAAGATTATATTGGAACCATGAGCACAAGACATCTAAATCTTCTTGTGCTTTGTCGATAATATCATGGATGGTCGGCCCAAAGTAAAATAAACAGGTGTCGTCTGCATATAATGATAAATTACCATGAAGCTTTAATTCGCATATATTGTTTATGTAAGTAATAAATAGTAATGGCCCCAAAATAGATCCTTGAGGAATACCGCATGTTACTGGACACTTTAAACTTTCGGTGTTATCTATTTTGACTACTTGAAACCGGTTTTGTAGGTAAGATTCAAACATTTTTAGCGCAGCGCCATCTATACCAATTGTTTTAAGCTTTTCAATCATTAGAATTGGGCTGATGGTGTCGAAGGCTTTTTTTAGGTCAATAAATAGACCTAGTGCAATATTTTTATTATCTATATTTGACCTGATTTTCGTTACAATTTCTATAGTAGCTGTTAGGGTATTTCTTTTTGATCTAAAACCGTATTGTTTTTTGTAAATGTAATTAATTGAATTAAGATATTTTTCTAAGCGGTTGTGTAATATCTTTTCTAAAATTTTAGATAATGTAGGCAAGACTGATATTGGTCTAAAGTTTCCAGGGTCTGTTTTTGTTCCCGACTTGTGGATTGGTGTTACTTTAGCAATTTTCATACTGTCAGGGAAGATTCCATTTAGTAACAAATTATTGAAACATTTTGCAAGATTATTTGAGATGTATTCTTTGAGGCATTTAATTGATTTAGTTCCTATCCCATCCAAGCCAGTACTAGAGTTAGAATCGAGATTATTAATGATCTTAAGAATTTCATCGGCACTACATGGTTCAAGAGTAAGCAATTTGGATTTTTGGGGGGTGCATGGTAAAGCATTTTGTGGGTTATCATGATATAGTTTTGGGATTTCATTCGCCAAGAGACAGCCAATGGTTGAAAAATACTTATTGAATTCATCACAGATATCTTTAGTATCAGTTATTTGTTTGTTACCTATGATAAGTTTCGTTGGTGCACAATTACTTACAATTTTGTTTTTGGCTAGATCATTCACTAAGGTCCACATCTTTTTAGGTTTATTTATACACCGCATGAATTCCTTGTAGTAGTAACTATCTTTAGTTTCTTGAATCTTCCTGGTTAGAGAGTCTTTTTCTGTTTTATATTAATCTTCGATTTGTTCATTTTCCGGGTTAGTTCTATGTTCTTTCAGTAGTTCATTTCTTCTATTTATTCCATTAATTATTTCTTTATTTATCCAGTCTTGTCTTGGTAGGTTATTTATTTTTGTCTTATATGTTTTACAGTCGCTTATGTGTTTTTTAATAGTATTCTCGAGTGTTGAGTATTCGCAGGTTGTTTCTTCAATTCCATTTTCTCTTGCTGAGTTGTATAGTTTATTATAATCTACTGCTTCATATCTAGACCGTTTCTTCGGCGGGGATTTAAATTTCTTTAACTCCACACAAATTTGCTTGTGATCGGACATTGCGGATTCGATGATAGCTATATGAAAGTTTTCGTGGTTAAGGTTAGTAATTATATGATCCAAAATAGATTTCCTAGTCGTAGAATCTCGCGTGCAGTACTTTTTGCTAAGTTTGTTTAGTATTTTATATCCTGCTTCATTTATGGTTTCTTTGTATTGTTTTGTCCTTTTTTCTTTAGATAAGAGATCCACGTTAAAGTCACCGAATGCTATTGCACGATTTCTCTGCTGTAACTGGGTATTGAAGTCTTCAAGGAATGTCTGATACGAAGTATTGCCTGGGTAGTAGATTACTCCAATCTCCAGTGAATATTTTTCAAGTCTAATCCAGAGGTAATTATTTCCATTTAAATAGATGGATTCAGAGAGAGTATGGTCCAGGTTGTTATGTACATAAATCGAGACTCCTCCTCCAACTGTCTGTGATCTGTAGTTGTAGTAATGTGTATAGTTGTGTAGTTGTAATTCTTGAGCTTGTGTTTCGTTTGCAATCCAAGTTTCTGTTAGTAGTATTATATGTACGGTGGTGGGCATAGATTTAAGTATACATTTCAGTTCATCGAACTTACCCCTCTTACGGATGCTTCGGGCATTGAGGTAGAAGAACGTTAGTCTCGATTTGTTACATTTTATGTCTTGATAATTAGTAGGTAGTTGATACGTAGTATTGTAGGCGTATTCATATTCTTTTAGAGTCTCAATATGTGGTTCTAGTTTTTTACAATGGTTGATACAATAGAAGGCGTTCCATTTATGTATTTGATGGTTAAGTTGACTTCACCAGCCTTTTGACGCTGGTTCAATTCATCCTTTAAATTTTGCATATATCTCTGCTGTGCCGGTGTTTGATCAGAGTAGATCTTAATGTGATTCGGGGCCTTTTCTCTATTGCGTAATAGCTGTTTGGAAGCTAATTTTGACTCGTAAAATACCTTTATTCGCCGATTTTTGCTTGGATCGTATTTACCAATTCGCAATATTTTTATAGGATCCGGTATGTCATTGCAGATTGCGCGTGTAATATTAATCACATTGGTCTCGTCATCGGATATTCTTTCGGAAGTATTAGTAAGTGTTGACTCTGGTAGGCCCACGATTATAATATTCTTTTCTCTTTCGTTGCGTTCCTGTAATTCCCTAATTATTTGTTCATTTAGTTGAGGTGGGGCTAGAGATGCCATAGATTGTGGTAATGGGCTCTGGACTTTCGAAACTTCATTGCTGGCTTCTAGAATTTTCATTTTTGTTTCATATGTAGAAACTTGATTTTTGAGTGTCGTTAATTGTTCCTTAAAGTCGTTTTGTTCCGTCATTATGTGCGATGTGGATGATTTGACATCATCAATTTGCATTTTCATTTCTGTCATAGATCCAGATAAGATCGATGCGGAATTTTCATTGGATGATTTAATTTCGGCGACTTGATGTTTTAATTCAGTAATGTTATCTTGCATAGTGGTAAGAATTCTTTCGTTACTTCCAGTGTATTTTTCTAGCAGTGTTGTCATACGACTCACCTCAGAGCGTAATTCTTTTATTTCATCGGAACAATTACATTCATGCCCAAAAGGATTTTTTCGTTTTCGCTCTAATTCCAAAGAATCCATCTCCATATTATTTATCCGTGACAGGTCGGGTTGAGATCCGCCACCGGTTATAGTTGTATTGTTATTCCGCGCTGGACGTGGCTTACTCATATTGGGCTTCTTTGTGTTGGTGTTCATTGGCTCACATACAATGCTGGCGTAGTTTGGCTGAGCTATGCAGTGTCAATTTCAATGCAGCAATGGTCTCGGTGCTCATTCATGCACTGTGCGAACGGGACGAAAAATAGCAGTTGTCCTTTTTTGCATCAGGGGGTGAGGAGGGCCCCTCGACGGCCCGCCGGCAGCTTGTTTTCTTGTTTGGGAATGTGACTCGGGTCAAAATGTCCTATTTGCGTTCAAAGATGATTAACTATTATGACACCACTTCCTAAGATGCACGACTTAATTTTGAATAGCACTGTTTTTATTAAAATTTGTAAAAATTTGCAACACGTCTGCTCTGATTGAAATTCGGACGGGTATTTTTCTATATTTTTATATATTTATAAGTTTACCAAATTTAATGCTTATATATCAAGAACAACATTAAGTCTATCACTCAAACAGCGGCAATATTCGATTAGTTCATTTGGATGGCGATTGTAACAGCAAAACAGTGAAAGTGACCAATGGTCCATTTTTGATTTTCCGAGACCGAAACCAAAAAGAAAGCTAAGGAAAATAGTAAATTTTCTACAAAATGTATTGATGAATTCTATAAATATCATGGAATCGTGTATAATATTCAATTTTTAATATATATATTAAAATAATTAATGTGTTAATGTAGTTAAAAATATATTAATGTAGTATATATACTACATTAATATATTTTTAACGAATTAATGTTGTTGAGATCTCGGTATCCGTTACTTCTTTTCCGAAACCAAAACACAGGTAACGTAGAAGTGGAAGTAAAAAAATTCGGAATGGAATCATAAAGCTTAATGCATACTGTACATTTTGGCAAAAGTGAGTGACATAAAGATGGCACCACTCGAATGTTCAACAAATCATAACAAATGAGTTTTTTGACAAAATTACTTTTTGATAATTTTATACTTACTTTCAGTTTCCCCATGAACGCGTAGAGGTATTAAATTGAAATTCATATCAATAACTCGAGTCTATAATATCCTTAAACTGGAATAAAATCAAATTTCTATGTCCACAAAATAAATTTTTAGCCACACATTTTCATACTCGCAACTACTTGCAAGGGAATTAAAACCTACAGGGTACACTCCGTTGAGCTTAGAATTTTGAAATTTGGTATACCTACGGGCTGATACGGAACCCTCGGTGCTCGAATCCGACTCGTACTTGAATGGTTTTTATTATTTAATTCGAGACTGCCATTCCGACCAACTGAACCAATCAACTAGTTGGTCAGAATGGACTCGATTAATCAATTTGTTCCAATCGGACCAACCAGTTGATCGGATATTTTATTTATAACAAAAAAATTCCGTTCGGACCAACTAAAATTGTTAATCAAAACGGATCAACTGTATTCTTTCTCAACTAAACAACTATTTAGTTGGTCCATAAGATATATTTTTAAACACATAATATATCAAACTTGAAATACCAATATCGCGGAAAGTACTCGTCCTAGGCTAAGCATTTCAGATGACAGCTGTCGAACTTGATATGTCAATATCTCGGAAATTACTCGTCCTAGAGTGACACTGTCATGGAAGAAATTAAAGATCTTGAGGAAATCTACATTTCAGATGACAGCTGTCAAACTTAAAATGTCAATATCTCGGAATGTACTCGTCTTAGAGTGACACTGTCATGGAAGAAATTAAAGATCTTGAGGAAATCTACATTTCAGATGACAGCTGTCAAACTCAAAATGTCAATAACTCGAAAAGTAATCGTCCTGGAGTGACGCTGTCGTGGAAGAAATGAAAGGTCTTAAGGAAATCTTCAAATCAGATGACAGGTGTCAAACTTAAAATGTCAATATCTCGGAATGTACTCGTCCTAGAGTGACACTGTCATGGAAGAAATTAAAGATCTTGAGGAAATCTACATTTCAGATGACAGCTGTCAAACTTAAAATGTCAATATCTCGGAATGTACTCGTCCTAGAGTGACGCTGTCGTGGAAGAAATGAAAGGTCTTGAGGAGATCTTCTTTTCAGATGACAGCTGTCAGACTTAAAATGTCAATATCTCGGAATGTACTCGTCCTAGAGTGACACTGTCATGGAAGAAATAAAATATCATGTAAAGATCTTCTTTTCAGATGACAGCTGTCAAACTTAAAATGTCAATAACTCGAAAAGTAATCGTCCTGGAGTGACGCTGTCGTGGAAGAAATGAAAGGTCTTAAGGAAATCTTCAAATCAGAAGACAGCTGTCAAACTTAAAATGTCAATATCTCGGAATGTTCTCGTCCTAGAGTGACGCTGTCATGGAAGAAATGAAAGGTCTTGAGGAGATCTTCATTTCAAATGACAGCTGTCATCGGGACCGAGATCAGCCTAAAACCAGCGCTTTCCGAAATTGACAGCTGTCATCTGAAAAGAAGATCTCCTCAAGACCTTTCATTTCTTCCATGACAGCGTCACTCTAGGACGAGAACATTCCGAGATATTGACATTTTAAGTTTGACAGCTGTCATCTGATTTGAAGATTTCCTTAAGACCTTTCATTTCTTCCATGACAGCGTCACTCCAGGACAATTACTTTTCGAGATATTGACATTTTAAGTCTGACAGCTGTCATCTGAAAAAAAGATCTCCTCAAGACTTTTCTTCCATGACAGCGTCACTCTAGGATGATAACTTTTCGAGATATTGACATTTTAAGGTTGACAGCTGTCTTCTGTCATGTATGTACGCTTTGGTTTTATTTAGTCATTTTAAATGGTTTTTAACACCGTTGCCTACAAAAAATCCAATTGAAGTTAAGCATAGTTTTAAAATGTTGTATTACCGACATAAACCGAAACAGCCATCAAAATAAAAACCCTTCTATTAGGTCGGCAATATATCAAAATATTCTATGTTTTGCATGTAAGAAAAATATAGCTTTCAGATCTGTTTATTTAGCAAAATGGTTTTTGTTACATTAAATTGGTTTTTGTTACATACGTGCAATGAAGGCAATAATAATTATGATTTGAATTTTTTTTTTATTTTGAAAATGTTTTGGTGAAGATATTATTGATTGTAATAATTAAATTCATTGCTTGATGATTTTTACTATCAGTATGTCTTAGGCTTAAGAAATCTTTTCCATTACCAATGCACTCCGTTCCGTAACTGTCCCATTTATAATTTTGTCTAAGTTTTAATAATTAACGAAGTGCTATGTGATTTTTATGGTGCGTTTATTTTTATGGTTTAATATTTTTGGTCTCTCAATAATAATTGAGTTATATAGCTCTTAAGTGCTGCAATAATAAAAAAAAAGTAAATTTATTCCTCATTTTTATCCAAAGAGTAACGTAATGGAAACTTAATATACGATTCCTTGAGTTTGTTAAGTTGATTTTATTTTCCTATTTATTATTTATGAACTTTAAGGTACATTACACCGATTGAACAACTTTTTATTGCAAAACTTGCTTTATTTATATTATTTATCAACATTAGTAAAAAGTTTCGGAGTGGAATATATTGTGATACCTGAGTGTAGTAAAATCTTAATATTTCAGTAAATGAATTAAATTTATTCATTTTAATACCAATTTCTAATAATTAAATGACTAATTAATATATATTGGCCACAATAAAAGCTTTGCCACGATCTTACATATTTTCATCAATTTTTCCGCAGTGTACAGTTTTTTTGAAAATGACCCACTAGTGATATTATAAAATGAACACAGCGCAGGCAGATTTTTTACATGATGCGCCAGCTGTAGTTTGCGAAAGCTATTTACTTTAAAAAGGAAAAGCCATGTCATTATAAGTCCTCATTATATTTTAAACTAGAGGATGTTGTGCTGTGTTGTTGTGTTGAGAATGGAGCGTCCATTCAGTGCACCACCTCTAAATCCACTTATGTCAGGTTATGATAAATGGCAATAGATCATCTTGAACAAATAAATGTCTAATATTCTACGAAAATCCTCCTACACGAATTAAATCACATTGTTACAAGTACTTTCTCTAGTCTAGATACTACTTAGTTACTCAATGCCTGTCATTGAAAAGTGAATCGGTTTTTATCCCACGTAACTTTCAGTCCACCCACCCTGTTTTATGTTTTTACAAAAGACTGCCAGAGAAATACAAAGTGAAAAAAAAAGGTTTAATTTTGTGTTGTCGACTCGTGTTTTATTCTTTTAAAATCTTTAGCCACCAATTTTAACACTTTTCAAATTTATTAATTTAATGTTAGATATTGTTTGTTTTGTAACTTTTGTGTACAATAAACTACGTTATCTATTTATCTTATTATATCTATCTATCTATTTTTAATATTCTATTGAAGTTCAGAACCCATGAAATTATTATAATAACTTAACCATTATAAATGGATTTTTTGTTAGTAGATTAACACCCGATGATAAATAATGAAACTGCACACACTCAGGGACCGGACGGCCAACGTGAGCTATATGACGCTGTAACGGCTTACTACTCGTGTAAAACTTAAAAAATGTAAATCTGTCCCGAAGATCAGGGTTTTATAGGAATTCGTACCTAATACATACGTAGGTAACACTACGTACGTGTTTTTTTATACAAAGAAGTAAGAACACGAACAAGACACGCTCCTGATTGTAAGTGATAACGCTGCCCATGCATGCAGTTTAGTGCTTCCCAGGATTTAACAATGATGTTAATTTCTAGGTATACACAGCGCCAACGCTTCTTACTTAAAAGTCATAAGTTGCTAAGACTGTTTTGTCATGTAATGTAAATGCATTAATATTACTTGGGCATCGGGCACACCTCGTTCATCTGCTTGCATAAGAGTTAACAGACCTGTGCCGATGACCATAATATTATATATTTTATGTAGTTACTACCTACTATAATTTTTCCAATCACGTCTATTATCAAGGAGCGGATCATAAATCCTTCAACTTCTCTAAACATCTGTTACGAAGCCTCTGTTTTCTAAAAGATTTACGATCAACGCTGCAATAAATTGATATATAATTTTTGCGTGTTCAAAGATCAATTTGCGGTTTCGCTGTTCGCTAGACTTTCAAAAATAAAATTGTTATATATTTTTATCGTTTAGTTTAGGCTTTCAGGAGCTTTACAAGCTAAGCAATTATAACAAAAAGCTTTCAGGAGCTTTACAAGCTAAGCAACTATATTGCAGCGATTATTAGCACTGGCAGTTAGCTGTTTCATAATACCTATTGTGTTAAAACAATAGCCGCATCAAATAAATCTAAATTGGCAAAAAAGTTGCGGGAAAGTTTTCAGTGTCAGTCGTCAGTTAATGTCAAAGTGTATGTGTGCAAAACGCCTTAAAGTCACAAGCTAAACACAATTAATATAATACTATACATTTATTTTATACAAAATTAAAATTTACTTGACACTCAACACGGCAAAAGTAAAATCTGCAAATCGAGTTCGTCCCACAAACGTAATGACATGACAAATGACAATCATTAAAATAATGTCACAGATCAATATCAAAGTTAATGCATTTAAAATTGCCTACAACCAGTGAACCGCAGTGAATGACAGTTCATTGCACTACCACATTATTTGGGCAAACGTTGATGGAAGGTAATATATAATATAGGCATATGAAATAGGAACCTACCTATTGAAAATTAAAATTGCTATATTACTTATATTACCCAAATCACGTTCCTGCTTAATCGGTTCAATTAGGTGTAAATAAATAACAAATATAAACAAAAAAGTTTTCAATGTATTTTGTGATAAAGAATTATCCATTTATATATTGTTTATGCAATTCCATGAATAGTTCTCTACTCTCTACATACCTATACTATTTTATTAATGATTCACACAAATACCCAGAATCCCGAAATCTGTAGTCAAGTTCGCACATCAAACAGGAAAAGTAAACGAGGATACAGTTTACAGCCGAAAGGTAAACAATTACATGGCGTTACATACTATGACTCAAACCTCAATAATATCTAAATACGAGTATATAAAAGGAAAGAGTGACTGATTGATCTAACAACGCACAGCCCTAACCACTGAACTGATTCGGTTGAAATTTGGAATACAGAAAGGTTTTATGACGTAGACCAACGCTAAGAAAGGATTTTACCACATGGGCAGGTCGCGAGCATATTCTAGTTATAATATATCCGCTATTTTAGATATTTTATTTAAATAATGAGAAATACTGAGTCAATCCACTGTAGACTGTAGCCATATTTCATAATGGTGGAATTTAATTAACTAAAGTTAAGTATTTACTACTTTAACCTACTAAAGGTAATGTGGGCTACGTAATTATAAGTTTTAAATTAAATTAATAATAATTACTTTATTAACTGCTTAACAAAACAAATATATTCAACATTATTTACATGACCAAACTATTAAACAATCATTAAAATTTAAATACTAAGAGTACTTATAAATTAAAAAAAATACTTTATTATAATGGTGAATCCTGAGAGACAAAATTTTACGTGTCTGGGGGAATAAACTACTCGTAACATAAAAATTCTACCCAAGGATATTTTTTTTCTGTTAGTTTAAGGTTTAATCTACTTAATGCATGATAGATATAAGGTTAAATCTAGCTGCAAGTATCTGAAAAAAAATGTTAAAGCCCTGAAATTTGATTACCATGGGGTGTCCCTTACACTTTTTTGGAACAAAATATATTTTTTACACCAATTTATAAACGGAATTTTATTAATTGTTGTGATCTTAGCTGTAAAGGGTGAACTGTTATATGATCAAAAAAATACGTGAAGACTGTACTCAGCGTAGTTTTAGAAAAAAACACAAATTTAGGTTTGTCCCCGGACAAAAAGTGATTCCCATGGCGCGCGACATAACTACCCACATTTCACAAACCACAAGAATTAGAAGTTTGTACTCACGCTGTTGGCTAACTTCAATTGCGCTCTAAACATCGTGAAGAGAGGTTGCTCCTCTCGTTGTTATAAACTGGATTTACGAAGGTGAGAAATTGATTACCATGGTTTTGGTTCACTAGATCATTGATTACCATTTCCATGTTTAAAAATATTTTTTTATCCGTTACGGTTTTTTGACTAGGGTGTGCAGTTAGGAAAAGGGTATTGTTTATCATATATTTTATTATTATTGGTCTATAATTATGGTATTTAAAAATATTGACAAAAAACTATACAATTTTGATTTCCATGGAACTGATTCTCGTGGCGTTTTACCACGGTGATCAATTTTCCCCTGAGTTTTCTTGCG
This sequence comes from Hemithea aestivaria, assembly GCA_947507615.1. Taxonomy (NCBI): domain Eukaryota; kingdom Metazoa; phylum Arthropoda; class Insecta; order Lepidoptera; family Geometridae; genus Hemithea; species Hemithea aestivaria. Next base: position 3,399,462 of record OX382344.1, on the reverse strand, counting down.
CATTCTTTCACTTTTTTCCCAACTACAGCGAAGCCGCAGGTATGGAAGTGATTTTGAGAGTTTATATTTGTTTATTTCATTATTTCAGATGTTTTTTTTTTATATTGTATACATCAGATTTTTTTTATATTGTACTATAGTAGACAGCCGCTTTGGCTTATGCGGCACCAATATATCCCCACATTAAAATAAGTCGCTCAGCGAGCTATGGAGAGGGCTATACTCGGGGTTTCTCTACGTGATCGAATCGGGAATGAGGAGATCCGAAGATGAACCAAAGTCACTGACATATCTCCGCGGATCAGGAAGCTGAAGTGGTAATGGGCAGGCCACAGAGCACGTAGAGCAAATGGCTGATGGGGTCCAAAAGTTCTGAAGTGGCTACCACGGACAAGCAAACAACAAAAAAAGTTTTATATTAATGGAGGTCTAAAGATGAGGTTTATGTTCAGCAGTAGACGTCTTATGGCTGAGATGATGTATGATGAAAAAATAAAACGAAACTATGGGCTGACTACAACTTCAGTCCAGATTAACCTAACTAATGATAAATGTACAATCTGATGACAGCTTCTGGAGTGAATACTGTCAGTGACTGTGATTGAGAACTTAATTTTATGTTCTAGGACTATTTATTCAATATTTTTACATTTTTTAAGACAGCAATATGTTGATTTTATTTAGTTTACATAATTATTATATAGAAAGCCAATATAGACCATTTTATACTTTATGTTTGGTGTGTATTTGTTTGGATCACCGTTTTTAATATTTCTATTTTATATGATTAGTATGTAGAGGTCAATATTTAAATAATAACATAGAATTCAAACAAAATAGTTTTAATTTTGATTCCCATGCCACACTTTATTGATTCCCGTGGCATCAAAAATTTAAATTTAAATATCTTCTGAACAAAACAAGTTATATTGATGCCTATTTGATGGATGTGCTTATAATTATGGGAAATTTGATGTTTTACATGTAAAATTCAATAATACTTTGATTTAAAATCTGCCACGGAAATCACTTAAATACGCCCGATCTCAGGATTTACCCATAAATGTTTTTGCAATATAACACTACCATAAGACAGTAAATAACACTATGAAAAATACAACTTAAATAATATTTATAACGACACCATCACAAAATCTAATTAAAAAATATCAATAAATCATAAATCATCACTTATAGACAAATTAGGTAATTTTATATGACTTGTCACATCTTGACTTCTTGATCTTTGACCATAAATCATCGAACACATTCAATATCCCAAAACGGCTAGTGTCAATATTCTCATAGTTTTTTTTATTGTTTAGTGAAGTCGTTAACCTATAGGTTGTGGGCGAGAGAATACTAAAATCCTAAAACACTGAGCCATAGATCTCTCAAATATATAAGCCACTCACACGCACTGTTGAAAGATGGTTACCATTGATCACTTGCTATTTACTGAAAGTCTGTAACTAGTCAGTCTTTTTACACTTATCTTGGAAAACTACTCGTAGCAGCAAATCGAGCTTATGCGTTGAAGCGCGTTGAAGTCTTTTCTTTTTCAATTTTTCGATTATCTCATAGCTTTTATGTTATTATATTCTACGTATATATAAAAGTGGGAAAAACTAACTAGAAACTTATATTCCACAAAAAGTTAGTCTACAAGAAGCAAAAGCGACGGCAATGGGTGGTGCTCGATTTTTAAACCACGCGTATTGGTTCCCGGTTTCTGTTGGATATTTTTGTGTGCAACGACATTTCCTTTACTAGCCACAAGGTACTGGGTACATACAAGTACAACTGAGCGCTGTGGTTGCTGGTGAAAAGTAGCCTATGTTATTTCATGGTCTAAGCGATTTACAAACCAAATTTCATCTCTTTTAGTTCAGCGGTTTAGGCGTGAAGAGATACTTTCGCATTTAAAATATTAGTGGAATTATTCGTAGAACTTCTAGTAATATTATGAGAGCTAGTATAATTTATTTATTGATAAGTCTATTCGATTATATTGTCGATGGCTGATTACGAGCTAAAAAAATATTGATTCATTCAATCCTTATTTATGGAGGCTGGTTTATAGTTCTATGCAAATAAGACGTACATTTGCAGGCTAGGCTGTGAAACTGATCTGGATTAGGTGATAATAAAAAAAAAGGCCGGCTATACATTGTGGTGAGGCAGTGCAACCATTGTGTATACGACACAAGTTTTAAGTAGGTACGCCAAAAATAGAATTCTTTTTTATTCATTATAGGTTAGCCAATGACCAGGACCTCGCGTGATTCAAAATGATGCGGCCGTAGATGGTAGAAGACTTAACCTAGAAGGCGGGATAAATCCCACCTTGCCTTCACTGAACATCATGTCGGTAGACGAATGCCAGAATACTCTTCGATTATACCACGATATCCAGCTGTAATTCTTGTTACCCACGCTTCATTAGTTACAGCGTTAAGAGTTGATAAACATACAAACTTTCATATTTTTATGAAAAACTAGCTGTACTATTAGCCTATGTCTTATTTTAGGGTCTAAGCTATCTCTATACCAAATTTCAGCTCAATCGGTCCATCCGTTTAGGCGTGAAGAAGTAACAAATATACTCACTAACAAACTTTCGAATTTATAATATTAGTTTAAAGTGTAATATTGTAGCAAAGTCAATAAAAAGTTTCTTCAGCCATAATAATTTTATTGCCATTGGTTATGTCATCATACCATTTAATCGTGCGAAAAAGTTTAAGTCACAAGTCCAATGACTGAATAACCGATGGAGTGGTCATAAACAGTTATTTCGAGAGGTTACATAAAGCATGCTAATCGTTAGGCGTAGACGCGTCGGCGTCTACCACGCGGGCGGTCTTTAGGGTTGACCCCAACAAACATTTTAGTGCTAACGGCAACCTTTTTTAAAGCTTATAGTTACACAAATGTTATATAAGAGCTCCGGTAAGAGAATTAAGCGTTATTGAGGTGTTAAGGACAAATAATTAAACCTTCGAGAGAAGTAATGGTATTAAAAAAAAATAAAAACCTTAAGGTGATAATATGGAGTTAGTCGAGACCATTATATCACTACTTTTTATAGCTTTAAAAAGTCTAAAACACTAAAAGAAGTTTTAAGGTGTCTACTACCACTTACTAACGACTGATGTCATTGAACAGAGTTAGTTTAATGTCTTGTAACACTTTTAGTGGTACTCTTATAACTTAAGGAAGAGTAAAACACTAAATGTTTTTGTCAGGTGTTAACTGACACTTGATGTTCTTAAACAGAGTTAGCCTACGTATCTTGTAACACTGTAAGGGTTAATGTTATAGCTTAAGGAAGAGTATACCACTAAAAGTTTTTGTCAGTTATTCACTAACACTTTTGGTTCTAGAACAGAGTTAGTTAAATGCTGTTTACAACCTAATAAGTTCAATGGAGCTCTTAGAGGTATTAAGAATGTTATTCGTTTTAGTGAAGTATTTTTATTATAAACTAGCTTATAATTAATGCTGTAAGAGTTTGATTCCACCTTAATAACACTTAAGGTTATATATTGCGGTTAATCGGTCAACAACAGGTCATACAGTGGTTCTTATTTATAGTATATACTGCGGCAAGCACTATTTGCAAACTTTATAACTATTATATATCACTTTAAGTGGAGTTACAGAATTAAAATCCCTTAAATAGGTACATCTAATATCTCACCCACTCCTCTAAATTTCATAATATTGACGGAAATATTATTTTTATCGATCAGGCACCCATGGAAACATAAAAAAGAACTTTGACTTTATTATAAATACAGACTAAATGCTATATAATATACATAATTATTATCAAAAATGGGTTTTCAAACAATAACAGCGGAACCCTAGAAATATTCAGCGAATGGCTCCAAATTAGACTTTTATGCAAACTTAACATATTTTTTCTGCTTTAAAACCCTATTGTAGAACTAAAAGTGACTAAGGAGTGCTAATTATCATTCTTTAAAAACTTTGACTTGCATAACAGAGTTAACAGAAACCATAAGTGATTGCAAATTGACTCCATTAAAATAAACATAACCTATAAAAAAAAATTGGATGAAACCTTGTTTTAAACATTATTACTTTACTTTTCAAAACAATTTTTTTTTACTTTTCTTTTAAAACCCTATATACACTATTAAAAACTATTATTTTCCATAATTGAAACAAAAGTATCTGAGACTATATATTTATTTTCTACAGAATATCATCAAAAGTAGTTTATTTCAGAGGCGCATTAAAATTGAGATGAAAACTAGTATATGTTTTTACAAAAAACTTATCACCGCAGTGAGATTTAATGATTATAATCAAACAACGAATCAAAAATACATTGACTTATCAATTAATTTTTATTTGTCGTCATTACACTTAAAAACTCAATGTTGTGCTGGACATGATATATAGTTACTCTGCTCAATATTTAGATGCTGTTGGGGTAACAAAATCACAAAAAGTATGTAAATAAATCAAACAGTTGGCGTCTAATGTTGTATAAACTGCCACTTAATATCTGCGATATATTCCTAAGATATAAATTGTTTCAAATAAGCACTAATACACAAACTAAAAAGTTACAAGAGTAATTCATACCACTTGTGTACCACTCTAGGGTTGCGATTGTAACCTGACAATAACTCATTAAACACTTAAAGTGGTAACAACAGCTCAAATAGCACCACTCTAACTCCTTACTATTACCCAAATATTACTCCTCTAGAACTCTTAAATAACTTTAAGTTCTAAATTCGTGGGCCCAAATCAGGGTTAAAAGGTAGTTATAGCGGCTTATACCACCTATTCTTAGCGCCTTAATAGCGCCTTAGATTTTTAAATTCTCTTACACAGCTTTTGTAGCACTAATTCTTATCACCTAAATGTTAGTTGGGACACTTACCTATAATTAAAATTATATTGTAAATAATACATATCTCTACCTAATTTTAAAACTATTTTGACTTGTTAATTCTATTCTATTTATATTTTGGTGACAAGTTAAGTTTTAATTAGGGTTTTACGATCTGAAATAAAGGATTTCCCGGTGAAGTCATTATTATACTACCTACTTTCTCCTCTCCATTCAAAGCCGGTTGCCTGGAAGAGATCGCTTTAAGCGATAAGGCCGCCAATTGTAGACCAAATTGTTTTATATTTATATAGTTTCTGTGCAGTTGTTATCTTAGTTTTATTTAATATTAAGTCATTTATTGTAAATCTGGGGGCACGGCAGTGCCCCCGCCAAGTCGAGCAAAAAACGCGGCACGGCCGTACCATCCTTTTCTGGAAGCAGTTCAGGCCATTTTGGACCCCCTATAACTTTGTTGTGGATAAAACTAGAAGCTTCAATTTTTTAAAACCGAGTGCGCATTGTATAAACACGGTTTATTCCAAATTTCATTCAATTTGAACTAGTAGTTTAAGAATTATAACTAGTCAAAGTTTTGTAATTTTGTCACTCACTCGCTGACCGATCATCAAAAGTCTAAGGCACTTCTAGCAAACATAGAAGCTTCAAACTTGGTACATACTTAGAGTTTATTGTAAAAACCATAGGAAAACTAAAATTTCGGTCTAGTTTTCGAGATACATAAACTGCATAAATAACTTTGTAATCTCATATAAATATATAGGATTACAAAGTTACATTTGCAGTCAATGGTAAAAATTGTATAAAATCCAATTAATAATGCCATAATTTATAATATGCCGTAATAATGTATAAAGCCGGGGAGGAATTATCCCGCCTTCTAGGTTTAGTCTGCTCCCATCTACGGACGCATCGTCACTTAAGATCAGACGATATCGTGGGCATAGGCTAACCTATAACGAATTAAAAAAAAAACAAAAAGTAGTGATATGCCACCAAAAACATAACTTGTAAAAAAAACCAAGTCTCGCAACTCGTAGTTCTTCTACCGTAAAAAGTTGTGAGATCCATGTATTACCAAGTCGGTAAAATCTATTGTGTTTTAAATTAATAGATTGACTTGGCAATCGCACTATTATGTCGGTATATTTTACTTGTGAGATAGATTCATCGTGTTTCATGCGATAGCCAAGTCGATCTATTAATTTAAAACACAATAGATTTTACCGACTTGGTAATACATGGATCTCACAACTTTTTACGGTAGAAGAACTGCGAGTTGCGAGACTTGGTTTTTTTTACAAGTTATGTTTTTGGTAGCATTTTTTTTTTTCTTGGTCACAATAAAGAGTTTTTGTTTTGAATTGTATTGTACTTTTAGTGTTTTAGGTTCGAACCAAAAACATACACACATGAGACCTGATACCTATGTATTTTTAAAGTATTGTTTTATGTATTTTTATTAACAATTATACTTTACAAAGAAATGTACTCACAAACACATTTGTAATATAAAGAGTGCTACAATAAGCGGTCTAATCAATATAGTCAGTAAGGTCACCATTTTATAAGCTTTGAACAAAAATTTGTCCAATAAAATTAATCTTTAATAGTGCCAGCCCTAGCTGATAGTTTCGCACGACCGACATCGGAAGCTGCGCTCGCGCATTGCATTTGATAGCGACTCGATGTCCTTACATTTATATGCATGATGCCATATATTTTGATAACAACCCATGTCTGGAAAAATAACATTAAATACTCTTAGATATAAATATTATAATTGTTTAGTTTTACTGATTTTATTACAAACTTTTCAATACAATACAATACAATACACAGCTCTTTATTGAAACTCCACATGAAAACAAAAACTTAAAAATATTGTTACGTATACAAGGATGTTACAATTGGCGGTCTTAGCACTAAAAACGATCTCTTCCAGATAACCGTTCAATCTTTTTTTTTATTTCGTTTGTTTGCTATCTCATTTTCTGGGTTTAGTCTTTTACAATATTCGGCTCCATCATTGCTCAAGCGAGATCTTAAAGAATAAAGAAATTTATTTGCATAAAATGTGGTACAATGAATCTTGGTCTAAGGTAGTTTAATCCAAGCAGATGATGGAGCTTAGGTCAATCTTTTGTCCTGTTTTAAGTCATAACGTTTTTTTTATGTTAACTAAAAACTATAAACAAGCAGACGATGTCTACCTATACGATATTGAAATGGTCCCAAAAATATTATGAAATTATGGCTAAATAAGATGTTATTAATAAAATCTTTAGTTACCTACAAGTTATTAGTTTTATTAACGTACCACATTCCAAATTCATTTATTAACCTTTTCTTTTAACCTTAGAAATACTTCGTAACCATTATGAAAGAGCCCAAAAGATGTTATTTGTCTAGTTCGTCTAGCTAGATTAACTAGACAAGTATAAATATGTCTAGAACTAACAAAGTTTGCTCAAACACGAGCATTTCCAAGAAGCCGTGTGATCAGCAAACACTTCTTGCGTTTAGTTTTGCAATTAATATTAAAACACAGAGAGGCAAATATAAGCTAAATCTGCAAAAATATAATGCCCGCTTATTAAAAGTCTCTCTATTGTGAAATCCTAGGTAACACTGTACTGATTATGGGCAGCCGTTATCTCTTAACATCAGGAGAGCGTCTTGCTCGTCTTCTACTTCATGACATAAAAAAAAAAAAAAAAAAAAAAAAATATTAAAAGTTTGGATTATTTTATATTTTTTAAATCATTTAATTGTTAGAAGCTCGCCTTTCTCTCGAAAGTGTAAGAAATGTTACATTGCCTAATTTGAAATAGGTGTAGGCGAAAATTATATATTAATAATAGACAAACTTGCATAATAATGAAAGTTAGAAAACATTTAAAAATATTTAGTTGTGATATTGAAACGGTAGAACTTTCTGCCCCTTACACTTTGATCAGTGGAGCCGATGAAAGTTAAAAATTCTCCTCCGCCCTACTTCTCGTCTTAACGAAGCAGAGAAGTCTATAAAAACTCCCCAAGAGTCCAGTTTTCTCCCTTTAGGAACTCGTCTTAGTGGGGCCTATGGGAATATCAAACATGTTTACCAAATAATTTTCTTAGTATACCGTTGTAAAATTTAATCAAAAACCTATGCTCACTGCAACTACAAAATATTCTAATAATGACATTTCAAGTCATAATGTTTGTCCAGCAGCAAACAATGGTCCTATTTATCATCGCATCATTAATATTCCAAGTCGGTACTAGTCCGATGAAATTGATAGGCTAATAATACTCGTAGCTGGTCAAACCATGGTGAATGACATCATTGTCATGGTGTATTATGATTTACATAAATTAAGTTGTTGCATTTAAGAAGTTTTTATTTTAAAAATGTATACATAGCTAAAGAAATATTTTGTTATTCTGTTTCAAGTAGGTATGTACTTAATGAAATAATTGCTCGACCAATTGATATATAATTTAAATGGGACCCCATTTAAATTAGTCAATTTCAGTTAAAACAAAAATGTTTTCAACAAAAAATCTTTAAAAAAATAACAAATATAAATATGTAAAAAAGTCACAAATCTATTCAGGTGTCTTGGAGCAGTAGTCAATGGTCTTCCGACGAATCGTGAAATTCGCCTATTTATAAAGTCGTTAAAAACAAAACAAAAATTATAACATAACATATAGCATCCAATTCTAAACTATAAATAGAGCCGACTAATTACTGTACAGTCGGCGTCGTATTACCATCCTGCTTCCTTGTCATCCTGTATCCTGGTTGTCAAGTTTACAGGAATTATTGTAACCGCTTCATCCTTGGTTAGAGCCGTTAGAGGATATTCCGGGAGCTATTAGGTACTTTATCGGTGGCAGTGGAAAACTGATATATTTTTTGTTAATTTAGGCTGATTACACATGGGACGTCTCTGGTATAAGTCACGATGATTACGATGTTGTGGCGACCAAGCGATGATGTCGTCGGTCACACACTTGAGACGGCCAATGTGGGTTTAGCTTTATATTGTGTGTCATTGCACATTAGGGACATCTTATAAGTTACGACGGCATCTTGCGCATCTTACCTAATCAATATCACAATAACCACAAAATTCCATCCACTTTGTATTCTTCATCACATTACAAGCATTCTCAAATCATAAAATTACCATATTAATTAATCATCCAAACAATACTAGCAACACCGGACGCGAATAACTGTCATTAGTGTCATATTATACATTCCCGTCATGCAAAATGACATTATCTATGTGTAATCAAGTCCTTGATGACCTAACTTGAGACCTAGCTCCTAAACTATGAGGATGTTAGGTTTTGGTTATGACCTCGTTAGTGACCAAAATTTGCTTGTAGCGAAACATTTATTAACAGTTTGTCCAGTTTTAAATTGTTTAAATTGCACTTTTTATGTACATATTTGTTTACAATGTCAAATGGTTCGGTATAAACTTTAAAACTGAGCAAACTCTGCACTGTGTAAGACTGTAAAAGAAAACAAATGAATATTTCGCATCTTTGGTCCTTCTGTATGCCTAAGCTGTTGAACCGATTGAACTGAAATTTGGCATATAGATAGGTAGGTAGCTTAGAATTAACCTAAAACATTTTTAAAGTGGGTAGGTAAACCTATTGGCCATAGCACTTAGTTTTTAAGGACAACAATCACAAAAAAATGTGTATAAATCCATAACAAACCAAATTATTATTTTTTAACAGATCTCATAAATTTATACCTCTACCTTTCTTTCAAGACACCAATAAAATTATGCTGTTTTTAATTTCTAAGAAAATATTCTTACTCTCTCTTACAAAATACTCCAAATTTAAAGCTCTACCAAATCTACCACCCACGAATAATACCATTTCACCTTTCCAACAACTAATTACCGAAATCCAAGTGCATCGCGCCGAGTCCATCAGAAACGTTACAGTAATTAAGACAAGAAAGCGGATCTTCATTTAACTGGATCAGTTAATTACCGAGCTTTTCATTAGAGTTTGTGGTTTGGGAACAAGATGTAAAGGAGTTAAACGATAGATGTTGGAAGGACTAAGTTCTTAAAATGGGGGGAGGGAAATTTATGGTCCTATTTGTATGAGTGGGGGTGTTATGTTTTATTTGAATTTGTAAATTCGTGACTGGCTATCATAAAAGATTTTGAACGTTTTTAAGGTAAATATATTTCTCGTATAATTTGTAGCCCACTATAATATTAAAATAATACCCTTATTTTTTTTTCTTCAATACTAAAATTAAAAACAATTCGTTAAAATGCTAATAAGAGCTTTTGTAACAAAAACATTTCAATTAGCATGCACCATTTTGGCTATGATCCTCCGTGATACTTTTTGACTTAATAACGTTTTGAGGAGTTAATCGCCCCTACAAGCTAAAACAGGCACGTCCCAATGCAGCCCTGTTCAATCAGATCACTTGAGTCACGGAGTAATTAAAGCGCTTTCATCAAGGGCTTGCTTTGTATGTATTAATCTACCAACTATCAGTGATGTGTCGAGATCACTGGGTGATGACTGATGATATGGTAATTACTTCAAGCCGGCCATATTATGGCTCATTCTCATTTTAGCTCAAATTTGATGGTCACACGGTTATATTTCCTAAACGGTTAAAGACAGAGATATGAATTGTGGATAGGTGGATAAAACATGGGTGAATCCTGAGAGACAAAATTTTACGTGTCTTTGGGAATAAACTACCCGTAACATAAAAATTCTACCCAAAGGTATTTTTTTTCTGTTAGTTTAAGGTTTAATCTACTTAATGCAAGATAAACATCAGCTTAAATTTAGCTGCAAGTACCTGAAAAAAAATGTAAAAGCCCTAAAATTTGATTACCGTGGGGTGTCCCTTACACATTTTTGGAACAAAATATATTTTTTACACTAACTTATAATAGTAATTTAATTAATTGCTGTGATCTAAGTTGTAAAGGGTGAACTGTTATATGATTAAAAAAATACGCGAAGGCTGTACTCAGCGAAGTTTTAGAAAAAATAACAAATTTAGGTTTGTCCCCGGACAAAAAGTGATTCCCATGGCGCGCGACATAACTTCCCACATTTTACAAACCACAAGACTTAGAAGCTTGTACGCCCGCTGTTGGCTAAGTTCAATTGCGCTCTAAACATCGTGAAGAGGGGTTGCTCCTCTCGTTGTTATAAACTGGATTTACGAAGGTGAGAAACTGATTACCGTGGTTTTGGTTCACTAGGTCATTGATTACCATTTCCATGTTTAAAAATATTTATTTATCTTTTACGGTTTTTTGACTAGGGTGTGTAGTTAGGAAAAGGGTATTGTTTATCATATATTTTATTATTATTGGTCTATAATTATGGTATTCAAAAATATTGACCAAAAACTATACAATTTTGATTTCTATGGTATTGATTCTCATGGCGTTTTACCCTGGTAATCAATTTTCCCCTGAGTTTTCTTGCGCATTCTTTCACTTTTTATACTTTTTGCTCGACTACAGCGAAGCCAGGCAAGAAAGTGATTTTGAGTATTTATATGTATGTTTCATTTGAACCAGATGGTTTTTTTTTATATTGTACTATAGTAGACTGCCGCTCTGGTTTATGCGGCACCATTACGACGCACCATAAAAACAAGCAGAAAAACCAAACTGAACTGAATAACCAAACTGATATGAATCAGATGGTACATTCATATCAGTTTGGTTATTCTAAACTGAAGTTCTAGCCAGCCTGTAGTCTAGTTCTTCAATAGGAATACCCCATAGGTGAGCTTTCATCCCAGAAACTGTCATGTGATTGAATTTTAACATCAGTTTGGTTAATCCGGACTGAAGTTGCAGCCAGCCCATAGTTTTGTTTTAAATAAGCAAATTTTTTATCTGATGCGCCTTTACCCCGGAAGATATCATAATCAGATTGTATATTCATAACAGTTTGGTTATTCTAAATTGAAGTTCCAACCGGCCCATAAATTCGTTTTGAATTAGCAGCTTTTGTTTGATGGGCTAAAAATAGCTACATAAGATGTCATCATAATGTGCCTCAATCTATGGGATCAAATAGGAGCTCTATAAAACATAAAAAGCTTGGCGGGAACCTCAGTCCAGAATAACCAAACTTATATTATTAATATATATTCTAATGACATCTTCTGGAGAAAGGCTCACCTGTGAGGTATGCCTCATAGATATAGCGAAACTATGGTCTGGCTGGAACTTCAGTTCAGGTTAAACATACTGATATTAATATACCATATGATGGTGAAATTTTCCCGAGTAAAGGCGCATTAATAAAGAAATTTTCTAATTCAAAGCGAAACTATGGGCTGGCTACAACTTCGGTCCAGATTAACCAAACTGATGTTAAAATTCAATCTCATGACAGTTTCTGGGATAAAGGCTCACCTATGAGGTATTCCTATTGAAGAACTACAGACCCATTACGCTTCTGAGCCATGTTCAAAAGCTGCTGTTTTCAAGGGCTATCACGAGTCGTCTGGAACACAGACTTGATGACTTTCAGCCCCCCGAACAAGCCGGATTCCGAAAAGGCTTTATTACAATAGACCACATTCATGCGCTGCGGCAAGTTAGTCAAGAGAATATATAACTTGCCATTAAGCTTAGCGTTTCTGGACTTTGAGAAAGCTTTGATTCAGTGAAAACACGGACTATGCGCGAGTTATTTCAGCGATGCCATATTGACTATCGGTTCATTGAAGTGTTTGTTTTCTAACGCCACTATGTTGGTCTGAGTACAGGAGCAGAGCACGAAGTTGATTCCTTTGAGAAGAGGAATATTTAAGACAGAGAGATGTTATATCACCGAAACTGTTTACTGCGGTAATGGGAGACGCGTTCAAGCTCTTGGAATGGCAAGGACTTGGCATCAATATCAACGGCGACCGCATTGCTCACCTTCGGTTTACTCACGACATCGTAGTCATGGCGAAGTCGATAGAGGCACTCAGCATGATGCTCTATGACCTCGAACAAGTTTCACAACGGGTGAGCTTAAAATGAACATGGACAAGATCAAACTTAAGTCAAATGCCAATGTTGTGCCTTCCTCAGTATCTGTTAGAGGTCCGGTACTCGAATTTGTTACCTCCATACAGCTACCTAGAATAAGTAGTCCAATTTGGTAGGACCCAACTTCGAGAAAGAGGTCGACCGCCGAATTTAGCTCGGTTGGGCAGCTTCTTTGAGTTGGCCTCGTCTAAGTCGCTCAGCGAGCTATGGAGAGAGCTATACTCGGGGTTTCTCTACGTGATCGAATCAGGAAAAAGAAGATCTGAAGACGAACCAAAGTCACTGACATATCCCAGCGGATTAAGAAGCTGAAGTGGTAATGGGCAGGCTACATAGCACGCAGCGTGGATGACTGATGGAGTCGAAAAGTGTTCGACTGGATACCACGGACAAGCAAACGCAGCGTAGAACGTCCACCCACAAGTGTGGCAGACGACCTTATAAAAGTCGCTGAAAGCAGGTCGCTTCCAACCGATATATATGGAGGTCTAAAGGGGAGGTCTATGTTCAGCAGTAGACGTCCTATGGCTAAGATGATAAAGGTATGCTGCAAAAATAAAACGAAACTATGGGCTGACTGCAACTTCAGTCCAGATTAACCTAACTAATGATCAATATACAATCGGAGAGCTTCTGTTCTGAGCTTCTGTCAGTGATTGTGACTGAGAAAAAAAATATCATATTCTAGGACTATTTATTTATTCAATAATTTTACATTGTTTAAGACAGCAATACATTGATTTCATTAGTTTACATGATTATTATATAGACTGCTAATATATAGCTTTTTAAAACGTTATGTTTGGTGTATATTAATTTGGATTACCGTTTTTAATCATTTCTATTTTATATGATTAGTATGTAGAAGTCAATATTTAGATAATAACTTAGAATTCAAACAAAATTGTTTTAATTTTGATTCCCATGGCACACTTTATTGATTCCCGTGGCACCAAAAATTTAAATTGAAATATCTTCTGAACGAAGCAAGTTATAATGATGCCTATTTGATGGATGTACTTATATTTATGTGATATTTGATGTTTTACATGTAAAATTCAATAATACTAAGATTTAAAATCTGCCACGGGAATCACTTAAATACGCCCGATCTCAGGATTTACCCACATATATTAAGCTACAAAATAAATGAAGATTGTCATAATAGACGCAAAAAATAATACTAAAATTTAACATGAAAGGTCAAAATCGGGGCCATTTTTCGTATTCTCATGGTGTCACACTTTGCGTTTCAGTTAAACATTTGGGCACTACTTTAACAAATTTTCATGTATCTGTTTGTAAAATATACCAAAATTATCGCAAATAAATATACTTTAAGGTCTACAGGCTAAAAAAAAGTTTTCAGTATTATTTTGAATTTAAAATAATATAATGCGGCGGTCACACGATTTTAGGTGCTTTAGATTTGCGTAGTTTAACGGCTGCTGTGAAACATAAGATCAACAATCCAATGCAGAGTTCGATTCATTTCAATGATGGCCATGTTCTGCAATCGTAGAAGTAGGATTTAGGACTTATCGAGCCGTGGAAAAAAATATATTTGCTAAGTTTCAATTTATTCATGGGTGTACCAATCACTTGCATGGACAACATTTTTATGCATTGTATTTTAGTTATTTAATTAAAAGCTAGCTTTTCGAAACGCCAAAATGTGCGAAATAAAGATGTAGTATTTAATTTTATACATTATACCTAAACTTTCCAGAATTTCACCAAAAAGGGATATTTTCGTCACCAGCGTGGCATCACCTTCATAGCGTTTTTTACCATGAAGGTGATTTTTGAGCCACGAAAGTGATTTTTATGTATTGTTTTCTTTTGAAAGGCCTTTTAACCTACTTAAAAGTACTGTATCTGTTATGTTAGGGTTTTAATACATACAAACTAAATTTCTGACTAATAAAAAAGTAAAGTGAATGGTAAAGTAATATCTCAAATTACGCATATTTTCTTTTGTAGTGAGGTTTGTTTTTACGTTAAATGTCGTTTTATTGTACATATTTGGTAGATTTATTCTTTAAAAAGGGTTTTACTTGAAAAAGTTGTAAAAAAATAATGACTGAATCACTTTCGTGGCGTCGAAAATTTCAAAACAGTTTTTCTTCGAAATGAAACGTACGATTTAAATCATTTATATAAAAGTTTACTCGTGTTATCCAGCTCTATACAATATTATACATAAACATTACAAATAAGCAATAAATAAGAATTGCCATGAAGGTGACGATGAGAATCGATTCCATGAGAATGAGCCTTATACTAGCTGTGCCCAGCGGTTTTATCCGCAGGAAAATAGCCTGTGTGCTTACACCTTATTACACTGTCAGAGTCAAATCACAATCACAATATGTCACCCTGAAATATTAGTTGTTGAATTTTTTTTTATGTGATGAAGTAGAAGTCGAGCAAGACGCTCTCTTGATGTTAAGAGATAACGCTGTCCATAATCAGTACTGTGCTACTAATTCTAGGTGCACTGTACCAACGCTTCTTACTCAAGAGTCATAAGATGCTAAGATTCTTTAGCCCAGTAATTTGACTAGCTACAGTGCCCTCCTATCGAAGCACAGTAATGTTTGCATGTCACTGCTCAGGCGGTAGAATAACTGGCACTGTTGGGGTACCCCAACGGGGGTACAACGGGGGTGGGGTAGTCGTCTAGGTAGACGACTTCCTGCAAAGGAAGTCTATCCCCGGTGAATGTCCTAATCCCCAGTAATTTCGCTGATTACATATATAGAACGCTTTTGTGATCACGTACTTTAGGTACCTACCTACTGCTTGGCGGATGAATAACTGGCAAAGATGGGAAACTGGAAAAACCTTTATATAACCAATCTCGGCATAATCAGTTCACCCGTTTAAGAGTGAATAGGCAACAGACACATTCACAGGAAGTAGGATGATACATGATTTGTAGGATGCCTGCATGATTTGTTTTGACTGTGTTTACTTATTCATCCACTAGATAAAAACAATTATAACGGATAAAATAACACAACTCACGTCTATTATAATTATTGTCGAGAATGAGCTGTGAGTATGAGTTGTGCCGTTTTGTTATTTTAATTATATGGAGAAAACTCGCGATAGTTTCAAAAATCATGGTCATTATTGGCTGTGATCCGAGTTCTGACACGACCTTCGGCGCAGTCAGGAGGGATTATTTGACTGAAAACGATTCAGCAATGATTTAAATGATCGACAGCGCATTGGCATTATCAGCTCACCATCAGATGAACTGTATGCTTGTGTGTCTCTTTCTAACATCAAAAAAAATTAAAGATGGTCGGTAAGCTACAGACGCTCTCACATTCTTTTAGATCTTAGTTACATAGATATCTGATATCTATACTCTTTACTTGCTGTAATTCTTGACCAAATCAGATTAAAGAGGTAGGCTGTCTAATATCTAAAAGACCGTGATCAAAAATGGAACTACATGTACTGCTTAACAATCTATGTCAAAATTCCTTAGCGCCAAGACACTAGCGCCACCTTTACAATCACTTTCACCATAGTGGAATTCCAGCCAGTATTTCTCACAGCTCACCCTAAATAAAGATGTTATCGATGTATCCGTTAGTTTGGTCCTTCGATTTCTTATCGATTCGGTGTCCGAATGACGGGGATCGAGATTATATCGATATAACTCTCTTACCGATTACACCTTTATTTATGTGATATTTTGTTTTGTAATCGAAGTTTAAATGTGTTGAATATCTCTCAACTAATGAAGGTACAGAAGAGTTATAATGGTGTTAGATGGAAATTAATATTTAAATGTTGGTAATTAAAAGTAGTCATTTACAAAATACATTGATATTATTATAATAATAATTAATCCAAATTAAAAAATGATAATGATGTGTGTTCTTCAAGTCTTCAAGGAAATTTGGTATAGAGTATAGAAGAATAGAAATAGTACGGGAAAGGGCCTAGGATAGTTTTTATCCCATTTTGTAGCCGACTGAGATTATATTTGTTGTAATGAAAGATATGATTGTTTCAGATCGCTGCTGCTGGCAGCAGTGGTTATAATTAATTGTATCACATGGACAGCTTCACGACACCATCACACACATAATGTGAGTATTATATTTTATTAACACTTAATTGAGACCTAAAGGGCTTAAATATAAATAGGCTTTAAAAAGTAGTTTAATTTAGTTTTCTCTCTCTTCAGTCGGTCCCTCAATATTGAGGAGCGTGATTTCTTTTATGCTGCTTTGTCCGAACTATATTCTTCCATTGGGCGCGATCTTCGGCCGTGTGGAGACCTACTTCGTTAACGGAAATTACCAGCCCTAAATTCAAATCTACAATAGGCGGCTTTATAGCTTAGATCTTTTCCGAGCTTGCATTTTTTTAATTGAATGAGCGCAGGGCGGTATGTAGGACTCTCCCGCCGAAGATAGTCGATGCGGATATGTCCACAAAAAAACCTGGGGTGTTTCTGCGGGACGTCATAGAGCCGGGGCTATGGGTACGTCGAAACACTCGTCCGCGGTCCTTCGTCTTCCTCCAACCACCTATCTAGCGACCTCCTGGATATCGACACCTCATCTCACCGACGCGACAAGCATTGTTTATTTATAGACCCTTATTAGACCAGTAATCAAACGAGCCACCTGTGCGCAACGAATCTAACAGCTACAATATTTCACAATTGCAAATCATTGCTCGCTCATTAACTCATCAATAAGTAATGCTTATTTAACTAGTGACAAATGCAATTTATGTATATTAGCTAGTGATTTTATAGTGATGTTTAGTTTGGCGGTCGTTGAACTACAATGTCAAGGCTGAATACGGTCAATCACCGTAAAGTGATACGAGTATATTAAAGAAGTGTGAGACAATTTTTCTCTTAGACTCTACCGATTTTCGGAAGGTCAGTTCGGAAGTCTTTAGTAGAGCAAGTCTTCAGTTCCTGTTCGTGTGGCGTATTTTGTATTATCATTATTTTGTATTTCTTGTGTGTTAAGCCGTCGAATAAATGTGTTTTCTTTTTTTTTTTTTACGTGTCTACCAAAACCTTTTCGTATCGCTAGGACTGGGTCCTATACTTAAGTAAAATACCTTTTGATCATAATGTCCTAAAGCAAAACCTACTAGTAATATGACCTAGATTTGTAGCAAATGTTCCAAATATCTAAAATTCTGTAGTTTTGCTTTTAATAATATTGTGATTATAGGGTAGGTATTATTTTATTTGTATGTCCTTCCAATACGAAAGGTGAAAGGGTTTCGTCGAGCAGTCATCAGATCATGTCGCAAGCCTTATGATACTCTTGGCGACCTGAAACTTTAACACACCTATAGGTACAACACAACCTTTAATTGTGATTTGGTATGTACTTACAATGAGTACACCTATATTATGGTAACTTGCTAAGTTCTGGGACCCCATACTCCTGATTATGGCGAAGTTAGTGCGAACCTTTTTGACCGATCGCGATCTATGAAATTGTTTGACCGAGTTCTCGTGTAATTTTATAAAAATAACCATTTTTTTAAATCCTGTACGAGTAAGTACGTTAAATTTCGGTCGGACAGGAACACCAGTCGCTCAGCGTGAGATCATGTGAACCGACCGTCAAATTTGATTTTATAGGGTTGACTACTGACTAGGTACATGTTTGATAAGTATTAATAGAAACCTATGTAGGTACCTAACATGTGCTTAAGAATTGCCTTACTAGACAAGAGACATGTATTTTTAATTTTTATAAAAAACTATTTATTGATTTAATTTTTCTCTCTTGTTCATAAAATAGTATTCAAGAGTATATTAAAATGTTTAACTTTGTTTTTGACCAAAGTAAATAATTGAAAACGCCCGCGACGTCATCCAACACAATAAAACATCGAATTAAGAAAATATGAGCCAAAGAAGTTTCACTCCAAAAGGTTCACTGCTCCATATAATTTGCTGAATGAATCCGCCATAAAAAAAACATCCATTCATAAATCAAACGCAGGACAGCCCTAGTAAAAACTAATAGAGCGTTGTGAACTGCTATAAATCTAATCAGGGTTGGCGCCAGACACGATATGATGGGAGCGTTCACTTTTCGGGTTATTGCTTTTCAAATAAATACATAAACATTTTGTTTTAATTTTGGCGATTGTCATTTGTTAATTCAAATTTATCATAATGTTAGCAATTAATTGTAACTGAAATCAGTAAAGCAGTAAAATTTATTATTAAGTATTCATCTTTTATTTTTTATCCACTACCTACCTATTAATTATATTTTACTCGGCTTTTTCTTGCATTAAATAATAAAAAAAATCCTAAAAAAATATATTTTTTATGTGGGATATTTAAGGTCGAGGTCGATTAAATAGATATACGATAATATGCCAAATATACTAAAAATAAATATTATTGCACCTCTTTGCCTAGCCTCTTTTGACTTTCCAACTTTCATAGACAAACTGCTTGATAGTCACTTGTTCTCAATGGTCGTAAATATTTTGATTTTCTCCTCAAAACAGGTGCGTATTCAAAATAACCATCTGTCACGTTAAAGCTTCACTTAACGAATTCACTTGTGCAACTACATTGAACAGGGCCGTATTGAGATTGACGTTTTTATGTATAGAGATAAATATTTATTTGATTTGGGTGAAATTTGGTACTTGATAGGCACGAGCTGTCAATGTCATGTTAATGTCTATTGTAGAGTAGTTCATTCTACCTTCTGTGGCCGTAGCATGCCACACGGAATCCCGTCAAACTTCAAGAGAAGAACTGTCATCCCATACATTCACAAAAGTACAATGATATATAGTATGGGATAACAGTTCTACTCTTGACATTTCAGCGGGATCCCGTTAGTCATGCTACGGTCACAGAGATTTTTAATCACCATCAGTGCCATTATTCATCTCTACCATATTATAAAAAAAAAATATTGTTTTATTTCAGGCCTCAAGCCCATATTCTGTTAGTAGTGCTTAAAAATTATTGTTAGTAACATGCATAAAATTAAAACAAAACTACAATGTCTGCTATTTTAACAAGACTCTGCTACAGTGCAATTATACGTGTTGTATTTTTTGTTTCTCTATAGATTAGTCGAAAACTCTTCATCCATGTTGAAAAAAAAATCTGTCCAAAGTGGTGGGGGTGTGATTTAAACTTTATCTAAAACAGTTAATGTTTGCGTCTCGTTTATAGAAAGAGTTTGAAGTAAGATATTATATATTTTATAATTAATGTTAAGAACATTGTAACACTTTTTTTTTATTGTCTGAAAAAAAATCTTCTTGACATTTTTTGTTTTTCCTACTCTGCTCATATCCTCATGCCGCCCCTGTGAAGTTCGATGCAACTTTGTGAGATTCAAGTGCAAGAGTGTTGCAACATCGGGAAGTAGGTACTTACTGCATTCTTGTTTATAGTCATAACATTTTGATGTTCCCCGTTTATGATTATAAAATATATTATCTACTTACACTTAGTGTTCTGTAACGTAAATTTTCTATGACAAAACGTTTTTTCTCAGACCGCGGACCTCGATGCATCGTAGGCTGACCACAGCGATAATATTGCCTTTGGGCTGACCCCCCATTGTTTTCTTTTTGTCGGTGTGTGGTCAACAATGCTGCCAATGGTTTACGTCTTTGAGCTTGGAAGTGTACACTTTTTCCTGACTGCTTTGGCTTTGACAAAGTTGCGCTACCGCACCGGCCAGCTACAATAAACTGCATTAAACGAACCTATATTTTCCTGTGATTTAATAAAATCAGATTTTCTATTGTTTCTGATAAAATAATTCATAATTCATTTATTCCAGCAAATGGACGTTTATTTTTATTACATTTTCTTTAATTCGATAAAGGTCACCTAGATCGCGTATAGGTCTAGCCTAAAGGCCTTAAACCACGATCTCGCCTGAGTTTAAGAGACGATGCGACCGGAGATGGTACACTAAACAAACACACACACACTAAACCTAGAAGGCGGGATAAATCCCTCCTTGGCTTCACTGAACATCGTGCCGGAACACAGTCGTAATGAGCACTAAGCGACGCTGTATTGTCTAGTGAGTGGTAACTAACCTTAATCAAAGCTCTTGAAGCTCTTAAGTTAGAAGCGTTGGTGCAGAGCACATAGAATTTCACATCATTGTGTAATCCTAGGTGGCATTGTACTAATTATGGGCAGCGTTATCTCTTAACATCAGGAGAGCGTCTTGCTCGTTTTCTTACTTGTTCGCATTGTTCCCAGGTCTCCGGACACCGAAGTCGACACAGACGGCAGGGCGCGGGGTTGTTCCTGTCAGCGACATACGTCCTCCCAGGGGGAGAGGGGGCCGGGTGGGGGGACTGGGGGGAGGTGACCCCCTGCTCGCGGACCTGCGGCGGAGGAGTCGCTAGTCAGAAGAGGATATGTTTGCAATTGGGGTAAATAATAGTAAATATAAAAGGTAGATTTACGGTAACGAAATATGTGTCTTCCTTAAGAGGTATGGAATCATCATCAATTTGGTGGACAGACAATTTCTAGGTTGCGCCACTGATTCCCATTTTTCCCCAATTCTGCATATAAGTATTTTTAGATATTCTTTCAAGTGTTTCAAGCTTTGAGTTGCTTTTAGAACCCAGTTTCTCTCAACACGTTTTGGTCGCTACGACACGTTGTTTTTGTAGAGTACTATTCTTATCATTTATTATGATCATCATCATTCAAAATTCGTATAAAAATATCTCTATGTGAAGTAATTCTATTCTCGTATTTATAGACCTTAGGCTTTGATTGTGATGTGGGCAGTCAAATCACGTCATCTTCTTGTGACTGGCCTTCACCGAGTATCCAATGTTCATTTTAAATGTGTTAATTTTGTTCTACTTGTAAATCCAAATCACCTACACAACCACTAGAAATCACCTTAAGGTTGTATTTCGTCCGAACCTTTATTTGGCGGACTCTAGACCAACACTTCAAGATTAGTAAATTTCAAGACATCGTCGTAATGAAGGCCAATGGTAGGTATACGTAAGCTCAATTAACATCGAGCTTTGTTTGTTTGCAAATATATTTACCTACAATAGTTTGCACTAAACCTCGTAGATAGATCAACCAAAAAGTAATAAGATTTATTGAAATAAGATTATTAGAAGACCAGCATTCTCAAAACACACCCGATTTTTTTTAAACCGCTATCAATATTCTACGATTGCTTGCCACTAGAAGGGCGAATGCTGGTTGTCACTCTTAAGAAACTGAAATTGCTCGTCATAATAGTACATTTTCCCAGGCCCGACGGTCAGCCACAATGCACAGGCGGCGACACGAAGTACTTCTCGTGCCAGACGCAAGACTGTCCCGCCGGCTCCAGGGACTTCCGCTCGGAGCAGTGCTCGCAGTTCGACGAGCAGGAGTTCAGGGGCATCAGATACAAGTGAGTGTTACTGTACGACTGGACACGAAGCACTCCTTGTGCCAGACGCAGGACTGCCCCGCCGGCTCCAGGGACTTCCGCTCGGAGCAGTGCTCGCAGTTCGACGAGCAGGAGTTCAGGGGCATCAGATACAAGTGAGTGTTACTGTATGACTGGACACGAAGTACTTCTCGTGCCAAACGCAGGACTGCCCCGCCGGCTCCAGGGGTATCAGACAGAGAGACTTCCAGGAGTATCTATCAGATATAAGTAAGTATTATGATAAGTTGGCCCTTTAGCTGCTTCCTTAGGGTATATTCTAATAATTCAATAGTAGCTACACTGACACAAAAATTGTCGATGTGTACTTAAAATATTTATAGAGCTCTTATAATATAATAAATATTAATTGGGTCAATAACTTGTTTTGTATCTTTGGCAAATATCAGCCTATTCCTCCAAAGTAATCTTTTTTAATGGGAAGTCAAAATATTCTACTTTAAGTCACCGAGATAGATCTAACATATTTATAGTTAAGTGCTTTAAGTCGTGTGCCCAAAATTTTTTGTCACGATTGATCTGAAAGAAATATAAACGTAAAAAACTTTAATATGGTCCTTTAGTAATTTTTGGAAACTGTTAATAATAATAAAAGTTCATCTGTGTATAGACAAACCAGATATGTCATAAGTGATGTAGAAGTTTAACACATAATCTTTCCTTCCTCAGTTGGGTGCCATACACGAAAGCCCAGAACCCCTGCGAGTTGAACTGCATGCCTCACGGAGAGAGGTTCTACTACAGACACAAGGACAAGGTGGTGGACGGAACCAGGTGTAAAGACGAGTCTTTCGACGTGTGTGTTAATGGAAGATGCGAGGTACCCACTATAAGCTATGTTATAGGTACATTATCAACAGAAAACTCGAAAGCTCATCGTATACTTACATAATAATTATAATTTAAAAGATACTGTTGACTCTAAAACATCTTATTTGCTTTTTGCAAATGAATGAAATAGGATAATCAAAATAAATGATTAAAATGTGTTATTGGCTGTGTGCAAACCAAGATATCATGGTTTTGATTTGAGAATTTGAGACAAAGCTATGATTCAAAGAAACAGTTAATTATTCCAAATACAATTATTTGAGGTGCTTCTAGTTCATCTTAGAGTATTATTTCCATTGAATCTTTGCTATTTTTTACAAGCTTTATATTACTTTCACCTGTCTGTTGTCTGTCTGTCTGTCTGTCTGTCTGTAATCAAATCTTGCAAGTTTAATTTGACCCACTTCCCGGTTTCCAATTGAGCTGAAAATTTGCATGCGTGTGTAAATCGGATGACAATGCAATATTTTTATGACATCGAGCTGATCTGATGATGGAGCTGGAAGGTGGCCATAGGAACTCCGTCATAAAACAACGCAACCCCATCGAGTTTGAGCTCATTTGATTCGTCTCGACGAGTACTTTATGATACAAGACGATAATAATAATTAAAGCTTGTTTTTAAAAAGTATTTTTTAAATTTCACTTGTTTTTTCTGTAGCCTGTAGGTTGTGACATGATGCTGGGCTCGAGCGCGAGAGAAGACAAATGCAGAGAATGCAGGGGAAACGGAGCCAACTGCCACACCACGGGCGGAGTCCTCGACACACAGGATATTAGGAAAGGTATGGAACTATTTGATTCTATTTCATCATCAGCCTAGGTTCATCTCCTGGATAGCGAAAGTACTAGGCTGAAAAGTATTACTGTCTTATGACTCTCGAGTAGGAAGCGTTGGTGCCGTGCGGCTAGAAATTCCCATCAGTGTAAACTCCCGGGTAGCACAGTACTGATTATGGATACCGTTGTCTTATACTCTTTTTACAACAGGAAAGCGCCTTGCTCGTCTTCTTACTTCTTTGCTTACAAAAAAACATTGGCCTTCCCATGGCAAGCCACTTCCACTGTTTATAAAATAATCTTACAAATCAAAAGTAGTTTTATTGAAGGTTCTGCTGATATTTTACTTTTTTGTGGCATGCATGAAAACCCGGGGGTAGGCTTCCTTAGCAGGAGGTCGACTAGGTGGGTACTCCAACAGTGCCAGTTATTCTACCGCCTGAGCAGTGATGTGCAAACATTACTGTGCTTCGGTAGGAGGGCACTGTAGCTAATGAAATTACTGGGCTGAAGAGTCTTAACATCTTATGACTCTCAAGTAAGAAGCGTTGGCGCAGTGCACTGGGTAGCACTGTACTAATTATGGGCAGCGTTATTTCTTACCATCAGGAGAGCGTATTGCTCGTATTCTTACTTCGTTGTATAAAAAAAAATGCATGAAAAAATGTAGGTACAATACTACAGCTATTACAGTAGTGAAAGAATTTGTATTAACCACAGACACAGATCAGCCTCACTCCAATCTTATTGCAATATTTGTCTTGTTTCAGGATATAATGACATGCTGCTCATTCCGGAAGGTGCAACCTCAATTGTTATATCAGAAATAGCACCGTCCAGCAATTATTTGGGTGAGTTTCCAGTCATTACTATAAAGTACTACAAAAGGGTACACCCCCTTAGTATTAGATGTTATAATAAAAATTCAAATGGCGTTTATTATTATCATTAATTGGTACGTATGCAGATTGTTCTTTAAGCTTTATTTCATACTTGGCACAAGCCAGCGGCTGCATAATGTACCAAATTATAAACTGACCCTTCTTTTGTAGCATATTTCTATCAATTTCATTTCATATTTATGAACGTCAACCTAATAAACTAAATAAATAGCAAAACAACTAACTGCAAAATTGACTTGCAAAACTGCTCCATTGTAGCCTACTTGAATAAATTCATTTTAAATTTGACTTTCTAACAGTTTTTTTTTATTCGTTATAGGTTAGCCTTTTACCACTATCTCACCTGATCTTAAGCGTAGATGTTAGCAGACTAAACCTAGAAGGCGGGATAATTCCCCCTCTGTCTTCACTGAACCCCATGCCGGATCACTGTCACAAATCAGGCAGTAATTCAACAAATCTTAAACTTCCAGCTCTCAAGGCAAAGAATGGCACATATTACCTGAACGGCGACTACCACATTGACTTCCCCCGGAGCCTGGTGATCGCTGGAGCTCTGTGGAACTACGAGAGGAGTCAGCAAGGGTTCCCTGCGCCTGACAAACTCAGGTGCCTGGGACCTACTACAGAACCACTTATTCTCTCTGTAAGTAAATTTTCTACTAAATAGTTCCATACAAAACACTGTGATTTTATTATATAAGGATGGATTTTTTATTTTCTTTTATCAGTGGCAATGCTTAAAGATTCAAGACCGGCTGAGTAATTTTAATATTTAGAGAAAAGAGAAAGGAGATCACTCTTAAATATTTTAATCATCCTCTACATCAGGAACTCGTAATATTTGAATTTTTCATATTTACAAATCCATCTGCAACTCTGTAAGTTTAATTGGTTTACTAGTTACTAGCATTGACAAAAACGAACAATATTGTACATCACACATACATATGTGAAATAAGATCGAACAGAACTATACCTGGCTACGTATTTTAAAAGGAATTATTTTGTTGCAGCTTCTTCTCCAAGACGTGAACGTCGGCATTGAGTACGAGTACAGCCTCCCCAACGAGGCTGTTCCACCCAAAAACCAGCAATACAACTGGGTACACGAGGAGTTCACGCCCTGCAGTGCTTCTTGTGGCGGTGGTAAGGAACAAGTATATTTTTAGGAGCCTGGAGACAGTAACATGAGTTATTCAGTAGCAGTGGGTTCTTGAATGATGTTCAAAAACCGAATCTTTCAGCAAGGTTTAGGCAATGATTTCAAATCAAATGTTATAATAACTCAGAGGCTAAAATTGGGACTACATAGCAGACAACAAAATGCTTCTTTTCCTCTCTCTATATCTTTACTTTTTTATTTTCCAACATTATCATCATCATCATTACTGGCCTCTTACATCTATGAAAGATGATTCAAGCAGCGTCCGTAATCACTTTCGTGAGTGGCTAGTAAGGCCGATGCAGGATCTCTATGATTTCCAACATAGCGATAACTTAATAGATAGAAATAAGTCTTAACCACTCACACGTCCGCCCTTGACAGCTCAAAAAGCGTCGAACGTCCGCGTCCGCGATCCAAATAGAATCGCGTCGTGCGCTCACTACTGATACCTACTAAACGTCTATTTTCTAGCAAACTATTGAACCATTTTCTATGAAAAAATAGCATTATGTAATTAAAACTATAAAGAAATAAAATATCTGAAAATTTTGATTCAAATATTAACACAAAGTATGTAAAAAAAAAATAACTTGGCAATATGTGTAAATTTTAGGTATTTTTTTGGTTTAAACACTTTTTTACGAAACATCTCTGAATATTTCTTATTTTTACCTGCATATTATTAAACTAGATTATATAAGCTTTGATTTGATACCAAAATATAATGACTTACAGAGTACAGTGTAGCACAATAAATCAAAACAAACCACCCATTCGTGTATAAATATTCAGCGCCTATAACAAAATCCTGAGAATGGGAATATTAAATCAATGAATTCAAACTATTTTTGTTTATATTTTTTAATTTTAGGTATACGTAAATAATCATGTTGAACTGTTTTTCTAAATTTACGTTGTATTTTAATAAAATAATTGTTGATTGAAATTATTCATGGAAAAATATTACGGAAACGCGGCAAACGCGACAAAAATTTTACATGTCGACGTTAATACATGTAAAATTGTCCTGATTTTGTTTATTTCCTTAATATCTGTACCAATTCCGAAAGATAGTATCATGAGGATCATAATAATATATAATTTTCATAAAAAAAGGTGAATTATAAACATTTTAAACGCAGATTTCACTGGCACGCATGAAAACTTCGAAACTATAATTTCAAAAAATAAATTTAAAATTTTGCCACGAGCTTAGTTTCAGATTTAATGACCACAGATTTAAAATGTTTATTAAAAAGCCATTTACAACCATATTTACGCAAAATTTCAGTGTTTTCATGGATAAAAACATGTTTTAAAAGTAGTAAGTCTCTAAGACCGCTATAGCGGCTGTAACGTTTAACTCAACTTTTTTTCGGACCGCTATAGCGGTCGGGACGTTTGAGTGGTTAAAGGCAAATGTGTTTAAAGGATATCAAACCCGCGAAGTATCGTGCCGATCTCGCGAGGAGCTCGAGTTGGTGGAGGAGGTGCTCTGCGACGAGGGTCTGAAGCCTCCCACCAACCTGTCCTGCAACACCGAGCCCTGCGCGCCGCACTGGACGCCCACAGCCTGGGGCAAGTGCTCCAAACAATGTGGGAAGGGAGGCACCAGGTCAAGGGATGTGCATTGCACTCAGATCATCACTAATGGGTGAGTGATTTTATTGGTCACTGGTTTGGTAGAGGGCAAAAGACTGCGAGAACGTAGCCCAATGCAACTTATTCAGAGGAAGTTGCGTGTGTGATCAGACCAACACAGATTGTTGTTAGTTTTTCCGATAGTTTAAAAGCCAAATTATGTTTCACCATAGATTTGGGTTGATGGTAAAGTTGTAATTGAGATTTGACGAGTTCCAGGATAGAAGCGGAAATACTTTTTAAAGTGGATGTTGAGTTCTGTATTTTCAACATAAGGTTTTTATAAATCAATATCTTAATATATTGTTTCTATAAAGCTCATTTTTCCAGGTACCCATCAATAATAGCAGATAAGAGCTGCTTTGATCTCCTGGGTCCCAAACCTGAACTGTATCAGGAGTGCAATGAGAACGCCACCTGCCCCACGTGGTTTGTTGGACATTGGAAACCGGTAAGTTTTCTATCTCTCATTAGAATATTTAGTGTTATTAAAATTATTATTCAGTCACCGAAATGCGGCAACAAAGAAAATGACGCCGAAAATATGGCACCGAAATTCTGTTGGTAAAACAGAGTAATGCGTCTTGGTGATGCTGCATCCAAAATAGAACAGTTTCGACGTTGTACCAACAAAAGCCAATTTCATAACCAGTTCATTCTCGAAATTCCTTCACTTTTCACGAAGATCCTTAAGCCTTGGTACAAAGTACCAATGTACTAGAATAACTTTTTTTTCATTCCAGTGTGACAAACTATGCGACGAAGGCAAGCAGACTCGTCAAGTGGTCTGCCACCAGAAGAATGGAAAACGCGTAGAAGTCCTCAAGGACGATGAGTGCGAGGACGAGAAGCCAGCTGTGGAGCAGAGTTGCATGCTGCAACCTTGCGTCGGCGTTGACTGGGTGCTTTCTGAATGGTCTGGAGTAAGTAGACTTAATACTCTTACTCACTTTAATACTAATAACTTATGTAGAAATTCTTCCAATGTCTTTCTTATTCACCGTTCTTTGAAGCGTCCGTTTTCGTTAATTGAGATCAAATCTTTGTGTTGCAGTGGAAACACAATAATAGCCGGACTTCGAAAGACACCTTAAACTGTGGGTCCCTTTCTTTTATTTTAAGTCATGTTGCAAGTAGTAATATTGGTAATCGGAATCTGCAACATATACGTATAGATTGGCTATACAACTTATAACTGTGATTGTGATTTGACTCTGGCAGTGTAAGCAGGGTAACCAGAGATCAGCAGAGAGGCTATTGGCTAATTCTCACCTACTACGATTGATGGCAACTTCAATATACATTGCTGCTTTTGTTAGTTTACTTATATTAATGAGGAGGTTTAAGCACGTAATGTACGCAAAATTGTCTATGGATTCTAGTGTTTTACATGTCGTTTTGCGATAGCCAATAGGCCCTGATGAAGTATTAAACCGCATCTTTGTAATAGGTATAAGGAAATACTAAAGTTAGTCTTTTGACTATTTATGGGAGTATAGATTAGGTAGTAAATATTATAATAAGCTATGTTTCAAATTTTGACTTGGTTTCCAGTGCGACTCCTGTCTGTCAACGGTCCAGTCTCGGAGTGCCATCTGCGTGACCAAAGACAAGAAGGCGGTGAACGACTCGCTCTGTGCGTACCATCCGGCTCCGGTGTTGGAGGAACCTTGCGATAAGTCCGCCTTGCCGGCTTGCGAGGAGCAGTGGTATGCCACTCAATGGAGTAATGTAAGTTGTTCAACTCTTTTGGTTTTGTTACTCGTGTAAAGAGATGTTTGATTTTGTTACAAGCTTTTTTTAGGCGACTATGAACTAGTTCAAAAGTGGTTCTAACCTAGAATTTCAAAGACCTCAAGAAAATTTGTTTGAGGTGAGGGGGAGGTGTCCTCGCTGCCAGGGGAAATTTGAATAAATATTCAGTTTTTTTAGATTTTGTCAGAAACAGAACAGAGTAGTTGCTAAATATGAATATAATTAAGGAGAGGAAGGGCGAAGGCCCTATCTCTTCTTGTATCACTGGATTAATCAATTCACATGGGCTAGACACAAAGTCAATCATGTATTGATTCCAGCAATATCACTAAGAAATTCCTGTTTTATCAAGTATGTGGTCATTATAATATGTATTACAATTTCTTATTTTCTCCCCACCAGTGCTCAGTGGAATGCGGTAAAGGCATCCAAACACGTAAGGTGTTCTGCGGCATATTCGACGGCGCCAGCGTCTTGCGAGTGAACGACAGCCGTTGCGCCGGCAAACCGAAGTACAATGACACGAAGACTTGCGAGATCCCTCAGGATAAATGTCCTTCGCAGTGGTTCGCTGGACCTTGGTCTGCTGTGAGTACATATACCTGATATACTCAGTATAATAAGATAAATCTTTAGATTTGGATTTATCGTGAACATCATTTAGAAAGGGACATCTTAAGGGAAGTTTTAAATACTTTTGCAGGCCTTATAATCTTAGCGACCTAAAACTGCAACAGGTTGATCGCACAACCTAAGTATAAGAGATAGTTAAAGCACCAATCTCTTGTGGCTAACGCAAAAAAATATGCTGAGATTACAGTCGTTATCTTTTGTTTTTCCACAACGACTGTCTTCACAGTACCTAAATTAAGCCACAAAGGATTGTCTGGGGACGTTTTTCTGTTGGAGTATAATCCCCAATTTTTGTCATATTTTTGTTCAGTGTACAAAGAAGTGTGGCAGCGGCGAGCAGTACCGTCGCGTGATGTGTCTCCGCGGAGGGAAGCCTGCCGCCGACTGTGTCGAGAACACCATCCCCGACGATCTGCAGTCTTGTAACACATTCCCTTGCAATAAAGGTAACCATTCACATAGCTCTACCAAATCAACCACTATAGGTAACACTGGCGGATCCAGGATTTGATCCTTGGGGCAAGATGCATACGGGCAAAAATATTATAATTTTTACTCCAAAAAGTGTGTGTTTAGCTCGCTCTGAACAGTTTGAAAGTTCAAATATCCTTAATAATAAGTGTGTAGATATCCTTAAAAATTATAATCTTGACCATGAAATACGTTCAAAATTCGTAACTCCACAATGCTTCTGGGGGCCTTGGTCCCCTGCTCCCCCCCCCTAATTCCACCTATGATAGGTAAATATAGGTTTTTCGGGAACTGGATGTTACTTTGTCAATTGCCTCATTCCCACATCTCAAAGACAATGCGGGAATGCCGCTGTTACGTTTCAGTAGGTTGTTTACATGCCATGAGTCGTCATGCACGGGGAGTCTTTTTTTATCAGAAACAAAAAATAAAAATGGCTATGTCGTCATACGCGATCATGTCGCCCAGAGGGCCCATTGGCTAATTCTCACCCACTACGATTGATGACAACTTCGATGTACATTGGTGCGTTTGTTATTATACTCATATTAATGCGGAGGTTTAAGCAAGTAATGTACGCAAAATTGTCTATGGAGTTCTAGTGTTTTACATGTTGTTTGGCGATAGCCAATAGGCCCTCTAGTTAAAACTACATTTATGATTAAAATGCAAATAAAGACAAGCACATTGAGTGATTAATTAGTTACTGTAACATTTGAAATAACTATTGATTGATTCAATCCACAGATGAGCTGATCCCAATAGACAAGAAAGACACTCCAGTGATGGACGACGACTACGAAGATTGCGAGGAAGAAGATTACAGCGAAGTCGGATTGGATGAGGAAACACCATCTAAGACTACTGCGGTAACAAACAACCTCTATATTGGACATTTTTATGATTGGACATCTTTGTGCATTATATGAACATTTTTATGATTGGATATTTTTATGGGTGGACATTTTTATGAACAGATATTTTTGGATTATTTGTCATTTTTACAAGCTTTATATTACTTTCACCTGTCTGTTGTCTGTCTGTCTGTCTGTCTGTCTGTAATCAAATCTTGCAAGTTTAATTTGACCCACTTCCCGGTTTCCAATTGAGCTGAAAAATTGCATGCGTGTGTAAATCGGATGACAATGCAATATTTTTATGACATCGAGCTGATCTGATGATGGAGCTGGAAGGTGGCCATAGGAACTCTGTCATAAAACAACGCAACCCCATCGAGTTTGGGCTCATTTGATTCGTCTTGACGAGTACTTTATGATGCAAGATGATAACAATAATTAAAGCTTGTTTTTAAAAAGTATTTTTTAAATTTCACTTGTTCATTTTGTAAACGTAGACATTATTTCAAAATTTGTTTTAGTATGAATCTAATTAGTCGTATATTTTTACAGATGGACGAATTTATGCTTAGTGACTCTCCCAGTACACTTGGTAAGTACATATATGCTTTAGTACGAGTATCATCCTGCTCATTTTATAAACGTGAAAGTAGCTCTATTCTGGAACACTGCTCAGCCCGAATGAGCTTAGAGAGATGACCACTAGGAAAATCCTGCAGTTTCTAGAAGCTGCTATGGTCTGTGGTGAACTCTACCGCCTTTGGGTAAATCTCACCATAATAAGCGGCGATCACAATAGGCCAAACATGGCCGCAGTAATACCACAGCCACACTAAATAAATTTAATAAATGCTTAAGTATTTATAATGGATGTGTTTGTTAAGTACCTTTTCACGCCATAATTACTTTAACGATTGAGCTGAAATTTGCTATTGAACTGTTATTTTTTCAGAGGGATCTGGTGAGTGGTCTACGATCTCCGAATCGACCTACGAAACAGGTAAATGAAAGATTTTTATATTTATTTATATTTAACTGGCAAAAAACCTACTTCTGCCACTTTTAATTCCTTTTTCATTTTGAATTTCTTTGATAAGGCTATTTTTTAATCCTTAATATAAAAAATTATAGTTACTTATTACTTTCTGGGTGGGGACTCCCTACATCACAAATCACAATTTAATAAATTATTATGTTTCATTCAAGTTTTAGCAGTGATGTCAAAACGACTGAAATTATAATTTAATTAAAAGAATATCAAATTGAAAAAAAAAATATTTTAAATTTTTGAGTGGTTTCTTTTTCTTGCATCCCAAATCTTCCTTCCTACGTGGACTAATTCCTTTAATTTTTTGTTCCTTGCAGAAGAAGGATCAACTTCAACGTGGTTAACAAGTGACGAGTATTCTTCATCTACGACTGATATGGGTGAGACAATCAGCTGTTTATTTTTAAATAAGGCGTATTTATTTGTATTATTAAGTAATTAAAAGTTACAGGAAAATAATAGGCATCTCCAAAAAAATATTAGGTATGTAAGAGGTTGTTCGTTTGACGAATCGATTGTTATTTGGTTTTTGAATTGGTGATGAGCCTCATCTCTTCTATCCATATATTTGCCTATATTATGTATCCTTCAATTATGGAAAACTTATAGAACTATATGTATATATAAAAAATAAAACCTTCCAAACCTTTTACCTTAATAAACTTACCCTTAATAAAGGTTATTTATTTTAGGAGAGGAAGGATCCGGAACAGAGACCGATTCTACGGAAACCTACGAAACTTCATCATCCACCGGTGAGAACTTTTCAGCATTAATTATTTTAAGATGGTAATAGAAACTATTGCGTTTAAAATCAACTTAATTATAATGTTACACATTTATTGGGTTTTTTGAAAATTTTATTTTTTTACATGAAATGATTAACCAGTTATTATTATTTATTGTATAACAAAATATTATTTGTATTTTATCTACCTTATAATCAAATTAAAAAACACAAATACCTTTTGTATATTTTCAGAAACAAGCGATGAGACATCTTCGACAGAAAGTTCTGAAAGCACAGTATCGGGCTCCACTGAAACAGGTAATGTATTACAGATTAAGAACCAAATACATACTTTTGTATTTTGTAAATAATGTAGATCAATTCTATTTTTACCCTTAACATATTTCTTACAGATTCAACAGAATATTCAACGTCTGATAGCACTGAATCAACAGAAACCGGTGAAACTTCATCAACTGAAGAAACCGAGTCTACCATTGTATCGTCCACTGAATCGAGTAGCGAAGGATCTAGTTCAAGCAGTTTGTTGGGTAAGAAAAATAATTATAAATATAATAAATTAATAGATACTAGTACCTTGGGTTTAATCTTTTAAATAAGTCCCTCTGTAATATTTTTATAATTTGATTCAGCCACCGAGTACATCAAATTTCTACACCAAAAACTTGCGCCAACTTAATATCATAAAGTAAGTCAAGGGGCCATGATCAACGATAATTACGACGAAATCCTTTCATAGATTAGAATAGACAACTGTTTTGAACACCATCTACTCTTTATATTGTGTGAAAAAAGAAAACATCAAACGAGATACTAAAGTGTTCGGAATTAATTTAATTTAGATAATTACTTTTTCAGACACTGCAAGCACAGAATCAACAGTCAGTGAAAGCACAGAATCCACGGGTACCGAAGAAACAGGAAGTACAGCTGAAACTGGAACTTCCGAGACTGGGTCCACGGAAACTGATAATACAGAAAGCACAACTGAATGTGGCACCACAGAAACCGGTTCATCTGACAGCAGTACCACTGAAAGCGGGACTACGGAAACTGGCACTTCAGAACTTAGCACTTCCGATAGTACCACAGAAAGTGGAACCACTGAGACTGGAACTTCAGAAAGCACCACAGAAAGTGGTACCACCGAAACAGGAACTTCAGAAGGTACCACAGAAAGTGGTACCACCGAAACCGGTACTTCAGAAGGCACCACCGAAACAGGTACTTCAGAAGGCACCACCGAAAGTGGAACCACTGAAACCGGTACTTCCGAAACAAGCATTTCAGACGGCAGCACTACTGAAAGTGGGACTACAGAGACTGGCGAAAGTAGCACAACTGAAGGTGGTACAACTGAGATCGAAGGTACCTCTGAAAGTGGTTCTACTGAAGCTACTTCGGAAAGTAGCACAACAGAAAGTGGCACAGCTGAAACTGGTACTACTGAAAGCGGAGTTACTGAAACCGGTACATCTGAAGGCACTACTGAAATCAGTACAACTGAGTCCGAGTCTTCTGAAGGTAGCACTACTGAAAGTTCCACCGAATTCAGTTCAACTTCTGAAACTGGATCAACCGAAACAGGTTCCACAGAAGGTACTTCTGAGAGTAGCACAACTGAGAGTGGACCTACTGAAATCAGTACAGAGGATACTGGTTCTACAGAAAGCACTTCTGAAAGCACAACTGAAAGTGGTCTTACAGAATCTACAGATATCTCGAGCACTGATTCTACTGAAGGTAAAAAATAGACTGTTTGACTCACTAAATCAGTTTACGTACTACTGTCATTCAATTTATCGACTGATTTATTTATTTCAGGAGGTGAAAGCACGACTGAATCATCTTACGGCACAAGTAAGGCATTATAATTAACTTTTGTTATAACTGAAAAAAAATATAACTGTACTCATATTCTCTATATTCCATATTCCATTCTAATACTTGAATTGGGTCCCAAGTCCCAAGTCCCATCCCAACATTTACTATGAAAAAACGTTACTTTAGATATGAGTAAAATTGTTTTCCTGTCCAAATAACAATATAAGCAGTTTTTGTTTTCCTAAATAAAACAAATGTAAACAAAAAAAACTTTTTGAAAACAAGCTTTTATTATTATTACCATCTACCACCAAAGTACACTTCAAGACGAATCAAATGAGCCCAAACTCGATGGGGTTGCGTCGTTAAATTACGAAGTTCTTATGGCCACCTTCCTGCTCCATCATCAGATCAGCCCCATGTCATAATAATGCAATGTCATCCGATTTATACATGCAAGCCAAATTTCAGCTTAATCAAAAGAAAAGGAAGTGGATCAAATTAAACTTCCAAGATTTGATTACAGACAGACAGACAGACAACATACAGGTGAAAGTAAATAAAGGCTTGTAAAAAAGAAAAAATATAATATAATGTAGGTACGTCTCTTCGTCAAGGTTTCTTTAAATCTTTTGTAATATTACCTGTCATCAACAGCTCCATGGGATCTGCAAACCACAGTGGAAGTTTTCACTTCAAAGAAACCAAAGGTCTGCAGGCCAAGAACATGTACCCTGTCTGAGTTCGGATGCTGTCCAGACAAGAAGACTGCGGCTCTTGGACCGTTCGATGAAGGTACGACGAATATTATTTTTCATAATATCCCAAACTTAAATCTGGCTTTGACAGGTTTGGCTTAAGTTACCATCTGCTTTAAATAATGAAAATTTCAATATTTTATTGTCATTTTATCGGAATGCTCTAAATTCTATAACCGAAGAAAAATAGTATTTTATTTGTTTTGATGTGAATGACCAATCATGATAGTTTAAAATCTTTTATTTATAACCAAGGTTGCCTGAAACCCGAAACCTGCAAGGTGTCCATATACGGCTGCTGCCCCGACGGTCTCTCACCGGCCAAGGGTCCGAAGAACCAAGGCTGTCCCATCGAGCCTTGTGCAGATACTCTATTCGGTTGCTGCGAATCTGATAATAAGACTGCGGCTGAAGGCAACGACCAGGAAGGATGCCCACCACCGCCACCACCTTGTGTCTCCTCTAAGTAAGTACATAAATGAATCAATTTATGGCTAATTTCAATTTTACCTGAGATCAATGATCATTTTTTTCTGTACAGATATGGATGCTGCAAGGATGGTGAAACCCAAGCCACTGGTCCAGAAAAAGAAGGATGTCCGGAAACAACTAGTAAGTAGTTGTCGTCTTTTACCTAGGTTTAGTAGGCAGTTCCTATTAGATTATAATAAGAAAACATAATATTAACTATGCTAAAACTAAATCATAGTATTTAACGTCTACGACTCTTCGTGTTCACGTTCGCTAAGTAAAAGAGTTGGAGAAGAGATATTAGGTTGTTCTATTCTCATATGTAATGTATAATGTAGGCTTCGAGACATTAAATCAAGATTATGTTACAGCTTCTGAGCCAGAAGAAGCATCCACCACAAAATCAGAAGAGTCTGAAGGCACAGAGCTACCAACATCAACGATATCCCCAACTGAGGCGGTGGATTGTGCCACGTCAGAGTTCGGATGCTGTGCCGACAATGCAACCGCGGCTTCTGGTCCTGAACAACAGGGATGCACCTGTGGTAGCAGTCAGTTTGGCTGCTGCCCTGACGGTGTTACTGAAGGTATATAATGTTTTTAACTGTTTTCCATTTCCATAATATGAACGAACTTCCATATAGCTTGTCTGCTGATCTAAAGTTATATTATGTTTGCTAATAACAATTCTATTTCATCCACATTCCACGTTCAGTGTTCAGTATCTCTTGACACAAAACCGTTATTCGAAACGTCTCTGCGATACATCATCTGTCAAAACCTCGTGTGCTCTCTCATGTCCCTGTACATGACTTTAACCTTCTGGTCATCGTTAATCAAGGCAGAATTTTCGGCAAAACTTTGATATGGTTTGATGCACCCTTAGTCCATTAAAATATTCCTAGGACACACTCGTGTATGCATTCTTAACTTCTCTAATTTTCCCCAGCCCAAGGTCCCGAAATGGAAGGCTGTGTGAAGACTTGCAACACTTCCACCTACGGCTGCTGCAGCGACGGCAAGACTCCGGCGCACGGACCTGACAACCAAGGATGCTGTCTGCTGTACTCCTTCGGATGCTGCATCGATAACTATACTCCCGCTAGAGGACCACATCTTGAAGGTATGTTGCTTGAGCCACTTAATTTACAAACTTGGGTCAAGAATATGTTGGAGAACTAGATATGTCTGATGCTGAAAAAAATGCTTAGTTTCGTTTTTTAATTCGTTTGAAATTAAAAAAAAATTATAAGCAATTTACTTAGTGTAGAACAAGACCATTCATAAAGCATTCTCATTCTTCCAGCTATTAGGCTAGCATAACAGAAATAGCATAGAAGTAAAGTATGGAGTAGAGTTCACAAAATCACAAGAAACACAAAATTCACTAAACGCATAAAATCACAAAAAAAAAACAAACACAAAATTCTATTACATTCTAAATGGGGGCTGGATGAAAATTTGATGCCCTAGAAGTTTCTCGATAAAGAAATGTATGTTTCCAGGTTGTGAATGTCAAAACTCACGGTATGGTTGCTGCCCTGATAATGTTACCGTCGCCACTGGACCAGATAACCTCGGCTGCGGCTGCCAATTCACAGAACATGGTTGCTGTCCAAACAGGTAAAACTTCGGTAAACTATGACTAGGTTTAGTTTACTTTTAAAAGAATTGCTTTGGTTTTTATTACAAGCTTTTAATTACTTTCACCTGTCTGTTGTCTGTCTGTCTGTCTGTAATCAAATCTTGCAAGTTTAATTTGCTTCTCGGTTTCTAATTGAGCTGAAAATTTGCATGCGTGTGTAAATCGGATGACAATGCAATATTTTTATGATATCGAGCTGATCTGATGATGGAGCTGGAAGGTGGCCATAGGAACTCCGTCATAAAACAACGGAACCACATCGAGTTTGGGCTCATTTGATTCGTCTTGA
The DNA here is from genome assembly GCA_947507615.1 of Hemithea aestivaria. NCBI lineage: Eukaryota > Metazoa > Arthropoda > Insecta > Lepidoptera > Geometridae > Hemithea > Hemithea aestivaria. The sequence goes on along the minus strand of OX382344.1, from coordinate 3,361,199 downwards.
CGAGTACTTTATGATGCAAGATGGTAATAATAATAAAAGCTTGTTTTTAAAAAGTTTTTTTTTAAATTTCACTTGTTTTTTTTTAAACTTCATCTTTTTTAAAATAGATCGTAAATTATTTTATTTAAAAATTGGATAAGAAATTCATAAAAAGATCTGATTTGATAATTTACTACTCACTACCATTGCAGTTTGGTTACACCTGTTTTATGGCTTAGAATCATAGGTCTGTTTCCTTGTATTTAGACACGACGAAGCTTCCGGACCCAACTTCGAAGGCTGTCTATGCCACACATACCAGTTCGGTTGCTGTCCTGATGGAGTTACCATCGCTCGCGGCCACAACGGCCAGGGTTGCTACTGCCAGCAGTCTGAATTCGGCTGCTGCGGAGATGAGCAGACCCACGCCAAGGGTCCCAACAAGGAAGGCTGTGATTGCTCCTCCAGCAAGCATGGATGCTGCCCTGATGGAACTACTGAGGCTACCGGACCTAAGTTCCAAGGATGTACTGATAAGCCGGAGAATAAGCAAGGTAAATACAAATTGATATCTAGCATTGCCGTCATTCCCGTTAACAACTCATCTCGTACCTAAAAAGTCGCTGGCGTGTCATTTCCTATTCTCGCGTATTCATTTCAAAATATAAAACTACGCTAGTAGCATGGAGATGGTTTCGGCCTATATGAAACATTCTTTTATATCCTGCAGCACCAAGAGACCTCATAAAAAAACCGTTTATTGTTCTTGTTTTGAGTATATTTTTAATCATCCTTTTTACTAATAACACCAACCGCCTACCCTACAATAAACAACCACAAACTGCTCAAACATATCATGTGCTTTATCTTCTAGCCGCCTGTGACCTCACTTTCGAGCGCGGTCCGTGCAACAACTATACAGTCAACTGGTACTTTGACAAGGTCTACGGAGGATGCTCTCGATTTTGGTACGGAGGGTGTGAGGGCAATAACAACCGCTTCCCGAGCAAGGAGGAGTGTGAAGATAACTGCGTTAGTCCACCACCTAAAGGTAAAATAATAAAATGCAACTTTACTTACTGCATAATTTATTAGAGGAACTTGAAAGGGAAGCTTGTTCAACTGTTCATGTCCAAGTTAGTGTAACGATGCTAGGAATTATTGTTAATTTTAATGATGAGATTTTTGCCATTTATTTGCATAATAATAACTCTACAAAGTCAAGTAAAGACAAAAGAAGTGTGAATCATCAGAGACACTCGATATACACAGCTATATGTGATATCAGATTTAGTTTCGTTTTCTTGTTTTAGACGCATGCAAATTGCCGCAAAACAAGGGAGGCTGTTTGGGCTACAACGTGCGCTGGTATTACGACAATGATCGGGAGATGTGCGCCAACTTTATTTACGGCGGCTGCCTTGGAAACAACAACAACTTCGAGACTAGAGAGGCTTGTCAGAAGCAGTGCGAGCCTGAAAGAGCGCTGGGTAAGTTCATTTTTTAGATTTATTGTGTATGCAGAAACAAAAGAGGCGTAACGTCTTCAAAACTATAATATTCCACTTGAATAAAAAACTTCGCTTAGGATTTTCCTAATTTAACTTTTATTTACTATATTATAGTGAACATATATTTGAGTTATCATTATTTAATTATTAAAAAAATTATTTTCAAAATTAGACTACTCTGTATAAAGTGTGCTCTGTAAAATGCGTGGTCATACATAAAAAAATATATATAGAGCAACGCAACGCAAAAACACGTCGAATTGTAAACTTCCTCCGTTTTATTTCATCAGTTGAAAATTAAGCAAATGTTTTATTCTGACTTCAAACATAGTTTTATTATAACGACGCACTTGTCAATGTATTGTCTATACATTATCTATGTTACTGACCATACTGAATTTGTAAAAAATGCCAATTAATTAAATAAACCAGATCAATGCGAGCTGGAGATCGAACGAGGCTCATGTGCCGGCAACTATCCTCGCTGGGGCTTCAACAAGAACACGAGGGGTTGCGAGGAGTTCATCTGGGGAGGATGTGAAGGAAACTCCAACAGGTTCCGTACGGAGGCAGCTTGCTTGCATCGATGCAATCCTCCTGGGGAACCACAACGTGAGTATACCTAGTCAACACCGATGGAGAAATGGTCGTAAGATGAGCTTAAACGTGAAAGATCGTCAATGGGGATATTGACTCAGAAAATATTGTTTGTCGTTAAAGTAGATTATTAAAAAAATTGGGGACGTATTTTTTTCTTTGTAAATTTGATAAAAAGGTGTGACGCACTAAACATCACAACGCACTAAACTCAACATCCCTATTCCTATGACTCATCGTTTTTCTCAACTTATGTAACAAATAAGTTTTACGTTATTAAAATGTTGGCATGGCATTTTATTTGGGAATTTTATAGATTTCATTTGAATACATTTCATTAACTGCTGGCACTTCTTCGGATTTTTAATTTGCTCTTGAAACTACTTTCTTTTCCACTTTCTTCTATTCTTTACTTAAACTTAATCTGTTTCTAACATGGTTTTATTGCATGAGTGAGTTCTTTACTATAATATTAGCTTGGGTAGTTAGATCTAATGTGTTAATGGTATTTGTTCATTGACTTTGTACTAATTTCAAGTGTCCTTTTCTGGGGGAACCCTTGGGACCTTTAAGTTTGATACTTGTTACCTAGAAACATTTATTGAAAATAGTACCTATTTCAATGCATTAGATGTATGAAATTAGTGCACGCTTAATGAGGGAAGGTAAACTAACCCTGGGTTACGTAACAGCACAATGCTTGGAGCCTCAAGATATCGGAAACTGTTCGGACACGGACGCGCTCTGGGCGTTCAGTCAGACAGAGAACAGATGTCTGCCTTTCTATTACACTGGATGCGGAGGAAACGACAATAAGTTCTACTCGTTGGAAGACTGCCAGCAATCCTGCCCTAGTGCATTCGGTTAGTATGATCTGGAACCTAAATCGTTACTGCCATGAAAGATGGATTCAATAATTTATTAATTGTTGATTGTGTTTTTTGCTAAATCAGACATGATAATTTAAACCGTATTATCACACGACATTGACAAGTTACAATTTGCGTTAAATTGTACCTTCTTAACCAATGCCTGAGTAACGATGAATTGATCTATTTTATTTAGTCAATTTTTTTTGGGAATACAAGACTGAGTTCATCTTTCGTGCCAATTCTGTTATATAGGACATGTTCTCTTTGGCATTTATGTCGTGACGTTGAAAAGAAATCGTTGTCTAATGCTGAGCGACCATACAAAAGTAAGATCCATTATCTCTGAAAGGTAAGAATTTTGTTTGCACGGTGTGGGTTTGGAGCATGATGTACTCGTAGTATAGATTTGATTTGGTGAATGATCTAAACATGGTGAAGGCATATTTTTGCTTAATCTTCTTCTAACAATACACCTCTGGAATATGATTAGTGACTAGCACTAGTATCTAAAATATTGCTTAAGTGAAAAGTCTTTGAATTGTAAGTTATGTGTGATGTTTTCCAGTACCCGAGCTATGCGCTCTGCCAGCTGATCCAGGCACCTGTTACAACTATAGGGAGCAATGGTACTACGACACTAAGGAACAAAGGTAAATTTGCATTTGGATTAGTTCATATTATGTGATGCATCATCATCTTCCTGCCCTTATCCCATTTAAGGCCGGGCCAGCACAAGACCTCATCGTCTCCCCTTCTACTCTATCATTTGTCGTCTTCATTCACTATTTACTCCCCTATGGCAATCATTAAGTTGACCATCAGGCATTTGGTCCGCTCGTCTTGACACTCCTTCTTATAAAAAAAGACTTTAATCAAGTTATTCTTCCATCAAGCTTCTAAATTACACTAACCTCGTTAACATAAAACGTGGACTTACGATGTCACTAGGATTAACTCATGTCAATTATTGTTCGCTTAGTTCGTGGTTTCGTTCTGGTACCACCGTTAGTCTGGGTTTTTTAATAACACGGTAAGACGTTATCTCCTAAACGACTTCTCTTCCTCCTAGATGCCAGCAGTTCTACTACGGTGGATGCAACGGCAACGACAACAGGTTCGACACGCAGCAAACTTGCGAGAGCTCCTGCTCTGCTCCACCCACCACCACGCCCGCGCCCGCCCCACAACCACCGCCACAACCACAACCTGACCAACAAGGTATTATGGTATTACATTAACCACTATACATTTACGTGTCTAACAAAGTGTACGGGGTTCAGCGTGATCTCGCAGAGTAATATCAAGACTACACGTTATTATGGGTCATCGGTTTTTAAAGAAGAATACAATTAGACATCTTTGTCATCGTCGTCGTCGTCAGCCTATGTAACCCTTCTGCTTCTTAATTTCGATGACACACGATAACGAGGCCTTCGATTCACCAGATTTTAAAAAACATTTTGCACTATCCAGACAGCTAAATGCACACAAAAACCATTGAGAAAATTGTACGTCTATATAACAAGCCCTGCATCACTGATTAAAACCCCTTTTCTAATATCTCATATTCTTGCTATTATTTCTTCGTCATCAAGCACTTTTCCTTCATCCAGCACTTTTTCATATCATTTCTCCAGACGTGTGCTTCATGCCAATCGATGAAGGCCAATGCGACAGTTACGTACAAGCGTGGGCGTACGACTACACTCAAGGCAAATGCGTCAGCTTCCGATTCGGAGGCTGCGCTGGCAACCAGAACAACTTCCGCTCTGAGGAAGAGTGCCAGGGGTACTGTTCACCTTCACAAGGTAAAACATAGTGTTTTTATGTAGCTGAATACGATTTGAATCCACAAAACATGAGGAATATTTATGCGAAGTTGAAAACGATGTATAAAATAAATGGTTAAGATCTTAAGGTTCTGTTGTGTGAAAGATAATTTAAAGGCAATTCTGTACAAAGCTCTTCTTGTCACGAAAATCTAAAATTGTATTCAGAATAGGTTATGCAATAATGTGCTATACGTAGCAGGTTAAACCACAAACTAAACCTAAAAGGTGGCAACTAAATTTTATAGATATTCTATAGAATAACTTTATTTGAAGTATCTAAAGAGGTTCCACCAGGGATCTTAACATGAAAGATCCATCCTGAACGAACACGTGTGACTAAGCCATTATACAATATTAAACATCATTATGTACATGTATTTCATGCAAGAAATGTTTTTGATTTGATTTGATTTAAGAATGATATCATTTCACAGACATCTGCCAGCTGCCGATGTCATCGGGTCCGTGCAACGAGTCAGTGATGAGCTGGTTCTACGACGCGTCCACCGACTCCTGCAGCCAGTTCGCTTACGGAGGCTGCGAGGGCAATGAAAACCGGTAATGCCCTACACCTTTAAGCATCATGCCTTATACAGATTTTTCGTTCTGGCGTTCGTCGTTTTCTGGTCACTTAATGTTAACTTACTTTACCGACTTTCTAAAGGAGTTTATGATATGATGTTTGTTTAGGATGTAACCGTTTCGATCCTTAAAATTGACATACTCAGTAAGCCTGATGGTTTAGGCTGACCCCACATTCGGCGTGTGCTATTCTCGTTGCGATCAGATCACGACGCAATATTGCTACGATTACGCGACAATGTCGTCGGTCAAATATGCCCTACGTGGCCTAGCTGACACAATATGACTTCTTAGGAGTAGTTCTTAGAGTCTTAGAGGAATGGACAGGTAATTTCTTCTGTGTGTTTATTGAGTATTGAGTGCAGTTTTGTCTTTTTAGCTTCGACAGCCGTGAGGCGTGCGAGGAGAGGTGTAAGAGTGGACCAGCTACTACCACTACTGCGGTAAGGACACAATTTCTTCTTTGTCTAAATAGGATTTAAGTATGCAGTTTTATAGTGGAATTACTAGGCTAAAGAGTCTAACAACTTTTATAACTCTCTCTCTCCTCTGAATGAGAGGCGTTAGTGTGTTGGTGTAGTGATCCTTGGAGGAGAGCATTTTGCTCGTCTTACTTTTTTGCATAAATAAATATTTTTTCCACATGATTACGTTTTTCAATTAACCTAAAATAGAAGAATTAACCATTTTCCTATACTCGAAATGAAACATAGTAATATATTTCCAGGTTGTACCAACGATACCATCAGAATGCACAATCTCAGTGGAGCTAGAACAGTGCAGCCCTGAAACGTTCGGTCTGGTGTGGTACTACGACGCGGGGCGGAGCGTGTGCGTGTCGCACGACAACGTCGCTGACGGCGCGCAGTGTCGCAACACCGGCACCTTCTACTCGGAGGAGGCTTGCTTGAGGAGCTGTGGAGCCTTCAGGAATATCGGTGAGGACTTGGTGCTGTGGTTTTTAAACTTGGGTATCTTCAAGGCACGAGTGAATAGGTGCCTTTCTAGGCATCTTACGTGATCCATCTTTCATTTTCACATTCCATCAGGTGGGATGTGGTCAAACGTAGGCCTATTTAGTATTAAAAAAGAAATCTTTCAGTGGGTTACGTAAAGCCATTTTGTCTCGAAAATAAGAAGTTAACATATCTCCAAGTTTGTAAGAACTAGTCCAAATTTATTGTGCTTTAGCAAGTAAGCTAAGCTCAGAGTAAAAACTTAAAAGTACTGTCGCACTACATTCGACCCGTGTCCGATGCATACCTATTCCTAAAAGTTAGTCCGAAGTAGGCAGCCGTAGAACATTTTGTATGGTAGCTTACACATTACAGACATTTAATCTCTGTCCATCATTAGGTTCTTAATAACGGACCGATAAAGCGCTCAAGAAGCCATAGTACCTATTAGGACGAAAACCGTAATGACAAATTAGGATCCGATTCGCATCGGATGCGATGTAGAAGAGCCTCTACGGTGCGATTAATATTGATGCATCATTATAGTCAAGATTTCAGTTATTTCACAGTCAACCTATTTTCCAGATGTTTGCCGCTACGACGTAGACGCTGGCCCGTGTCAGCGATTCGTGCCCAAGTACCACTTCAACAGGACCTCAGGCCGTTGTGAGGAGTTCGTCTTCGGAGGCTGCGTCGGTGGCCCCAACAGGTTCTCCACTGAACAAGAGTGCCACCAAGTCTGCTTGGCTGAAACTGGTAAGTCCAGATGACCAAGTGGCCAAGGATAAGTGAGTTTTTGCTTTGTTAAAATGAACTTTAAAAATACCTGGATTCACAAAAAGAGGATGATGAGACGATACATTTACCACATAAATGCTGTCCCGATCTGGAATCCCTATTACAGTAAATATGTAGAAACGATTGAAAAAGTCCAACGAAAATTTCTTCGTGCAACACATTATAGATGCTATAAAACACACCTGCATTATCCCCAATTGCTCAAAAAATATAATTTATTCACATTAGTGAATAGGCGTATTTATTTAGAAGCTATAAACCTTTATAAAATTGTAAATAACTATTTCGACTGTATTGATTTAGTGAACGGTCTGTGTTACACTGTCCCAAGGACCGTACTCACGCGCGGGGTTCGCGCGAACCGCCTGTTTTCTGTTGGCTCCTGCCGCACAAACACCGGAGAACGTGCTCCCTCAAACCGTATGGTAGCAACATACAACAGGCTGTTCGAGGACGTTGATATCTTTGCTAGCTGTATCGGCGAGTTTAGGGCTGCTATAGGCGGGAGACTCTCTGATCTTTAATACGTCAGAGAGTTTTCCGTTTGTTGCGGCCATGAATTCGCTGATGATGTTTGCATGGATGGATGTGGCTTCGGATATGTCGTTGATGAAAATAACTAGTTTATTATATTATTCCGTGGAAGTAAAACGAACATTACGTTGGTCCAATTCAATGTAATTTTCTCAATAAGACATAAACAAAACATATTCCATATTCAAACATATAAAACGAGTAAATTAATATAAAGGTTAGTTTGAACTACAACAGAGGTCTAACACTGGCCCTCAAACTAAACTTACTATATATCAAACATTAACCAACTACATTACTATTTAACCCAAGTTGGTTAACACATTTACGCGTTTTATCCCCGCTAAGAGGTTTAGTTAATACGTCCGCCATCATATCATTCGTACACATATATTGCAGATCAACAAACCCTTGCTTAACAATGTCTTGTACGAAATGATGACGAATGTCAATATGTTTCGTTCGGGAGTGATACATCGAGTTTGTTGCCCTGGCCAACGCAGATTGATTATCATTATAGATACGTACAGTAACGTTAACGCCAAGACATTCATGCATAAAACTCCTTATAAACAAAGCTTCCTTACAAGCATCTGATAGACCTAAGTATTCCGCTTCCATGCTTGAAAGTGCTACTGTTTTCTGTTTCCTGCTTTGCCAGCTGATAGCACAGTTACCAATCTTGAAGATGTAACCAGTAAATGACTTCCGGTCCAGCTCATCAGAGCCCCAGTCTGCATCTACATATCCACTGACAGACAAACCACTCTTTTTATAAGTTAAACAATGGTTCAGTGTACCTTTCAGGTAACGTAATACTCGCTTCGCAGCCTTCCAGTGATCCTCTCCGTAGCTTTCGTTAAACTGGCTGAGGACACTCACTGCGTGCGAAATGTCCGGTCTTGTACAAACAGCTATGAACATCAGACAACCCACCAACTCTCGATACTGCAAGTTTTCACATTTGGAGTCATTTTTCAACAGTTTCAAACCACACTCCATTGGGGTAACAGCCGGTTTACACTCGGCCATATTAAACCGTTGTGGGTGATTCCTGAGAGTCAAAATTTTACGTGTCTGGGGGAATAAACTACCCGTAACATAAAAATTCTACCCAAAGGTATTTTTTTCCTGTTAGTTTAAGGTTCAATCTACTTAATGCATGATAGACATCAGGTTATATTTAGCTGCAAGTATCTAAAAAAAAATGTAAAAGCCCTGAAATTTGATTACCGTGGGCTGTCCCTTACACATTTTCGGAACAAAATATATTTTTTACACTAATTTATAAAAGGAATTTAATTAATTCCTGTGATCAAAGCTGTAAAGGGTGAACTGTTATATGATCAAAAAAATACGCGAAGGCTGTACTCAGCGTAGTTTTAGAAAAAATAACAAATTTAGGTTTGTCCCCGGACAAAAAGTGATTCCCATGGCGCGCGACATAACTACCCACATTTCACAAACCACAATACTTAGAAGCTTGTACGCACGCTATTGGCCAACTTCGATTGCGCTCTAAACATAGTGAAGAGAGGCTCCTCCTCTCGTTGTTATAAACTGGATTTACGAAGGTGAGAAATTGATTACCGTGGTTTTGGTTCACTAGATCATTGATTACCTTTTCCATGTTTAAAAATATTTTTTTATCCATTACGGTTTTTTGACTAGGGTGTGCAGTTAGTAAAAGGGTATTGTTTATCATATATTTTATTAATTTTGGTCTATAATTATGGTATTTAAAAATATTGACAAAAAACTATACAATTTTGATTTCCATGGTATTGATTCTCATGGCATTTTACCACGGTGATTAATTTTCCCCTGAATTTTCTTGCGCATTCTTTCACTTTTTACCCAACTACAGCGAATCCGCAGGTATGGAAGTGATTTTGACAGTTTATATTTGTATATTTCATTATTTCAGATATTTTTTTTATATTGTATACATCAGATTTTTTATATTGTACTATAGTAGACAGCCGCTCTGGCTTATGCGGCACCATTATATCCCCACATTAAAAAGTCGCTCAGCGAGCTATGGAGAGGGCTATACTCGGGGTTTCTCTACGTGATCGAATCAGGAATGAGGAGATCCTAACACGAACCAAAGTCACTGACATATCTCCGCGGACCAGGAAGCTGAAGTGGTAATGGGCAGGCCACATAGCACGTAGAGCGAATGGCTGATGAGGTCAAAAAGTGTTCAAGTGGCTACTACAGGCAAGCAAACGCAGCGTAGAACGTCTACCCACAAGTGTGGCAGACGACCTTATTTAGGTCGCTGAAAGACGCTTGAAGCAGGTCGCTTCCAACACCGGTGTTATATATGGAGGTCTAAAGGGGAGGTTTATGTTCAGCAGTAGACGTCTTATGGCTGAGATGATGTATGATTAAAAAATAAAACGAAACTATGGGCTGACTGCAACTTTCAGTCCAGATTAACCTAACTAATGATAAATGTACAATCTGATGACAGCTTCTGGAGTAAATCCTGTCAGTGACTGTGACTGAGAACTTAATCTCATATTCTAGGACTATATATTCAATATTTTTACATTGTTTAAGACTGCAATACGTTGATTTTATTTAGTTTACATGATTATTATATAGAGAGCCAATATAGACCTTTTTAATACTTTATGTTTGGTGTATATCTGTTTGGATCACCGTTTTTAATCATTTCTATTTTATATGATTAGTATTTAGAGGTCAATATTTAAATAATAACATAGAATTCAAACAAAATAGTTTTAATTTTGATTCCCATGCCACACTTTATTGATTCCCGTGGCACCAAAAATTTAAATTTAAATATCTTCTGAACAAAACAAGTTATAATGATGCCTATTTGATTGATGTGCTTATAATTATGGGAAATTTGATGTTTTACATGTAAAATGTAATAATACTTTGATTTAAAATCTGCCACGGAAATCACTTAAATACGCCCGATCTCAGGATTTACCCTTGTAAAACATTTTTAATGTAACTTGACTGATCCAAGGTGAAACCACCTTCTTCCTTTCTACAAAGTCTCATGCCGAGAAAGTGATGCGCTGGCCCTAAATCTCTCATATCGAATTGAGACATCAGCTGTTTCTTGATTGTAGACTTATCAATCTCATTATTTGAAAATAAGATGATATCGTCAACATACAGACAAATAAAACTCAAACCTCGAGCAGTATTTCTCATGAACACACAAGGTTCCGACGAAAACTTCTTAAATTTCAGTTTTCTTACTAATACGTCATTTATTTTGTCATACCAACTTTTGGACGCTTGTTTAAGACCATAAATTGCCTTATTTAGGCGATATACTTTTGTAGGATTCCTCTTGTCACGAAAGCCTTCTGGTTGCTCCATATAAATGGTTTCAGACAGATCACCATTTAAAAACGCTGTCTTAACATCAAGATGATCCGCCTCCATGTTATGTTCAGCGGCTAGAGCAAGTATTGTCCTTACAGTTGAGTATCTGACTACAGGTGAGTACGTCTCAAAATAATTTTCTCCATACCTTTGTGTATAGCCCTTGGCTACCAAACGAGCTTTAAATCTCAAAACTTCACCATTAAGTCCTCTTTTCTTCTTAAACACCCATTTACTCTTCACAGTCTTTTGTCCTGCCGGTAAATCAGTCAGTGTCCAACATTTGTTGACAATAAATGACTTGTACTCATCGTCCATCGCCTCTCTCCATTTCGCAGATTCCTCGCCTTCCAGCGCCTCCTTCACAGTGAGTGGCTCGTCGTCAGCACGATCTACTTCAGCCACGAAGATGCATTGTGATGCCAGCTGAGCGTTCTCGTCGTATTCCAACGACTCGTACGACGACGATTCATCTGGAATATAATTTTCATCGCGAAAATCATCTGTTTCACTACTGTCAGTAACATCTAGAGACATATCTCTACTTCCATCTGCCTGCCCAACTGATTCATCAGCTCCAGCATTACTTGGAGTTATAGAATCATCATTTGAATCTAAATGTGCAGGGTCTACTACACTAATAGGCTGACAGTTACATTTAGATGGAGAGATGTGGACAAGTACATCACGTTCTTTTAAAGAACCGTTATCCTTCTCAGGACGATAGAAAACATTTTCCAGAAATGTTACATTTCTGGCCTTCGTTATGCATTTCATGCTCGTAGGGTCAATGAATCTATAGCCCTTGGTGTCTTGACAATATCCTACAAAAATGCACGGTTTAGTTTTTGCATCAAACTTCTTTCTGTTTTCTATCCGTATATGAGCCATACATCCAAATACTTTAAGGTGAGTTAGATGTACCTTTTGTTTGGACCATTTTTCTTCGGGCGTAGTTCCTCTAACAGCTTTCGTGGGGGACCTATTTTTCAAATATACGGCGGTGTTTACAGCTTCCGCCCAGAAGCTTTGATCCAGCCCGGCACCAAGAAGCATGCACCTGGCTTTCTCCACGATGGTGCGGTTGGCTCTCTCTGCCACACCATTCTGTTCTGGCGAGTGAGGAACAGTCGTCTCATGGCGAATACCGTGTTTCTTTAAGAAATTCTGAAAACGAGTATTAATAAATTCAGTGCCGTTATCGCTACGAATGCTTTTCAGTGTTTTCCCGGTCTGATTTTCAACTAAAGCCTTAAACTCCGTGAATTTAGTAAAAGCTTCATCTTTAGTTTTCAGAAAATAAACAAAAGTCTTTCTCGAAAAATCATCTATAAGTGAAAAGAAATATCTTGAACCACCAATCGATTTTTCCGGCATGGGCCCGCATAAATCCATGTGCACTAGCCCTAATATCTCAGTCGCACGACTGAAAGACTTTTTCGGGAATGGTAATCTAATTTGTTTACCCTGAATGCAAGAAATACAAGACTCGAACGTAGAAGTATCGTAATCTATTCCAGAGTTCATACCTTTTAGGACTTGCATACTACGCACGTTAAGGTGACCGAGTCGTTTGTGCCACTCTACTTGTGACGCCTTTTGGGTTTGTGATACATCCTCTTGCACCGCTGGCGAAGCTTTTGAGCCTGTTTGACTCTCCATCGACACAGCCTCGTTGCATTCTGTAAAAGCTGAACAATTATTATGCCCTACAACTGATGTATCACTCCGCTCAGACTCTACAGTTTCAAGCCTATACACACCACATTCGCGTTTAGCTGACGCTATCAAGGTATCATTTTTATATATTTTACAATTTTCATCTATAAAAATAACTCTGAAACCTTTCCTTGTCAAAGCACTGACAGATAACAAATTGGTTGCCAAATTTGGCACGTAATAGACATTACTTATTGTCTTTACACTATGCTTTAAGGTTACTATCACATTGCCGCGACCGCGAGTAAAGAGTTTTTCACCATTCGCCACTTTCACTTCAGTTATGAAACCAGGCACAAAATCAGTGATCATGTCCCTGTCGTTACACATGTGGTTGCTGGCACCGGAGTCGACAATCCACACATCCTTACGCACGCACGTCGATAATGCAGTTAACATCGCCTCTCCGTTGCTATTCTCTTTCTTGTTACTTGCTCCCCCCTTGCATTGTTTTGATGTGTGTCCTAACTTCTTACACTTGAAACATCTTATTTTCTTATGTGAAACAAGCGCTGTTGTTGAGCCTTCTTCATTTTTGTCACCGCGCCGCTGTACTTCTTGCATCAATTTGGCTTTTACAATTTCACTTGATAGTGAAATATTTGAGTTTTCTAGTGCCATGATTAAGGGATCATATTCGGCAGGCAAACCGCTCAACATTATAACCGCGACAAAATCATCATCAAGAGGTGACTGAATGTCGCTCAATTGTTGACTCACATCACAAATTTTTGCAATATACGCCTCCATGTCTTTGAAGTCACTCAATTTGGTGGCAAACAATATTCTGAGGAGACTTAGTCGTCGCGTAAGGCCTTTATCCTCATAAGCCTTTTTCAAATTGGACCAGGCTTCACGGGCTGTCTCCGCCTTTCGGACATGCATGTATGCAGCTGGCTGTACTGACAAACAAATTTTTGCCAGTGCTTTCAACGACCTTTTCTTAAAATTTGGGTCTTTTTCAGCACTTTCAGCCTCATCCTCGGAGATAACATCCCACAGGTCTTCATGTATGAGCAGCATTTTCAATTGAAACTTCCAGTTTACATAATTTTCATACCCTTTTAATTTTTCAATTACTGGTATAGCTGCTGCTGCAGGATTACCTGCTGTTGAAGCCATGTTCTCGTGAAAGGACCATAACCTGATGAAAATAACTAGTTTATTATATTATTCCGTGGAAGTAAAACGAACATTACGTTGGTCCAATTCAATGTAATTTTCTCAATAAGACATAAACAAAACATATTCCATATTCAAACATATAAAACGAGTAAATTAATATAAAGGTTAGTTTGAACTACAACAGAGGTCTAACAGTCGTGTATGTGCCTACTTACCTACACAAAAACAATGTTGTACTTATCACCTTCCTTTAAATCCATTTATATAAGTATAAATATCATAATATATTTATATCCATTTATATAAGTTAGTAAAACACTTTATTCGTATAAGATCTAAATTTATTGTACACTTTATGTAAGTTACTTATAAGATTTATAACGCATAACGTATGTATACAAATTTCCTCCTTTTTCCAGTAGTTTGCGATAACGCTGTTTAGACACACCATAATTCTTTAAGTAATATGTGGAATACGTTATGGGTTTGCTTATTAAAACAATGTAGTATTAAGATATAGATATAATATAGTACATAAGCAAACTGTTTGTTTTCCCAAATAAATAAATAAAATAAAAATAAAATAAACAACTGGTATATCAATGGTAGGTTAAGAAATTCGAGAACGTTCTCCACTTACATACTAATCCTTTTTATGTGTTTTTGTGAAAATTTCTGCATTGAGAAAATACTTCAGCTACTAATGATAGGTAAAGAATACTTGTTGTACTATAGTGATGTATTTATTTTTATTCCAGACCCATGTTCTCAGCCTCCTGAACAAGGCAACTGTCTCGGCAACCAGGTGCTGTGGTACTACGACCAGTCCAGGGACGAATGCGACCGCTTCGTCTATGGAGGATGTGGAGGCAACGAGAACAAGTCAGTTACTTTTATATAAATCATCACCATCATGGGTCCAATGCTGAACATAGGCCTCCCCCTTAGAATGCTACTAATCGCGATTGCATGCAGTCTGCATTCAGTGGGATATTCCTGCAATATTGATTAGGTTGTCGGACCACCTTATGGGTGGACGAACTACGCTAAGTCTTTTCGATCGCCTCTCGAGTACATTTATCCCTCAGCGGTTATCGATTATAATATCATCGGCAATTTAGAATATCTTGACTATTCCTACCTAAAATGGATTAAAGAGCATCTTACGTGAACTTTTCTGTGTTCTTCTGTGAAAATTTGTAGTACTTTGGAGTAATTTGTCTGCAATCTTCGCCAGGTTTGAAAGTCGCGAGGTCTGTGAAGGACGCTGCAGGAGACAACCAAGTGTGGTCACGACCACCTTGGCTACACCTGTTCAAACACCACGACAGGTAAGTTTTATCAACTAATTTTAATAATGTCCAGGAGCACTACGAATTGCTTCAAGAAATAATGCTGCAGCATAGGCTCGACTAGTTGAAGATTCTCACGTTGACCAAATTCTGAAAACTTGATACTCCCAAATCAAACAATCTTTACCAACAGGCTTGTTTAGACCCTTCTTCTTGTACTGTAGTACCTAACTTCTAAGATTATCATTTTAAAACTACTGATAATGTCTACATCCTTTTCCCTCCAGCCCAGCGAAGAATGTATCGCGCCACAATCCTTGGAGCCGTGTGGCAGCAACGTCACAGCGTTTTACTTCGACGACGCGACCCGCCTGTGCAGGGCCGCACCCATCGGAGGCTGCTCCTATTACAACCGCTACTCTTCTGAGGAGGACTGCTTGAGACACTGTGGAGATTTCAGAGGACTTGGTAAGACTTTATTTCTGGTAGACTTTGGAAATTTCGGTAGAAGTTTTATCGCACAAGTTATCTATCAAACATCTACAATAATACCAACGAAATAATACTAACAGTTAGGAAGACAAATGCACCTTCAGAATGTGTAAAATATTACTTATTACTCGATAAGATAATATAAAAAACTCTTTATTTGATCCACATATAAAGTAAATTTTACATACACAACAAAATTAAATCTAAGGGTGTATCAATTGGTGGTCTCATTACCTTCTATTTTTTTAGTTCTTTCAATTAATGTTTAAGTTGATGTCAGGTCTTAGTTTCCCTAAAAACCGCTGATTTACTATTTCATTGGCACACGAGAGATATTCAAATTAACTTTAAACTCAGTTGAAACTGTTGCAGAAAAAGAACTTCATTTTCCAAATCAAAACATCATCCTAACACCTTCCTCTTTCAGACGTTTGCCACGCGCCTTTAGACCCTGGTCCATGTAGAGCATACTTCCCCAAGTTCTACTTCGACTCAGCGACAGGCCTGTGCAAGTCTTACGCCTACGGAGGCTGTGAGGGAGGTCCCAACAGGTTCTCCTCTGAAGAGGAGTGCCAACACATCTGCGGCTCTGAAGGACCAGGTACCTTTACTTACTGCTCACTGGGTTTTGGGTTTGATTAACCTTCTTCTTTCATTCTGGGTTATTTAGAGGCATGACTCAGCTTACAGACCTCATTTTCTAGAAGAAAAGGCTGGATTCGACTAAATACCTCTAACTGATGACTGACATTGAGAATAACATTACTGTATACTCGAAAGTATTTTGCGTTTTATCATGCATCTTCCATGATAATTGTACAAGTATATCTTGAATTCTTTTAACTCGTTGTTTGTAATTTTGGAATGAACATTTTGATCGAATCCAGCCTATATTAATTATAATAATTATAGACCTAATGCCTTCACACTAACGGTTTCCTTCATACGAAACGCCGTTGACAATTTAGAGAAAAAATGGGGATTTCGGTGTAGGAGCTGTGCAATTATAGTGCCACCAACTTATTTCAAACGGTAGCCGAAATTAACTGCCTGATCCTTCATAAGATCTATCATCGGGGTAAGAGTTAATATAAATCTAACAAAAACAACAACAAAAGTTAGATAAGGAAGAACGTAGGAAAGAGATAAAGGGGCCTGGAAAGGGTATAAGATAGTGACTGGAAAAAGGGATAACTTGGTGACACTTGTGGCACAGAATTGGTATGGGATGTAGGAGTCGTGTAGTTAAAGTCAATGGGGTGGGCACAGCGGCTCGGTGCCTGGAGGAGGTGGCGACGGGCGTACGCTGCAGTGCTGTGCCGGTGCGGCGCTGGCACTACAGCCCCGCGCACGCCGACTGCCTCGTGTTCGCCTTCCTCGGCTGCTCAGGAAACGCCAACAACTTCCGCTCCTACGACGAGTGCGCCGCCGTCTGCCGTGTGACCAGCTACGCGCCCGGTACCCACCGCCGAACTAGCTTTGCTCGCCGTTGCCAGTCATCGTCGCTTAGATTACCGACCGTGAAAGATGAACTCTAATTGAAACTGTCCTGGACAAGTGTCAGACTGTCTTGGACCGAAATGGAGACGTTTGAAGCTGGAGGAAAAAACCGTCTCCTAGCTCTTAGCGTTATTATTAAATCTAACTCAATTGCTCAAGGTGGAGTCTTAGTAATTGAGTCCAGTTTTAACCCTTTAGGTATTTAACCCCAAAAAAGTCATTCTAGAACGTAGATAACCTAATCTCCGTTTCGATGAAGTCTAAAACTTAAAGATCATACAAAACCAGTGTGGTTCTGACTTGTGTAGTAATACTGTTCATCTTCCTAGGTCCGTACATTGGTGGTAGATGTCGTTGTCCGTCTTGGTTATGTGTCGGTAGCATCTCGATGTCGTGTCTCCGTGCATGCTTGTTCTGGCATGCATCCGCTTTGCTCGTGCTTTCACGCTCTATTTCTGGCACTCTCCTTTTACTGAACTGTATTCTTAGAACTTGGCGCACGACTCTTGTTGTAATTGTATCGTAGGTGTACCAGTGTACATAAAACGTGGAATGTATCTGCTATCTCTAATATAATATGTACGATATTATGATGTGCTTTTAATCCACTTCTTAAGGACGACGCGACGGATATCGATCAGATTTTAATAAAAGACGTTACGACTTGACTGACTTATAGAAGAAATACTTAATTGGATTTCCGTCGTTGAAAACAAGCGACTTTAGACTACATGTGAAATCAATCAGTAGTATTTTTGTGAGAATGTTTATCGTCTATTTAATTACTTTCAAATCCATATCGTGGTTCCGTCACACAACTTAAAGAATCTAAACAGAAATTATATCTGAGAGGTCGTCCAACGCCCAAAATTCTGCGCATAAATTAACCAAGCAATATCCTTTAGATTCGGACTCGTCCCGCCTGTGCGATCAGTACAGCGAGGAATGCATCACACTGGAGTCAGCGTGCTTGCACGGCATCAACGTGACGGTTGCTGCGGAGGGGTGCCAGCGCTGCGCGTGCGTCGAGCCTGCCGCCGGCTGCGACCAGCGAGCGCTCGAGTGCACCGCGCTCCGGTGCTCATATGGTCTCCAGAGGACTGTTGACCAGGACGGATGTGAAAAGTTAGTGCTGTCACAATATACTGATCGGTTAATTACAAGGTCTTAATATCTTGTGACTCTGGAATAAGAAGCACTGGTACAGTGCGTTGGCATTGTTCTGCTTATGGGCAGCGTTATCTCTTAATTAACATCTGGGGAGAGCGTCTTGCTTGTCATCTTATTCATTCGCAAAAAAATCAATTTTTTCTTCCTATGTCAAAAAATGTCGGTCGAAATCAGATTACGTCAAACTGGTTTCTCTGTTTCCTGGTTTGCCACCTAGATCGAGGGCAACCATGTCGTTTTTAAGTTGAAATTTGGTCACAAATGGTTCGTAACGACTACTTTACTTGAATCAATTATAACTCGTTACGAACTAACAAACTCCTAAATAAGTTGAAGATGATCACTGAAATCTATAAAAGGAAAGAGTGATTGATTGACTGACTAACTGACTGATCTATCAACGCATAGCCCACACTACTGAACGGATTCGGTTGAAATTTGAAATACGGATAGGTTTGTGAAATTCTGGGTAGCACTGTACTGATTATGGGTAGCGTTATCTCTTAACATCAGGAGAGCGTCTTGCTCGTCTTCTTACCTCTCCACATAAAAAAAAAAAGGTTTTATAATGTAGACCTCCGCTAAGAAAGGATTTTGTCACGCGGGCAAAGCCGCGAGCATAAGCTAGTATTTAAAAAATTATTTATCTTTACCAGACCATATAAATAATACTATTCATTTTTCCTGCTCCAAGGACCGTCCGAGTAAGTACCCCGAATCCCAGTAGTAGGTATATTATCGTCAATGTCCTGAATCCTATTTCATAAGTAAACTGTTCCAACAGATGCGAATGTTCCGAGGACCCGTGCAGAAGCAGCAGTTGCTCTGAGTACGAGACGTGTGTGCCGGCGCCATACACCGACCCCGACACTCAGGAGACGCGGTACACTGCACGATGCGAACCTAGTTAGTATCAATTGCTACTTTATTGTGTAAGCCACCCCAGATTAAGGGGTTAATAGTCGCTGAGTTGCTCTATCTCTCTCCCACGATATAACTTAGTCAAATAACAATTGATAAACCCTTCTTTTTAGAAATGTGTTATATTGAAAATTTTGCTCATATTTTTATACAATTTTTAAAAGTATTCCCAGTTTGCTACCTTAAATAACAACAATGGCATTCTCAATTATATGAAATAATATATCTATCTTTAAACATGCCTCAACCATCTTATTAAGTATCAAACTGGTTATACTTTTAAAAATTGTATAAAAATATGAGAAAAAATTTCAATTTAACACATTTCCAAAATGAAGGATTTATCAATTGTTATTTGACTAAGTTGTATCGTGCGAGAGAGATAGAGCAACTCGGTGACTATTAACCCCTTAAGGCCGCGAGATGCGAAACGAGTGTGTAATAAAGTTCAAAGTTCGCGTTCTTGTAAGCGCTCCACGCTGTATTGATTTCTATTTAAAAATTTCTTTTTTAAAAATAAAGGAAAGCTTATACAGTTTATACACCAAGACGCTACTTATGATTAATATTTAAATCTTTATGTTATAAACAAGCTAGTCTATTATATATAAAATTTTAGGAACTAAATCTACTTAATTAAGTAGGTAGGTACTTAAGTACTGTGAATCTTGCTCAAAGTTCAATCCAATACTTATTGGCAAGTTTGCAGCTTTAGTGAGCAGTGGGCTTTCACAAAAAATTGTTTGCATCACCGATACAGTAGGATCAGATTCAAATCGAGTTCAGCGTCCTAAATTTTCTATTCAAATATTTAGATGATTCTTAGTGTGATTTCCCAATTTTAGGATCGGAGACCAACGAAGTGCTGCCGGAATGTGAAGCGAACGCATTAGAGTGCGAACGAATGTCATGTCCTGGAGAAATACGGCGCACCGGACCCAGGGGATGTGAAAAGTAATATTTTAATAGTCATTTCCATTTATCTAATCCGTATTTTGTAGAAATGAAATAAAGTTAATAATGAAAAATGGCTAAACGTCGCAATTTTCCAATTGCGCTTATTTCATTTTTGTGCTACAAATCCCTGTTGTTATTTTATTTTATGTTACTGACGCCTGAAATAATTATTTGCATACCTAATTCTTATTTGAAACAATAAGAATTTTCCAAATAATGGTCCAAATATTACTATCTGGTTGGATCCATTTAAATTTTATTAAAACCTCTGCAGCGGTTTTTAATTTTAATGAATTAAAGTGTCTAGTTGTCTTGTAATGCACTTTTAAATTCACTGTGATAACAAAGTTGACACAAAACATTTATTCAGAAGTAAAAGCTGAAAGTGTACTGATAGGTGCCATTTAGGTAAATTAATTAAATATGTTGTTACAGATGTGAATGTGTAGAAGACACGTGCTCGGGCGTGGTGTGCGCGGGAGACGAGCGCTGTGTGTCCTACTCACTGTACGATCCCATCACTCGAGGGCTACAGAACCGCAGCAAATGCGTGCCTGGTGAGAATTACTTAACAACCTTAAAAGAACATTCATTTATTTCAGGCAATAGTACACTGCTGCAGACCGCTGCCGCTGTCTTTATTGAGACCAAAACTTTACAGCATTTTGTGACTTTGCATGGTGTGATATTAAAGAGTAGAGTACTACTTTAATAAATCCGAGGATACTGCTGAGTTTGCTATGCCCCACGTTGGGCGCCAACCTAGCGCTGCCTACTTGCTCCAAGCAAAATAACATAACTCAAAACATCAAATACAAATATACATCAGATGAATACACACGAATAGTAGAAAAAGAAAAAGTAAATTAGCACTGTTTCTATTTTCCGCCAGTAAACAAACCCGGCATCTGCCCGCCGATGCAACCCACTTCTGATTCCGAGTGTAGAGTGACGTGTAGAGACGACTCGGACTGTCGCGGCGTCGGCAAGTGTTGCGTCGCTGGGAACGATTGCTCCAGGCACTGCACCTACCCTCTACCGGCTACCACCGCTGCACCACCGTCTACTACTCATGGACCTGGTGAGGAATGCGTTATTTGTACCAGGCTTACATAAGTGGCGGCAAGTGTATTTATTCTTAATCTCAGCTACTACCACTGCACCGCTATCTACCACACATGGACCTGGTAAGGAATACCTTATTAGTACCAGAATTGCAGCGGCGTCAGCAAGTACTACATCACCGGAAATAACTGTTCCACATATCCACTACCAGCTACCCACCACTGCACCGCCATCTACCATACATGGGCTGGTAAGGAATGCTTCATTTGTACTAGGCTTGCAGCATCTTCAGCAAGTGTTACTCCGATAGGTACGGCGCGACTGTTCCACATTGTACGTATCATCTGCCAGGTACCACCACTGCATCACCATCTACCACACATGGGACTGGTGAGGAAGACGTTATTTATACCAGGAGTGCAGTGGCAGTAACTAGTGTTACTGCGCCGGGAAGAACAGTTTCAAATTGTACTTATCCTCTATCAGCTACCGCCACTGTACCTACCACACACGGGCCTGGTAAGGAATACGTTATTTCTACCAGGATTGCAGTATCCTTCTAGACAAGTATCGTACCATCTTCTACCATATTTTACATTAGACCTGCTGAAGTGGATAATATATAGCAGCATTATATCGCCATTAATGTGAAAGTGATCACAATATAACCTCAAGTCGAATATTATCAAAAATAATTAATTCTTCTAAAATTTGTGATCTATAGAAATTGAGCAAGTATTTCTTGTCATAGAACCTCCGAGCGCACCAGAACCCAGCACCGATACCGAACCAGAAGTGGCGGTATCAGAGGGAGGCAAGGCGACTCTACGCTGCATCTTCCATGGAAACCCACCGCCCAAGATCACGTGGAGATTCGGAGAAATTACGGTACGTGGATAGCTGTGATCAGATCTTTTTGTACTCGCAGAAACAACCTCTAGGAAAACACCCTTTAATTTCGGTAAATGATTTCAAGATCGGTATTTTATCTTTGGTAAACCCAGTATGCAAACATTCTGTACCTACTGTGTGTATTAAAATAGACACCAAAAGTATAGGATGGGAATAATCTTTATCTGGTTTGACCACTAATAGAAAACTTGGGGTTTTCTTGTCGTTGGAAAACAGTAAGAAAACCAAACAATAAGATTTAAAACCAATCTTATTTCTTGCAAATTTTTAAAGTAATGTTGTCACTTAATATTTTGATCGAAATAAATGAATTTGAATTCAAATAATTACAAAATCAGGAACCCAAGCAATTTACATGAAAAGTTAAATATCCTTAGATCGACGGGGACAAGGATCGTTACCGAGTATTGTCTGACGGCGCGCTGGAGATAGTGTCGGTGTACAGAAACGACTCAGGAGTTTACATCTGTATCGCAGACAACGGACTCGGAACATCGGAGCAGGAAGTCAGGCTTGAAGTATCAGGTTAGTAAATGATATCTACATCAGTTAAGTGTTTGATGACTGCGTATTTAGACGGGGTTTTGAAGACTTGTTTCCAGTCAGCGCTACGATTACGATTTATTAGGTATATGAACTGGCCAACACTTCTCACGTGTATTTTTACAATTTAGCTTTTGGGTTTGCATTGCTGCATGTTGTGGTTTGGTAATTTTCTTAACTGTTTGAATTTCTAATTGCTAATTTTCTTCTTTCTGGTTTGATTTCCTATTAATATAAAATCTATCTCTTTTCCTCTTTTGTATTTAAAATAATTTTTCAATGAAGGTGGTAGGACAAAACTTTTCAAAGTAACTCTTACAAAATTGGCAAACAGTCGAAAACTGCCCTACAGTTTTGTCCTTTCACCTTTTCGCTTGGTAGTAAAATAACAACGTGTTTGTGAATGTACGATATAACGCAATTATCCTGGTCGTGGCGCTACATTCACAAACTCGCGTAGCTGAAGACTAACATTGGTACGGCCCGTGACGCGTCAGATCCGGTGGAGATGCCGGCCGGGATCGCGGGCCCCAGCCAGGCGGTGGTGCGGGGCACGCTGGGGCGCGCGCTGGAGCTGCGCTGTCCGGCGTACGGGTACCCGGCGCCCGGCATCTACTGGAACCGCGGCCGGGACGGGCCCATGGTGCAGTACAGCGGCACACAGTACGAGGCGCGCGGACAGGTGCTCACCATCCGCCGCCTCGAGCCCGACTTGCTCGGGGACTACCTCTGCACCGCCTACAACGGCGTCGACGGCGCCAGACCCGTCAACTGGCTCGTCACCATCGAAGCGTACAGACCGGACCAGGTGGTCTCGGTGACGCCGCGTCCTCGGCCCACCACTACAACGACCACGACGCCTCCCCCTCCCCCAATGCTCACACCTCCTCCGTACCCTGGTAAGATGGATAGAAATTAACATTATAACTTATACGTATTCTGGTGCTTGGTTGCATGCTGCATGTTGATGGAAATGGTTTTTGATTTCTTCTTTTAACCTAACTCAGATTCATAGGTCTGTCTAGAATCTTTATATACATATAAGTAACACTGTACTGATTATGGGCAGCCGTTATCTCTTAACATCAGGAGAGCGTCTTGCTCGTCTTCTACTTCATCACATAAAAAAAAAAAGTAATACAATGAATCAATACTGAAGCTTGAAGCTATAATATAATAGGCGTTGCGTTTTTTGAGAAATTCTAAAAATAGGTTTAATCGTGTAGAAGGACCAAGTGCACCAGAGCCCAGCACCGATACGGAACCAGAAGTGGCGGTATCAGAAGGAGGCAAGGCCACTCTACGCTGTATCTTCCATGGAAACCCTCCGCCAAGGATTATCTGGACGTTCGGAGAGATCACGGTAAGAAACTTCACTATTCTATTGTTGATATTATTTATTTTACTCGTGATGAAGGCAATGTCATCGTCGTGCCCCAGTCGTTGTTATAAGAAAAGACAAGCGTTTGGAGCATGATTACGGAGGACGCTCTTTTATTTTAATAATTGTTATCACAGCACATTTTATTAGCATTTCGTTAGCCACAAGTGTTTTCACAGGGTTTCACAGGGGATCTGATCAAACTTTTGTATTATTTTTGACATCGCACGCAGGATTTTTTTTTAGAACTTCTTCAAAAGCATTCAGAACACTCCTGTAATATCAATAACTTTAGGAGTCCTCTCCACCTGGAGCGGTGTTGTTTTCTTTTGACACGTAGAATAAAAGTTTTAATGCTTTCATTTGTAGCCTAAGATTGACTATTTTATTACAAGCTTTATATTACTTTCACCTGTCTGTTGTCTGTCTGTCTGTCTGTCTGTCTGTAATCAAATCTTGCAAGTTTAATTTGACCCACTTCCCGGTTTCCAATTGAGCTGAAAATTTGCATGCGTGTGTAAATCGGATGACAATGCAATATTTTTATGACATCGAGCTGATCTGATGATGGAGCTGGAAGGTGGCCATAGGAACTCTGTCATTAAACAACGCAACCCCATCGAGTTTGGGCTCATTTGATTCGTCTTGACGAGTACTTTATGATGCAAGATGGTAAGAATAATTAAAGCTTGTTTTTTTAAAGTATTTTTAAAATTTCACTTGTTTCGATTTTATAGCTCTCGGTCTTGTTTTACAATAAAGTGCTCTACCTAAAAAGACAATGATGCTAAGCCTATAAATTGCAATAACATTTAGATTGACGGCGACAAGGATCGGTACCGACTGCTATCCGACGGAGCTTTGGAGATAGTCTCGGTGTACAGAAACGACTCAGGAGTTTACATCTGTATCGCGGACAACGGACTGGGAACGTCACGACAGGAAGTCAACCTGCAAGTCACAGGTCAGTGCATGGAGCTCATTTTCTTTAAAGGAATCCATTTGGGTGTCTTGACATGGAGGGTTAAACCAGATTTCACCATACTGCCGCTTAAAAATGTTAATAAGTACGAGCAATAAGTCACTTTTTATATTATTCCAAATGAATATTGTTTCTGTGAATGAATCCTGAAAATGAATACATTTTCAGGAATATTCATAGAGTTTATTTTTTTTACGAATACCCGCGGATTTAAAAATAATAATGCCCTTGCAATAAATATAAAACGATTTTTAATGTATGATTACCATACCAATGCAAATGTGACGAAACATTTTGGTGAAATCTGGTGACGAAGCTTGTTTACAATAAGTCATCTTAAAACACAAACAGTAGTTAGTTTTTGAATGTTTTGGGTTTTGGTAGAATGCAATTTGACAAAAGGAAACTAATGGATTGGGTTGCCTTGTTTTACTTTTAAATTTAAGGTTTTGATTGCTCCTTGTTACTTGATTCTTCTTACTTTGACTAACTTTTCTATTTTACTTACTTGCTACTTAACCTGTTAGTTTAATTACTTATTGACCTCTTTTGATTATCTTGACTAAAAAAATATAGTGCTCATTTTATTTTATTCATCATTAATATTGAACAATTTGAAAAAGAAACAAAACAGGAAATTTAAAAATTCATGGAAAAACTGAAATATAAGCAAAATCAATTAGGTACTTTGACGAGTGGAAAATCAAAATTATAAGAGCACCATGCATGGTGGTCTGCACCGGACATGTCCGGTCCGAATCCGATTCGTATCTGTCATGGCGAATGATGAACTGAATACGGATATTTTTTTGCACAAATCCGTCACGACTTTGTAAAAATATAAAAAGAAAAAAATTTAATGATTTAGTTCAACGAGCTCCTATTGTGCATATTATACAATTTTCTTTTATTCATACCCAATATATTTATTTTTTTACTCGATTTTCTAATTATTTTATTCAGGATAGGTCAAGAGGTACATTGAATTTGGTTTTTGAATGATAAAATAATTAATTATAAGTACCAACTTGAGTATTACAATGCGACATCTAAGTATATTTTATAGCTTTTATCTCTAGAGAATTCAATGGGTTTACTTGTATGAATAAGCTTGTTCTTGTATTTTTTATAAACAAAGTCGCATTGTAATTCTTTATCGCGCAAGAACATATCAAAGGACAAGACAATTTTTATCTGTTTATTACTCTTCGAATATTAAATAAATTATGATGGATTTTTGAAGTGAAACTTCTTTATCGGCGTTGGAAAAAATTTACCGGTTTATTTTTCGGTTACGCGTCACATTTTTCAGTTACGCGCCATCTTTTGTTTCTTGCCCCTACCACGGTTGGTTCAGACGAAGAGTACTTTCACTTTCTCCAATGAACATGAATTTAAAAAAATTATAAATTTAAATTTAATTTAATTAAAGAAGTTTCACTTCTTACGTGTGTAAACTAGTACACGCACAAATTTTTTTACTACAAGGGACTTTGAGAGTTTCAATTTAAATTATTTTAAAATAAAGATAATTGACGTCAACCGTGTTTCACGAGCGATACAACTTGAGAATATTCAGTATTCAGTATTCAAGTCACCAGAGATTATAAATATACACTATCGACCGCATCTGCACTTTCCATTAGATGATATTATGTGATCAAACTTATATATGATCTATGCAAAATTTTAAAAGTGTGCCGTATAAGTTATATAAAAGTTTCTATAAAAATAATATTATCTATGTGTCAAGTGATTATTAGGAAAGCCTCGCGGATTACCCGCGATAAAAGTTTTATCTAGTGGGAAAATATAATATAATGCGATAAAAATATATTTTTGGAGAACTAGCTCTATGCTCTATACCAAATTTCATGTAAACGTTATAATAAGTAGGTATGGATGTCGTAAATAACATATAATCCAAACATTTATACCGAATACATGGAAATATCCCAATAGGTACTTATTTATTAGTAAACTAGTCATTAGCTGGTATAATCTTATCTGGCGACTTGACCCGCGATATAGCCTTGTTGTTCATCTAACGATATTCTAAGTACACTCGTGGCTCAGACCTCGGTCTGTAGATACCCTGCGATAACGACTTGTATACAAAACAACTGTATCTTTGAATCATTGTTAAGTAGGTCACCAGTACAATTTACAAGGGAATGTTAAAAAAATATGTGTTATACCTATTCAATAAGCTTTCAATAAACAAAGGACGAGACGCACGACAAAAACAGTTCGACAGAATTAGATAAATTTTTACTTTTATATATTGGACAATCTGGAACGTGTACCTACCTACCTACCTATTCTTTGAAACAAAAAAGAAATTTTCCAAATCGGTAAAAACCTGGTCCTCGGTAGCCTCCACCTGGTCCTGTTCTGTGCCGTTTCCTGCCAGGCCTCAACTTGTCTCTCTAGACTCTAGAGGTACCTTGAATGGGCCAACCGTAATTCGAATTATGGGCCATTTAACACCCTCTTGCCCTATGTGAACCCCATTCTTAAATTATTCTACAATTTGCTGGCATATACTCGTATAACTGCCAAAACTCATAAATCATAAATACTTAATTATTAATCGGTTTGTCTATTTCGGTAATAGTAATAAGCATCAATTATGTGCAATGTTTGCCGATATCAGCGAACTGGTCGCGTCATAGATAGGCCGTAGGCCACATGCCGGCAGTGTGTCCCATCTGTCCGCAGTCAATCATTAGCCACGATGTGTGTCGGTTGTATCTCTCTGGTGCTGGTTGCGTGTGCGGCCCTCGGCCCCGCGGCGGTGTGCGCGGGCGCATATCAAGGTTCACCACTCCGACTACTTACCGACGTTATCTTACTCTCTGTCTTCCTGGAACTGTCTTAATGATCTCTTTGTGCTAATATTGCAGAGTTCATTGTTCGCTCGCGAAAGATTATAACGAATAACAAAATTATATTTCGACCTACGACCGCGGGCCTCTACCTTTCAATATTTTAATATCATCAACTTAAATTCAACTCCAATCTTCATTCCATCAATTGTTTTGTCCTTTCACCTTTTCCGCTTAGTAGTACAATAACATCGGGTTTGTGAATGTATAACACAATAACACCGGCGAGACATTCACAAGCTCGTGTAGCGGTAGCGACTAACACGGGGGCGGGCTGGATAGATCCGGTGGCGATGCCGGCCGGGATCGCGGGCCCCAGCCAGGCGGTGGTGCGGGGCACGCTGGGGCGCGCGCTGGAGCTGCGCTGTCCGGCGTACGGGTACCCGGCGCCCGGCATCTACTGGAACCGCGGCCGGGACGGGCCCATGGTGCAGTACAGCGGCACGCAGTACGAGGCGCGCGGACAGGTGCTCACCATCCGCCGCCTCGAGCCCGACTTGCTCGGGGACTACCTCTGCACCGCCTACAACGGTGTCGACGGCGCCAGACCCGTCAACTGGCTCGCGACGGTGGAAGGGTACAGTCCGGACGAGCCGGTGCCGCCGCCCGCTAGGCCCACGGACTCGATCCCTGACTACCCGCCGCCTGACTATGGTAAGACGACTCCTGCTCGATCGACGGATGACGAGTGCGTCGCTCGACATCCGCTCGGTTCTGCGATACCTACCGTGTTTGCATGCTGACTGTTAACTCTATGTATTTAGTGCTTGCATGACCTCTGCTATCTGCTTATAATATATAGTTAGTGCATATGGGTTCGGAAATACTAAACATTAATTTAATTCATTAAATACAAGTCATAATATTATGTATTATCACTTTCATAAATCACGATTTTATCCTAGGTATTCTGACAGATGAAAGGTTTTTATGTGGTCAACATACTATTTTCAGATAAATTCGATGTATATTGTATGTTATGATTGTGGTGGTATAATGAATGTTGCTGTAAAAAGCCTATCAATTATTCAATGTTAAATAGTCCAAGTACCAGGAGAGCAGTGACTAAAAGAAGTGTTACAATACAGAGCCAGTGTGGACTCGCGTGCAGCCAGTAGCGACCAACGTGTCGACGGGCAGCGAGGTGGTGCTGCCCTGTGAGATACGAGGGTACCCCGCGCCCAACGTGCGCTGGACCAAGGATGGACAGGATCTGCTGCCGGGTGAAAGGATATGGGTCACTGGTAAGAATTCACACTTTGTTTTCTACTAGGGGTACATTGATTTACAATACTGGGGCAAATAAAAGTTATGAATTATGGGATTTTGGTGTACAGTAGGTACCTAAATCTAATATAGGTTTTTAAACAAAAGATAGGTAAGTCTACAATCAAATTACGAGGGGACTAAATAAGCTACCTTAAAGTCACTCTATCATGAGAAATAACTATAGCTTGCGTAGTAGAACTTCATACCACATGGTGTTGTACAGCCCCCATTACTTATACAATTTACTACAACGAGTAACGAGATTATATCCACGCGATCATATAAATTCTTTTGCAAAAAAAACGGGCACTTTGATGATTTCTCTGCTCCAATGAAGAAGAACAAGAAAGAGGTTTTATTAATTTGACGATGCATTGACTTATCATTTATAAACATCCTGGCATGATTATTAATGTTCCAAATTTAAAATTTGAAATTAAAAAAGAAAAATACTGATTATATACCTAGTGAAATTGCTTTGCTTTTTGGCGCGAATTGATGCGAATTGCTGTAACAATTTTATTACAATTTTAAAACTTTTTGAGTATTTTCTGCAAATTAAACAATTTATTCTTTCTTTCCACAATAAATACCACTTTTTGATATGAGCGATAATGCGATAAGGGCCGGTAAAATTATAGCCCTACTTGAAGAAGGTTGTTCGCAAACTTACGTGGCTCAGCGGCTAAATGTGAGCCGTTCAACTGTCCAGAGGACATGGCAACAATATCAAGAGACCGGTTCGGTTAAAAGAAGACCCGGCTCGGGAAGAAAACGATGCACAGAACCAAGAGACGACCGCTTTTTGGTGAGTCAGGCGTTGCGGAATCGTAAGGCGTCAAGTGTGGACCTGAAAAAAAACCTTGAAGAAGTAAGAGGAGTAGAAGTAAGCTTGTGGACGGTTAGAAGGAGGCTTTTGGCTGCCAATATCAAAGTTACCGTGTTGCTCGACTTCAGTTTGCTCGAAACTGTGCTTCATGGACTATGGAGGACTGGAATAAGGTATTGTTTTCTGATGAAGCTAGAATCTCTTTGTGTGGAGAGGACCGACGCCGGCGAGTGCTGCGGAGACCACGGAACGCTATGCGGAAGTGTGTTTCGAACAAATCACTCCTTATGGCGGAGGCTCCGTTATGTTTTGGGCAGCAATTAATTCGACGGAGCGTACGGAGTTAGTTTTCTTAGAAAGAGGAACATTAAATGCACACCGGCACATAATGGAAGTCCTAATTCCACATGCACAACCTGCATTGACTGCACTTGGGGAAGATTCCATTTTTATGAACGACAATGCCCGCCCGCACCGTTCTGGTGACGTGGAAGCTTACATGCAAGAAGTTGGGATCCGTCGTTTAGATTGGCCAGCTCGCAGTCCTGACCTCAATCCAATCGAGCATGTCTGGGATGTTCTAAAAAGGCGGGTAAGATCAGTGCAACCTGCTCCAAAAAACATCAGGGAGCTAAAAAGAGTAATTGCTGAAGAGTGGGAACGTATTCCTCAAAACGTAATTAAAAACATCGTAGAGGGTATGCCCAGAAGGATTCAAGCTGTGATTTTGGCAAGAGGAGGTCACACTCGTTACTAGGTTTTTACAGTTGTAAATTTATTTAAATAAAAAAGTAAAAAAAATCTTCTTGTCTTTATTGCCGGCCACTTGTTATTGTGTGGTCGTGTAAGTCCGTTTTGAAAAAAATCATCAATTTAAATACAAAATTGCCAAAATACACGCTTATTTCACATGATTATTACACGATTAGGTACGAGTATAAGTATACAAAGTGTGTCAAACAATTAAATATTTTTAAACTAACACAAATCTACCTTAGAAAGTAAGTTTCCTTAGGTGCCCGTTTTTTTTGCAAAAGAGTGTAGTTCGACAGTAACTGCACCCTACTACCAGCAGTTGCCCAGCTGCGTCAATAGGTACAGACTACAAACCTCCATTACATCTATCATCTATCTATCTAATAAATTGAAACTTAAAACCTGACGGGATTCTTTTGCTGATAAAATGAAACTAAAAATCTAACGGGCATGGTTCTGGTCATGGTCTCTAAGCTTTTCCAGGCTTTTGACCAATGACGTTAAAGATGTACCTAATGATTAATGATGGTTATATTTTCCCCAGACTCTCGAGTGACGATCCGTCACGCGACGCGCGAAGATAGCGGAGAATACGCGTGCGAAGCGGCCAACAGATACAGTGACCATCGCTCCGCTGTACTCATCAACGTACAAGGTAGGCTTCTATACATTCACTGGCTCACTTCTCGATGATTCTCAGCATTTATTTGTCCTCAGATGATACCTTTGGTCATAGAGGTCTTAAGGTGATCCAAAACAACGTTAGGTTCTCCGGGTGATCTCGACAAAAATGGATAATATATAACATCAACAATGATTATGCTGATTCTTAGTTTTATAATTTTCAACAAACTTTAAATGGGACTTTTCATTTTCCTCTCCTACTTATGAACAGTCAAATGATATAGATACATAATAATATTCAAAAATGCTTTAATCATCATCAACGTTTGCGTCTATTACAGATGATTTAAAAAGCAGTGCCTGTTTAGATTTATTTGGCACTTGGGACTTCAATTGGAGACTAATAAAACTAAATCTGGAGCGGTAAGGTGACCACAAGTTGGCAAAATGTGTGTCACAGCAGAAGGGTCGTTAGTTAATGTTGTGTGTTTTAGTCCATAACTTAGAGATCGTCGAGCTAATCCCAGTAAAGTTTAAATTAAAAACACTTGACCACTTGTTATTTCAGATGTGTACATCCCGGCGAAGTGCGTGGACAACCCAACCTTCGCCAACTGCAACCTGATCGTGCAGAGTAGATTCTGCAACCATAAATATTACTCAAGGTCTGTACATTTTATATACGAGAATAGAATAGAATACTCTTTATTGCAACCAAAGAAAATTACAGTAGTAGTTTATAATGCTGGAACCTTTAGTAACGCTTCCAAAGTACATCCAAATCTCTGACGTTTTAGAATCGTTCTGATGCTGCCCGTCTCCGGACTGTTAATGATGGACTATAGTACCTCGTTAGTAATCTATCGTTAATTTGAATTATGTCCTACTTTTGCCTTTAGTTCTTTGTTGTAATGTTTATTTCGAACCCGCGTGGCTCCTGCGCTTAGCATTCCCCTTTCGCCTCTCCTCCTCAGAGAACACAATTCACAATCATTGTGGGACAAATGATTATATATTTTTGTATGCAATGATGTAAGAAGACGAACAAGAGGCTCTGCTGTTGGTAAGAGATAAATATCTGTACAGCTACCCAGGATTTCACAATGATGCAAAATTTATGGGTGCACAGCACCCAGCGCGCATCTTACTCGAGAGTTATCTCGAGAGTCATATTATGATGTCAAGACTTAGTCATTACTTGAAGCTTTAATTTGTTAAACAAAGAACTAAGAAGACGAGCAAGACGCTCTCCTAATGATAGGAGATAACGCTGCCTATATATAATTAGTACAGTGCTACCTAGGATTTTTTTATACTATATTTTCTTGATAATGTAACACACTGTGTCGTCATCAGATTCTGCTGCAAGTCGTGCGTGGAGGCGGGGCAGCTGGACCCTCGCGACGTGGAGATGCAGGGAGACGAGCCCTACAGGAAGAAGTAGTCACACGACCGGTGCTCTGCTGAACTGCCTCACTAATCTACACTATATTCCACCTCCCTACTTTAGTGGGTTCCCAACGAGTCACCCCCCAACGGTTAACACTGTGACTGAGTGACTCGATCAACTTAATTTTCAGAATGGATTCCCAACACACTTTGAGAACCCACTAAAATACTAGGATACCAGAAAACATAAAGAGATTAAGTTCTATTTATCATAAATTTAAGTTATTCGGTCACTAATATTATTATTATTCACTCATTGCGATACTCTAACATTTTAGACTAAGTAGACCTTGAAGAATTGATAGGAAAATTTTAATATGTTATGTATTATTTCTACTAGTTATATCAGTCAATACTGGAGTTGAGAGAGAAAGTTAATAATGGAGGCATATTTTTTTTTGGTAAAAAAATATATTTGGTGTTTAATTTTTTTATTATCTCTACGATGAATATTTTCAGTTCAGCAGAGGCAAACAAAGTGCCATAATGAAGCGGTATTATATATTGAGCTATGTCGTTAGGCTATGTTAAACCTAAACCGTGCTTCGGGCGACCATACCAATAGATGTTAGTGTAGATAGACAATAAATAATATGTAAATAATTATTATTAATTAGTTAGATGTCACATCTCCATCTGTGATGGAACATCGTAGAAATCTAATAAAATAAATCTGGATAATCTAAAATTTAAAAAAAAATTCTTAGCTGAGAAAAATTATGTAATTGGTATAAATTCACAGAAATGTTATATTTAAAAACAGTTTTTGATTTTTTCCCGATCAATATTTTTTTCAAGTACACCTACTTTATACCTAGTTTGCTTGTAGCGTAATTTCTTAACTGCATAGGTTTTTTTAGACTGTTATTGTAGTCTCGCTGAAAAAGCTTGATAACGGTAATGAGACCACACACCAATACTTTATTTATTAAAAAAAAACAAATTTAACAAATTTATGTTGTCCAGTGAGAGTGCCTATGCCTATAGGTACATTTATTGTGTAGGGTACCTACCTACGTAAATTATTTTGAGCCAATTTCAACGCTTTGAAAACTTAGTACCGAATAGGTACCTACTTTTGTCATGAAGATTTATTTTTATCAGATTTCCCTACGACAAAAAGAATTCTCAAAGATATGTTTACAAAAACATAATGCTTATTTAGTTAAAGCAATATTGATGGATATACAATAGTGTGAGCGGATTTTTGTTAACTAAATCAGTAAATTATTTATATTACGCGTTCGTTTAACTATTACTGTAGCTTTTATAGATGTAAGATAAGCTAGAAGGCTAGACTCATAATAATTCGTATATAAGTTAACTTTTTCAATGTGACAATACTGTACATAGATAGATGGAAATAAAGTGATGTGAAATAATGACTAAGTTTTTTATCTAACCCTGACCAAATACTCCTGAGATAATGTGTGAATCCCTACCGACTTTCCCCACACGGATATGTACACTGATTTTAAGTGGAGCCATATATGGTTTATTCCCATTTGCCCCCGAATCGTTAGCCCCCAGGTGGCAAATACCACTGAATAGCGACTCGGAAGTTATTGTTCCCAGTTTTATATTGCTTTATACTGCTACACAGCAGTATAATCGCCAAAACCTTACGGCTTAACCTCGCCTTACGGTTAGACTGGTCCACAAGTTTCAAGTTGCTCAGCGAGCTATGGAGCGGGCTATGCTCAGCGTCTTTCTAAAGGATCGCGTCAGAAATTAGGTGATTCGGCAGAGAACCGGAGTTACCGACATATCCGAAAGGATTAGCAAGCTGAAGTGGCATTGGGCTGGTCACTGGTCACATTTGCCACAGAACCGATTAATCGATGGGGTATTCTAGAGCGGAGACCACGTCTCGGCAAACGTAGTGTAGGGCGCCCTTAGCCGAGATGGGGTGACAATATCCGCAAGGTCGCGGGGAGCGGGTGGAGGAGGAAGACGGAGGACCTAGTTGAGTGGCGTGCCATGGGGGAGGTCTATGTCCAGCAGTGGACGAACGTGATGATGATGATGAGGTCGCCAAACCCCCTCATCACCCTGCGAAAAACTGGAATTTATTTACAAATTATGCCACCTTGGGGCAAATGAGGTGGGGACGGACGACTGGGAATATACCTACCGACAAGCGTCAATAGCTTGTGGCTAAAAGTAAAATAATGTGAGAGCCTACATGACTACATCGTTAATTAATTCGATATGACAGTCGTTATCGTACATTTTTCTGATCGGTGATATATTGTCTGCTGTTCTTGATATCCTTGACTCCTCCATTATCCATCTAAATTTTCTCCAGTAACAGGTCAACTGGTAGAAAATACTACTTTAGCATTAAGTTAGTCCTAGCGTTGTGCTGAATAATAAAATAAATAAATATTTTTAGGGGTAGGGGGTTGAAACTTTGGGAGTTGGTTCCGGAGCCCTTTCCGGGACGGGGTAGTATCGAGGGGGCGAAAATTTCGTTATTTTTCGCCTAGGACGCACCGTTTTTGAGATATTTGAGATTTTTTAAAAACTTTTTAAAGATTGAAGTCCACTTAAGTGTACATACTACGTAAGTTAGTCCTAGCGTTGTGCTGAATAATAAAATAAACTAGTAGTTCGCCTCGAACTGGGACCTCGCGGCCCAATTTCCGTGTAAACCTTAGACTTTAGGCTTCGACTAAATAACCTAATACAAGAACTTTAACATAAATATTAAAATTCAAAATACCAAAATTCAGAGAAATTAAAACTTAAATTACCTAAGTGCCAAAATTTTTAGAATATCATCCTTTTTAGAGTTTCGTACCTCTGAAGGAAAAACGAAACCCTAATAGGAACACTTGGTTGTCCGTCTGTCTGTCAAGACTCATTTACTCTAGATCCCGTAGAATTGTATATTTTTACCATATACGCAGATCTATGGCCGCTTGGTGCCCATGAAATGGAACTTCTAAGCTTAACTTCAAAAACGTACATTTTTTGACCCTCTTATCTAAGATCAATATTCATAGAGAACTTGCCGTTACCCTATGTTTATGAAATTTAGCAGACTTTAAGTACATAATATATTTTAAATTCGGGAAAAAATCTGAAAACTATACATTTGTAATTAATTCATTTAATAAAAATGGCTCAATTTAAAGTACGTAATCATCAAAGTTAAGCAATGTTATGCGCGTACGTATCTGGATGGGCGCGTACGTAGTGATCTCAACTTTTTGCTGACTTTTTTGGAGAGAGCCACCAGCGGCCCGCGATGCACTACGGTGTGCTCGTGCTATGAGCTATATTGTTGAATGTGTCGGCACAAACTATTCTAAGTTTTAAAAAGTTTTGCAGGCAGGCTACACAAATAATATAATATCCACCTCTTTACTGCCAGCAAAAAGCAAATATCCCCAAGATGAAATTATTTGGCTGCGGATCGCACCAAAATCCTTATACAATTGTTTTAAAAAAAATTCGAATGGCATGTAGTATTTTTTTCCAAATGACCATAAGATTTATATCACTCATCATAACTAACACCGTCACCCGAAAAACCAATACCGTGACTTTAAGACTATTTACTTACTTATTTAATACGAGTATTATAGCAAATTCTAATGTTTTTGTTGTTACTTTGATCTAATCTGTGACCTTCTAATAATATTTTGATTAAATGTATTAGGTATATTACTAATCATTTTGGTATTAATTTTTATAATATCATGAAAAGTACTAAAAATCTAGCACAAATAATAAGCCAAATTGAAATCAAACTCTCGAATTCTAGGACTTTTTATGGCTATTATTATGGGAACTTGTAAATTCTATAGCAAGTACCTACTGCCACTACTACGAATAGGATCGATGTTATATCAAATTTGACGTATTTTAATAAATACTATGAATACCGATCTTGCACGGTAATTTAGATTCATATTTTGAGTCAGTGTTTATGCAATTGCAAAAAAAATGTATAGTAATCTCTGAAACTCTACAACCCTTGGGCCGATTTGGCTTATTTTTGAACATGAAAATTCTTTGATTTTGTACTACCCGTTCGCAAAGTTCCGTCAAGATTGGAACTTCGGTAACGTGGTTATCAAGGAATCTCTATAACTCTAGAACCCTTCGACCGATTTGGCTCATGTTCGAACTTAAAAATTCTATAGATATATACTGCGCGTTTGCAAAGTTTCATCAAGATTGGACCATTGGTTTTCAAGTAATCGCGTAACAAACATACATACAAACATACACTTTTGATAATATATTTATGTAGGTTATAAAAAATGTTTATAGGTAGCTTAGAAAAAAAATTATCAGCGCACCAGTTTTGAAATTATCGTCAGACCTATCGTAAAGACTTTAAGTCACTTATATCTCTGCAACCCTGAAGCCTATTTGGCTATTTTTTTTCATTATAATTAACCTACTTAACTGGTGTGCAAAGTTTCATTTAGTTTGGATTAACCGTTTTCGAGCAAATGTCGATCAAACTTAAGCACCAGAGGTCAACCGTTAAACTGGTCGAAACGCAGGCTTTTCGCGGCTTTCGACTCTAAGACCTCGCTTCGCTCGGTCGATAAATATTTTTAGGGGAAGGGGGTTGAAACTTTGGGAGTTGGTTCCGGAGCCCTTTCCGGGACGGGGTAGTATAGAGGGGGGCGAAAATTTCGTTATTTTTCGCCTAGGACGCACCGTTTCTGAGATATTTGAGATTTTTTAAAAACTTTTTAAAGATTGAAGTCCACTTAAGTGTACATACTACGTAAGTTAGTCCTAGCGTTGTGCTGAATAATAAAATAAATAAATATTTTTAGGGGTAGGGGGTTGAAACTTTGGGAGTTGGTTCCGAAGCCCTTTCCGGGACGGGGCAATATGGAGGGGGGCGAAAATTTCGTTATTTTTCGCCTAGGACGCACCGTTTTTGAGATATTTGAGATTTTTTTAAGATTAAAGTCCACTTAATAGTCCAGTAAAAGAAGAAATGTGGATCGAAAAGTCGAAAGCAGAAAAACTAACTTAGTAACTTTGTTTGGACTAATTAGGAGATAAACATACTAAAAGTCCCCACCCCTCCGAGGTGAGCCCGAGGGGGGGGAGGCCGAAGAAGGTCCCATTTTTAGGTTTTTTGCTTATATGTCAAAAACTGTGCATTGTACGATGTTTTGTTGTGCTACATTATTAAACCTCATAATATTTTCTACAACTACGGCCTTGACATTTTTTATCTATCTCCAATCGTTGTCCAGCTATGAGCTTCCAAACATGGTCCATTTTGAAAACGCCTAAATTAGTTTTCCATACAAAGTCAGTAAAAAAATCTGAAAAATAAAATTTGACCAACTTCTGGTTGTCGTATCATAATGAAACTTTGCAAATATCTAGAAATCTGATGACAATTTAATAATCTGGTACTACTGAGCTGATGTGATGATGGAGCCAGGAGGTGTCTACTGAAACTCATCAATGGCTATTAGTAAAACCGGCGAGTTTAGGCTCATTACATTCGGATTGATGAGACGTAGGCACCTCCTGGTCCATTATCAGACCCTCGACAGCAAGTGTAATGAAAAAGTCTCATCGATTTGAAAGTAATGTGCCCAAACTCGACGGGTTTACTAATAGTCATTGAAGAGTTTCATTAGACACCTCCTGGCTCCATCATCAGATCAGCTCAGTGGTACCAGATTATTAAACTGTCATCAGATTTCTAGACATTTGCAAAGTTTCATTATGATGCGACAACCAGAAGTTGGTCAAATTTTATTTTTCAGGTTTTTTTTACTGACTTTGTATGGAAAACTAATTTAAGCGTTTTCAAAATAGACCATGTTTGGAAGCTCATAGCTGGACAACGATTGGAGATAGATAAAAAGTGTCAAGGCCGAAGTTGTAGAAAATTTTATGAGGTTTAATAACGTAGTACTACAAAATATGGTACAACGCACAGTTTTTGACATATAAGCAAAAAACCTGAAAATGAGACCTTCTTCGGCCTCCCCCCCCTCGGGCTCACCTCGGAGGGGTGGGGACTTTTAGTATGTTTATCTCCTAACTAGTCCAAACAAAGTTACTAAGTTAGTTTTTCTGCTTTCGACTTTTCGATCCACATACCCTTTTTGGGCACTCATTGACTGGGCTATAAGTGTACATACTACGTTTGTTATTTTACTCATATTATTGGGTACGCAAGTTCTTAGTACATGTATGTACATAGGTGAGTAACAACCTTTACTAAGGCGATAAAAAGAAAATTTGACCCGGGACACCCAAAAGATTTTTTATGCGGTTTATTATCTTATATAGG
Source organism: Hemithea aestivaria (assembly GCA_947507615.1). NCBI lineage: Eukaryota > Metazoa > Arthropoda > Insecta > Lepidoptera > Geometridae > Hemithea > Hemithea aestivaria. The sequence continues at coordinate 3,321,994 of OX382344.1, read as the reverse complement.
TTAGAATCTGCTTTAATTGTCAGAAGGGAAATAAATGAGTATAAAACGTTAACTCTTGCTAGACACAGACATATCTTGCGTCCACCAGATTGTAGACTGGCACTCTATAGTAAAACCACATTTGTAACACGAGTACATATATAACAAAGTGCCGAAAAATATTAAAGCAGCTAAAAATTATAGTATCTTTAAAATTAACCTAAAAAAATATCTTATTGAAAAGGCATTCTATAGCATTAATTAATTTTTGACGGAAAAGAACATAATGTTATAATTTGGTATATTATGGGTGAATATGAAATTTTATATCTTGTATGAGGCGAGATTCTGTATCTTTTAATTAATTAATAAGCGAAATTTTAAATAATTTTATATATTTTTTGCATGTCTAATAGGCGAAATACATTGTTACTAATATTAATTTAAGATCACAATTACTGTATTTACATGTATTTGCAAATAAAGATATTGAATTGAATTATTTTAAGAAAGGTATTATATATTTTTTTTTATTTACGTAAGCTAACCTTTATCAACATATTTTTTTTTATTAAAAAAAAATTGTATTGCTTAATTTACAACTTATACAATGAAAATGAAGTTCAGTAATTATTTATTTTTAAGTTTTTTTGCAAAAAAAACTGGGAAATTTTTGTTAATCAAAACATCACAATAATAAAAACTTGACCTAGCGTGATCTCCCAAATTTTTTATTAAAGTCGGGTGGGGGTCCCCTTTCACTATTTCAGACAAATTCGTCTCTCTTCTCGCCATTATCTTAACTGGTTGATTCAGTACACAAAATCACATAGAGTCACGCTGTTGCTCGTTGAGATTGGTTTTTCCAAAAGGGTAACACTTCAACTCCGTGTTACTAGTTGAGAATAAAAATTCGTCACACTGTTACTCAATAGTCTTTTTTTCTCAACCAGTCACGGTGTCACAGGATTTTGTGTGACTCGATGAGAGCATACCGTTCAACCACGGTAGAGATATAATGTGACTCCCTAGAAGCGGTTGAAATCAAGTACGCGCGAGTTTGCAACAATTTGAGTAGGGTTCGGTAGGCAGCGAGGTGCCGAATAGGCGTTATTGTTGTGAATTACTCAAAATATCAAAAAGAATTACTTTAATACTTTGTGATATTTAGGAAGCTTACTGCATAAAAACATCAATTCGGCACCTCGCTGCTTACCGAACACTACCCAAATCGTTGCAAACTCGCGCGACCTTGAGTTCAACCGCTTCTAGGGAGTCAAACTACTGTATATAATCACTTTACCGTGGTTCAACCCTATGTGAGTTAATAGTTTTAGTAACAAACATATCATACATACAAACTTTCACATTTATTATTAGGATAAGATTATGTAGGTGAAGTAAAACAACAAAAGTGGCGATAACATAAATTTTTATTTACATACCAAAATTCACAGTCAAATATAACAAGACAGTGTCGTGACGTGGCAATGAAAGTACAGTGCGAACGTACCGACCTACCTACTAACTGATCATTTGTATATACATACACAATACACACATACACATGTATATAGTAATTTCGTTAATGACTGTTCCCAAGTGCAGACACGTCAACACATACATTATTGTCGTAAAACAACACTCTACGGCTAGGCCTGCATCTGTACATTTACTAAACGTGCTTCATTCCATTTATTACATTCATTTTTTTTTATATAATTTCGCTAAATCGTATCCGCCCGCGTCTACTCTTTGAGAGCGTATAATATTCTTAAATAACGTAATGTTTATATACATCAAATAATAATTTAACTCATGGTACACATCGTTTAATACATTGCCTGGTGCCGACGAGCTGTCAAAAGTTAAGTTACTGGAGAAAATGCAACGATTCGTATGATGGAAATTCTTGTTTGCTTCGATAAAGTCTCGGCAAATAATCTTACTTTTTACGTAATTTTAACTAGTAAAAGTAGTAGGTTAAACTAGTAGGTCACGATTATACTTCAATCGATTTCGTTCACAGACCGAAAATTGCCGCATAAAGAATAACGAATGTCTTGTCCGTCTCAGAGAGTAATAAATAAACTTGATTTTGTTACTTTAGAATTGATTAAAAATAAAAAGTTCAGTCAAGATTGATAAACGATCAAGTACCTGGTATTTAGTCTTGGAGTCAATAAGAATCAATCACTTTGTCCAGTAACAAAATTGACGGCTCATAGTTGAAGGCACAGTATACAAGTAATGTAACACAAAACCTTGTCATATAAGTACTAAGAAATATACACCAAATGGCGCTAGATTGTGAGCTGATGTTTTCAGTCCGATCAAGAGAAATATTGAATAAATAAAAACTTAAAAAGAGAAAATCTACAATTTGAGCGTGCTTCAGTACAGGATAAAACGGTTCAAAGCCCAAATATTGCAACAACACGACTTTTTAACTTTTTAGTGATACCGTGCTGTAAAACAATATAGATATCTCTTTTCTACGTTAAAGTAGTCAGAAGTCGATCATCAGCCCACAGAAAGGAAACACAATGAGCGTAACATCAAATACAAGTCCACATTCGAGCACGTCACACATTTCCAGTGGAACCTAGTGTTCGGTCCGGGTGCCCTCGGCAACATCGAGTACGTCGTCTGTACTAGACGCTCACACGGCTCACTTCAACCAAATACTAATATTATATCATTGAGCTATGTAATACAACTTGATATATCAATGAGTGTGCTCACATTTCAGTCAGCTGAACCGTGCAAGTTGTAGTCATTAAACGCCTTCCTTAAATAGCTTACCGGGCGCGGTGCCCATTTTAGTATCACAATACGTGTTAAACTAAAAGCTCCTAAATGCCTAGTAAACAAAATAAAATAGACTATAAAAACAGAAATGTTTCGCTACAAAATAAAATACATTCACGAGGAGACGAGCTCGGAAGGTGGCCCTACACACGGTGACACTACAACTATTCGTATATATATAAATGCGTCCGAGTGGCGGTCCCACTGCACTTTCATTCGTTATTCGTGTACAAACACACACCGGCGGAGGAAACTGAAGTACACAGTTTAAGATAAAACTTGACTACCTGAGAACTGGCTTCAGTGTCTTTCAACGGACGTCTCCTGCGATGCGTTCGTCAGTGAAGATCTCCAGGTGGTGGTGAGTGGTGGTGCGGTCACTCGAGCACCTGCGAGACGATCTTCTCCATGTCGTGGTCGATGTCCTCCGGGCAGAGGGCGGGCGGCGCGGGCTCGGGCGGGGAGGGCGGCGCGGGCGCGGGCGGGGAGGGCAGCTGGAACGGCTCGTCCAGCTCCTCCAGACCCGCCGGACATGATAGCTTGCCCAGCTCCTCTTGCAGCTTTATGTAGTGACGCTGGAATATTACAACATTAGTTAACAAACCACGCGTAATGCCAACATACGTAAGACTAGATCTTATTCTTACGACTTACCGGTTTACTGTTTTCTAAACGACTAAAACCAAACTATTTTTATAAATTGTTAAGATTTTGGTGATAAACACAAAAAGAACTTGTCATAATATATTGTGATTGCAAAGACGTCTGAGATTGAAAGTGCTGAAAGCAGTAGTGGAGTCACTTACTGTGTATACCAAGTTTATTGTGACGTCTCCCTGTCTATTTGTGACCCGATTGATAAGAATAATAAATTCGAATATTTTTGTGTATGGTACCTTGAGCGCCATAACATTGTGTTGTATGGTGCGCTGCGTGCGTTCGTCGCCGTGCTGCCCCTCCAGCTCCGTGATCCAGTTCGCGACCGTCTTCATTATCTCGTTGCGCTTTATCCAGAAGTGCGTCTGTATCACCTGCACACAACAATATGTATGTTCAATAAAGCTCATCAAAAAGATATTTGAGAATTAAAAATAATTCCACAACAATCGACATATTCATCATGATTGACCAAACAAAATTATCAAATATGTAATAAGATAAGATTAAGATGAGAATTTTCAACCAATTTGTTCAACTGTGCGTTGGTGGATTACGCAGAGCCGCAGAGCAGAGCCGTTCTCGTAATATTTGTCTATGGATTATAGTGTTTTACATGTGGTTTGGTGATAGCTAATAGGCCCTCTGGTAAGAGCTTATTTCGACTCATATAGAGCAATGTGGATCTATGACGACAAAAAAATATTTGTTTGGAGCCCTCCAAACTAGAGTTCAGGGTTCTTGAAAGTGGAAATCTAGATGTAAGATGTAGGGAACCAATAATAGTGGTAGGTACCTCTTTGAAGCATGGCTCCGGGTTCTTGAGTTGGTCGAGCATGGCCCAGCGCACGCAGGCCTGGTAGATGTTAGAGTTGTACTCGGTGGAGGCAGCCGCGCCTACTCGTGTGCCCCGGCTGCGCTCGTAGCCCGGCTCGTTGAAGTACGGCTCCGGGACCAGGATCAACGACTGGATCGATACTAGCACCTGCAATGTACGTGTTGGCATGTTAGGGATCATTTATTCATTATGCAACTTCCACATTTAAAAATTATATTACTATGTGGCTCGACATTAATGCAGAGCGCATTCGCGTGACTAAAATAGATACCGCACATCCGCACTGACACAACTTTTTATTTATTTATTTAATAAATCTTCGGCCATCCACAAATCTAAGGCGAGATTACGGACTGAATGCGGTTTGTACACTGAAAGAGTGTCGAATGGGCACGCGCCGCATTACGAAGAGACTAAATAATTGGAAGTATACAAACGAAATACTTCATCTCAATAGTGCACAGGGTACTGCGCCCAGATTACTCGTTGTACTATAAACCTATGTGCTATTCCAGGGTCTAAGCTACCAAACTTCAGCTCAAACGGTCCTGACATCCATACATTCTTAACAAACTTTCACGTTTATAATATTGGTAAGATAATATGAACCTGCAGGAAGCTGGAGGTGTGTGCGTTCCACTTCTCCTCGGGGCGGCCGTGCCACGTGTTGAGCACGGAGAGGCAGACCTTGCCGTCGTTGTACAGGTTGGGGTTGAACCGCACCGAGTGTCGGCCCGTCGTCTCCAGGTTGATCAGCATCGGCACGGACGGGTACTCCGCCGGGAAGTACACGTCCAGGATGAAGCAACCGTTCGCGTACGGCGTGTCCGACGGACCCGTTATCAACACCTGGGGGTGGGGGACGCAGGTTAAACAATATATATGTTACGGTAAGAGTGAATAATTGAACATTATTAATAATTATCTATTATTATTAATAATTACCGAAAATCGAGGTTAAAGTGATAAATTAATCACATTTGTCGGTTTTTATTAATAATTTAACCCTAGTAATGATAAATGTAATAAGGGTTACGTATCATAATACCTACGGTCGTTTCAACTACAGTCGATACTGCGAATCTATAGATAGAAATTATTCAGGTATCAAAAACAACTCGTATCTGGCGCTTCGCCGGCCGCTGCCGCGGCACGCTCGCTTCGCTCGCTCGGCTCGCGCATTGTGGTCACTGTTCAAACCTAACCTAACCAACTGATTTCGGTTTGCCCATAATTCTGTACTAAAAACAAGTAATTTTTAAATACCTGCTGGTCAAAAAACATTAGGTTTTCATTTATTTTATAACTTTTAACAATATGTGTCGGGAATTATTAATAATTACTAGTAAAAGTAATAAATTTCGATCGTTTATTCACATTTACCAAAACATGTGGTTATTATTAATAATTTTGTAAAATTATTAATAATTTTCAATTAATCAGATTTACTGTGACATATACATGAAAATTAAGGTTACAATAATCCTAAATCTACTTCTCGCTTAGGCAATAAAGGTACATTCAGCATGTGCTGGATGAATAGCTATAATATAGATGTTCATCCAGTGCTGGTTTTCTGTGTACCCCTCGCTCGGGCTAAGATGTTTGCTGAGAACAATATAAGTGTTCGCGGGTAAATTTATAATACTGAACGGACATGTGCGTGAGCGAGTGAGTGTGTGTGTGTGTGTGTGAGTACAGTCAACTACAAAGAGATGTATCCATGTTAGGCTTACAAAATGAAGTAAATTTTCATTTGCCACAATGAACTACCCTTGGTTCGTGACATTTCTAGTAGCAATCAAACTTTATATTATCATCGACTCGTTTAATATGCAACAATGATGTATCCCACTACTTTTCCTTAGGTCCATAATAATAGCATTTAAAATGAATCGAATATAGTATAAGATATGGTGGATACTGAAAATGTCACGAAGTAAGGGTACCTAATTTTTGCATACTAAAAGTTCCTTCATTTTGTAAGACTAACATGGATACATCTCTTTGTAGTTGACTGTACAACGTGTGAGTGGGTATACCTTCATGACGTCGAGTCGGTCGGTGTCGGTGCGTACGAACACGGAGGAGGAGTAGGAGAGAGGCAGCGAGGTGGCGAGTGTGGCGGCCTCCTGCGCCAGTCGTTTCATGCGTGCGGGCGCGGACCGCTCGCCGGCGGCGCGCACGGTCGCCTCGAAGTGGTACGGCACCGTGAACCGGAACCCGCTCTCCGGACACTCCGTTATCATCTCGAACGTTTCTAAACATCGACACATCATTTATTATTATCATTCAGCATCTTCCCACTGCAAGGGAAATGCCTCCTTTTCCTTTCTCTGGGTAAAGTCCGGTCGCGCAATAGAAACAATTTTGTGCATTGACCTCTTACTACCTATCTATATCACTCCCGCGTTAAAATCGAGCTCGCACAGATGCAATGACCTCGCATTGTGCGAGCACGACGGCATTATTTTAACGCGGGAGTGACAGAGACAGGTAGTAAGAGGTCAATGCACAAAATTCTTCCTACTGCGCGACCGGACTTTAGCGATTAGGGGAAATTCCTTGAAGTAGGAGTCTCCGACCATATTTACTACAAGTAATGTTATCCTTTTAGGAATCCAATTCAACGCAACGAGAACTGTTTTGACACTGATATTTTGTAAAAATGTGTTGCTGATCATAAAGCCAAACAACCTCGTTAAGAGTTACATAGCACGACGTGGTAATTTTAAATATATTTTGTACTAGCTGCGCCCAGCGGTTTTACCCGCTGTTCTATAGTCTATGTGCTATTCCAGTATCTATCTCTATACCAAATTTCAGCTCAATCAGGCACCCGTTTAGGCGTGAAAGAGTAACATATGTACATTCTTACAAACTTTAACGTTTATAATATAAGTATTATGTATGTTAATGTAGGTAACGTACCGAACTGCATACTGCGCATGAGATCAATGTACCGCTGGTCGCGCGAGGCGACGTGCAGCGAGCTCGGCGCGCTGCTCTCCAGCTCCTGCTCCGGGCACATCAGCGCTGTCGTCGCCTGCAAACATTACCCTAGTGTTAGTGTCAGCCACGTGGCGCTACCTCATCTGCATCCATCAGGTGGGATGTGGTCAAATGTACGCCTATTTAGAACTTTGAAAGAAAACCTTCATATTTTACATCGAGTGGTAATCGTCCTTGCTCAGTAAGGAAAACTTTACAATTCGTTGAACACCAATATTATAAAAAAAAACATTAAGAAGTGACTTATCGCTAATAGCGATCCAAACAAAGAACCAAGCAGGGAACGGAAAATACAAATTTTAGAATGACGGTAATTACAAAATATGTGAGAAAACTTTGTATTTTCAAGACGCCAAGTAAACTGCAGGGAAGACATTCTCTAGGAACAACCAACGCAAAATTCTGAATATAGAGGTAGTATAAAATGAGGGGAGATAGAATTACCTGTATGTCGGCGATGAGCGTCGCGAGTCCTTCGTCTTCTTCCGATAATTCTGAATTACTAGAGGCATTAAATCTTTGGCTATACGTCATCTTCCCGAATATATTCTTTTTACTCATTCTGAAATAGAAAAAGAAAAAAAAATAAGAATACTATTCTATATATTCTATAGGCTATAAATTACTTAAATATGCACTTCAAAGGTGAAATGTAGATAGAATAAATAAACAAAAATTATGACAGTAATTTTAAATACCCCCTTGACATCCCCAATAATAATAAAACAATTTTCTTGACTCCTACAAATAATAATGACATATACAAAATAATTTTATCCCTCAACAATTCGAATTCCACAGGTTTTGATGATCTACAAACCAAAATCATTAAATTGTGTTCAAAAATATTGTCCCATCCTCTCTCATATATTATAAACCTGTCACTAGCACAAGGTATCTTCCCAGCACGACTAAAGCAATCAATAGTGAAACCCTTGCACAAAAAAGGATCGATGACTGAAATGAATAATTATCGCCCCATTACGCTTATACCCATTTTCTCTAAAATTTTTGAAAAGGTCATGCATACGAAAATCTACAGCTTCCTCTCTCTAAATAACATATTGAAAAATGAACAATTTGGCTTCAGGAAAAACATGTCCACGTCACTAGCATGTTTTTCACTTATGAAAACAATAACTGATTGTTTAAACAATAAAACCCCCGTTGTTTCAATCTTTCTTGATATGTCTAAGGCATTTGACTATGTAAATCATAAAATTCTACTCTATAAGTTAGAGAGGTATGGAATAAGAGGAGTTGCATTGAGTTGGCTTGAAAGCTATCTTAATGACAGAACGCAATGTGTTGAAATATGCAATTTCAGCGGCCACAACAGAGTTTTTTCCCGGTCACCCTTTATTATAAATAGACGAGGAGTACCTCAGGGTAGTATTCTAGGGCCCCTGCTGTTCCTTTTATACATTAATGACCTCCCTGATACCACTAAACATAAATGTATTTTATATGCAGACGACACGACCCTTATTATAAAGGGGCATGATCGAAATACATTTGAAGCGGACATAAACAATGCACTAAATTCAACGATAGCTTGGCTAAACACTAACAAACTCAGTATTAATGTCGATAAAACTAAATTAATTCAATTTCAGACTCATAATAGCAATCCCCTGCAATTACATGTAAGAAATAGCAATAATCACGTTGAAGAGGTTGAATCCACAATATTCCTGGGGCTAATAATAGACAAATATTGTAATTGGAAAGAACACATTTATAAACTGTGCTCAAAACTGGAGCGCTACGTATACGTCCTAAACAGGCTGGGACGAGTAGCCTCAACTCAGGCAGCTCTAAGCGCTTATCACGCATACGTGTCGTCACTGTTACGTTATGGTCTGATCATATGGGGAAATTCTACGGAAGTAATCAAAGCATTTAGAACGCAAAAAAAGTGTTTGAGATCTTTATGCAGTGCCGGCAGTATGGACTCTTGTAGGCCGTTATTTAAAAAACTAAATATCTTACCGCTTCCCTGTATGTATATATATGAAATAAGTGTGTTTGTCCATGAACACCGTAATTTGTTTAGTTCAGTAGATGCAGCAGCTAGGCCACGTCGCAAACCTAACCAAATACCTGTACCTCCACAACGTATCCAAATACATAGCAAAAATGTCTATTGTATGGCCATTCGCATATATAATAAGCTGCCAGAAGAATATAAAGTACTAACTCGTTATAAATTTAGATCAATGTTATATAAATTTTTAATAGATAAATGCTATTACACTGTTAATGACTTCTTGAGTGAAAATAATAATTTTAAAATATAATAATCATTTTGACATTTTAATCTATAATTATAATTGGACATTTCATTATTTATCATTATTTTTCTTTTTATCCTAGCAACACACGAAAGTCATGACATTGTTTATTAGCTTTTTTCTTTGGACATTCTTTTTATTTCATTTTATTTATGTGTAGTCAATCTAATGTTATTAATTATATAGGTTTTACTAATGTGTGTGTGTGCCTAATATCTACTATATAAAAATAAGTCGGGTTTTCCTCCCTGACGCTATAACTCCAGAACGCACGAACCGATTTCCACGGTTTTGCATTCGTTGGAAAGGTCTCGGGCTCCGCGAGGTTTATAGCAAAGAAAATTCAGGAAAAATTTCAAAAGAAATGAAAAAAAGTAAAAAAAATAAATTATTCAATTGGAAACCACGCGCGTATTGGGCAAATGTCAACAGCAGGCATTTGTCTTTAAGGTGGTAATGGCCGTGTCGGCGCGGAGGATATTGATAAGTTTTATTGCAACCTTATTTCGAATTAATACTGGCAACGTAGTAGCCAATGGCTCTCCTTGGATGAATACAAAAAAAAGCGTGTTCTTGGGTAAATTTTTATTAAATTTTGAACAGCAGGCATTTGTCTTTAAGGTGGTAAGTTGAACTGTGTAAATTATGTGGATCGTGAATTTGAGGTTAAATAGGGATGTTGACACATGTTACGAATTGATATAAAGTTATGTTTTTCACATAAAAGACAGTATTTAAAAACCTAAAATCACATTTTAAGGATCTATTTACAAGCCAAAATTGAATAAAATCAATTTTAATTTAAAAAAAAAATTATTTATTATTACGCGAATGCGAACGCCAATCAGAGCGCGTGACGTCACACCATTGGCTGGACCTTACGCTTCCTATGAAATGTTCCTGATTTCGACAAATTTTAATTATTCATAACTTAAAAACCACTAAACCGATTTTGATGCAACTTATGCTGTGTCAGGAAACCATCTGGTGGCGAAACGGAGTTCGCCGGGTTTGCTAGTTACTAATATTAATTTAAGAATCATGTAAGTTGTCCACAATTTTATATTTCATATCTAAATATTTGTACACCGGTAATCCGGTAGGGTATTTGAGACAACATATTATTGTTTATCATCTTTTTACAATACTCGAACAAATAAATAAATTTCATTTCATTTCATTTCAAACATTGCAGCAATACACACAGTGCCATCAACCATCTAACCCCAAGCTGAGCAACTTAATGCTTGTGTGTAGTGACTAAATAACGTATAGAATCCAAAAATTATACTACGATATCCGTCTGTCTATCGAGTCTGGTAACAAAGTCACACACACACACACACCGACTCCGTCTATTATAGTCGGTTTTGGCTCTGGGGATTATTAATAAAAAAGGCTGTTTTTTTTTTTTTTTTTTATGTTATGAAGTAGAAGACGAGCAAGACGCTCTCCTGATGTTAAGAGATAACGGCTGCCCATAGTCAGTACAGTGTTACCTAGGACTTCACAATTATGTGAAACTCTAGGAGCACTGCACCAACGCTTCTTACTCAAGAGTCATAAGATGTTAAGACTCTTTAGCCCAGTAATTTCACTAGCTACAGTGCCCTCCTACCGGAGCACAGTGATGTTTGCACATCACTGCTCAGGCGGTAGAATAACTGGCACTGTTGGGGCACCCACCTAGACGACCTCCTGCAAAGGAAGTCTACCCCCGGTAAAACTATGAAATATAAATTCTCAGAATAAATTTATTCACAATTCCTAAAGACCAGCCCTGCATAATATTATTTTAAAAGTGTTTTCAGTTTGATATATTAAAAATTGGAATTTTTTTTCAACAAAATAATTCTATGAATGAATATTTCAAAATTTGTCAAATAGTGCTAGCGAGAGAGCGTCACTATACGCTCCTAAGATGAAATTTGGTTTACAAATAGCCGAGACACTAGAATAAGACATAGGTTGGTTTGCGCTACATACACGAGCAGTCGTACATACTTGAGTTTAGTGGCGTAGGAGTTGGTAGTGCGTGACATCTGCGCGAGCAACCGCGGCAGCTGTCGCAGCGGTGACGTCAGCGCCGGGGCGCGCGCCGCGTGCAGTGCGCGGGCGCATCGCAGCACGCACACGTACAGGGGGATGTGACGCGACATGTCCAGCACTGCGAAGACAGGGTGGTTATATTACTGCTCAAGCTTAGATTAAATGAAAATAGTAGTAGCACTGTACTGATTATGGGCAGCGTTATCTCTTAACATCAGGAGAGCGTCTCGCTCGTCTTCTACGTCATCATATAAAAAAATGGAAAGATGCACCATAGCGCTATCGTTGCTATGTCAAACTTGGGCCGACTGGATCGGAAAGTGTAGGTTGCCGCGCCGATTCGCTTCAAAATAAAATTGTGCCGGGCTCTTATATTAAGCACGTGGGCCTAATTGAAGTGGTCCATGTCAGAAACGTCAATCTTCCTATTTTTTATTCTATGTAGTCAGGCTTCATATTCAATCCGTGGCGTTGTTTGTGTCACTAGCTTTTATTAAACACGTATCGTTCACATCCAATCTTCTTCTTCTCGTCGAGTTTATTGGCTATAATTTATATTATGTGACGACTACTTTGACCACTGTGTCACTATATAACTCCACTTCCGATGACAGTGTGACATCTCCAAAAAGCGTTTTTTTTTACTTTTGACCGAGGGCCGTTTTCTCCTAAATAACGGATATTGCGGATGCCGAACGCAAAATTTACCTATACCTAGATTGAAGGTTGATCAAACATACACAACATTTCTCCTGCTAAGTGAATAAACTCCAACACAACATATACAAATAAATCCATTTATAAAACTAAACTACCTGAATCATTCCTAAGATACGAGCATATAGCGGGCACGAGCGAGCTGTTGGCGACGAGATCGATGAACTCTTGCGGGATGTCACTGCAGCTCTCCTCGGCCTCTCCTTCGATGGGGGCGTCCTCTTCCTGCGACCCTTCCTCTGGAGGCCACTGCTCGCCTGGGTTCATGTACGACGCTATCACCTGGAATTAGGAAATATGTCAACGGACATTCCGAAAATGTGTAACCAATTTTGATTTGTCAATGTGTCAAATATTCAAAATAGAAGACAGGACCAACAAAGTTCAAACAAACCCGTCACCAAATTCAAAATCTCGATATGCCCAGTAAATTCGATGGTAAACTTGTCCTTTAGATCGAAACACAATAATGCCTGCACATCACTGCTTGGCGGATGACTGGCAAAGGTTTGTTTCAGTACAAAAGCTGGTGTGTGCATATTATGTCACTTCTAAGTATTGGATACACTATAAACCAACAGTGACGTATGAAGCCTATGAAGGCTTAGGCGGCAAATGGGTGTGACCACAGCGTATTTTTTTTAAACATAGAAGGCACACAGCACAATCGATTCTCACTCAAGAATTAAGACTCTTCGAGCCCAGTAAATTTCACTAGCTACAGTTTAGTCTCCTATCGAAGCACAGTAATGTTTGCACATCACTGCTCCGGCGGTTAAATAACTGGCTGTTAGGATATCCACCTAGTTGACCTCCTGTAAAGAAATTATACCCCCCAAGTACAAGTATATGTCCAGACCTGCAGCAACACGGTCACGTGTTCCTCCTCCGTCCGCTGCCTGACGAGCGCCTGCTCCACGTTCCACGACTGCTGCGTGGAGCCGGTGCCTCAGCCCAGTACAGCTGGCTACTCTATATGTTCCATATATACCTGCAACAACACGGTCACGTGTTCCTCCTCCGTCCGCTGCCTGACGAGCGCCTGCTCCACGTTCCACGACTGCTGCGTGGAGCCGGTGCCTCAGCCCAGTACAGCTGGCTACTCTATATGTTCCATATATACCTGCAACAACACGGTCACGTGTTCCTCCTCCGTCCGCTGCCTGACGAGCGCCTGCTCCACGTTCCACGACTGCTGCGTGGAGCCGGTGCCTCAGCCCAGTACAGCTGGCTACTCTATATGTTCCATATATACCTGCAACAACACGGTCACGTGTTCCTCCTCCGTCCGCTGCCTGACGAGCGCCTGCTCCACGTTCCACGACTGCTGCGTGGAGCCGGTGCCTCAGCCCAGTACAGCTGGCTACTCTATATGTTCCATATATACCTGCAACAACACGGTCACGTGTTCCTCCTCCGTCCGCTGCCTGACGAGCGCCTGCTCCACGTTCCACGACTGCTGCGTGGAGCCGGTGCCTCAGCCCAGTACAGCTGGCTACTCTATATGTTCCATATATACCTGCAACAACACGGTCACGTGTTCCTCCTCCGTCCGCTGCCTGACGAGCGCCTGCTCCACGTTCCACGACTGCTGCGTGGAGCCGGTGCCTCAGCCCAGTACAGCTGGCTACTCTATATGTTCCATATATACCTGCAACAACACGGTCACGTGTTCCTCCTCCGTCCGCTGCCTGACGAGCGCCTGCTCCACGTTCCACGACTGCTGCGTGGAGCCGGTGCCTCAGCCCAGTACAGCTGGCTACTCTATATGTTCCATATATACCTGCAACAACACGGTCACGTGTTCCTCCTCCGTCCGCTGCCTGACGAGCGCCTGCTCCACGTTCCACGACTGCTGCGTGGAGCCGGTGCCTCAGCCCAGTACAGCTGGCTACTCTATATGTTCCATATATACCTGCAACAACACGGTCACGTGTTCCTCCTCCGTCCGCTGCCTGACGAGCGCCTGCTCCACGTTCCACGACTGCTGCGTGGAGCCGGTGCCTCAGCCCAGTACAGCTGGCTACTCTATATGTTCCATATATACCTGCAACAACACGGTCACGTGTTCCTCCTCCGTCCGCTGCCTGACGAGCGCCTGCTCCACGTTCCACGACTGCTGCGTGGAGCCGGTGCCTCAGCCCAGTACAGCTGGCTACTCTATATGTTCCATATATACCTGCAACAACACGGTCACGTGTTCCTCCTCCGTCCGCTGCCTGACGAGCGCCTGCTCCACGTTCCACGACTGCTGCGTGGAGCCGGTGCCTCAGCCCAGTACAGCTGGCTACTCTATATGTTCCATATATACCTGCAACAACACGGTCACGTGTTCCTCCTCCGTCCGCTGCCTGACGAGCGCCTGCTCCACGTTCCACGACTGCTGCGTGGAGCCGGTGCCTCAGCCCAGTACAGCTGGCTACTCTATATGTTCCATATATACCTGCAACAACACGGTCACGTGTTCCTCCTCCGTCCGCTGCCTGACGAGCGCCTGCTCCACGTTCCACGACTGCTGCGTGGAGCCGGTGCCTCAGCCCAGTACAGCTGGCTACTCTATATGTTCCATATATACCTGCAACAACACGGTCACGTGTTCCTCCTCCGTCCGCTGCCTGACGAGCGCCTGCTCCACGTTCCACGACTGCTGCGTGGAGCCGGTGCCTCAGCCCAGTACAGCTGGCTACTCTATATGTTCCATATATACCTGCAACAACACGGTCACGTGTTCCTCCTCCGTCCGCTGCCTGACGAGCGCCTGCTCCACGTTCCACGACTGCTGCGTGGAGCCGGTGCCTCAGCCCAGTACAGCTGGCTACTCTATATGTTCCATATATACCTGCAACAACACGGTCACGTGTTCCTCCTCCGTCCGCTGCCTGACGAGCGCCTGCTCCACGTTCCACGACTGCTGCGTGGAGCCGGTGCCTCAGCCCAGTACAGCTGGCTACTCTATATGTTCCATATATACCTGCAACAACACGGTCACGTGTTCCTCCTCCGTCCGCTGCCTGACGAGCGCCTGCTCCACGTTCCACGACTGCTGCGTGGAGCCGGTGCCTCAGCCCAGTACAGCTGGCTACTCTATATGTTCCATATATACCTGCAACAACACGGTCACGTGTTCCTCCTCCGTCCGCTGCCTGACGAGCGCCTGCTCCACGTTCCACGACTGCTGCGTGGAGCCGGTGCCTCAGCCCAGTACAGCTGGCTACTCTATATGTTCCATATATACCTGCAACAACACGGTCACGTGTTCCTCCTCCGTCCGCTGCCTGACGAGCGCCTGCTCCACGTTCCACGACTGCTGCGTGGAGCCGGTGCCTCAGCCCAGTACAGCTGGCTACTCTATATGTTCCATATATACCTGCAACAACACGGTCACGTGTTCCTCCTCCGTCCGCTGCCTGACGAGCGCCTGCTCCACGTTCCACGACTGCTGCGTGGAGCCGGTGCCTCAGCCCAGTACAGCTGGCTACTCTATATGTTCCATATATACCTGCAACAACACGGTCACGTGTTCCTCCTCCGTCCGCTGCCTGACGAGCGCCTGCTCCACGTTCCACGACTGCTGCGTGGAGCCGGTGCCTCAGCCCAGTACAGCTGGCTACTCTATATGTTCCATATATACCTGCAACAACACGGTCACGTGTTCCTCCTCCGTCCGCTGCCTGACGAGCGCCTGCTCCACGTTCCACGACTGCTGCGTGGAGCCGGTGCCTCAGCCCAGTACAGCTGGCTACTCTATATGTTCCATATATACCTGCAACAACACGGTCACGTGTTCCTCCTCCGTCCGCTGCCTGACGAGCGCCTGCTCCACGTTCCACGACTGCTGCGTGGAGCCGGTGCCTCAGCCCAGTACAGCTGGCTACTCTATATGTTCCATATATACCTGCAACAACACGGTCACGTGTTCCTCCTCCGTCCGCTGCCTGACGAGCGCCTGCTCCACGTTCCACGACTGCTGCGTGGAGCCGGTGCCGAAGCCCGTGCCCTTCGCCCAGTACAGCTGCCCCTTCTCCTCGCCACCCACGCGGCCAACGCCGTTAGATGAACCACTGCTCTGTTAGGGAATAATTTTTAATTACAAAATGGAAACAGATAATCTTAAAATAGCCTAAATTACTAGAGATTAGCAATAAGATTAAAAAACTTAAATCTAATATTGTAACACTTTTTAATATTAATCGCACACTTAAGATGACATCTCTAAAAGCCCAATAAATACAAAATAATCTTAAAACTTCAAGGATCGTTTTTCCAAAATTAACGCTTTTTGAGATGTCACACTGTCATCGCAAATGTAAGAAATGTTTCAGGTTTTTTGTTAGATAAATTAATCCTTGGCTTCATTGAACAGCGAGCGTACCGTGTTATAAGCCATTATAATGGCCCATGAACCTCGCACGGATGAGCAAAAGCATGAAATTTTCGTGATCCCTAAGGCTGATTAATACTGCAATAAAGCCTCCTACAGACCTTTAAGTGAAGAAGATCAAGTACTCACATCGTTAGATTGTTTGTGATGATGCGTGAAGACTGCCAGACAAGCCAGCAGCATGCGTGCGGCGCCGCACTGCAGCAGCGCCTTCCTCAGCGAGGTAGCGTCAGGAGTGCCGCGACCGCTGGACTCCAGTAGCCGGGAGATCACGCGGAACGGGAGTGTTCCTAGTGAGTAGCCACCGTTGCTCGCTGTCCCACCTACTACTATACTGCCTGGAGTGGAGAACGTTATCGTCACTTCGAAAATAAAGACAGGAGAAATCGGTGCATGGCAAAATGAATTCAAAATTTTAATTCGCAGTTTTATTTTAAGTTTTAAGTACCACAAGTAAAGGAGATTGAGACTTTTACTTCTTCTATAATATGGAAATGATATTTTATAGTCCATAAAAATAGTAAGCAAGTAATAAAAGTCAGGCCGCATGAACTTTGTGACTGACACACTTGTCAGTGTAAAGTGGCAGAGAAGACAAAAAGTTGGTTTTTTCCATAACTAGCTCTAGCATGGCGTGCAAAATCTTGCAATTTTATCAAGATTACAACTATCATGCCATACATTTAACTTTTGAGAATGTACGGGACGACAGTCGTAGTGTTGACATTCCGTAAGAGTCTGCACGCCACGCCAGCAGCCCGAGGACACAGGAACATTGACGTGGGAGTAGCGGCTTCCATCCCGCTATCAGGAGTAATCGACGTTTGTAAGAGCAGAATGACATCGGGAGAAGCTGCAAATTGTAGGCAATGACAGTGCGAGTAGCAAGAGTAGCGTCTTGATATATGTCAGTTTGGTCTTGATAGTGGGACAGGGTTGCTACTCTGTCAATGTTTTACTACGCTAAAGGGGGAGAAGGGTCTGTCTAAGTACCACCTGTCTCAATAACAAAGTTTAGGCGAGCATAGTAGAGTATGTAGTGTATACTTTTGTTTTGTTATTTTTTTTTACTGATACATTGTTTTTATCTTAGATATAGATCACTTACTCTTATCATAGCATTAAATCTCTGCCTTATTAGGTAGAGTGCACATCATTTTCAAAGGTGCACACATGTTATATTATATAATCATTGTTTTTGTCTTTACTTTTTAATGTATTTATAGTTTTCCTAAGTGAGTTTTATCCATAGTATTACTACTCGAGACTTGTTTTGTGTTTGTAAGCTTGAGTCCATGTACATAATCTATATTGTACACATACTTTGAGTTGCAATTCAGGTCAGATCAATCTTATTATGTGATCCAGTTGGATTATGTATGTACTTCTATATGTAGTTTGTTTTGTGTACTTAAATAAATAAAAATACTAACGTCCGTCCTCAGTGTGCGCGACGCCCATGAGCAGCCTGAGCAGATGCACGGCCTTGGCTCCCTCATCGAGCAGCGCGGCCGCGTACCCGGGCAGCTTGAGCAGCAGCGACAGCGCGGCCAGCGCGTGCGCAGGCACGCCCGCCGCCGCCTCCTCCGCGGCTGCCACGCCCCCGCCCCCGCCCCCGCCGCCCAGCTCCACCACCTCCTGCACCACCAGCTGACCTTACTATGCTAGCACCCTCGCACACGGGGGTGGCACATTGTGACAACACACAAGGCAATATAGGACAGTGTGTGTAAACGTGTTGTGCGAACCCTACCTAGTGTGGGATAAGGGCAGGAAGAAGATAGGTCAGTGTATATACGTTTGATTTTCATATGACCTTACTATGCTAGCGGCCTCTCACAGGGGAGTGCCACATCATGTCACAACACACAAGGCACAGAAATATTTTAGAAGGAAATATAGGACAGTGTGTGTAAACGTGTTGTGCGAACCCTACCTAGTGTGGGATAAGGGCATGAAAAAGATAGGTCAGTGTATATACGTTTTATTTTCATATGACCTTACTATGCTAGCGGCCTCTCACAGGGGAGTGCCACATCATGTCACAACACACAAGGCACAGAAATATTTTAGAAGGCAATATAGGACAGTGTGTGTAAACGTGTTGTGCGAACCCTACCTAGTGTGGGATAAGGGCATGAAAAAGATAGGTTAGTGTATATACGTTTGATTTTCATATGACCTTACTATGCTAGCGGCCTCTCACAGGGGAGTGCCACATCATGTCACAACACACAAGGAACAGAAACAGAATATTTCAAGGCAATAAAGGTTGGTGGGAAAATTAAATTGGGTAAAAAAACTGGAATTCTGGCTATTTCGGGAATAATGTATATTTGGTATGTGCTTTTCGGACACTCAAAAAGTGTGACAGTTGGCAGTTTGATGTTGGCTATTTGATGCTTTTTCTTAGCTCTCACCGGTGACTGCATTGCCCTACCCCGAGCTTTTACGAGAGATTGTAATTAAAGCTAAACAAATGGGACGGGATTACCGTCGTCGTGGAAAGATAAAAGACTACTATCACCTTTTTTGTCCGATCGTGGTTATCGTGGTCTTTGAAGCAAATTTCTTTGTTCCAATCATTTGATAAAGACATTGCCAGCATTATAGAGTCTCACCTCGTAAGGGTCGTCCAGTTCGACCCAGTCGAGGTCGTGTTGGTGGCTATGTTTGGCGGGCGGGTCGGTGTGTATTCTTGTTATGTAACATTATAGAGTCCAGGGGGAGGGCATCGGCGGATTTTTTGTATATCAACACTGGTTGTATTTGCTACCCCACTCGTAGCGCCACGTGACGCGCCGTTTAGTAGCGGCCAGTTTAAGGAACTACGCGGGCCTCACGGAATATTCTCTTTAACAAAAAAATCACGACTTCTTATTTTTTTATAAAACTGTTTACTGTATTATTATATAATAAAGTATACATATAAAATATCTAAATTTATTAAATCGATTTTAATATCCCCAGAAATGTAAAAATATCCTCAAAATTATGATTATTTTTTGTTCTAGCGAGGGATCAAGTTATACTGGTCAGGCAAATTGCCTCTCTTTCTAATAAAGCGTATTCTCCAAATAGCTATCCTTGTCTACTGACTCGTATTTAGCCAGTGTTGTGAATATTTTGACGATTGAATCGATGCATGATAATCGATTAGAGGACAAATGCATACCACATCGACCAGGTCTAATTGCATGCTATCTTTAGGTACAACTAGCGCATAATATGTTCTGTAGGCCCATGTCCTAGCTTCATTTATTCCTATCCAGTTTTACCCATTGAAAAGTACCTACTGTTACCTATTGTCAAGAGCCTAGAGAGGCTTATAGAGCCTAAGCTACCTATTATACCAAATTTGATTAGTTCAGCTGTAAATATGTTAAAAATAGCTAATGTGTAATGTGTATGTTTATTAGAAAATATTCCAAAATAACATTGCAAGAAATGAGTTTTAAGGGGTTTGCCCACTATACCGTACCATATGCCCGTTTGCATTTCTTCTTTCTCTCGTATTTTGCCCGTGTTCAAAACAGAATCCAATCACGAGAATGCAGTACCATTTTCATTTTTGCATGCCTATCAATATAATATGTTGCTTACATGTTCAAGCATCTTTACGTGTTAACCTTTTTCGTTGAACTGGCAACAGATGAACTTTGATGAGTTTTCTTTATTAATAACGGAAACAAGTTTATATTATTATCTTTTTATCGGTCATCATTCGTGGCTATAAACCCGTACACTCACTGCATTCTGGTCCCTACACGCAGTTGTTTGACAACATTGCATGCCATGCATAGACCTGTCAGTATCAGCAACATATTCTCAGCGATATTTATTGTTAACGCTCCGTGCAAGGCTCGCAACGATGTTCTCTTCCTTTTCAATGCATACAATACTGCCGCGGTATATATATAATGCGGTTATCTACCTAAACCTAATTTTGAGCTATGAGCAATAATGGCATGGGCCAGATGTTCATATTTGTAAATAAACGGCATAAACTCAGTTGTATTTATTTCGGCTTTGTGCCGACCGGTTCGATCCTGTACGAGGATCTTCTTTAAGGAGTAGCTGCAGTCGGCACGAAGCCAAAGTAAATAATGAGTTTATGCATAAAAAAAATAGTGAGTTTATGCCGTTTATTTACAAAGGTGAATTTAAATATTCACGAATCGTTTAGTGTAAAAAGGGCCCGATACTATTTTTCGGTTTGGCATGTTCCTAAGACAATTATTATTATTGTATGATACGGTATAATGGACAGTCACCTTGAAGTCCATGTCATTTATAAGTTGACAACTAGAGCAGATGATTTTTTATAGAGGTTATTCTCATAAAATTTTATCATGGCAGTAACGTCACAATTTATTTTTTAACCCCCCACGCAAAAATACGGGGTGTTATAAGTATGACATGTCTGTCTGTCTCTGTATTACGGATTTTTTTTGATTTTTTGAGATTGTTTTTTTTAGGTAGAAATAGTCTAGTGTTCTTAGCCGCCATGAAATGGTGATTACATTTTTTTCCACAACTCCCTCAACATGGGAATTAAACGAAAAGGTTTGATTAGTAGAAAACTACAAACTATAAAAAACAGATTTTAATAAACTAACATCTGAAAAACTAAAAGATGGTTGCAACCACAAAATTACATATTTTGAATGCGTTGGGGGAATTTTTAATTTAATTCACTTGTGTTGTAAACATTGGGTAGTTCCCGTGTTCCCCACTATTCGTCCCACTAGTGGGGCAGGTGGAACTGTCAAATATTTTTTGCTTCTCACGCGCCCCACTGATTGCGTTTTAGTGTGGCGGGTGATATTATTAAAAAAAAGTACACTTCACGCGCCCCATCAGGGCGCTGTAACTCATGCAAAAATATAATTAATTGGGCACGACTAAATGATGAATGGTGTTATTAATGCAAATATTTTGCGAAGAACTAAGAGATCAGAAATTATAAGGAACTATGTACTAAATAGTACATGGGAACTTCTAAATAGAAGACAAACAACACATAAGAAAATCATCCCATCTAATAATATATTATTAAAATCTCGTATTGCGGTGTTAGGTTAAGTCGCACTTTCCTGATTAATTCGAACTTTTATGTACCTTTGTGTAATTTATATGAATGGGATAACATGTGTTTTTTTCATTAATAGACGCAGGTACAGGCAAAGCAGTACAAGTCAACGAATACTCGTATGTACGACTTCATTTCAATTATGATCTCCTGGTACCTTTTTCTTGTTATCTACCTTGCAAATATGTGAAAGTGATGGAAGAAATGAAGGGTCTTGAGGAAATCTTCATTTCAAATGACAGCTATCAAAATTAAAATATCAATATCTCGAAAAGTTCGCGTAGTCTTAGGCTGATGGTGTCTTGGAAGAACCTGCCCCACCAAAACGCGATCAGTGGGGTGCGTGAGACACAAAAATTATTTGACAGTTTCACCTGCCCCACCAGTGGGGCGGATAGTGGGGCACGCGGGAACTACCCTAAAAATTTGATTTCAACGAAATTTTAACATAAATAAAAAGTAAAGTAAGTAGGTATTTTAGGATGTATCAAAAAAATATGATACGTGAAGTTGCGTAAAGTTACCGTCATTTTTCGTGACAAAAGATCATCTCGTATTTTGGTATATAAAACCTATGGCGAATGCGAGTCAGACTTGCGCACAAAAAGCTACGTATCATTCATTATATTATCTATACAACAGGGAGACACTTTTATAATATTATGTCTATTATTTATAATATTTACAATATTATCATATAACCTCTTGTTTAGTCGCATCACGCGGCGCTGCGAGTAGGTTAGTGAAAACTGAAAACCTACAGTATTGATATACAAATATAAAATTTGCTAAAATATAAAAATGCTCCGCTGTCATTCCCCTGTTTTTTTTTTTCAATCGAGATACCTACAAATTTAATATTTTCTTTTTTATGAGCGGATGAGAATATACCATCCACATCATGAAAACGTCATTTTTTGTTATAGACTAAAAAAAGTTCCGAACAAGAAATGAAAACTCTTTTTAAAAGTTATTCACCAAAAACATAAAAACCTGACCTCTTTTTAACCCCGAAGCAAAAACGACGGGGTGTTATAAGGACACGTCAGTGTCTGTCTGTCTGTCTGTGGCATCGTTGCTCATGTACTTTGTCTTACTTCTGGGTCCCGTACAGATGAACGGATTTTGATCTTGTTTTTTGTTTGAAAGTAGAGTCGAAAGGTTGTCGAGAGTTTTCTTAGCCGTGTTTGGTGGAAATCGATCTAAAATGGCCGCCGCTACAATTTGGCGGATTATTTTTTTTCTTCACAACCTCGTCAAATGTAAGGGTATGAAATGAAAGGACTTGACTAGTAATATATATGCATTACATTTAATACATTTAAAATCCAAGATGGCCGCCGCTAAAAAATAGCTGATTAATTATTTTCTCTATAATCCCGTCAATGTGGGCATCAAATTAAAGTTGAAAGGGCTTGACTAGTAGTAGTATGTAGTATATAATATTATTATGATAAATTTAAAATCAAAGATGGCCACCATCCACAAAATAGGTAATTTGGAAAGCGTTGCGTAGAGGGCAATTTTTTTTTATTTTTTCACAAGCTTTTTTTACATTCGCCTGTCCCGTTGTCTATAATCAAATCTTGCAAGTATCTACTTCCCAGTTTTCAATTCAGCTTAAACTTTGCATGCATGTGTATAGGTATAAATCGGATGTCTTTAAGAATCCAAATTTATATATGGAAAGAGTGACTGACTTATTGACTGACTGATCTATCAACGCACAGCCTAAACCGATGGACGGATTGGGTTGAAATTTGGAATATTAATAGGGTTAATGACGTAGACCTCCACTAAGAAGGATTTTGCCATGCGGGCAAAGCCGCGAGCATAAGCTAGTATTTTATATTTGACTTGTTTAAAACTAAAACGCTATTTTTGCTATAAGATGAAATCGGAACTAACAATGTCTTTGGAAAGCAAAAGTCTTCCTTTATGATTTCCGACATTAACACCATTTAAAACAAAAGATCAGATTTGCAACCGTGCGTATGTTTTGCCTCTTAGTCAAAAATATTATATTATCGCTTTGTAATCGATTATTTGGCATAATCGAGTTTTAAATTGAAACTTTTTCGTTGCCCATCACTAAAACCAGCGTAGCCAATAGGAAAAGTGGGCGGAGTCGTCAAATTGTGAAAAAATTTATTTCAAGGAAAACTTTGTCTATTGCCCCTCTATTGGATATGTCCTCGATGATAGAGTCTCACCTCGTAAGGGTCGTCCAGTTTGACCCAGTCGAGGTCGTGTTGGTGGCTATGTTTGGCGGGCGGGTCGGTGTGTATTCTTGTTATGTAACATTATAGAGTCTCACCTCGTAAGGGTCGTCCAGTTTGACCCAGTCGAGGTCGTGTTGGTGGCTATGTTTGGCGGGCGGGTCGGGCGGCGGTGCGTGCGGTCGCGGTAGTCTCGCGGCAACTAGCGCCAGTCCGCCGCACGCACCGAACTCTCGCAGGACGGCGCTTGATGTGTCCTTGTTTAGAGGAGGTAGTGTTGTGGCTGCTGCGCCGGCTGACCATTCTGGTAACAATATTGGCACTGTGAAGTCTTCGTTTTGCCTTTATATCACAAGTGTCAACACACTTAATTAAAACTACTAAAGGATCCCATTCTACTCTAAAATCAATCATATTATTATCGTCATTCACTCCACAAGTTGGTATGCATGGATATGCCTACTAAAGGAAGGGGATGAATTCTTCAAAGTTCATCCAAACACTTGAGGGAAGTATTCTAAGGAATATGTCAAATTATTTGAGAAAGTCCTGGAAAAAAAATGCATTTACGTCTGCTGATTTATTAATAGAAGCTTGTCCATAATCTTGTGATTCAATTCTAGACTACTTCGCGAGCTCGTGGCTATAACTCTGTACTCACAGCTATCATTTTTCACTTGTTATTTCATCAAGAGGTAGTGTTAGAAATGTTTTCACAAGCTCATCGAACATCAAACTTACAAGTGTAGAGGGTTTTTTATACTAAATAGGCCTATGTTTGACCACATCACACCTGATGGAAAGTGAAAATGAGGTCGACGATGGATCACGTAAGATGCCTTGAAAGGTACCTATTCACTCGTGCCTTGAAAATACCCTAGTACCGTTCGGAAAATACGGATGACGGCAAAGTGTTCCAAACTCGATACTTATTCGCTCGAACTAGGGATACTTTTTTTTTATGTGTCTGTCTTGCTTGTCTTCTTACTTCTCGTAAGAAGACAAGCAAGACGCTCTCCTGATGTTAACACGTCGCGCGAGCATGCCGTTTTTTCGAACTACGCGTGGTGACACATAATTTGCCCACATAATTGAGAACGATAACTATGTGTTATGACGTATTTTCTCAAAAATAAATATAACTATTCACGACAGAACGTGAAATGCAGTCCAGCTTTATTAAACGTTCTGTCGTGTAGCATAGGCAAATATTAAAAAACTGATTTTTTATAAAATTAAAAACGTGATAACACGTCGTTTCACTTCAAACAGCCATTCAAAAGACGTGAAGTGACGTTCTGTCAGCGAACGTGTTAAGAGATAACGCTGCCCATAATTAGTACAGTGCTACCCAGAATTTCACAATGATGTGCAATTCTAGGTGCACTGCACCAACGCTTCTTACTCAAGAGTCATAAGATGTTAAGACTCTTTAGCCCATTAACTTATTGTTGTATTTGTTCATACCTCCGCCAGTGTTGAGATGTAAGACAAGTGTGAGATGCGGTCCGAATGTGTGCGGCACACAGGCGCACAGCTGCCCTAGTGTGGCGCTGCCTGATACGAACCCTTCCACGCCTTCCGCTTGCACACGGATCGTCGTCTCTAACACATCTGAAACAACATGTATTTACTATAATAATAAATGTATGAAATTATATCAATTGGGATATATTTGTAATAAGATATAAAAAAAAAAACATTTTTGTAACACACGGTTTCTGTTCAATTTTTCGTTACAAGATCAATTCGAGAAGTTATATATGAAATTTTTCATCTGCGCGAAATCACTAACAAACTACAAACTAATCTATAAACGCTATTTTAAACGTGAAAGTTTGTAAGACACACAGTCTGGATGTATGTTTGTTACTCTTTCACGCCTAAACGGGTGAACCGATTGATCTGAAATTTGGTATAGAGATAGCTTAGACCCTGGAATAACACATAGGCTACAGTACACCGGGTAAAACCGCTAGGTGAAGCTAGTTTTACACAATTAAAATCTACACATGCTGAGCTGGTACCTTTTTGCAGCAGGATGTAATTTTTTTCTATAAATATTTATAAGATAAGATAATACAATACTCTATTGTACACCACATAAAATTACAGAAAATACATAGGAACATAATTACATTTAAAAATTAAATGTACAAGCGGCGGTCTTATTGCTAAGGAACGATATTATAAACGATGTTGTTTATCTTATGCTTTGTATATTATTATCATCTTGTGTGCAATAAAGTTATTTCTATTCTATTCTACATTATATAAAACACATACCATCATTGACAGTGACATTAGGATCGTTCTTGGTCTGTCGTTTCTTGTTCTGGTTCTTGAGCGAGGTGTTCTTGACATCCTTGACCCTCTTGTCCTTGGAAGCACTGGCTGCGGCGAGGGTCAGCTCCCAGGCCTCCGCCACGGTGGTGATGGCGGGGTCGGACGCGCTGCGGAACACGGTGCTGGGGGCCGACGGTGCCGCGGTCGGGGTCAGCTTCGTGTTCTCGTCCATTACTGGCACTGGAATGGAAGGATTCATTATAATAATAGCTAAGTAGTGAGTGCTAAAAGATTGAGTTTCTTCTCGAATTTACAACAGTGAAATACACAGTACAGGAAAAATACTCAGCTAATTAGTATGAAAGTAATTTTATTTTAGACACCGATTAGCAGGCAGGTCCTCAAGAGTGAGTGGTTAATTTAATCGTGTGGATCTCGCCTCTATAGGCGATTTGTAGATAATTATATTTATTTTGATGTCGTTTCATTTAAAATAAAATATACCATTCACCATTGTACAAGTTCTATAATATTATATTCCTTCCAACCAAATTGTTTGTAAAATATTGTTCTATGCGATAAGACCACAGATTCTTTACATTTACCTATTTTGCCTGCGTATAACTATTTCGTGTAACTTGTTACGCAATAAACAGTCACTGTATAAAATCCGGTCGCGCAGTAGGAAGAATTTCGTGCATTGATCCTTTACTACCTGTCTCTGTCACTCCCGCGTTAAATAATGCGTCACGTTCGCAGTATTTTATACTCACGCGGCGGCCGATGATCAGTCAGTAGAGCTCGTACAGTAGTAGTAGCCGGTAGAGTTAACAGCGCATGCGCGGAGAGGGCGGGATGCGCGGGCGCGGCCCCAGGTGCGGCCTCACTCTCGGCGGTGGCCCAGCGCACGCCCACACGAACTCTCTCCGACGACAGCACTAGCCGCAGGATGAGTGCGCGCGTGAACCCGCTTATACCCTCCGGATCTGAACGAAAAGACACAGAAATCAGTAATCGGTTCGTTTTTTTTTATAAGGACCACCAAACTGTCCACAACACAGTCATAATAAAATATTATGAGAAGAAAAAAAAAAAAAAAAAAAACAGCTTAACATACACAGCTTAACATTGTGTGCGGTCTTCTTGAGGCGGACACAATATGGCACTTAATTATATACAGGGGGAGGGCATCGGCGGATTTTTTGTATATCAACACTGGTTGTATTTGCTACCCCACTCGTAGCGCCACGTGACGCGCCGTTTAGTAGCGGCCAGTTTAAGGAACTACGCGGGCCTCACGGAATATTCTCTTTAACAAAAAAATCACGACTTTTTATTTTTTTATAAAACTGTTTACCGTATTATTATATAATAAAGTGTACATATAAAATATCTAAATTTATTAAATCGATTTTAATATCCCTAGAAATGTAAAATATTCCTCAAAATTATGATAATTTTTTGTTCTAGCGAGGGATCAAGTTATACTGGTCAGGCAAATTGCCTCTCTTTCTAATAAAGCGTTTTCTCCAAATAGCTATCCTTGTCTACTGACTCGTATTTAGCCAGTGTTGTGAATATTTTGACGATTGAATCGATGCATGATAATCGATTAGAGGACAAATGCATGCCACATCTTCGACCAGGTCTAATTGCATGCTATCTTTAGGTACAACTAGCGCATAATATGTTCTGTAGGCCCATGTTGACGACTCATAGTTCAGTACGACTACTACGGAAATTCATTTATTCCTATCCAGTTTTACCCATTGAAAAGTACCTACTGTTACCTATTATCAAGAGCCTAGAGAGACTTATAGAGCCTAAGCTACCTATTATACCAAATTTGATTAGTTCAGCTGTAAATATGTTAAAAATAGCTAATGTGTAATGTGTATGTTCATTAGAAAATATTCCAAAATAACATTGCAAGAAATGAGTTTTAAGGGGTTTGCCCACTATACCGTACCATATGCCCGTTTGCATTTCTTCTTTCTCTCGTATTTTGCCCGTGTTCAAAACAGAATCTAATCACGAGAATGCAGTACCAATTTCATTTTTGCATGCTTATCAATATAATATGTTGCTTACATGTTCAAGCATCTTTACGTGTTAACCTTTTTCGTTGAACTGGCAACAGATGAACTTAGATGAGTTTTCTTTATTAATAATGAAAATAAGTTTATATTATTATCTTTTTATCGGTCACCATTCGTGGCTATAAACCCGTACACTCACTGCATTCTGGTCCCCACACGCAGTTATTTGGCAACATCGCATGCCATGGATAGACCTGTCAGTATCAGCAACATATTCTCAGCGATATTTATTGTTAACGCTCCGTGCAAGGCTCGCAACGATGTTCTCTTACTTTTTAATACATACAATACTGCCGTGGTATATATATAATATATAATGCGGTTATCTACCAAAACCTAATTTTAAGCTATGAGCAATAAATAAATAAAAATAAGGTTCATAATGGCATGGGGCAGATGTTTATCTTTGTAAATAAACGGCATAAACTCACTTGTATTTATTTCGGCTTTGTGCCGACCGGTTCGATCCTGTACGAGATCTTCTTTAAGGAGTAGCTGCAGTCGGCACGAAGCCGAAGTAAATACAAGTGAGTTTATGCCGTTTATTTACAAAGGTGGATACTCACGAATCGTTTAGTGTAAAAAGGGCCTGATGTTATTTTTCGGTTTGGCATGTTCCTAAGACAATTATTATTATTGTATGATACGGTATAATGGACAGTCGCCTTGAAGTCCATGTCATTTATAAGTTGACAACTAGAGCAGATGATTTTTTATAGTGGGTTATTCTCATAAAATTTTATCGTGGCAGTATCGTCACAATTTATTTTTTAACCCCCACGGAAAAATACAGGGTGTTATAAGTATGACGTGTCTGTCTGTCTCTGTATTACGGATTTTATTTTTTTATTTTTTGAGATTGTTTTTTTTTTAGGTAGAAATAGTCTAGAGTGTTCTTAGCCGCCATGAAATGGTGATTACATTTTTTTCCACAACTCCCTCAACATGGGAATTAAACGAAAAAGTTTGATTAGTAGAAAACTACAAACTGTAATAAACAGATTTTAATAAACTAACATCCGAAAAACTAAAAGATGGTTGCAACCACAAAATTACATATTTTGAATGCGTTGGGGATTTTTTTTATTTTTAATTTAATTCACTTGTGTTGTAAAAATTGGGTAGTTCCCGTGTTCCCCACTATTCGTCCCACTAGTGGGGCAGGTGGAACTGTCAAATATTTTTTGCTTCTCACGCGCCCCACTGATTGCGTTTTAGTGTGGCGGGTGATAATATTAAAAAAAGTACACTTCACGTGCCCCATCAGGGCGCTGTAACTCATGCAAAAATATAATTTATTGGGCACGACTAAATGGTGAATGGTGTTATTAATGCAAATATTTTGCGAAGAACTAGGAGATCAGAAATTATAAGGAACTATGTACTATTTAGTAGACAAACAACACATAAGAAAATCATCCCATCTGATAATATATTATACAAATAGACTCCTGTAGACCATTCTTTAGAACTTTTAAAATCCTGACTGTAACTTCTTTATATATTCTAGATGTGTGTCTATTTGTATATAATAATAGAGACATTTTTCAGCAAGCCAGCTCAATTAAAGTAAATTTACGTTCCCAATATAAGAATAATTTAATTAAACCTCCAACTAGACTTGCATTGACTTCTAATAATTGTTTTATTATGTGTATAAAAGTTTATAACAAAATTCCAAATCATTTTAGGAAATCGAATTTAACACTAAATGTGTTTAAATATAAATTGACGCAATGGTTGGCGGAGAAATGTTTTTATAGCATAAATGATTTTTTTGAATACAAAATATAAATAGTCATGCATACTCCATACAATGTAACTAGGTATTATTCTTAGCTATAAGTCATTATTGTATTTACATAATATTATTATTGTATGTATTATTCATACGTCTGGAAAAGACAGGTTTCGGCAGAACAATGCATTACATTAAGATCTTTATGTACCTGAAATCCATGAATAAACAAATTCTTATTCTTATTAAAATGTCGTATTGCGGTGATTTTAGTCGCACTTTCCTGATTAATTCGAACTTTTATGTACCTTTGTGTAATTTATATGAATGGGATAACATGTGTTTTTTTCATTAATAGACTCGTATGCGAATACTCGTATGTAAGACTTCATTTCAATTATGATCTCCTGGTACCTTTTTCTTGTTATCTACCTTGCAAATATGTGAAAGTGATGGAAGAAATGAAGGGTCTTGAGGTCTTCATTTCAAATGACAGCTATCAAAATTAAAATATCAATATCTCGGAAAGTTCTCGTAGTCTTAGGCTGATGGTGTCTTGGAAGAACCCGCCCCACCAAAACGCGATCAGTGGGATGCGTGCGACACAAAAATTATTTGACAGTTTCACCTGCCCCACCAGTGGGGCGGATAGTGGGGCACGCGGGAACTACCCTAAAAATTTGATTTCAACGAAATTTTAACATAAATAAAAAGTACACGGATATTTTAGGATGTATCAAAAAAATATGACAAGTGAAGTTGCGTAAAGTTACCGTCATTTTTCGTGACAAAAGATCATCTCGTATTTTGGTATATAAAACCTATGGCGAATGCGAGTCAGACTTGCGCACAAAAAGCTACGTATCATTCATTATCTATACAACAGGGAGACACTTTTATAATATTATGTCTATTCATTATTTATAATATTTACAATATTATCATATAACCTCTTGTTTAGTCGCATCACGCGGCGCTGCGAGTAGGTTAGTGTAAACCTACAGTATTGATATACAACTATAAAATTTGCTAAAATATAAAAATGCTCCGATGCCATTCCCCTGTTTTTTTTTCAATCGAGATACAAATTTAATATTTTCTTTTTTATGAGCGGATGAGAATATACCATCCACATCATGAAAACGTCATTTTTTGTTATAGACTAAAATAAGTTCCGAACAATAAATGAAAACTCTTTTTAAAGTTATTCACCAAAAACATAAAAACCTGACCTCTTTTTAACCCCGAAGCAAAAACGACGGGGTGTTATAAGTTTGACGTGTCTGTCTGTCTGTGGCATCGTTGCTCATGTACTTTGTCTTACTTCTGAGTCCCGTACAGATGAACGGATTTTGATCTTGTTTTTTTTGTTTGAAAGTAGAGTCGAAAGGTAGTCGAGAGTTTTCTTAGCCGTGTTTGGTGGAAATCGATCTAAGATGGCCGCCGCTACAATTTGGCGGATTATTTTTTTTCTTCACAACCTCGTCAAATGTAAGGGTATGAAATGAAAGGACTTGACTAGTAAAATATATGCATTACATTTAATACATTTAAAATCCAAGATGGCCGCAGCTAAAAATAGCTGATTAATTATTTTCTCCATAATCCCGTCAATGTGGGCATCAAATGAAAGTTGAAAGGGCTTGACTAGCAGTAGTATGTAGTATATATGATCCCACCAAAAACATTCTGTAAAAAACTAGCCAAGTCTCGACGGAGCTGCTTGTTTATCTCTAAAAAGTAATGAAATCTAGACAAAGTCGTGCCAAGTATAAGGTTCCTTACTGCGATTTCTTTATTATTATAGTTAATGTTGTGTGACTTGGCCGTTGAAGGGTACACAAGGGTATTATACCAGGTGCTCCATGACACTATTGCACCAATCTGTCCGCTACCCATTCACGATAGAAAATTTCCACTTGGAAAACGTTGATTGGATAACCAGTCAATTGTAGGCTTGATAAAGCTGCGTATTTCAATAATACTTATGTTTAGGCGATCCAAGTGTCATGGAGCATCTGGTTTTGTACCCTTGTGTACCCTTCAACGGCCAAGTCACACAACATTAACTATAATAATAAAGAAATCGCAGTAAGGAACCTTATACTTGGCACGACTTTGTCTAGATTTCATTACTTTTTAGAGATAAACAAGCAGCTCCGTCGAGACTTGGCTAGTTTTTTACAGAATGTTTTTGGTGGGATAATATTATACGGGAAGTGGGCCTTATTAAACTTGCAAGATTTAATTACAGACAGACAGACCGACAGGTAAATAAAAGCTTGTAGTAAAGGCGGTATGTCGATCTCTTCTAATAGTTTGGTTGGGCTCTTATTTTAGTTGGCCACGCTAGATATCGCCTGATCATAACTGACGATTTACGACACATATACACACTCACATATACATATACTATGCCTTAAATATATTTTGAATTAATAAGTTGGATATTACACAATTTTAACCATTGACTGCAAATGTAACTTTGTAATCCTATACATTTATATGAGATTACAAAGTTATTTATGCAGATGAATTATCTCGAAAACGAGACCGAAATTGCATGTTTTTTTAGTTTTCCTATGGCTTATACAATAAATTCTAAGTATGTACCAAATTTCAGCTCTCTGAGTTTATGGGAAGTACTAGTTCTATTTTGATGATCATGAGTGAGTGAGTGTCGAAAATGCGAAACTTTGCTTTCGCTTAACTTCGGAACTTAATGACCTACAGACTTGAAATTTTGGATTTTAAGTATGTAATTATAGCTTACTGGATGACGAAAATTTCTGTGTTCTGGTCTTATCCAGAGGTTCTCAAATAGGGGCCTGAAAATGCGACGAAATGCTTCCTGTAAAGATGGTACGGCAGTGCTTGCTTCGCGCTCGACTTGGCGGGGGCACTACCGTGCCCCCAGATAAATTTAAAATCAAAGATGGCCACCATCCACAAAATAGGTAATTTTGAAATCGTTGCGTAGGGGGCAATTTTTTTAAAATTTAATTCACAAGCTTTTTTTTACATTCACCTGTCCTGTTGTCTATAATCAAATCTTGCAAGTAAAATTTAATCTACTTCCCAGTTTTCAATTTAGCTTAAACTTTGCATGCATGTGTAAATAATATTATGATGTCTTTAAGAATCTAAATTTATATATGGAAAGAGTGACTGACTTATTGACTGACTGATCTATCAACGCACAGCCTAAACCGATGGAAAAGCAAAAGTCTTCCTTTATGATTTCCGACATTAACACCATTTAAAACAAAAGATCAGATTTGCAACCGTGCGTATGTTCTGCCTCTTAGTCAAAAATATTATATTATCGCTTTGTAATCGATTACTTGGCATAATCGAGTTTTAAATTGAAACTTTTTCGTTGCCCATCACTAAAACCAGCGTAGCCAATAGGAAAAGTGGGCGGAGTCGTCAAATTATGAAAAAAAATATTTCAAGGAAAACTTTGTCTATTGCCCCTCTATTGGATATGTCCTCGATGATTATATATAAAGCTACGAATAAATAACCTATTGCAGAGCTTGGTTAGTCAAGTTGGAAAGTTAACATCGACGTAACTGAACTTTTGTGATGGAACGTGACGAGTGTTTATTATAGCGACATACAAAAAGCAAACTTTTAAGACAATAACACATATAAAAGTTCGTTATAAAAGTGTAAAAAAATTACAAATAGCAATATTAATCAAAATACCACATTAATTCAAAATTTGTGTAATATATTTGAATTCAGACTTCTTAACGCCCGCGCCAAACTAGAGCCGCGAAGTCTTGCTGTGAAGTTCGTGCGAAAATTCAGTGCAGAGCCCCCACAAAACGGCTACCATAGTGTGGAACAGACTTCAACGGAAATAAGTTGATATTAACCTATAAACTATAATATTAGACTTACATTCCCCAGTAGCAGGCAACGACTCCAGTATGCTATGAAGCGTGTTAGCGAACATCTTCTGGTTGTGGGGGTGGCACGCCGTCAGCTCCGCGAACAAACTGATCGTGCTCTCTTCCAACTCTGCGAACTGAGCGCTCGCTTGCCATGTACTGTCGGACCAAACAATACATGTTTTAAAAGGTTACTGATACATTTCAAGATAATCTCGGGTAGAAAATAGATGAATTTTTGTTCTGTCACCTTCTGTCTCTCTTCGCGACGCGATTCATCGACGCGGGCCGATTTGTATGTATATGAAGTACAGGTTGTCAAAAACTGATACAATTTTATACGGTGTACCGTGTACAATTAGGCTTACGTAGGCAAAACGTGCGGCGCGGCGCCGCCCCACTCCTTGCCGCGCCGCGACCGACACAAGCTGAGGTATATGTATAGTAATGTTACACTGACGTGTCGGGTCGCGCCGGGTCGCAGAGCAGCCTCAGCAGCGGTCGATGGAAGGCGTGCGGCGCGGCGCCGCCCCACTCCTTGCCGCGCCGCGACCGACACAAGCTGAGATATATGTATAGTAATGTTACACTGACGTGTCGGGTCGCGCCGGGTCGCAGAGCAGCCTCAGCAGCGGTCGATGGAAGGCGTGCGGCGCGGCGCCGCCCCACTCCTTGCCGCGCCGCGACCGACACAAGCTGAGATATATGTATAGTAATGTTACACTGACGTGTCGGGTCGCGCCGGGTCGCAGAGCAGCCTCAGCAGCGGTCGATGGAAGGCGTGCGGCGCGGCGCCGCCCCACTCCTTGCCGCGCCGCGACCGACACAAGCTGAGATATATGTATAGTAATGTTACACTGACGTGTCGGGTCGCGCCGGGTCGCAGAGCAGCCTCAGCAGCGGTCGATGGAAGGCGTGCGGCGCGGCGCCGCCCCACTCCTTGCCGCGCCGCGACCGACACAAGCTGAGATATATGTATAGTAATGTTACACTGACGTGTCGGGTCGCGCCGGGTCGCAGAGCAGCCTCAGCAGCGGTCGATGGAAGGCGTGCGGCGCGGCGCCGCCCCACTCCTTGCCGCGCCGCGACCGACACAAGCTGAGATATATGTATAGTAATGTTACACTGACGTGTCGGGTCGCGCCGGGTCGCAGAGCAGCCTCAGCAGCGGTCGATGGAAGGCGTGCGGCGCGGCGCCGCCCCACTCCTTGCCGCGCCGCGACCGACACAAGCTGAGATATATGTATAGTAATGTTACACTGACGTGTCGGGTCGCGCCGGGTCGCAGAGCAGCCTCAGCAGCGGTCGATGGAAGGCGTGCGGCGCGGCGCCGCCCCACTCCTTGCCGCGCCGCGACCGACACAAGCTGAGATATATGTATAGTAATGTTACACTGACGTGTCGGGTCGCGCCGGGTCGCAGAGCAGCCTCAGCAGCGGTCGATGGAAGGCGTGCGGCGCGGCGCCGCCCCACTCCTTGCCGCGCCGCGACCGACACAAGCTGAGATATATGTATAGTAATGTTACACTGACGTGTCGGGTCGCGCCGGGTCGCAGAGCAGCCTCAGCAGCGGTCGATGGAAGGCGTGCGGCGCGGCGCCGCCCCACTCCTTGCCGCGCCGCGACCAACACAAACTGCGCATCCACTCCACCAGCCGACGGGCTCGGCTCAGGCATGCAATGTCTGCAAGATATTATGTTCGATAAGGATTAGGCAGGATAGACGTAAGGACAATATCCTACTAAGATTGTAAATGCGAAAGTATGCTATGTCTGTCACATATTACGTGTTATTAGGAGATTGAGGTGCAAGCTAAAGTCCGGTCGCGCAGTAGGAAGAATTTTGCGCTTTGACCTCTCACTACCTGTCTCTGTCACTCCGCGTTAAAATAATGCTCGCACAGATGCAATGACGTCGCACAATGAGACACAGGTAGTAAGAGGTGAATGCACAAAATTATTCCTACTGCGCGACTGGACTTTGGACATGAAACGTACAACAAAGCACTTTTAACCCCCTTCCATAAAATATACCACTAAGATTGTAAATGCAAATATATGGATGTATCTTCCATACCTTTTCGCGCATAAACTGATAGGGTTGATATGGTATGCATAGAGCAGAATTATGTTTCTCTTAGAAAGTAAAACCCCTGGATACAGCTAGTCATGTATGTTTAGGTAAATATGTATGTGTATTGCGTAAACGCGGCTGTAAAGTTATTAATAAAATTGGTATAGTAAAACTTTCTATTATGAAATTCAAGACAAGACATCCTCTTACCGGCTCTATCTCCAGGAGTTTTGCTGATCATACTTTCCTCGCCGATCTTCTTCGCTTCCTCGGGAGTAGCTTGCGCTTGTTCCTTGAGTATGACGAGCCTCTCCTCCGCAAATTCTGAAAATAATTCACTTCAAGTTACTTTCGCTCTTTATAGTGTCAGTTTTCTCCTGTAAATAAAACTGTTCCATTCATACTAGAAATGCGTGCGTACACACGCACACACACACACGTATCTTACTTCACCTAATTACAGTAGCGGCGAGTGTTGAGATCTCAGGTAAATTCATTTGCGATTAGCACAGAACATAGAGTGGCGGTCGCTACTACGGCTGCCGACAGTGATCTGTCAGCGTACATTCCCTTCACCTCCTCATGGTCTCGCCTAACCTTGCGGCTTCCGACCGAATCCGTGGGCCCGGACTACTAAATGCCTCTGGGCTACGGAGGGCTTTAGCGTAAACGTAATCGTGCGGTTGCTTCGGGTCTCCCCTCAAATTAGATGTCCCCAGCCCTTCTCCTACTGCTATCAGGAGACAAGCTACACTGTCAACAAATAGGCGGGCTCGAAGATTTTTGTGATAGGTAAAATCATCGAACCCGCCTGTCAGCGTACAGTATAGAGTACAGTACCAGTGAGAGCATCGGCGACAGCGTGCGGCAGCGCGGAGGCCAGCAGCGCGGCGGTGGCGGCGGGCGACAGCGCGGCGGCCGCCAGCGTGCCCTCCTGCCCGGGCCGCAGCCGCCGCGCCACTGCCCCCATGCGAGCGCCGCCTGGCCCCGTGCTGCCAGACACCTTGCGGTCGTCCGTCAGACCCTCCATGCTGGAACAACACACGTTTTATAAGGAAAGAGCTCCCCGGGTCGTAGTCCGATGAGTTAGTCAGTAGGGCAATAGTCCTGAAACACACACGAGAGGAAGAATCGTCTCGTCGCGTCGTCTCGTGAGTGAATACACCTATCTGTGGGGAGCCGAACCGAAGACCGAATTGTCAAAAATGTATGAATGACGACTTAACACGTACGGGTAAGTGAATAGCCCTGCGGATCAGATCCGCACCACTCTCGAAGCTCCCGTTCACGAGGCCATGAAAATCGAATTTAACCACCCAAGATGGCGCACCATCATCAGAGATCGCATCGTACAAAGGAGGGGTCACGACTCCGTAGTGGGGAATACGACTCAAGGAAGAGAAAGCTACGTGTGAAGGTAAGAAGAACAAGACTAAATAAGTAGTCCTAGTTCTGTTTGAAAATGCATTTCGTTCACAGCTAATCCGTTCCGAGTCGGAAATTCACGTGAAGAAAATAAAAAGGAGTTCAATAACTAATATACATAGTTGTACAGATTGGATACCAATCTGATGTAGCTAGAAAAATACAGATAGCTTATTATTTCCGAACCAATTTTATTACCAAAATGGAATGAAAATTAATATTTGTGAAAAGTTTTCGAGCATAAAAAAGTAAAAGCGAGCAGGGATAGTGTAGTAGATCAGGGACCTTGCCTAAAAGAAATATGTTGAAGCTTTGGGGTATTTATGTAGGAGGAAGCTCACCTCTCATCCATGTCAACAGGTATCTTCAGTCTTTCCAACATCATTCTAAACAACTCCGGTCTAATGTAGCACATTGAACACAATACTGAAACAAAACACATATGACTTGTAAAATAATAATAATAATAAACTTTGGACATTTTGATTAAAAGCTGCAGAAAAACTTTAAGAATTAGACAAAACTTCCCATGATATAAGCTTAGTTTAAAAGAAAATGTGAAAATGGGGGGGTAGCGCTATCGTTGCTATCCCAAACTTAGGCCTGTTGGATCGGAAAGTGTCAGTTGCTGCGCCGACTCGCTCCGAAGTAAAATTGCGCCAGATGGGCCTAATTGAAGCGGCCAGAAACGTCAGTACCGCATCTTCCTATTTTTTTAAATCTATGAATATAAGTGATTAAATATAATGGTAAACTTACTGGCATCCAAAGCTTTCTTGAGCAGACTATCTTCAGGCACGTCTTGGACCCACGTGAATATAGAGTCGAACAGATCATCCGGTATCAATTGTTCTAGGTCTTCCATTAGCTCCTTTTCTTTTAGCGTCCATAAAACCTGCCAAATTAAAAAGTTGATAACAAATAGGGTTTATACTCCCAACAGTTTTCCTAAAATATCAAGCCTGATACACACTATAGAGTAAGAAAAGATAAAAGGTTGCGATCGGCAGGCCTTTTTTATTTCATAAAAGTTGATAATTTGTGTATAGGTAGCCCCAATGAGGTAAAAGCGCTCCATAAATATAAAACTTGAGTGGCTTTAGCAGATATCAGAGGGCCTATTGGCTAATTCTCACTCACTATGATTGATGACAACTTCGATATACATTGCTGCGTTTGTTACTCATATAAATGAGGAGGTTTAAGCAAGTAATGTACGCAAAATTGTCTATGGATTCTAGTGTTTTACATGTCGATTGGCGATAGTCAATAGGCCCTCAGGTAATAAAATTGGCTCTCAAATTCGTTATGGTACAAAAGCTAGTTGTTGCAAACATGCTTGGTGCAACTACCGCACAATCACTACACCAGCACTTTACGCGTTTATAACCCATTTTATTCATTGATGCGTCAGTTCACGTTCGGACACCACCCATTCCGCTTGTTATCATAAACATTTTACTTTAAGCGGCAGTTTGCATCAACAGATTCATTACTGTTCCAACCCCCTGGTAGACACCCTAACCCCGGCCCGCCACTGGCGTACACCGGCGCTCGAGTATGGGATAGACTGAAAACCAGCGCTGCGCTGTGGTTTCTCCCTGTGCCGCACAAAGCCGAGTCTATCCCATTTGACAATAGAATTGTTCAAATTGTATACTTTTATCGTGAGTATCTTTTCTGTTTTTTTACTGTCAATAAATTGCTTTTTTTAGGGTTCAGTGCCTCCAAAGGAAAAAACGGAACCCTTATAGGATCACTTTGTTTATATTTTTTTTTAATACACGGATAACATACCTCGGCCAGAGTATGCAGCAAGGCGGGGTCGAGCCTGGCGCGCGCGGGCGGCGCCGCCTCACGCAGCCACTCGATGTACGCCTGCACCGTCATGTCGGGGCACCAGCGGCACAGCTGCCTCACTAGCGAGCAGATCGCTGCCAGACCGCTGTGCTGCCGACCCGCCGGTGACACTTGGAATGCTGTCGA
This sequence comes from Hemithea aestivaria, assembly GCA_947507615.1. Classification (NCBI taxonomy): domain Eukaryota; kingdom Metazoa; phylum Arthropoda; class Insecta; order Lepidoptera; family Geometridae; genus Hemithea; species Hemithea aestivaria. The sequence continues at coordinate 3,282,439 of OX382344.1, read as the reverse complement.
CAACACGCTTTATTAATTTTACAGGTTTTATATAAAGTATGATAAAAAGAAGAAGTATGGTAAGTATAAGAATGTGGAGTGTAGAATGGTGAGCATGGATGCTTTGGAAAGCATCTGCACCATACAATCGGCAGGAACACTGATAGCGATGCAAATGCGCCACAGCACACACTGCAGGAATGTTCAGCTTGGATCTTGCAGTGAGACTCGTACCCTTGCCTCGTCGCTAATATGGGGAATGAACCCTCGCTTTCAAAGCTGAGGAGCGCGCGCGGCGTAGTAGTGGGCACAGTCGGCACAGTAGACATGGCAGGATACGTACCGAGACGGTGCGCGTATGCACTAGTGGCTACAGGATGTATACGGGGAATTAAACGGGCCCTCGCTATCTAGGGTATTGACGTAGTGTCAGTACAGTAGCCAGCAGGGTACAGTACCGTGATGGTGCGCGTGTGCGTGCGCCCGCAGCGCCGTCCGCAGCAGGTGTGGGCGGGCGGGCGGCGCGGCGGAGGCGGCGTGCAGCAGCGCGCGCGCGGCGGCCACGTGCCCGGCAGCGACGCAGGCGCAGAGCGCGCGCACGCAGCCGGCGCCGCTCACGGCGTCCCACTGCGCGCGCGACAGCCCGCCGCCGCGCGTGCACCACCACACCACGCTCGCCCAGTTGTTGCTGCAGACATATATCACTGTTACGAGATCACCTTCTACGCGCTTCTTCTTCTTATCGAGTCGTATGGCTACGTATTATAATTATACATCATTATTTTATGAGAGAGCTCAAGCTGTTTAAGCCACTATTGAACCAGTTCTACAACCCTGTCGTAGCACGGAATGGTATTTGATCCCTAAAGCTGGCCAAAAGTGCTTTTTTAAAAAATGGGGTCTTACCCATCCAATGTAGTTCTTAATAAAGCCAAGTAACCAGCGCGTCTAAGGGTAAAAACCGCAAATCCTTATCTCTTATCGTTCCTTGACACGATCTGTCGAAAGTTAACCTTTGCTCTAGAGTTTTGTGTAATTATTTGATGTGCTCAGATTTTAGTGATTTTGAAAGTCTTTTTTTTTCGGTTCGGTACTATTTTATTGGTTGATTTATGATAGATCCCCTAGGACAAGGTATGTACTTTTATTCTATGACATATTGGTTATATTTGTGAACAAATTTGGTCATGTAGATTGATAATATAATTTACTCATAAATATGACAAAAAAAAATATAATCAATGTTAACAAAGCATTTTGTTATACTTCTAAGCATTTCTAAGTTAAAAAAAATACTGTAAGATATTAAATAGTCTATCTTCATAACGATTATGAAAAAAATTGCCACCCGAATTGTCACATTTTTTTTATAACGATTTTTTTTCTTTAGGTCCAGAAGTTCAAGAAAATCTTTACTTTTTTTATTTTATTTTTTAATGATTCCAGGGACTTATGGGATGAGATCTTTGACTCGAAATGAGTTGTATCAAGTAGTACAAAGTTCGAATGAAGCCTCTTTTGATGGAAATCTCCAATATATGGAAACGGAAATAATAAAGCAGTATACAGATAATGACGCTATATAATCATATATAAAACACTGTCGAGTATTAAACATCAATTCAAACAAAGATGGATAACTGCTAGCAATACCAAAACAAGACTTGAGACAAAAAACGCTGATTGGCTCAAAAATACATTTTTTTTTACTTGAGTTTTGGACTTTCTCTATTTTATGCCATACGATTATTGAAAACTTAGTAAGCGCAGTAAAAAACAAGTGAAATTTTAAAAATACTTTTTAAAAACAAGCTTTAATTATCATTACCATCTTGCATCATATAGTACTCGTCAAGACGAATCAAATGAGCCCAAACTCGATGGGGTTGCGTTGTTTAATGACAGAGTTCCTATGGCCACCTTCCAGCTCCATCATCAGATCAGCTCCATGTCTTAATAATATTGCATTGACATCCGATTTACACACGCATGCAAATTTTCAGCTCAATTGGAAACCGGGAAGTGGGTCAAATCAAACTTGCAAGATTTGATTACAGACAGACAGACAGACAGACAGACAACAGACAGGTGAAAGTAATATAAAGCTTGTAAAAAATGAACGTTCGTCTTACTGAAGAAGAAATTGTTAAGGACTTCAAGACAACTTTCGGCAGCAACATGAATTATTGGTTGATATACCTACCTAAGGCCAATTTTGGAAATACTAATGATGGAAACACAAATAGACGATTTTTTGAAAATTATGTGATTTCTGCGGCTATTACAGCTTACAGCAGGCATCGATCAATAAAAAAAATAATTTATCGTTTGAAAACAATTTTGGACGTCTTGTGTTGCAGATTTACTATAAATACCGAAGCATTCGAAACTTATTGTGGCGAAACTGCTAAATTATATTTCAAGCTTTATGAATTTTATCCCATCTCTCCAACTTTACATTAAGTTTTGAGATATGGGGCCGCAGTAATAAAGCACACGTTACTGTCTATAGGACAACTATCGAAAGAAGCTGCAGAGAAGAGACACAAACACAACCGGTCTTATAGGCTCTCCTACTCGCGCAAGTTTTCTCGCGAGAGCTGCAACCAAGGCGTCCTCAACAGGCTGCTCTTAACTTCAGATACTTTGATTACAGGAATGCGATCATCCTTGTATAAAAACAAGAAGCCACTATCGTCAGAGGTGGTGCAATTATTATCAGAATGTAATTAACAAATTTAAAAGATTTTAATCATGATGATGAGGATAATGATGATGAATAAGTGTACTTGAATTCCACGACATCGAGTTTTCTTATCCTTTTCATCAAAAACAAGACCTTTAGCAGCTGCTAGGAGCAAAAAATAGTTTTGGCCAGAATTATAGGTCGAATACCACACTGTGCGTAGGCTTCAAAAAGGTCCTCAGCTGTGCAAGTTGTGGGACAATAAGGACAGATCAGGATGTGCTCATTAAAAACATTCAGAAGAGACGTAAGACGCGTTGCGAATGCGACGACACATATTCCCATAAATTTTCTAATAAAAAAATAATAATCACCGTGGCACGCGTGAACGCGACAAAACGCCAAATTCACCGCTCTCTGTGTGCCGGCTTACCTCAGCCTTGGCTCACCGGACACGGGTCGGGAGTCGGGACGGTATAGTACGGCAGGTGCGATTCCTTCTTATTACATGAGAAAAGCCCGCGTCCGCTCTTTGTGTTCATTGCGCTTTAATATTATGACCAGTCACATACATATAACTACTCAATCAGTAAGAGTATCATCATTGACGACGACTCACGTGTTCCCCGGCTGCGACAGATGCTGCGTGGGAGTGAAGGCAGGCGCGGCCAACAAGCGCAGCTGCAGCAGCCCCATGTTGGAGGAGTCCCGCGGCTTGTACAGCCTCAGTTGCACCGTGGTGCACACGACCGGACGGGAGATGACGAGCCGGATGTACGTCATGCCGGATGTGTTCTGTGGAGGCCCCAGCGGTGCTAATGTACCGCCGCAGCCCGCTTCTACGCCCACTGCGCCTGGACATGCTGGGGACAGAATGTTTGTAGTTAGAGACTATCTGATATATTTCTAATGACACTAGCCTGGCAATTGGTGGATAAAGGCCTTGTTACTCTCATTAAATATACATTAAAAATGTCACCAAGACCACAAAGCAAGACATCTATCCGAAGATCGTGGACTTTCTCTTGCGTCATTCATCAGAGTAAAAAACAATATGTCTGATGTAAAATTATTATGATAATATACATCAATTTGCTAGGTAGATTACACTTATAAAATTATCCATAATAGCAGGCAAAAACTTTCTAAATTACCCGCAGATTCTTTTCAACCTATAACTTATTCAAACAACATAACAGATTTCAGCTCAATCCGCCCATCTGTTTCAAGCAATAACATCCATAGTCCATACTCCATACACACATTTCTTTTTTTTTTTTTTTTATTTATCTGTGAAAAAGGTACATTTAAAAGGTGTTAAAAAAAAATGTTTTACAAGTTCCTCTCTTTCCACCTTAACGGTATACAGATTATATTATTATTCAAAAAATATTTAAGTACAGATTAAAAAATTACATAATTTTACATTTGCCAAAAATATTAAATTAAAAATAATAAAATATCAAAATGAATATCATAATAATTACTAATAATATATTAAATGTCAATAGAATAATATTTTAGGGTTTGTCAATTAAATAATCGTTAATGTCATAATATGATTTCTGTAACAAAAACTCATTTAAGTTCTTTTTAAAAGTATGCATATTTTTTGAAGATCGGATGGATATTGGTAACTTATTGTATATAATTGGCGCCATACAGAACACACTCATGCGAAGCAATTTGGTCTTGCAAGCCAGGTGCTGAAATTGTCCCTCTCTGCGACTATTTGCGTTATAGGGTACAAATAGCTGAGGATTTGATTTTAAAAAAATTGCAACTTCACTAATATAAATACATGGCAGCGTTAACAATTTTAATTTTTTAAAATATTCTCTACACGACACTATTTGTCTTATACCACATATTGCCCTGATGCATCTTTTTTGCGCTCTAAACACTTTTAATCGGTTGATGGAATTGCCCCAAAATATCACTCCATAGCGTAAAATTGATGCGACATGTCCATGATAAGATGTTAATAATGTAGAAAGGTCTGATATCTTACTTAGTTTACATAGAGCATATGAGAATTGATAAAGCCTTTTACAAATTATTTCTGTGTGAGACTTCCAGTTAAGCTGGCTGTCAATTGTTAGTCCCAGAAATCGTGTTGTTTCAATCTCTTGAATATTTGTTCCTGAGTATGCTATTTTTTCATTAACTTCCAATTTAGTTGATCGCTGTTTAAAATTCATTGTAAATGTCTTGTCAAGATTGATTATTAAATTATTTGAGATCATCCACTTAATAAGAATTGTCAATGTGTTGTTAATGTCAATTATTGAATCGCTAAGCTTGTCATTTATAAATAGAACTGTACTGTCATCTGCAAATAATGTCATATTTTGATTGACCACATTTGGCAAGTCATTAATATATATAATAAATAAGAGTGGTCCCAGTACGCTTCCTTGTGGAACACCGTGTTTCACAAGTCTCAAATTTGAATTATAATATGTCATAATTGTGTTACTTTTAGGACAAATTCTTGTTATGTGGGTAACCTGGTATCTATCAGAAAGGTAAGAGCGTATTAGGTTGTGTGCATTGCCTCTAACACCATATCTAAATAATTTTTCTAAAAGTATTTCATGATTGACATGGTCAAATGCCTTAGTCAAATCCATATAGAGGGCAACTGTAGATCTTCGTTTGTCGACACTAGTGGTTACTTCTTTTAAGAAATTGTAAATGGCCATGTCAATTCGCTTTTGTTTCCTAAATCCAAATTGTTTAGTGGAAAATATGTTAAAATGTTCAAAATAGTTGTTGATATTATTATAAATTACTTTTTCGAAAATCTTTGCAAAAATTGGGATTAGAGCAATCGGTCTATAGTTTGTAACATTGTCTTTATTTCCTTTCTTATGTAGGGGCTTGACGATTGAAATTTTCATTGCATTTGGGAAAACGCCTTTTTCTAAACACATATTGACAATGTGACTCATGACCGGAGCAATTTTTTCTGAAACATCTTTAATAACTTCTGTAGTAATATTATCAAATCCGACAGCACTTGTGTTATTAAGTGATCTAATTATTTTAACGAGATCAGCCGGAACTGTAGGAGTAAGAAACAATGAGTTTAGGCAATTATTAGGATATACAGGATTATTTGTTTCAACATCTTTGGACTTATTATTTTCAGCAATTTCAACGAAATAGTTGTTCATATAATTGGCTATATCAGTTGGGTTTATTATTTTTTTACCCTCAACTAAGAGTTCATTTAGTGTTTCCTGAGGGTATTGTTTTTTTTGTTTATTAATAATATTCCATGTAGCTTTTGCCTTATTTTTAGCATTATTTATGTAATGATTGTTTTGAGCCTTTTGTGTTAATTGTATTATCTTTTTAAATCTTGCTGAATATGATTTGAATGTTTGCCTTGAATAGTTAGACCGGGATCTCCTGTGTGCCCATAAGAGACTTATTTTATTCTTACAGCACAGCTTGATTCCCTTTGATATCCATTTAGGCTTTTTTTGTGATGTACAAGTTACTTTTATTTCCGGAAAACACAAATTATAGAAAAGTTGAAACAATTCATGAAAACATTGAAAGGATTTATTAGGATCATTGCCATTATATGCCTCTTGAAAACTCAGATTTTCTATACAGTCCTTAAATTTACGTCTGTTATCAGGGCTAAAGTCTCTTTTTGTGATGTACCATTTTTTCAATCGACATGATTTTTTGACCGGGCATTTAAACAGCTGAGCTGTATGATCAGATATTCCCAACTCTAATATCTCACCTGTCGCTCCACGAACATTGTGCAAGACATTGTCAATGCCAGTTTTACTGCATATTCTTGTAGGCTCATTGAATTGAAATTTCAAGTTATAACTTCCTACAATATTTTTAAATTCTTCAGCTGTGTTACTTGTTTTAAGAATGTCGATGTTAAAGTCTCCGCAAACAATAACACGGTAATTGTTCTTATAACAATTGTCTGTTAGGATTAGATTAAGTTTCTCAAAAAATTCACTTATGACACTTGTTTTCTGTTTGGGAGGCCTATAAATGCAGACTAGAATTATCTTATGCATAGTTAATTCTATAGCGCAACATTCAATGACATGGGGTATAGCTAATTTATTAATGTCGTTTAATATTTTGAAGTCAATGTGGTGTTTTACCAATATGCAAGATCCTCCTCGCCTCTGAGCTCTACAAAAACTTGATGCAACTTTAAAATTTTCCATATCAAAATTTATCACATCCTCTTTTACCATGTTGTGTTCTGTAAGACATACAATATCTGCATCTTTACCTTCATCAGCTAGATTCGATAAGTTAACATTTAATATATCGGCCTTATTTATTGCACCATTAATATTTTGATGTATGATATTAATGAACTTATACATGAAAAAGCTCATTGTGAGGTACATTATCATTGTTATCAGTGCATTTTGAGTTTGATACTACATTATTGTGGTCGTGCGAGTTATTTTCAATACTATTTCTAAGAATATTATTACAATCTACTTGATAATTATCAACCTCTGAACCATTATTATCTGTTTGAATGCTTTTATCAACGTATACTCTATCTTTGACTGCAACTTTTTCTTTTGATTCCTTTTCATACGCATTATAGTCATTTCTATATTTAATATGTAGAATTTCTTTAAGTAGTGATCGACACAGATTTTGACCAAAATAATGTTTAAGAGGTCGATATCTTTGATACTCCATTTCATAAAACTATAAGTAAAAGATATACTCACTGGCTAGACTAGTGAGGTGCGGCTGCAACTGCACCTCGTGCAGACTGGCAGCGTATGGCAGCGTCAACGTCAGCGCTAATGAAGCGTCGTCAGCGGAGAAGAAGTGGTACGACCAAGCTGCGGCCCGCACGCGGCGGGCTGCGCAGGCGCCGCGCGCGCCGCTGCCGCCGCCGCCGCCCTCCAGCAGCACGTCCGCGGCTTGCGCCGTCGGGTTGCCGCATGATATTGTACCTGGAGGTGATACAATACAATAATATGTAAGTGCATGCCTAACTAGGCTGATATTGGAAGAATCTATGTATAAAATTATATTAAGAACTCTATGTACCCTTTATCTCGCAATAAATGATTTGATTTGAATACTTTATTGCAAACCTGGTTACAAGAAATTGTAACCTTTCACATTAATTGTATCATGTTAAGTATTTCGAATGTTCTTTGTTGGCCAAGCAAATTTTGTACTAGAGGACCCGTACGGACTCGTTTATTAGAAAATTTTGGTAGAAAATTGACAATGTTTCTCAACTATATATTATGCATGCAAACCTTCCTCTTGAAACACTTTAAAAAACCGCATCCAAATCCTTCGCTTTTTCTTTGACATTTTCATATGCTATTCTTGATATTTTTCTCTGTTTATATTTTGATACCAAAAGTGCATAAAAACAAAGAAAGAAATAATTCGTTTCAAAATTCGATTGGAGTAGGTATAATAATTTTGATTCTTCGTAAAAAGAACAGTAAATAACTTACAAAACGGCGCAATATTAACAAGCCCAGTAGCAGTTTCGACGACCAACGGCTGAGATTTCTTGTTAGCAGGTGAGGACATGTTGATTATTTGCGGCGGCAGCTTGAGGTAGTTCATTAGAGATGACACCAACCCTTGCTTGTGACTTGGACCCGACTGGAAACGAAATGTTACGCTACTTTCAAGATACCATTATCCTTACATACTAGAAATATATCTGATTAACCCAAATATACAAAAAAAAAACATATAGACCACTAATAGATGTTTTATAAAAGACCTTCAATGAGAGACCTTCTTATTAACGATTCAAATACAATTTCTACTAATGATTTGCGTCCATCATTGCAATTTGGACCATTGAACCAGCAACTCAATAGGGAGAGTGTGCTCTATTTGAGAAAGACTATAAACAAAAATTTTCTTCAAACATTTGAATTTGACTACAAAATCAGTAGGTACATGTTAATCGCTGGCTATAACTGCCCAAACTGTCTGGATATGACGTAATGAAGGCAGCCATGCCTACATGGCTCTCCAGCAGTCTAATAATGAGGTCCAGATTCTAATGTAATACTTTTAATGTCTCAATAGTTATTGTTACCTCATGTTTCCGAGTCAGTTTGGCTACAGTGAGCACGAGTCCTCCTGCATCGATGAAGGCAGTGAGAGCCTCAGGGTTCTCCAGCAGTCTGATGATGAGTTGCTGCATGGCTTGTGATCAGTTCACCGTTTCAATAGTTACCTCATGTTTCCGAGTCAGTTTGGCTACAGTGAGCTCGAGTCCCCCTGCATCGATGAAGGCAGTGAGAGCCTCGGGGTTCTCCAGCAGTCTGATGATGAGTTGCTGCATGGCTTGTGATCAGTTCACCGTTTCAATAGTTACCTCATGTTTCCGAGTCAGTTTGGCTACAGTGAGCTCGAGTCCCCCTGCATCGATCAAGGCAGTGAGAGCCTCGGGGTTCTCCAGCAGTCTGATGATGAGTTGCTGCATGGCTTGTGATCAGTTCACCGTTTCAATAGTTACCTCATGTTTCCGAGTCAGTTTGGCTACAGTGAGCTCGAGTCCCCCTGCATCGATCAAGGCAGTGAGAGCCTCGGGGTTCTCCAGCAGTCTGATGATGAGTTGCTGCATGGCTTGTGATCAGTTCACCGTTTCAATAGTTACCTCATGTTTCCGAGTCAGTTTGGCTACAGTGAGCACGAGTCCTCCTGCATCGATGAAGGCAGTGAGAGCCTCAGGGTTCTCCAGCAGTCTGATGATGAGTTGCTGCATGGCTTGTGATCAGTTCACCGTTTCAATAGTTACCTCATGTTTCCGAGTCAGTTTGGCTACAGTGAGCTCGAGTCCCCCTGCATCGATGAAGGCAGTGAGAGCCTCGGGGTTCTCCAGCAGTCTGATGATGAGTTGCTGCATGGCTTGTGATCAGTTCACCGTTTCAATAGTTACCTCATGTTTCCGAGTCAGTTTGGCTACAGTGAGCTCGAGTCCCCCTGCATCGATGAAGGCAGTGAGAGCCTCGGGGTTCTCCAGCAGTCTGATGATGAGTTGCTGCATGGCTTGTGATCAGTTCACCGTTTCAATAGTTACCTCATGTTTCCGAGTCAGTTTGGCTACAGTGAGCTCGAGTCCCCCTGCATCGATGAAGGCAGTGAGAGCCTCGGGGTTCTCCAGCAGTCTGATGATGAGTTGCTGCATCGCTTGTGATAAATTCACTATTTCGTCCCTCCCTGGTGACAAGACATTTGTAACGCATTAATTTTTATTTAAAGACCAAATATGAACTAAAATTCCCTTATAGAATGACTTTAGAACAGGATCTTGATATTCTTGTTTCAGAGACTAGTGGTCTGATTCACGATAAATTTATGACAAACCGAAGCGACTAGTCACCTTCCTGTAGCTCGCTGTCAAATTTCATGGAAATTTTGAAAAGAAATGCAGAAACAGCAGGATAACAGCGACGCCAAAAAAGCCGCGGCAGCGGTCGGCAATGCGCTAGGTAAACTTTTTCTTATTACAAAATTCGGAATTCTATCCGGCGAAACACTAAATTCAAACATTTTGGTCATCCTACAATATGAATTGAGTGAATTTGCCTCGAGCTAAACTGGCGATGTTATAATACATCTAGAACAATAATTGAAACAAGGTAACTTACTGAGGAAGTCCATAAGGCCAGGCACCATGAGCGCCGGGTTAGCTGATGAGGTGGCGATCTGAGCCACCAACCAGAACACCTCCTCCTTTACTGTCGCACTTGTTTCCGTGCCTACTCCACCTGGAAACATTGTGTTTTTAACTTATTTCACGTTTGATAGACACTCTTCTCTCTTTTAGTCTTAATGAAGCGTATTGTAATGAATTCTATGTTCGTACCAAGTTCTAAATAATTATTGTATAGTTTTATTCAGCGGGTTAAAGAGGACTCTTCATAGACTGCCAATATGCAAAATCTTTTTAGAATCTAATAGGAGCAACATTGGATTTTTTATCAGAAAACTAAAACAAAATAACATGAAGTTGGGTCTTGTTAAATATATAAAACAGGTCTCCAAGACACGGGCCTTGAGCCTAGTGTGGGCCGCGGCAAATACTTCCTTGGAAAGAAATTAATCTTAGGCATAAAGACTCAATTATGTAAATTTCACTTCATTATGTATCTCTTTTAAGATATAAATTTTTTTCATTTCAATCACTGAACCCTACCTATTCATGCAGGGTCGGCACAACACGTATTCCTCCTCCATTCTACTCTATCATCCACCGTATTTTCATTAATAGCATATCCTAATTTATTCAAAGTTCAATAAATTATTCAATTTGAAATGCTGAGTGCACATAGTTCATAACAGACTTACTGAAGGGGATTCGTAGAGCTGTAAGCTCTGGAAGCCCTGGACGATTAGGGGATGGCTGTAACTACCATTTAACGTATGGACCTAGTCCGCTAGAAAGGGAAAAGCACATAAGCACGACTTACCCTTGTCTCGATATATGTGGCAGGAACACGCGCGCGTGGATGTAATATCAGGTTCTCAGATACGGTGGTGATGATGATGATGAGTGTGTCGACAGCGGGTGGACACGGGTGAGAAGGGGTTGCGGTTACGTCCTTCTCAGTATCGGCGAATTCGAATACTGTTTTGATATTGCCGGTTTCCGTTGACCATCGAGTAGAAGAACGGTGAACGATACCACAGAGTATGTGGTTTCCTATATGGTCTTCGATTTACCGGTGAAGTCGGCTGGCGCGAGTGAAAAATACTGCGCTTGCGATTCCCCACTCTAGGGGACCAGATCCTTGTCAACGTCAAATGGTAGTGACAGCCGGATGAGTTGAACCCCAATGACATTTAACAAGGTCACATCGATTGTGGTAGGCGAAACTAAGATAAAGACGAAACATTCCGCCCACCAAAATACCCAGTGGTATTTTCAAAATTAAAGTAACGTATTGTGATTAGTGATCATTCATGCGTATATGAACAACGATAGCGAATTGAGTTTAAAGAATAACGGATAATAAACGGATAATGTACTAGAGAATAGAATAGTGAAGAAAATATCGTAGTTAGTCCTAACAGTCGATCGATTTGAGTTGGCAAAGGAAGAACTTTGTCAATGTACGGATTAGAGTAGAACTGTTAGGTAAACGTGAAGTAGCTACGCTAACAACTCCACCTCGCTGGAGGTGGACGATAAGGAGCGGATCCGCGTATTTTAAAAGGACGATCCGCGGCAGATATGGACGTAGACCAAGGCTGACGTGGTTGAGAGGCCCGAGCAGGCTCCGCCCACCATGACGAGCTATGGACTACTCCAAACGATGGTCGACTGCGCGACGCGACAGGTGCCGAAGTGCCAGCCGTGATTGTTTTAGACGGAGAAGCTGTGGCGGAACGTTCGGGTAAAACGGGTATGTCGGAAGAGCTGGGCTCACATCGCGGGTCAGATTGTCCGCGAGCACGGCCTAGCTGCGGTCTGTCTGCGCCCAGTTGCGGCTGGTTGTTCGAGACAGCTAACGTATTGATGACGTCACTCTGATGTTCACGAAAGCTTCCCAGCAGGAGCCAACCGAACACAGAGTTGAACGCCGACGGTCGCTTCGACCCACCACTAACGCTTCCTGGGAGCATAAGTGATGGGAATAGTTCCGCACCGAGTACGATGTCGATGGGCCCAGGTTTGTCAAACTCTGGGTCAGCGAGGTTGAGGCCGCGAATATGGAGCCACGAAGAACGGTCAAGTTTCGCGTTAGGTATGTCGCCGCATATGTTTGGTATAGTTAGGGCCTCAACATTAAAACCGGTTTGTTTATTCAGTCCGATCTGGAGCTGAACGGCACCAGAAACGGTGGCTGTCGTGTGACCTACACCGCGAACGTGACGAGAGGTTGGATGTTTGCTTAGCCCTAGACGATGGGCGGCGCATTCGGTTATGAAATGAGCTTGGCTTCCAGTGTCGATTAGCGCTCGAAGTGGCAGGAATTCGCCCGACGCATTGCGAATTTGAATTATTGCTGTCGAAAGAAGCACGGACGAATTACCTACGACGTTAGCGAGTGCATTCTCGCTCGCGGGGGGAACCGGTTCGGATACACTATCTTCCTCCGGGTGAAGAAGAGTGTGATGCTTCTGGCGGCATTTCTGGCACGTAAATATTGATTTGCAGTCGCGCACGGAGTGTGATGTTTTTAAGCAATTAAAACACCACCGATTTGATTTAGCATAATCACGCCTATCTTGGATAGATTTCTCAGCGAACGAATTACAGTGAGATATCGAATGGTTTTCTAGACAGTACACACATTTGACAGACGGCACACTAGACGCGGAAGGATTCTGTATAGATTTGGTTTTACTCACCATTGCCTGATTTTCCTGAACGTCCTTCTTTGTATAGTCGGCCAAAAGTACGTATGGCGGACTTTTCTGATCAGGTTTAACACTTTTCGCACTGCAATCCGAAGACGTATTGTTTACACTTCCACTAGAAAAATGTTTATCCCGCACAAGAGCCTCACATTGTTTCTCTAAGAAAGCAATTAACGTTTTGTAACACGGAAGTTCGGTTGAATTGTCACTACGTTCGTATGCACACCGCGTCTTCGAGTCTAGTTTCGATAACAATTGATAACACAAAATGAACTCCCATTTGTCGGTAGGTAGGTTAGACCTTTGAGTATTATTAAATTTTCACTAAATAAATCTAACGCGCGTCTGAATTCCACGGGAGTATTCACTTTGAAACTTAAGTTTAGCATTTCTTTCCAGCAAGTAAATGCTAACTCACGTTTATTGCGATAACGGTTCACTAATGTCTCAAAAGCTTCTTTATAGTAAACACCTTGCAAAGGAAATGTACGAATAAGTTGCAAGGCGTCACCGAGTAAACTCGATCGCAGATAATGCATTCTCTCCGAATCTGATAATGAACTGTTTGAATGAATGAGAGAATTGAACGTGTCATAAAACATCGGCCATTGTTTAATGTTGCCAGAGAATTTCGGCAGCTCGATTTTCGGCAACTTGATTGTCGACGTCAGCTGAGATAGCTGAACGTTTTCGTGGGCAGATGATGAAGGCAGGCCCATGACACTCGGTACAATTGTCGACCAGTAATTACCTACTACTACTACATTGAACACGTAACGTGCGTATACTCATCATAGTGTGTGTAAACTACGTAGGGTTGCTACGAAACTCACTTTGCAGCAAGTGGTACGTGTTAAATCGACTAGATGGCGCTTTTTGCAATATCCGACAGGGTCCATAAATTATAATTATTAGCTACGTAATGTTATTTTTAGTTTTGAAATATTTAATTTGTGGAAAATGGTAAATGGTAATGGTTCACTTAGGACCTATTTGAATACATTTAGGGCTGTGAATACATTTAGGACCCGTTCAGAATCTAAAAAAACTTCAGATTTTTGTTGGAATAACTGATTGGTAATATCATTCATACACCGAACGATAAAACCCAATTTATATATAATGTTATATCTTAAAATTAAAAATTATTATATACGCGCTATTGATTACTGCCAACTGCCAACCCTGTGCATGTAGCCAACTCGTAGACCACTTGGCGGGGAGGAAAAAAATTTGGCGGGGGGAGGTGAGTGTCGCTTCTTTACGTAGTAATAGTATCTATTCTTTGATGAAGGGGTGAGTGAACGATGGATCGCGACTATTTTAAAATAAATATCATCGAAATCTGAGCGTATATTATCTTCATCATCGGCATCTGAATCATCGACAATCGATAAAATATCGAGATGTGCCTTTTCAAAATTATCGGATTCCTTTTTCAAAGCCGAATAATGTGCGAGGAACTCGTCCAAATACGAGTTATCCGATTTAGCAAGACGTGCTACTTCTAATGTTTTACGTAATCGATTAAGTGACAATGTTCGCTTACGCCGTAAAACAGGTAGATCATTAACTGATAAGCAATTGTTAATTTCAACGGATTTAGATTTTGACTTTTTTAACGATAAACTACCTCGTTTAGTAACGTAAGACATGTTTACGAATTGATAATCGGGGACTTTTAAAATTACAAACTTGCAACACCGGATCGGTTAAGAGAAATAGCAGTTGCCAATAAATTAATTAAGAGAAATAGCAAATGTAGGTATGAGAGAAAAATGTCACGATTACCTTCACAACGGTTGAGAATTAGGAATATTGCATTTATGTGCAGTTTTTAACAAAGAAAGTGGATGGTTTAATTGTTATGTTGTTTGTTAATTATTACGTATGCTATCGATGGAACCTTCGAATGTTTGTAGGTGTGTTTCTCGGATTACGGTGTGATTTGTGCCGAGTGATAAAGTCGAGATGATAATTATTAACGTGTGAAGCCTAAAATACGTGATGTTACTATGCAACGGATTGTGATGTGAAACGTATTGAATTTACATGTAATCACCAACATACACAAGCGCACAATTTGTTAATAATTATCGTTGAGATAACGGTACACCAACTACACAAATCAGTAAATAGAATAGGTTGACACACAGCTGATGGTTTGCCGACACAGCGGAGCGATGAATGTGATAAGATAATGAAGAATTTAACGAATAATGAATAGATACCTAACGTTTACCTAATTGTGTAAAGTCGTTAAGTTTAACGGTAAAACGGATTTCGATACTTTCTTCACTAAATTATATGTAGGAATAACCTGAATTACAATAAACCTCACGCGTTGTTCATATATACGTTCGAGAAATAATGAATAATTACTACGATGTGTTTCAAGTTAAGTTCGGGCCGTTAAGATATTCAAAAATGTCTGCCGAACTTCTACGATAAAAAATTGATGAAAGTAATTATCCCTGATATCTAAATTCCCGGGTTTCGGCACCATAAAATGAAGGGGATTCGTAGAGCTGTAAGCTCTGGAAGCCCTGGACGATTAGGGGATGGCTGTAACTACCATTTAACGTATGGACCTAGTCCGCTAGAAAGGGAAAAGCACATAAGCACGACTTACCCTTGTCTCGATATATGTGGCAGGAACACGCGCGCGTGGATGTAATATCAGGTTCTCAGATACGGTGGTGATGATGATGATGAGTGTGTCGACAGCGGGTGGACACGGGTGAGAAGGGGTTGCGGTTACGTCCTTCTCAGTATCGGCGAATTCGAATACTGTTTTGATATTGCCGGTTTCCGTTGACCATCGAGTAGAAGAACGGTGAACGATACCACAGAGTATGTGGTTTCCTATATGGTCTTCGATTTACCGGTGAAGTCGGCTGGCGCGAGTGAAAAATACTGCGCTTGCGATTCCCCACTCTAGGGGACCAGATCCTTGTCAACGTCAAATGGTAGTGACAGCCGGATGAGTTGAACCCCAATGACATTTAACAAGGTCACATCGATTGTGGTAGGCGAAACTAAGATAAAGACGAAACACTTACCTTTTTTTTTATCCCAGGAAAAATGCGTTACGCATCATCACCCCGCACCGGGGGGCGCGGGGCGGTATGTGGGACTCCCCCGCCAAAGATGGGAGCGGCGGGGATACCCACTAAAAACCTGGGGGTGTCCTGCGGGACGCCATAATGCCGGGGCAACGGGTACGCCGAAGCATTCATCCGCGGCATAACAGACTTACCTGAGCTAAGTATGAGCATGTTTATGCTGTCGCAGAGGGACAGCGTCTTGTAGAACTGCTGCATGATCTCGGGATGTTGTATCACTGTAAAAGGAACATTTACTTGAATTAGGCATATAATATATAGATTAGCAGTTTTTAGTACAATGTATGCCAGAGGCTCTCAGATGGACATCGTTTTCTGTAATAAGTGACAAACAAGCAGACGGCCCACCTGATGGTTAGAGGCTACCTTCGCCTGTGGATACCTGCAATACCGGGGGTCCCGCTGGTACGTTACCGTTGTTGCGTTGATATTGTAGGATTGGGGATATTACATTTTATGAGTATGTGCTGTTTTAGAGTAAAGCTTGGTTTCCCCAGCTTTTTCCTTACACATACTTTTCCTTCCTAACAATATGTCCACGAATTTCAATTAGTTTTTGTAAGCACGAGAAATTGTAAAAGGGTAAAACAACTTTATAAAGTATTTTTGGGAATAATTCCCGTTCCTGTGGGAATTTTGCAAAATCGGTCCAGCGGTTTTGTCTGTACGATAATGAGTCAGTCAGTCAGATTACCTCTTTATATAATAGTATAGAAACAAATAAAAAAAAAAACTTTTTAAAGTGTACCAGAGTCTGCGAGACAAGGGGTCCTGGCCTGCTGCTGCTTCCGTTCGTCCTCCAGGTTGGAGGCCTGCGCCTTGCTCTCGTCCGTCTGACTGTTCCGGCCACTTGTTAGGATAGGACTAAACGTCGTAACAAATGTAAAAACATTATAAAAGATGTACCAGAGTCAGCAAGACAAGGTGTCCTGGCCTGCTGCTGCTTCCGTTCATCCTCCAGGTTGGTGGAGGCCTGCGCCTTGCTCTCATCAACAACTTGTTCAGATAGGACTAAATGTCGTAACAAAGGTAAAATATGTTTAAAAGATGTACCAGAATCAGCGAGACAAGGTGTCCTGGCCTGCTGCTGCTTCCGTTCGTCCTCCAGGTTGGTGGAGGCCTGCGCCTTGCTCTCGTCCGTCTGAGACTGTTCCGGCGCGGTTGTACTCTGCGATCCACTGCCGCTTGCCTGGATACAAAGTAAATATGTTAATGGAACCAATTTGTTTACCAAATTTCAACCCTCTCCGTATAGCAGTTTGAGCTGTGCGTTGATAGTTCAGTCAGGCATCAGGCGCAATAAGAAGACGAACAAGACGCTCCCCTCATAAGAGATTACGCTGCCCATAATTAGTACAGTGCTACCCAGTATTTTACAAAGATAACATTATATTCTATCTTCCTACTTGAGAGTCATAAGATGTTAAGACTCTTCAGCCCAGTAATTTCACTAGCTAGTGCCCTCCTACCGAAGTACAGCAATGTTTGCACATCACTGATCAGGCAGTAGAATAACTGGCACTGTTGGGGTACCCACCTAGTCGACCTCCTGCAGAGGAAATCTACCCCTGGTGAATGTTGATGATGGTATACTTACAGCAGCAGTCATAGGCATCGGCAGAGGCGCATTGAGCAGTTTCCTAGCGAAGGAGAGTAGTTGGGCGAGCACGGAGCGGCGCGAGGGGGCCCTGCGCCCTCCAGTGCCCCCACCAACTACCATCTCCACCAGCGTGCCCCCCGCCCCGGGCCGGCCCTCGCCTGACTCCGCCCCTGTCCACGCCACCTCGCGTACCCACTTCGATGAGTGTTGAGCTGGAAAAGTTAATGTATTCTGAGGTTAGCATTGTGCAAGAGCAGGAGCTTTTTTTATCAACATAACAGCCTAAAAAACACATTGTGGATTTTTTTTTAATATGAAATGGGAAATAAAATGTTCATTCAAATCAGACTCAATTCAAAAACCCTAATGAAGATCTTTACACTTTACTTGTGTTATAACTTCTTGTATAGAAATTTGTTACGGTCTACATCCCCGTAGTCCCGTAGTTAATTTGTCTCAGATTATAACATAACACAACAATGACCGATCATCAGTAACATTAGACGCATATAATGCTCATCAATCCCACAAACTACATCATACAACAAACCCGCACAAACCTTTGAAAACCTGCACATTTAATAGCACTCAAAGAATCAAAACAACTCACCTTACTGTACATTTACAGCACACAAAGAATCCAAAGCAACTCACCAATAGAAGCAATCAACGGCAACCCGTGATGCACATGCTTGGTATTCAATGCGGGCAGCGTAGGTGTGGCGAGCCTCAGTAAGGTCGCATGGAGGTCATGGGCCGCATGTGGTCCCATGTCCACTCGCTACACTCCGCTGATGATCCGGAGCACGGCGAGGCCTCACCGCGCCGTGCTCAGGATCATCAGACTCAATTCAAAACCCCTAATGAAGATCTATATAGCTTACTTGTGTTGTAACTTTTTGCATAGAAATTTGTTACGGCCGATCATCAGTAACACTAGAGTCGAATAGAATGCTCATCAATCCCACAAACTACAATATAACCGCACAAACCTCTGAAAAACTGCACATTTCAAATCTACTCACCAATAGAAGCAATCAGTGGCAACCCGTGATGCACATGCTTGGTATTCAAGGCGGGCAGCGCAGGTGTGGCGAGCCTCAGTAAGGTCGCATGGAGATCATGGGCCGCATGAGGTCCCATGTCCACCCGCCACACGCCGCTGATGATCCGGAGCACGGCGAGCGCTCCGGGCGCGCCGCGAGCGCAAGCCGCGCGTGACATCACCGCGTGGAGGGCGGAGGCGGCGCCCGCGCCCGCGCCGATGTTGCAACCCGCCTGACGATCAGACAGAGTTTATATACTGGTATTTTACATTGGTCGAGGCTTAGTATATCAGTGTGAATTGGTATTGCTTAAAGAACAATCACGAATTATATTATTTATCAATGTAACACTGATCTGTACGAAATGAAAATATCAAATATACAATTTTTTTTCTGAATTGAGAATATTGGACTGAATTAAAAACAAGAGTACGTACGATCGATAAATAGTCACTTGGAGAACATTCTGACAATTAAACAGTTTTTAGCTTTCGTGATTTAAAGTAACATTTGGTCCAATTTTAGATTTATTATGATTTTTAATAATAAGGATCACCAATCACCAGGTAAAAAGAGAGTATTGTAACTAGCATTTTACTACATTTGTCAACTGTGAGAAAACGTCTCAAAATTTTTAAAATTTAAGTTATCAAAATTTTACTTATTCATAAGTTCTAGTATCACAAAATAGCCGCCAACTTACAAGATAAGGTTCAGAAGCGGAGACCATTCCTTCGGTAGCCACATTCATGTTGACAAACTTGACGACCGCCGGCACAAAATGTTCGCATTCTAGGATCACTCTACTCATCGTTTGATTACTGCCTTCAGTCTAAAAATCAATTACATGAACAACATTAAATTACTTTATGAAACTTTTGCACAATGAAAAGCTTTTAAATTATGCGTTTAATAAATGGGAATCACTATTCCCTGCCTGTCTTTATGTATGCTTCGGTTTTACTACGCAACCGATTTTGATAGTTTTTTATTAGATAGTCTTTCAAGAGGAAGGTGATTGCATAATACGTGCATAATATAGTAGAGAAACACTGATAATAACTTTCTGTTAAGCGTTACAAAGTGCGCGTGGGTCGACTAGTTTAGAATCAAATCTTGATTCTCAAAATATTTAATGTTTCAAACACAATGTTCGTTTTGGAATGAACTTATAACTTTTTTTTTCTGCAGGAAGTGCACTAGTAATTTACCTGTAAAGGTAAGCTCGCAATCCACGCGAGAGCCTGCATTGAAAGCACCCAACATCTCAGCGTGACAACTTCGTATCTGCAATCAAAACATCCAAAGGTAAAGAAAATGAATGGGTTAATGAAATTACTGAAAATTATTAGGTACCGACCTGATAAGATTTTAGCAGAGAATTAATACAATTTACAATAATAATTTGGGGTTAAATACTCCAATCAAACAAGTTACCTACCCTACTTACACTGTCAGGGTCAAATCACTCAATCACGATTATAGTTTCTGTGGTCAAGCAATATGTTACAGTTTCAGGCCGCTGAGATTACTACAGGGCTTGCAGCATGACTTAACGACTGCACTCTACATAATATGTTATAGGACACAGTCTGGAGGGGCACGGCTAGAGACGCCAGTGACGTCACCTGTCCCCACGTGACAATACTCACGTGCACAGCGCGTGCAGCAGCGTGGTGACGGTGTCGGAGGCGAGGCGGATGCGCGGCGTGTCGGCGGGCACGGCTAGAGACGCCAGTGACGTCACCTGTCCCCACGTGACAATACTCACGTGCACAGCGCGTGCAGCAGCGTGGTGACGGTGTCGGAGGCGAGGCGGATGCGCGGCGTGGCGTATATGGAAACCCTTCCTCTATTCAGCGCCAGTATGGATCTGGGATGCGGGAGCTTTTAAACGACAAAACATGCAGTTAGAGAGTTTAAATGCTACCCTACTTTAAGTTCTGACATGCGGGAGGGTTTACGTACGCAATATTACCATTATAGATTGGAAATCCTTCCAGTATTCAGCACTCAATTATTTTTGATCTGCGGAAACTTTTGATATTAAATGTTTAGTGTTTGTTTGCTACTATTCTTGTAGTTCTGAATACTGAATGAGACGGCATTGTTAAGGAAATGTAATAAAAAATACGACAATAATATTATTCAATAAACTTTTATTTGTTTTTATTATTGATACTAAATATGGAATATGGTATAATCGTATGTATATCTAGTACAGATCTTGCAATGCTAGTTTTGACTCAGTTTGAGTTTCACACTCATATTTGGGGTATAGGTTATTATGGTACCAAAGAGAATAGAGTTGATCAGATGATGACGGTAGTTGGTAGTGAGTGGGTATTAGGTGGGTAGTGGACTTGGACCCGCGCGCACTTCGTGGCGCGTAAAACAGTCTACAAATACTACCTACATTTAGTCATTCATTTATTTCTAAAATTGAATTGAAATGAATGGAATAAAATAAAATAAAAAAGCAGCAGCTAGGTATAACTAAGGAAATAAATGAATAACTAAAGGTAGGTAGTATTTGTTGACTGTTTTACCGATATATATACAGATATCAGAGTAAGAATCCAGAGTCAAGAGTATTATTATTTATTATTGGTTACCTCAAAAGGACCTTAAGCCGCTTCGACCATTTCTGATCTTTTGTGGCAGTCCAGTTAAGTTATAATTCACTGCTTAATCCCGTGGCCTCTAGGAAGTTCCAGATGTTTCGGGGAGTGACTTGTTGTATCTCTTCTGGGAGCATAATGTGTCGCCCCAGGTGGATACTCCTGTTGAACATGAGTGGGCCACAGTTGCATAGTATGTGCAAAGCTGTTTCGTCTGATTCGTGGCAGAACCTACAAACCATGTCTTGGCCCAAACCCATCTTCGTTAAATGTTTGTTTAGTTTGCAGTGTCCAGTGAGTATTCTAGTTACTGCACATGTTTTATATCTTTTGAGCTGCAGGAGTTCATTTGATAATTTGGGGTTGTAGCCTTTTATGAGGGCTTTAGATTGTGTATGTCCCGGTAAGGACTTCCACAGATCTTTTGCCTCGAGGTTACTCTTTTGGTTTAGCTGGTTGTAAACTTGTAGCTTTGTGGTTCCACAAAACGGTTCGGGTCCGATCTGAGGGTTATCGGCACCCTTTCTTGCAAGTTCATCTGCTAATTCATTCCCATCTATGTTGCTGTGGCCAGGAACCCATTGCAGGGTTACTTTATTTTTTGCGCCTAGAGCATTGAGATTGGTTTGACATTGTTGTACTAGTTTTGAGTTACACTCAAAAGATTCTAGTGCCATGAGTGCCGCTTGGCTATCAGAGTTGATGTAGATCCGTTGATTTCGGAGCTTTCTCTCTAGGTTGATCTCCACACATTTATTAATGGCGAAGACCTCCGCTTGAAAGATGGTGGCCATGGAACCCAGGTTCACACTGGATTTATATTTTGGCCTTTCTCCGTAAATGCCGCAGCCTACATCGTTCCCTTTTTTTGAGCCGTCTGTATACCAGACATGACTTCCATTTGGAAAGTTAACATGACCTGATAACCACGAGTCTCTTTTGGGAATGTTTACAGAAAATAGTTTTGTAAACGTAAGTTCTGTAGTTAATTCATCAGATGGCATAGCTGGTAAGTTTTCCTTGAACACTGAGTCCTTAAGGTCTTTTAGCGTTCGGGAACTCCATCTGATGTTAGATTGGATGCTGAGCCTGTAGATGCATTGTTTCGCCTCTTTTTGAATATGAATATGAAGCGGTGTTAGGTTTAGCAACGCATTTAGGCTAGCTCCAGATGTGGATGATAGTGCGCCTGTGGCCGTGATACATGCCATTCGCTGTAGACTATCTAGTTTTAGCTGTGTTGTCTTTTGGTTAGTTTTATCGCACCATACTGCAGAGGCGTACGTGATGATGGGTCGCACCACCGCTGTATATAGCCACAGTGCGATATTGGGTTTGAGACCCCATCTGTCCCCTGCCATTCGACAACTTGTCCATAGAGCTATTTTGGATTTTTGGATTATGTTTTCAAGGTGCGGATTCCAAGTAAGTCTTCGGTCCAATGTGACACCTAGATACTTGGTTTCCGTTGAGAAATCTAGCGTTTTACCGTTAAGCTTAGGATTAATAAGCTTTTCCAGTTTTCTCTTCCTTGTGAATGGTACTATCACGGTTTTATCTGCGTTTATTGATAGTTCATTTTCCCTACACCATCTATTAATGGTGTTGAGAGCTCCTTGCAATAGATTAGAGATGGTATGAAGGCATGGACCTCTGACAATTACTACAAGATCATCTGCATAACCTTGTGCATCGTAGTCTTTGTCTGCCAATCTAGCAAGCAGCTGGTCCACTGCAAGTGTCCACAGGAGTGGTGACAGTACGCCTCCCTGCGGGCAACCTCTTGTGGTATGGAAGCTGTGTTTTGTTGCATTCAGTTCTACTGATGCGATTCGGTTGGATAACATGCTATGTATCCATCTGATTGTCGAGGTATCCACCCCTTTTAAGGCCAGACCTTTGAGAATAGTCTGTGTGGGTGTGTTGTCAAAGGCACCCTCGACATCTAGGAATGCACAAAGAGCTGTTTGCCTATCGTTTATAGATTTTTCCACTTTGTCTACCAACTCTAATAGAGCTGTTTCAGTAGATTTACCTTTCTGATAGGCATGCTGGTTTGGACTTAGTGGCATTTCCACCAAGTTTTTTGCTCTAATGTACTGGTCTAAAATCCTTTCCATGGTTTTAAGCAGAAAGGATGTTAGACTGATGGGTCGGAAGGATTTAGGTTGAGAATAATCCTTTTTCCCTGTTTTTGGTATGAAGCGTACCTTGACCCGAGTCCATGTTTCTGGTAAGGTTGACCAAGCGAAGCTTGCTCGGAAAATCTTAACCAGATGCGGGAGGAGAAGATCTATTCCTTGCTGTAATAAAGCCGGGAATATGCCGTCTTCTCCCGCTGATTTAAATGGTTTGAATTTTTCCAAAGCCCATTTAACCTGGTTTGGCCTAAAGATACTGTTGGCTCTATTCCAGTCAATGTTTTGCGCTCTGTGTGTGACTCTTGACTGCGCAAGGCTATTTGAATCAATTTGGTACGACCCTGGAAAGTGAGTTATTCTCAATAATTCCAGTGTTTCAGCTTCATTGGTCGTATAGGTATTATCTGATCTTTTAAGAAGACCGAGATAATTATTTGGTGTCTTAGCTAGAACTTTGTGAAGTCTTGCACCTTTGTATGTTTGTGCTATTTCTTCACAGAATTTACGCCAAGACCTCCTTCGAGCTTTCCTTATCTCTTTATTATATTCAGTCAAAGTCTTCCCGTAGTGCTCCCAGTTCTCCGATGTGGAACATTGATTGAATGTGCGCCGTGTGGAAACTCTAAGTTTTTCTAACTTTTTGTTCCACCACGTGATAGGATTGCTCGTTTTATATTCTCTTAATGGGCAACTCTGCTCGTATGCGGCGTTTATGGCCTCTGTCAGCAGTCTAGTTGCTTCATGAAGTGAACCTGTGGATTTGATTATTTTAGGTATGTTTTTTTAGGTACTCGCTTAGGTATTTCCGATAGTTTTCCCAATCGGTTTCCTTTGGATTCCTGGTTGTTATGGATTCCTTCGTACCTTCAAGAGTCAAGAGTAAGAGTCAGAGTAAAAATCCACAGTCAAGAGTCAAGAGTAAGAGTCAAGAGTAAGAGTCAAGAGTAAGAGTCAAGAGTAAGAGTCAAGAGTAAGAGTCAAGAGTAAGAGTCAAGAGTAAGAGTCAAGAGTAAGAGTCAAGAGTAAGAGTCAAGAGTAAGAGTCAAGAGTAAGAGTCAAGAGTAAGAGTCAAGAGTAAGAGTCAAGAGTAAGAGTCAAGAGTAAGAGTCAAGAGTAAGAGTCAAGAGTAAGAGTCAAGAGTAAGAGTCAAGAGTAAGAGTCAAGAGTAAGAGTCAAGAGTAAGAGTCAAGAGTAAGAGTCAAGAGTAAGAGTCAAGAGTAAGAGTCAAGAGTAAGAGTCAAGAGTAAGAGTCAAGAGTAAGAGTCAAGAGTAAGAGTCAAGAGTAAGAGTCAAGAGTAAGAGTCAAGAGTAAGAGTCAAGAGTAAGAGTCAAGAGTAAGAGTCAAGAGTAAGAGTCAAGAGTAAGAGTCAAGAGTAAGAGTCAAGAGTAAGAGTCAAGAGTAAGAGTCAATAGTAATAGTAAGAGTCAAGAGTAAGAGTAAAAGTCGAGAGTAAGAGTCGAGAGTAAGAGTCGAGAGTAAGAGTCGAGAGTAAGAGTCGAGAGTAAGAGTCGAGAGTAAGAGTCAAGAGTAAGAGTCAAGAGTAAGAGTAACAGTAGTAAGAATAAGAGTAAAGTAAATCGTTTTTATTTTAGAAATAAATGAATGACTAAAGGTAGGTAGTATTTGTAGACTGTTTTATGCGCTACGAAGTGCGCGCGGGTCCACTAGTTATACATAAACTTTCCTCTTGAATTACTGTCTACAGTACTATACAGACATGCGTTTTCATTAAACAGATTTAAATATTACTCTGAAAACAATCCCCGAGTTCAGATCGATCGATCTGAATAGCGGAAGGGATTAAAGTCGCAATTAGAGAATGAATGCACGTAAAGGCTCCCGCAGCTCAGATCGGTCGCGGTGCTGAATAGCGGAAGGGATTAAAGTCGCATTTTGAGAATTCACGTATGGAAAGGCTCCCGCATCTCAGTTCGGTCGCGGTGCTGAATAGAGGTAGGGTTTCAATATACGCCGCGGCGTGTCGGCGGGGACGGCTAGAGACGCCAGTGACGTCACCTGTCCCCACGTGACAATACTCACGTGCACAGCGCGTGCAGCAGCGTGGTGACGGTGTCGGAGGCGAGGCGGATGCGCGGCGTGTCGGCGGGGACGGCTAGAGACGCCAGTGACGTCACCTGTCCCCACGTGACAATACTCACGTGCACAGCGCGTGCAGCAGCGTGGTGACGGTGTCGGAGGCGAGGCGGATGCGCGGCGTGTCGGCGGGGACGGCTAGAGACGCCAGTGACGTTACCTGTCCCCACGTGACAATACTCACGTGCACAGCGCGTGCAGCAGCGTGGTGACGGTGTCGGAGGCGAGGCGGATGCGCGGCGTGTCGGCGGGCACGGCTAGAGACGCCAGTGACGTCACCTGTCCCCACGTGACAATACTCACGTGCACAGCGCGTGCAGCAGCGTGGTGACGGTGTCGGAGGCGAGGCGGATGCGCGGCGTGTCGGCGGGGACGGCTAGAGACGCCAGTGACGTCACCTGTCCCCACGTGACAATACTCACGTGCACAGCGCGTGCAGCAGCGTGGTGACGGTGTCGGAGGCGAGGCGGATGCGCGGCGTGTCGGCGGGGACGGCTAGAGACGCCAGTGACGTCACCTGTCCCCACGTGACAATACTCACGTGCACAGCGCGTGCAGCAGCGTGGTGACGGTGTCGGAGGCGAGGCGGATGCGCGGCGTGTCGGCGGGCACGGCTAGAGACGCCAGTGACGTCACCTGTCCCCACGTGACAATACTCACGTGCACAGCGCGTGCAGCAGCGTGGTGACGGTGTCGGAGGCGAGGCGGATGCGCGGCGTGTCGGCGGGGACGGCTAGAGACGCCAGTGACGTCACCTGTCCCCACGTGACAATACTCACGTGCACAGCGCGTGCAGCAGCGTGGTGACGGTGTCGGAGGCGAGGCGGATGCGCGGCGTGTCGGCGGGGACGGCTAGAGACGCCAGTGACGTCACCTGTCCCCACGTGACAATACTCACGTGCACAGCGCGTGCAGCAGCGTGGTGACGGTGTCGGAGGCGAGGCGGATGCGCGGCGTGTCGGCGGGGACGGCTAGAGACGCCAGTGACGTCACCTGTCCCCACGTGACAATACTCACGTGCACAGCGCGTGCAGCAGCGTGGTGACGGTGTCGGAGGCGAGGCGGATGCGCGGCGTGTCGGCGGGGACGGCTAGAGACGCCAGTGACGTCACCTGTCCCCACGTGACAATACTCACGTGCACAGCGCGTGCAGCAGCGTGGTGACGGTGTCGGAGGCGAGGCGGATGCGCGGCGTGTCGGCGGGCACGGCTAGAGACGCCAGTGACGTCACCTGTCCCCACGTGACAATACTCACGTGCACAGCGCGTGCAGCAGCGTGGTGACGGTGTCGGAGGCGAGGCGGATGCGCGGCGTGTCGGCGGGGACGGCTAGAGACGCCAGTGACGTCACCTGTCCCCACGTGACAATACTCACGTGCACAGCGCGTGCAGCAGCGTGGTGACGGTGTCGGAGGCGAGGCGGATGCGCGGCGTGTCGGCGGGCACGGCTAGAGACGCCAGTGACGTCACCTGTCCCCACGTGACAATACTCACGTGCACAGCGCGTGCAGCAGCGTGGTGACGGTGTCGGAGGCGAGGCGGATGCGCGGCGTGTCGGCGGGCACGGCTAGAGACGCCAGTGACGTCACCTGTCCCCACGTGACAATACTCACGTGCACAGCGCGTGCAGCAGCGTGGTGACGGTGTCGG
Organism: Hemithea aestivaria; assembly: GCA_947507615.1. NCBI lineage: Eukaryota > Metazoa > Arthropoda > Insecta > Lepidoptera > Geometridae > Hemithea > Hemithea aestivaria. The sequence goes on along the minus strand of OX382344.1, from coordinate 3,255,126 downwards.
AGGCGAGGCGGATGCGCGGCGTGTCGGCGGGGACGGCTAGAGACGCCAGTGACGTCACCTGTCCCCACGTGACAATACTCACGTGCACAGCGCGTGCAGCAGCGTGGTGACGGTGTCGGAGGCGAGGCGGATGCGCGGCGTGTCGGCGGGGACGGCTAGAGACGCCAGTGACGTGGCGAGCCCCCACGCACCGCTCGTGCCCCACGCCGACCCGTTCAACGTCAGCCAGAGGGACACCACGTTCTCCATGAATGTGCACTCCATCTGGGGAAGAGGTTAGTTTTGATGAGATTGACCCATACCACAGTATGGGTGGTACAGTCTGTCCAGACAGAGCAACTATTGTAGCAGCTAGCAAAGGCAAGTTTATGGCAATGAGATGTTTCATATAATAGATACATCGAGCCGGTCTGAAATTGTCACCAATTGAACTTTAGTGCAGTTTCCATATAAACTAACTACGGTTATCTAGAAGTCGACATCTAAACCAACCTTACACCATTTTTCTACTGCATCATCTTTAACAATGGCTGACCACAGCCAGCTTCTGACAGATCAAATGGTTATTTCCACGTTTCATTTTATAATCTGACCAAATACAATAAAGCTCTTATCTAATCCCGCCCAAGTGACCTACCACCTAAACCCGCATCGTTGCTAAAAATCACGCGAAATCGCGGTCAAAAGCTAACCTAATAATGAATAAAACACTGACTTATTCTCCCTCTCTTCTTAACTTTCACCACCCGGCAGGGTCCACAAATGACCTAGTATTGTAAAATATTCTAGTCTGTAAGGTCCTTTTTTTAAAGAAAATATTGTGGAAAGTGATTAAAGTATCTGTAATCAAGCTCACCTGGTTCTGAAACTCAAGCGCCAGATGTCGGAACACATCATAGAGCGTGTGCGTGAGGGGTGGATGGGGCCTCGGTTGCGGCGCGGCGGCGGGACTCTGCGGCTCACTCCGCGCCACCCGGCCCCTGACAGGCTCGGCTCTAACCGCCGTGGCTATAGCCGCCCCGGTGGCTAATAACGCCCGTCTAGCCGCCGCCTCGCCCGCCCCGCCGGCGCCCCCGCCCGCGCCCTCCAACCGAGCGTCCGCGCACCGCGATATGTTACTGTACACAAACGCGCTCTTGTCTACACTGCGCGCGGAACGGAAATGGGTTTAATTATAGGACATAACTCAATGTTAAAGCACAAAATCATAGATATTAAAGCAAATATTTAATAAATACTCCCAAATGAAAGTTTAAAAATTATTATTTATTTTTATAAGAAACTAATTTCAAAATAAAATAAACAAAATAAAATAATAAATTTGTAATTGATGTGCATTTTTGTTCCTTTACACATCACCAATTGAAGATGTTTACACATTATATTTCGTGTTCTTTTTATTTTACAAGAAAGAAATCTTTGAAACGAGAGAATAAAAAACATTATGAAGTCAAATTTATAAAATGTTTAAATTTACTAAAATCTATCTGGATATCTGGAGTCTTCAGACAGTTTTAAGCTTTGTCAAAATATCTTTATAAAATAACTCAGTTACATACTTGGTACTATTGTCAACGACGATTTTCGTCTTGGATTCCTTCTTGCCAGGTTCAATGAAGAAGTGCTCCAGCTTTTCCTCAGAAGATTCGGAATCATCAGACTCCGCGACTTGAGTTAATTGCTCGTCAACATCTAATACTTTTAGCGCTGCGTCTGTGAAAACGGAAAATTTAACCTTATGGTTCGAGCATTTTATAATAAACATAGCGAAAATAGATTCCATTCACACATAATTTACTATTATAATCTGAACTGATCTTTACATAGGGATTTTAGCATAGAAATGTTACATGTGTTTGAAGATATTTTTAATCATTGGTCGAGAATAAAGTGTCCAAAAATAACAAAAAATGACTTAAAAACAGTGCTGCTTGCTCGGCTAAGCATGTTTTATTTAAGCCAGAAGGGAAATAGGATCAAGATTAATTTATTTCATAAGGACAGTACCTTGACAAGACTATGTGCATAAGCTTGTCTAGAAAGTAGAAGTTTTACGTGATAACAATTTAAAGTTTTTATAAAACCATAAGGTAACCAAAAAACTTGTCTTAATTGGACTTATCAACTGATTTTTGTTAAAATGTTATGACATTTCCTGATTTTTTTGTTAATTCATGTATAATGAATGATGTTAGTTGATGTTAAAAATGTGCTGAAAATAATGATGTTAATTAACTTGTGTTGACCCAATGATGAGCAAAGACCTCCTTCAAGGTCTCCTCTGTGTCTCTATAATACTTTTTTTTACGTTTGAGTCTATCGGAACAGCAAAAATAATGGTTTTTATTTGGGTTGGACGAAATCCTACATGTTAGTAATTAGAATTTAACGACACTTTTTTATACTTTCGCTTTACGACACTTGTCGGTACTTTTTTCCGCACAAATAAAGCTCTGCTGTGTGTAAAACGAAAAACTGGAAAACCACTAAAGCATTAATAAATATTTCAGTTCAGACTGAAAAATCTATTAAGGTAGGTACATCGTAAAAAGGCAAAATAATTTTAATAATAACGTTATGCAATCTTAAACACTAAAGCGAAAGCTTTTGGACATTTCACCAATTGACAGTTCATCCAATGAGTTAAAGAATTAAGAATCACTTGATGAAACGTGTTAAAAATGATGGTGCTTTGCAAAATTGTAGCGGCTAGTGTGGTCCGATAGTTAAACCAATCACAATGAGACGGCTATGTGCAACTATTGAAGCTTTCAGCGGAAGGCTTTATTCTAGTTCTTACTTGGTGACACACCTGCCCCAGGGTTTAATTTTGGCTTGCTACCGTTGGTAGTCTTCGGCAGACCAAAACTATCCGCTAACAAATCTGCAATAACAACAACACTGCACGTCAATGCCGTTCATTTCGCGGGATTTTGCTCTAAATTAGGAGTATAGGAGTAGTTTTAAGTTTTCTATGTTTTTAGAGTATTGTATTCTATTGTATTGTAAGCGATAGCTGTTTTTGCAGATGCGAACAAAATGCAGACAGTTTCGTGTTCACACTCGTTTTAGAGTTTGAAGTTTGAACTATCCAACGGTCTTTAAAACAGTATGTCAGTTTTAAAGAGTTTTCTTTTATTACTAAAACAGTGTAAAAAAAAATCAGTAAAAAAATTGACTGAACTTGAACTGACTTGCTGATTGCATTTGAACTGACTGTGCATCGTTACTTGAGGGAATAATTTACTCATGAAACCTAATAAACATAAGTTTTTTTTTTATACAAAACGTGGATTATCAGTGGAGTGCCTTATTTACCACAACCCAATTTCATCTAGTCTGTGAAAACACCTTCGAACAATGGACCTACCGGCGACACCGAGGCCCTTGTTTATGCGTGGCTTGTTTTTTGAACCAGAGGGTCTATTGGCTATCGCCAAATGACATGTAAAACACTAGAATCCATAGACAAAATTGCGTACATTACTTGCTTAAACCGCCTCATTAACATGAGTAAAATAACAAACGCAGTAATGTACATTGATGTCATCAATCGTAGTGGGTGTGAATTAGCCAATGGGCCCTCTGGAAAAAATGCGATATGTCGCTCTGGATCGTATCATGAGCACGTAAAAATCAAATCTTTTCCTCGGTTTACTTTTCATAATATATTTTATAGTAGAGTAAAACAAGTTAATACTACCTCTCAAGACACCATTTTCATAGCACCTTACTAATAAAAAAATGCGATAAGTCGTTCTGGACTGTGCCATAACTACTTAATAAAATTACATCTTTTCCTTGGTTTACTTTTTATTATATTTTTTATAGTAAAGTAAGACACGTAAATACACCCCTCAAGACACCATTTTCATAGCACCTTACTAATAAAAAAATGCGATAACTCGTTTTGGACCGTACTCATGACTGTACGTGAAAAATAAAATCTTTTCCTTGGTTTATTTTTCATAATATTTTTTTATAGTAAATTATTTGATTTATTTTATTAAATTAAGACAGATCAGTAAATACACCCCTCAAGACACAATTTTCATAGCACGTTACTAATAAAACAAGTACCTACCAGCGACAGTGGGTCCCTTATTCTTGCGCGGTTTGGGCGAGGGTCTGGCTCGTTCAGGAGTGACCCGTATGACGCGGGGAGAGCCCCAAGAGTCGTCCGCGTTGCTGCTACTGCTGCCTTCTGTGTTCTCAAACTCTACCAGGTCCTGGGGGTAAGGGAATGGAGATAATTCTTCGAGTTTTGGTATTTTTTTTACTCAGATAACATAACATTGTATTCATTTATTATTACATTGAGAGACTGATCGCATAGGTATTTTAAACAAGTTTTTAGAAAAAACATATTATAAAATCTCATAGTTTCGGCTCAGATACATGAACCGAGGTCACGAGGGGTTAGGGGACTAAAACTAGCAATAAATATGAGTATAAATCAGTGTAAAGTGTTGACATACCATTTATTAATACGACAAAAATGTCTGTGAACATTTTATTTAAACATTTGCACGTCCTCGGAGCAAGAATTCTTTAGAAATCTTTTTCTTTTTTTTTCTTTTTTATATTAGCTTTAAAGTGAAGGGATTACCTGTAGTAACGTAGTGAGTGCGTGCCTCGGCCAGGGAGGCAGAGTGACAGCCAGGCGAGCCAGCCCCAGTATACTGGCTGGTTCCAACAAGTGAGCACCGCCTGATAATGCACACAGACGGCCCACCACCTGGAATAAAGATCAAGTCAAGTTCTATTCTTCTTGGCAGTATTTTCATGTTAATAACGCAGCGGTCATCATCGGCCACCCATCTCTCTCATACCCGGGATTATAATTCACTTCTACCTCTTGAACCACGAATGTGGCGGCATCTTTGGTGTGCGATGATTACTGAGTGATGGCGTATTTGCTATAAATGTTTATAAATAAATGTTTATTACTCAAATAAATAAATTGACATATTTGTAGATAGAACTGATATCCCGACACCCATGTTTCGCCTCTCTCCTACCTAGTAGCGCAGAATCCGGTTGGGGCCTCTCGGGAGGATGACTGCGCTTGGTGCTTGTTGTTCTTCTTGGTTGATGTATTTGTTGTCGAACTGCCTTATGATGCTGGGCCCGCTGAGTTGAAATTTTCTTTGTAGGTGTTACAGCGTGTGCTGCTGTTGTGAATGTTGGCGTGATATGGTAGTTATTATTTAACCGATGCAATTTTTGTATTGCATGGTCTTCCCCGCCTCCAATTGATATAAAGTTGATGTTATAGTTTTCTGCTTCCTTTGCAAGGTCGTGTTCGTACGCCGCGTTGATATCATATTTCAGTCAACGTTTGTATACATCGTACAAACGTCTGAGCTTGCAGTTTTGTGGTAACATTGACCTAGTGACCAAGTGCCATGTGGTGTTGTATTCGCCTTACTCGTCATTTTCTTCGTTGTAGTGACGCGGTACTGGTGCCCGCAGTTGGTTTTGGTGTTGGAGCTTGTTCCCTGGGCACCGTCTTCGTGGACGACTCCCGTCTTGTAGGCGCCGTTTTCTTCACGGCTTGTGGTTGAGGAACTTGCTCCGTAGGTTGCCAGCGTCTTGTATGTTGACGACTGGCTTGTTTCGTTGTCCTCTGTCTGTGCAGAGGTTGGTTGGTGTTCCTTCTTCAAGGGCCGTTGGTGCCCCTTCTTCAAGGACGGTTGATGCTCCCTCTTCAAGGGCGGTTGGTGCCCCTTCTTCAAGGGCGGTTAGTTGGCGCCCCTTTTTCAAGGGCGGTGCGTTGGCGCCTCTTTTTCAAGGGCGGTTAGTTGGTGCCCCTTCTTCAAGGGCGGTGCGTTGGCGCCTCTTTTTCAAGGGCGGTTAGTTGGCGCCCCTTTTTCAAGGGCGGTGCGTTGGCGCCCCTTTTTCAAGGGCGGTGCGTTGGCGCCCCTTTTTCAAGGGCGGTGCGTTGATGGTACAGACGCCCACCCCCATGGGGGTAGGTAGTCCGCACAGTTGACTGAGAGAGGACGGTATGTCCACTCCCTGGGACCTCAGAGGCGGCCACGAGCCCGAAGGCATCATGACCGCAGCGTAGGCCGGAGAGACCAATCAACCTCACTGATGGATGGCTGATGTCTAGGCTGGTGTGTGGTGAATGTCTAATCTTTTATTTTCATAATATAGGTTGGCTGATGTCTAACAATAATATTGTGAAAAACATGATCTTAAATATTAATTTAGTCTATGCACACATAAATAATTATTATTGTAATTTGTTTGTGTTGGGCGTGGTTTGTGTTGAGCCAGCAGATAGCGCAGCATACCGGTGACGCGATGTTCAGAGTTCACGATTTCTCTAAATTTGCAAGTTGTAGTGCGCGCCGCTGTGTCTGGAGCAACGCAGCACTTTTCTTGTGTTTGCGCAACCTCTCCGCGAGCTATGCCTAGATGAGTGGTCAGCTGTCGTTGGGATGGAATTGAGGCCGCGGCTTATGCCATGATTCAATGAGTTGAACACCGGTCATATTGGAGCAAGTTGTCCCTGTAAGAGCATACTTTGGCAGCATGACGGTATACGGCGGATACGGCGATGCGGCAGACAGTACCATGGGGAACGGGCAGATGGAGATGGTGCAGATCAGACTAGAGGGAGGTACTTTGGCAGCGAGTATAATAGTGTCGGCACGGCGATGATGTGCTACTAATCTGTGCTTCACCTGTTTTATTTACCTAAGTGTACCACGGTGAAGAAAAATTACCCGTGGTCCACCTGAGTGCAGGCCTAGGTGCAAGAGAAGGCGGTACAATGGGCAGTGAGCATGCTGGTAAGGGACAGATCAGGGGCAGGTAGAGGAGGTCATGTACCTTGGCAGCCAGCATGAGTGTATCAGCCAGCGTAGCAGTGTCGGCGGCCAGCATGTGCTGCACGAGCGCGGCGGCCAGCGCGGCCCCCAGCGCGCCGCACACCACGCGCGGCGTCTCCGCCCCGCCGCCGCGCCGCTTGTTCACCGGCGCCATGCTACAGTAGCTGCGAGCATACCTTGGCAGCCAGCATGAGTGTGTCAGCCAGCGTGGCAGTGTCGGCGGCCAGCATGTGCTGCACGAGCGCGGCGGCCAGCGCGGCCCCCAGCGCGCCGCACACCACGCGCGGCGTCTCCGCCCCGCCGCCGCGCCGCTTGTTCACCGGCGCCATGCTACAGTAGCTGCGAGCATACCTTGGCAGCCAGCATGAGTGTGTCAGCCAGCGTGGCAGTGTCGGCGGCCAGCATGTGCTGCACGAGCGCGGCGGCCAGCGCGGCCCCCAGCGCGCCGCACACCACGCGCGGCGTCTCCGCCCCGCCGCCGCGCCGCTTGTTCACCGGCGCCATGCTACAGTAGCTGTGAGCATACCTTGGCAGCCAGCATGAGTGTGTCAGCCAGCGTGGCAGTGTCGGCGGCCAGCATGTGCTGCACGAGCGCGGCGGCCAGCGCGGCCCCCAGCGCGCCGCACACCACGCGCGGCGTCTCCGCCCCGCCGCCGCGCCGCTTGTTCACCATCGCCATGCGAGCCTTCAGGTTCAACCGCGCGCGCTGAAACATTAACGATATTACACACACTAAACGAGGACAACTCCTACATATCACACACACCACTACCGAGGTTGCCGACCCGCACTGATGATGCCCGAAGAGTCGCGAGACATGCACAGTGAGGCCAGAATTTTAACGCGTGGCTATAGTGGGCTTCAATAGCGCAGCCAGCAAGGGCTATAATAATGGCTGAACTTGAACAGGCAACGGCTCGGCCAGCAGAGTACACACCTACTCATCAGATGGTAAGTATATTGTAGTGCCAGCTCACCTGTTGATCCTCGAGCTGCTCGTGTATCCCCCGGCGCGCAGCCTCCAGCTCCTGCATCTGGTGAAGCAGCTTCTTGTGCAGCTTGCGGCGGTGCAGGCGACACTCGGCCCCGCGCGGTGTGGACGCACCCGACCCAGCACCGACACCGCCCACCCACCCGCCGCTCACCCAGTCCCATCTGTGGACAACAAACGATATTTTCATATCAAAGGATCAGGATCAGAATTTGGCACATCGACGCTCAGTTGCAAGTATGTGCGTCTTTTACAAACTCCATCATGGAGAGTGCTCCTCAGAACTCCATGGGATGATTCCCTCATCATCCTTCTACTACTAAACGTCTAGACAAACGGCACTCTGCCACCAATATTTGATGGATATTGGATATGTTATAAAATGGTTGCATTTAGCAATTTCGCCATACCGAAACTGTTTTGGACGTTATAACCGTGTTCCGACATGATATGAAGCCACGTATAATAATGCCTATAGTTACCTAGAGTGCGTGTTATCCCTAGTATTGCATCGTACAGCGTCAAGCACAGCCGCCAGCGCAGTGAGCACGGCGCAAGTGAGGGCTGGCTGAGGTAGCGGCCTCTGTAGCAGATCTAACGCCCTGGATGCGAGCGCCTGCGCCACCCCGCCCGAGCCTTCCGTGTGAGAGAACATGCTCTTGCGGCACATGTAGATGATCAGCACTAGACATCTGTCGAAAAACAACTTTATTAGTCTAAAAGGTTACAAACTACATTTATTTAAAACTAGACCATCGTTTAAGTTTTCTTTCTTGCTATGTACATTATCATTGGCCAGGGTCATTAGGATTTGTTTCTGTCATAAACGTGCCCAAAATTATTTGACTAGGTACTCCATCCCATCACTGATTTGATCATCATCGACACCCCTTTACGCCTCACTGCTGGGCATAGGCTTCATTCATGTTATGCTACTCCACTCTGCCACTCACTCCACATAAGCAGAAATGTGCCCGTTTTTTGGCCCGAATGGATACGTTTTTCGATATTCTTGTAAGTTTTAGCTTAACGTCGGAGTCAAAGTACTAATCACAAAGACAAGTAATCTCACTCACCTGTCAAGCGGTGTAGGAGGCGCCACAGAGGCAGCGAAAGCCTCAGTGAGAGCATCAGCTAAAGCGTCTCCCCACCACGGCGCCGCGCCGCATACTCTGGAGACCAATGTTGCCAGTGCACCGGCCGCCACTCCGCCGCACTGCCAGACCAGCGGCAACACTGACTTGCACCACTCCACTGGCACCATTGGGTGTTGCTATAAACGTTTCAAATTTAGAACAATCAAGTCACGTCTAGAACCTTCCACATGTGAGACTAAGCAATACCGCTGGAAAAACTAGGTCAGGAATTTTGAGACATTTTAAACAGATTCCCAAAAAGACAGGCGTGCATAACCAGAAAACGTGGAGTGTTCTTGTAATGGAGGACTCTTTTTGTGTTAGTGTATCCTTAGACAATTCTAGGAAAATTTAACATACCAAAAACTTTAACTGGTTGACTGCCTCAATGAGTTAAATTGTCTATTATCAGAATTTTACATTGGAAATCTACATATCTGTCAACACAATAATTTCTAATAACTCACCGCATCAGGCACTTGAAAATAGAAATACAGCAGCATATCGACAACATTCTCCATTATAACTCTCAGCTTATCAGTCGAAGCAGTTTCCAGTAACATTTCCGCTGAAATCTCTCCTTTCTCTATCGCATCGGCCACTTGTCTTCCTTCATCCGTCCGTTTTTGTAGTTTCTTCAGTATATTTGTGCATGTGTGCAACTGTTGTTGTAGTTCTATACACTCATGGTATGCTTGTGTGACTCGGTTGTCTCCTTCGGTGGAGCTGTTGAGGTATGCCATCATATGGCAAGCGTTGCCGTTGTACAGACCGAGGTATGGGGTGAGCAGGTCAGTCAGTTTGCCTGTTGCTAATCTGTGGAAGAAAATTTTGTATTGGAACTTTCAACAGTTTTGGAAATCATTTTACGTGATTGATCGTCAGCTGCATGAATCTGATGGGATTTGGTTGATCTATTTAGTATAAAAAATCTATCAATATGTTATCTTTTTGCTAGTTCACATGACTAATGTTAAGCGATAAACCAGTGTTGCTTATGTATTTTAATGGCAATACTACGTTGCGCCAGTCATTCTGAGACATAAACCCAGTAAATTCCCCTTTTATCTCATCGAGGATCTGTTGCTATTGGAAAACGAAAGCGAATCATGTTAGAATATTGGACAAGGTAATACCTGAAGCCGTGTCTCCAGCTCCTTTTTTTGGTCTACACTCTCAACAAAAACACGTCAACACACAGCAAAATTCCCCTACACAAAAAAAAAAAATAATGTCTATGCCTCAAGCTTCAACAAATGTTTTTGCTTTGTTTATTCATTTATTTATTTACTAGCTGAGCCCGGCAGTAAGCTTGAACAAATGTTTTTGCTTTCCATAGCCGATGGAAAGCAAAAACATTTGTTGACACTTGAAGCACATTATTATTTTTTGTGTAGGGGAATTTTGCTGTGTGTTGACGTGTTTTTGTTGAGAGTGTAGACCAAAAAAGGAGCTGGAGACGCGGCTTGACACGGTTGAATCAATCTCAAACATTTTCCTAAAAAAAACTTTACAAAATTTCAAAACCCTAACATAAAGAACCGTTTTTAATTTACAGATAGAAATAGAAATATCATACCTAAATCTACATGATAGATCTTGATGCAAGGCGTTGAGCGCGTTGATGGAAGCCTGTACGTTGGCAATCTCTGCGATCTCACCGTAGAACCAACCCAGAGGGATCTTGCACTTCATCGCTGACATGCCGTAGCGACCTATTGTGGTAATCTGCGGAAGATTAACTCAATTATAATGCCTGTTCAAACCTGGGTTATATTCACTACTGCTCTGGGTAGCGGAAGATACATCGGTGGGTAATTCTCTGCAGTTTTTCTATAGCAGGCACAATATATCGCTCATCTTTGAATAGGGCCTTAATTTCTTTCGTTAAGGAATAATTAACTGGCTTTCTTTAACAGAGATGTTTGAGTTGGTGATTCTAGACTGTTTTAGTAAAAGCAGCCCGACATTTAAAAAAATATCAAATACCTAATATAAATAACATTAATAGCTTTATGAGCACGGAGCCAAAAAAAAAAAGAATAAGTTGATCATTTTAAAAAGACCCAGCACAAACGTTTTGTTAAACGTCCAAAGACAATGGTAGTCCTAAGACTCACAATAATGACGATGGAGATAGCGGGCCTAAAATAGAAACCTTACCTTCATATATCGACAGAGCGGCGGCGGCTGCAGATCAGTGAGCACCAAGTTCCTGTTGGCGATGTCCGTAGCGAACGCTAGTTTAACGCAGTCCGTCTCCTCGCTTGTCACCCAGATGTCGATGCACAGCGTCACCAGGTCTGAACACGCCGGGATTATCTGTCCGAAGGAATATACAACTCTTGAGGGTTTCGTCCATACGTGAGATTCTTTAGAGTCTAGAATGAATGGGCAATCAAGGAAACATGATCTTCCCTGTTCTCGTAGACTGTTTCCTAACTTAGCTGACACACAGAAACTAACAATAACGATCATTATTATCACCCCACAATTGTCTAATGCTGAACATAGACCTCCCCAAAGGTATGCCACTCAAATCAGTAGGTTATACTCCTCCAACTGCTCCCAGCTAACCGCCGAACAAATTTAATTATTATATCATTAGCAGCTGTGCCGTGGTTTTACCCGCTGTACTGTAGCCTATTGTTATTCCAAGGTCTAAGTTATCTGTATACCAAATGAAAGAGTAACAAACATACATCCAGACATCCATACATTATAACAAACTTTCACGTTAATAATATTAGTAAGATGAGCTTGTAGGATGCTCCTGGAGAGAACAGGCCTCCCTATACTCTCTTCTATCACGATCTAAAGCGGACATAAAAACTTTCTTAAACTTACCACATCAGTGAGCTTCACAGTGTGTCCGAAATCAAGCACAATGTACCGCCTGGCTCCTGAATGCATCCTCTCGACCAACAACGTGTGTTGGGGCGGTCGAGTCACCAACGCAGCCCACGGTATACCGCATTGTTCTTGCTCCTAAGATATACAAACTTTGTTAGAAGTTATGTAAAGAAGCTAAAGTTATGGGTATAAGTTGAGCCAATAAGGAAACGTTTTGAAAATGGTGGCTTGTACTTGAGCTAATAATATTTATACATAATATTTTTATTGCCACATTAAGTTCAGTGAAGCCAGGGAGAGATTTATCCCGCTTTCAAGGTTTAGGCTAGTACCATCTACGGTCGAATCGTCGCTTAGCATCAAGCGATATCGTGGTCAAAGGCTGGGTTAGCCTATTATCAAAAAAATGTGGCAAACAAGCATACGGCCCGTCAAATGGTGAGCGGTTACCGCCGCCTATGCCCTACAACTCCAAGGTTATTGCTTGTATTGCTGACCCTTCAAGACTCTATTCACTCACAACGGAAAGACCGCGGAATGGGAGATCATATTTCCTTTTCCTTTCCGCACGTAAAACGATGTTTAGACTTATACACTGCTGTTTTCAGTTACATTAGCACTTGTCACAAGTATAAACAAACATTTCAAAACATTTTTATTGGAACAATTTGTAATAAAAATAAATCTTGGTCGACTTCTACTCGTCTTTGAAAATGGAAAGGATAGGTTTAGGAAAATAGAGGAAATCGTGTGCATGCTTGCAACTGTGATCAAAATTGATAACAAATTTGATTGCTGATGTAGTTCCAGTTATAGTGGTATTATCCTAAGATTAGATTACAAGAAAAAGAAACACTACTCAGTTCTATTTAACGCTTTAACTGCCAAAAATAAAAATATGAGAAAATACATATGTATATTATAAGAAACAACACATATGTATAACATTATATTATAAGAATGTGCTGTCTCAACAATGAGAAAGAAATATGTATAATTTTAGTTCTACTCATGACAAATGGCCCTAATTTTCTTGCCTGTTCATAGCAGTACTTTCTGACCAGACAATAGGATCTACCAATAGAATTATTATAAAATTGACATGCAAAAGTGCTCTATTCAAGAATAAAGGATTTATATCAGGTGTATCGAAACTGATTCAGCAGCTAAATCGTTTTCTACAAGATACAAGCTACAATAAAGCTTATAGACCTTAAAGAGCTTGTCCTGAGAGAAGTCGAGTTTGTCGTGTGGGTCGCAGTCCATGAGACAGGAGTCGACGTCCTCCAGCGACTCAGGGTCTTGAGAGCTGCCCTTCGCTTGCCCTTCAGTCACTGCCGACCACAGCTGCAAACATAACCTCGGCTCTAACCGCGCATCTTATTACCTAACGTGTGACTGCATTGTGTGCACAAATATATTGATCTTGTTACATTTTTACTCTAATTGCATTGTAAATTGCATTACAGTGCCCCAATAGGTGTTATTTCTTGGATAATCTTATTTAGGAAGTAATTTTGCCCAACTTTGCTAGCACAGAGGCGACAAAGGCACGTCAATTAAGTGTTAGACTTTGGATTATATTCGATATTATCAATTTTCGAGATAAATGTCTATTCATCTCGATAATTCATTTTGTTTCCATATTCGTAATATATTTAGTTATCAATGTATTTCTGCACTATATACGAAAAGCTTGTAGTCTACGTTTTGTAATAAGATGATACATGTGACTTAAATTATACAATGACTTTAAGTCAAAGTTCTATTAGTCAGTCAGATTACAGCTATAATGGTGCGGCAGTGATTTTTATCCGAATTACATTGAGTTACATTACGATTTTGACAAACACCAATGTTCCATCAATTGAAAGGGAATGGTCTTGGCAGAGATGTTGTATAATATTTAAATATACATTTTTTGTATTAAATTCAACTAAACAAAAGTTCTATAGATATTCACTAATTTAGTTTCTTATATTTGTGTATTCTGGTAAAATAAGGAATATTTCTGAGCATAGTGTTCTGTGCGCCACTTTGGCAATATAATTTGCTTTTAAAAGTAATTTCAGAATGCCCTAATTTGTTTCAAAGTTATATTGACGTGAATTACTAAGATCATACTATGATCATCATAACACACTGTTCATTATTATTGTGATGCCGAGTCGATACACATGTAGCCAGCCTTAGTTACGGAAACGGAAACAAGCTTATGCCCTCTAGTTTCTCTATGACTTTTAGTCTACTAGACTCATGGCAAAAAAAATCTAATCAATAATCTCTCTAATTAATTTTCACCAAATAAAGAATAGAATTGAAAACTTGCATACTCAACGCTAGTTTCTCCATATACAACACCTCTATCAGACAAAAAAGTGCAGACCATTCTCTTCGAGCGCATTGAACAAGTGTAACGTCCAACCTGGTTAGATTCTCCAACAGCTGCCCCGGGTAAGGAAGACACGACGCATGCGTGGTGCTTCTGTCCGCTGTACTCGAGCTTGGTGCCGTCGGAGGCGAGGTGGCACGTCACGTGGAGGGGGGTGGCCTCACTGAGCCCGAGGCTGAACACGCCCGCGCCGCAGTTCTGCGCCCACCAAGGGGCTGGGGTTTTGGAGTCGATTGTTGCTGTAATATAATAAAATAGATATAATATAGATGTAAATATGTCGGAGAAAGGCAAATAACGTAGATGTGCGACGTCACTTATTTTATTTGAAAAACAACGTGATTGATGTTTGTGAGTTATCAGTGGTCAAAGTCAATGTCGATGTATCTGTCAGTAGTGCGTTTGACCGATTGTCAATTGTGAAGTCACTCTTCTCTTGTTCGGGACATCGCCATACGAGCGCACTGACTGATTAATAAAATCATCATATCCATGGCAATCCATCTGAATCTGCGACATATATAACGTGTGGTACGTCCTCAGGCAGCAGTAAAAGAGGTCTACTATTACTTTGGTTGTGGTAGAAGGTAATAGCTGCACCTTCCAAGTTTTAAAACTAATATAAATTGAGATTGCAATATCCGTGATTCCCGAGCTATATAGCTTGGGAATCTTCATGGCACGGGTGAATGAAACCTTTCTAAGCAGTTTAATCGTCGTGATTCGTCGTCAACTTTATTTGCTCTTTCCATCAGGTGACATGTGGTCAAACGTAGGCCTATTTAGTACAAAAAATGTATCTAGCAACTGTTCCAAACTTAAGTCTTTCCTTTTTTTACAAACTTTTATTTACTTTCACCTGTCTGTTATTAAATCTTGCAAGTTATATTTGACCCACTTCCCGGTTTCCGATTGAGCTGAAATTTTGTATGCATGTATAAATCGGATAACAATGCAATATTATTATGACATGAAGCTGGTCTGATGGTGGAGCTGGAAGGTGGCCATGGGAACTCCATAATTAAACGACGTAACCCCATCGAGTTTGGGCTCATTTGATTCGTCTAGACGAGTGCTATATGGTTATAATAACAAAAGCTTGTTTAAAAAAAAAAATTCACTTGTTTAATACTGAAAATATTTTTTGGGTTTAATTTGACCGATCGTCACAATAGGTCATAATCGGAAGAGTATAAGTGTAATACATACCAGTGGGTTCCTTAGGCCAGTTAAGCAGCTCCCTCAACTGGTGATCGTGTCTGGGCGGAGGCGGAGTCCCTCCCTCAGCGGCCACCATGCTGGCGTACGACACGGGGGCTCCGTTGCGGGACATCTCCGGGCTCTCCGCCGCGAATATTGTGCGCTCGAACGGAAGCCCGTATAGACCGAATCTGTGGGAACAGTGTATATTTGACGTCTTACGTAAATTAATCTTACTAATATTATAAACGTGGAAGTTTGTAAGAATGTATGGATGTATGTTTGTTACTCTTTCACCCCTAGACGGGTGGACCGATTGAACTGAAATTTGGTATAGATATAGCTTAGACACTGGAATAACACATAGGCTACAGTACAGCGGGTAAAACATACATCCAGACATCCATTCTTACAAACTTTCACATTTATAATATTAGTAAGATTGGAACATTTTAAGATCAAAACATTGATGGCACATTAAGTTCCTGTCCAACAATATTGTTAATTAAAATTTGTTGCTTATGCAATAATTCGTGCTATTTTGGGTTTTATTACAACACACAGTCGTTAATTACAAGCACCATGACATGAATTTCCATTGTAAACCTTATGTAAGACCACGACGCATTGTTATAAGGAGTTGACTTAATAACAATTTCTTCGATAAGCTAAACAAATAGATTACCTGGCTCTAAGCAGATGCTGCGCGGGCGACTGCCTCCTTAGTAACGGAACAGCTGCCTTCTGCAATAGCTGAAGCAATCTGTGCACTATAGCAGGAGCTGCCGTCGCGTCTGCCGACCGTTGGACCAACGCAGCTAGCCAACGTAACGCCCCGCCTGACACCACCCCGCCGAGGTATGGGATGCAGGCGTCCACGCTGCTGCATACTGTCGCCGAGAATGTACACTTCCACGGCTTTGGCACTTGCTTCTCGCCCCTGGGATGATGAATGTGTTAAAATTGATGTGTAACTTAAGGACTTGGATAAAGACATTTTTGGAAAGTGATCAATATAATGGAAACGCACCATCATCATGCCTACGATCCGAAATTAGTGTTTTTCCTAAATGGTGCATGATCTGCCCGGTCCATCAAGGCTGTGAAACTTAGATGTTGATTCTGTATTTTGGCTAGGATATCTAGTACATCTAGTAAACTGTAAATGCGTTACAAATTTTTAAAATAATAATAATATTATTAAGATAATCTCTCGGTTATGTCCTATTCTATTTTTTCGAATCTCACTCTTAACAGCAGATCATTTGAAATTTGTAATACTAAAACAATAAGGAAAATTTTACAATACTTACTCTGTAGTAATAAGTATGATCCTGACACACTTCTTGGCGACGCTTCTGTCTGCGCACAGTATACACGTCCTGATCATAGCGTCGATATGTTTCTCCAGCACTTTGATGCACTCCATCTGCTGGGTCTCCACACTCTTGTTCTCCACTTTACCCTTCTCTGATTTCGCGAGACGCATTCTTTGCAACCTCACTGATACCACCCAAATGATAATGTCTAAGGCTAGTTTTCTCTTCTCCACGTCGTCTTTGCTCACTGCGATCTCACAGAGAGTGTTGAGAAAATTGTTAGATTCTAACATTGCGATCCTTTGTTGCCGTTCCAAATGTACGTCCGTGTGAGGACTCGATCGGACTGTCAATGATATCTGATGCAACCAATCGCATCCGATAAACTTCTTCGGCGCGTTCTTGCTGTCTTCAGACTTGCTCGGCCCCTTGCTCATGTCCTTAGCCGGATCAAACAATGTCTTTATGTGTATCAAAAATGTTCGTCCTCTAGCTCTGTACAGGCGAGGACTCGTCAAGGTCAACACGCCAGATTGTTGCGTGGAATCTAACCCGGTCGACAATATCAAGGGGCCAGCGAGAATCTCCGCGTTGTGAGCCTGCAAATACTCCTCGCTGTGAATTGGATTTTCCATATTCGACAAATCTGCATCTATGACTGGGAACGTCGTAGGAGATTCAGATCTGAATGAAGCGTCTTTCTTGTATCCAATTCCGTGCAAATTTTGTTTGAGAAGTGTAACCATGATGACAGGCAGGTTGGTCGTACATGCTGTGTGTAATGTGAACGCGAATTCTATGTGAGCTAACGACACGCTGTATGGAAGGGTCAGCTCGAGGACGTGCTCGTCCCAAGTGGAGGACGTGTTTTGAAGACGCCACGTCCTATTGTTTTGATGGTCGGAGCGAGGCCTCTGCGCCGGCGAGAGTTCGCACCAGAATCCTGGCACCACAGCGCTGTACGGTATCGTTGTATTTGTGCCGTATGAACCAGTTAAAGTGATCAGTGTCTCCAAGTCACTCATTTCGAGTTCAGGCTTGTTCGCTATCATAACGGGCGCGCCCGCTGACTCCTCTTTAGGTGCACGCTGAAGCATATCAAAATCTATGTTCGCAAACTCGTCCTCATCCATATCTCCCGTGGAATCTTTCTCTCCGTTATTCAAAGCGTAGAAGTATATCATTCCGTGCTTGGTCGATACGCTCAAACGATCTACGGACGCGCAGTACGTCACGGATGTAAATTGACCTTTAGGAACTCGATGTTCTGATAATATTTCAAACTCTGGCAGTGAATACAGTCTCAGGCAGCCGTCGACGCCGACAGAGGCGAAAGTATAGTCCCCTTTCTCACCAGGCAATAGGCACAGGTCCACGGGACTCTCCTCAAATGGTAGCTCCTTAACCATTATCGCAAATTCTTCCAAAGTATATAATGACGCTTGAGTGAACATTTCATATAGGAGGAAGTACGCTTTTGCGTCAGATTTGGGTTTATCAGTTTGCTCATTGTCATCAACCTCCATTTTGGTGTCTCCATCGTTGTCAGTCTCTTCTTCTTTCTTTATCTTCTCTGGGTCTATAGTGGAGATGACAACAAGAAGATGTTCTTTATCCTCAGTGGGGATGAGATGGGTTATCTTGGAGTTATCTCTTAAAAGCAATTTCTGTGGTAGTCCGAGGCATTGAATCGCGACGCCTTGGGAGACAACTTCTTCTTGCGGCGGGTCGCTATCAAAGCCGTCATTGTTGCTCTTGGATATCGTCTGTGTACCTATTTTGCTTCCACTGAAGGTCGTCACTTTCACCTTCTCTGTGCCCTCACCACTCTCATACCACTTCAAATCGGATATTTCTAATGGTCCAGTCATGTTAGTGAGGTAGTGTTGTAGATGCGGGTCGGAGTGAAGTACCGCCGCATCAGTCTGGTCCGCTAGTTTGGTACCGACGGAGTCTAACGTTCCACTTTTCCAGCTTTTCAATTGCGAGATCTTCCCCACAAAGTCCAAAACACTAGCTTGAGCAGTAGCAGCTTGTTCCGCCGCTTGTTGGAAATCTGAAGACAGTAAAGGTCCTCCCGGGGGTGGAACCACCTTGAAATGCTTAGCGAGGATGATTTTCTTCGTCGGATGCCAGATCTTGTTATCCTCTTTACTGGAAGACGCGTTGAGGTTGATGACGTTGCTGATCTGTTCGTCTATGACGACATTAGGAGGTAGATCAGTGTCCTCGTCCGAGTATTGGAAGTAAATATCGTCGTAAATATTTGCGTCGTCGGTTCGCGCAACCGTGCAGACCTTCTTGCTTCCACCTGGCTTAGAGTTCCCACTGCTGTTTGAAGTGTGGACTACAGTAGTAGTGGACCCAGCCGTAGAACTGTGTATGTCATATGTCACCAAATACAGCACCTTTTTCGTCTGATTGCTCTTAGCTTCGTTCTGATCATTCATTTCTTGGATGGTCTCTTTCGTTCCCCCGGAATCGAATAACGTTTTACTTGAATCTTCTTTAATGGGTTGGTCGGACTGTTCTTCGTGTGTCCTCGTGATGACGACGCCGCATATGAGAGGTGCTTTTCCTTTGTTGGCATTATTTTCTTTCTCTATGCTCTCGGCGTTTTGCATTTGAGGGCACGAGGACTCTTGTTGTGACGTCATCCCGACAAATGCCATCGCTGTGAGTTCCAGTTCGTAGGTAGCTGCACACACAGAAGAAACATTTAGAAACCAATCTAATTTATTCACAAATATATTTTAATAGTAATTACTTATTCAGTTCATCACACTGAATAAACAAATGTACTATTCTTAATTTTAAAAAGTTATTCTTGAGTTTAAGCTACCAAATTTCGGCAATCGCCTGGTAGTCTTAAAATAAAATACTTCGTCAAAAATTACTATGTGTGTAGCCTCTTTGAATAAATGCTTTTTGATTTGACAAACACTAAAAAAGTAAAAAGCACGCATTCCCACAGACTAACTTTTGCATATTGGCGTGGTGTTGTCGTAAAGACAAAAAAAAAACCGGTCAAGTACGAGTAGGACTCGAGCACCAAGGGTTCCGTATAAACCTACGGGTTTCTACGGAACCCTAAGGAAAAGTGGGTATAATATTATATACTGTAGGTTTTGATTCCCTTGCGAGTACTTGCGAGTTTGAAAATATGCAGCTAAAATTGCTGTTTCTTTTGATTGCGTTGACTAAAATTGCTGTGTCGTTGATTGCGTTTTGTCTTTTGATGTTTGATTTTTTTACAGCTTAAAGTTATTTAAAGCTGAGTATTTGATATGAATTTCAATTTAATAGCTGTACGCGTTCTTGAGGAAAGGGATAGTAAATACAAAATTATTAAAAATATTTTTTTATATGATGTAACTAAAAATTTACAGTTTTCGCATTTTTTCCTGTGCCTGTGATTTAAGACGTTGCTGCGAACCAAATTTCAAGATTCTGAGTTAACGGCAAGTACTCTGTAGGTTTTGATTCCCTTGAGAGTAGTCGCGAGTTAAAAAATACGGCTAAAATTGCTGTTTCTTTTGAATGCGTTGAGATAGAGGTTTGATTTTATTACAGTTTAAAGGTATTATAGACTTTAGTATTTGATATGAATTTCAGCTTAATACCTGCACGCGTTCATGAGAAATAAGGTTTTAAATTTTTTTATATGATGTAACTAAAAATGTACAATTTTCGCAATTTTTCCTTTATCTGTGCTCTAAGGAATTGCTTTTTACCAAATTTCAAGATTCTACGTTCACGGCAAGTACCCTGTAGGTTTTGGTTTTTTGAGAGTAGTTGCGTGTTTAAAATTTCGGCTAAAATTGCTGTTTCTTTTGAATGCGTTAACATAGAGGTTTGATTTTATTACAGTTTAAAGGTATTATAGACCTTAGTATTTGATATGAATTTCAATTTAATACGTTTACGCGTTCATGAGAAAAGGGGTAGTAGGTATAAAATTATTCAAAATATTTTTTTCATATGATGATAATAAAAATGTATGGTTTTCGCAATTTTTCCTTTATCTGTGCTCTAAGGAGTTGCTCCGTGCCAAATTTCAAGATTCTGAGTTCACGGGAAGTGCCCCGTAGGATTTGATTTATTTGGTAATGTCGAAAATTTGCTGAAATTTGCGACATATTCGACTATATCTTTTGATTGCGTTGGCCTAGAAGTTTGAATTTTTCACAGCTCTAAGAGGCAATGGACCTTAGTATTTCCTATAAATTTCAGCTTGTTACCTCCACGCGTTCCTGAGAAAAAGGGTCTTGACAGACAGACGGACGGACAGACGGGCGGACGGGCGGACGGACGGACGGACGGACAACAAAGTGATCCTATAAGGGTTCCGTTTTTTCCTTTTGAGGTACGGAACCCTAAAAAGGAGTAAGATAATAACTGTGACTTATAAGTCAAGTTATACCACCATCAATAAACTTACACGTATCCTTCTCAACAGTAGTGGACCACACTTTGTTGATATCTTTGGCGAGTAGCGTGCTGAAGATGGAGTCGTACGGCGATATATTTATGAACTTGACGAGCTTGAGGCCGCAGTCGAACTTCCACACGTTGATCTTGCCCTCAGCTGTTCCCGTGGCTATGAGGTCTCCAGTATTACCCTTCGATACTATGGTTACGTTGGGACTTGGTACTGCACACGCTGTTGCGTTTGTTACCTACAATGACAAATGATTCTTAGAAATACTTATCGGCAGCTTAGATTATAGCTACTTAGTTTAGACGCCACATAGTTAAATTCGGTGGACCAGAGACGGAAGTGGCGCCATCTCTTGTGTAACGCAGGCAACATCGCATTTTCATGATCGGTTGACAAGTAAAGGGGAGTGACGGGAAGTGACGTTAGCCAATGAGAGTCGAGTAGTTGCACGGTCGTCCGCTAGGGGCGCTGTTGTGAGCGAGCGGTAGGGCGGACGGGCGTGAGGTATTATATTGAGCTGTGTAGACGACGGAGGCTCCACCGGAGGCGCCCCAGCCGCGCGCCCTGCCGCGCGACATCCTCCCCCCGGAGGACGAGGAAGCCCGGTGAGCATCCCGTCGCGGCCGCTGTGATGCGCCCGATATTATTCTCGGCTGTCGCTCCAGCGGCCACCAGTGACCCGGGGGTTGAAGCCCCCGCGCGATCCCGCCAGGGTAACGGGATACCGCCCGATGCCCTTTCCCTCACCTCCCCCCAGGGGGGGCAGGAAGATCAACGATCGATCGACGGAGGCTCACTTTACGTTTGGCTGGCGGCTGGGACGGTCACTTTACTTCGGGACGGCACCTCGGACGGACGTTATGTCCGAAGGGTGACTGGGACGGTCACTATACGGTTTGGGTATCGAATTAGTTATCGAAGCGTTCGTAGCTTTGCGGAACACTCGGTCCCCGTTAATATTGTGTAATACAGAGTAGTGTAATATCATCCCTAATCACATTGTAATGTAACTGTTTGCAAGTGTAATAAAACTAATCATATTGTGGTGTGATGTCTTATTCTTCTCGCCCGTTATATCTACGCTGTAAACCATGCCTGAGGGGCTCCAGAATGAGCGACAATATGGTGACAGTGACACATATAGGTTACTACGCTACGCGCCCGGTATCCTGTCCCGACATACTTGTACTTTGTAATGATATTGACTGAAAGGTATTGGACTTGATGTTGCTGGATAAAGAAATAATGGATGCATAGTGCAACAACATTACAAATATATGTGTAAGCATACAAACTGGTTACCTACTCTCTATACCCTTACTGCTTACTATCACTGGCAGGCTTAACCTTGTAGCCCTTATGGTCTTAACTGTTAATACAATAACTTTTCTTTTAATGGAGTTTAATGGAATTATTCTCAAACAGGCTTTTTTTATATAGAAAAACAGAAAACAACATCATCATCAGCCTATGTTCGTCCACTGCTGGACATAGGCCTCCCCAACAAAACAACATAATAAATTATAATATTTAAACTAAGCTTGTAGTAATCTCGGTGACCTCAAACTGCATTATATACCTAGGTTGGCCACACATCCTATAATTGTAATTTGACTCTGACAGTGTAAGTATTAAGTAGGGTAACCAAACCTGTTCTGTTGGCATATAAACCCGAATGTTGTTATTTTAACTCACAGATATAGGCACATTGTGTGTGTACTCCCCCCTGACGAAGGGACAGTTGGGCGAGTGCCTCTCGTGCTCCACCCAGGGCTCGTCAGACTTCTCCCAGCAGACGAGGCACACGAGGCAAGTGAAGCACATCGCTCGGTCGTCACCGGACGGGGACGGCTGGTGGTAGAACCCTGCTTGGGCCATGCGAGCTGGGAGCGCCCATCTATGGAGAAACAATTTTATTATTAGGGGGGTTAATTTACGATTAGGGACACATTAGTATTCTCAATATTTATTACATACAAACACAATCTTAAAAATTATTTTTTTTACAATACTTCTATAAATTACTCAGCAAGGGAAGGATTTGTATGCCACTATTTTTTCTTATTTCTAGGTTTAGCATCACTATAAAGCATGTACATATTTATATTGAAACATACAGCCTGTTTTCTAAAAATGTCTATTACGCCCCTGAATTTCTATATTGTTTGTCTGACAGCAATATTCTTGCTATGAAGTGAAATACTATACCAACAGAAAAAAATCACATTATTTTTAACCTATCAGGAGAAAATCTCTCAAAATTGATAAAATTTAATAATTAATATACTAACTTGTAATCCATATGCGGCCAACGTTTGAAAGTCTCCTTCCTCTCAGCCTCCGAGTACATCAAAGGCCTGGTCTCCTCTTCCCTTGAGCATGGGACTAGTTCATTGGCTCGCTGTCCCACTGCTGAAGCGATGGCCAGCGCGGGTATCCGTCGGTTCTGACCCTTCAACTCCTGGACCACGCTCGTCATCACCAAGCGCAGGAGTGCTTGCGGCAAGCAGATTGTTACTGTGCTCCACTGTAAAAGTAAGCGAAGATCGTAGGCGACTACATAAATCCACGGTAAAGAGATATACAGTAATATGACTCCCTAGAAGCGGTTGAACTCAAGGTCGCGCGAGTTTGCAACGCGGTCGACAGGGAGCGGCAAGAAGCAAGGTACCGAATAGACGTTTTTATGCAGTAAGCTACAGAATAATGGTTTTGAATTAGTAAAAATATCACAAAGTATTATTTTTGATATTTTGAGCAATTCACAAAAATAACGCCTATTTGGCACCTCGCTGCCTACCGAACCCTACCCACTTCGTTGCAAACTAGCGCTACCTTGAGTTCAACCGCTTCTAGGGAGTTCCATTACTGTATATATATCTCTTTATTGTGATAAATCGATAGGTGACACCCACTCTCGTAGGTGGTAGGTTTCGGAGTTATTCGGCGTCATAGTTGATCACGTGATTTCAAACCCCTTTAATCTCTAGACACGTCATTCCTGTTCTCCAAGGTAAAGACGTGTCAATACGCAACTTACTATTTCTTTATGCCAAGCATTTTTAACCATTTAAGAACTTTCCATCAGGTGAGAAGAGTTCAAACTAAGAAAAATAACAACATCAATAATTATAATCATCATATAAACATATCTTATTTATGATTATACAACAATAAGTATTGGATAATAGCTAAGAAATTATACCTAAAAGTCAGTTTTACATCCCTCCGACTTTATTGAACCCACATTTATTTAATAACAAACCAGACAATAAATCATCGACATCAGTCTTGACTAAAAATGTACGCCAAATAACAGTACAAGTACAACTTCAGTTTACAAGTAATTTGCTTACTTTTTGAGCCTTCACGCCCTTTCGTACAGGTTCAATATCTATAGATTTCTTGAGCTCCTTGCCGAAGTCTGCAAGCCCTTCGATAGAGGCTGGGTCCAAGCTTGTCAGACATTGGTACAGCAACACCGCCTATAACAATCACAAACTCTTAATAAAGGTATAGATAAGATAATCAATTTCTCAGAATTTTAATAAAAATTCTAAGTACTAATATGAGAAATGTGAAAGTATCTAAAGTATGTATATATATGTTAGAAGCCTCTTCACAACTAAACCACTGAATCAATTTAGATTCTAGGGTAACTGCAAGGTGTTACTAATCACACATATTATAAAGGTAAAAGTTTATGAGTGTGTATGTTTGTTACTTCTTCACGCCTAAATGGGTGGACTGATTGAGCTGAAATTTGGTATAGAGATAGCTTAGACCCTGGAATAACGCATAAGCAGTACAGCGGGTAAAACCGCTGGGTGCAGCTAGTAATATAATAAGTATGAATGTATTATATTATATGATAATGTTTATGTGGATTACCTATTCATGGCTAAATGTCTGATCAGATCGAACTGAAATTTGGTACCTACTTAAGATTTGCTTAAAGGATGGAATAAGACATTGGCTACTTTTTAGCAGGTAAATCCAACAGGCGCAGCAAACTTATGAAGGCGAACAGAAAAATACAAAGAAATATCAACACTTTATTGACTAGATTTAACCAACTCCAAAAGATTTGGGTTAAACCAATTTTAAATTACACCTGCCAGCCTTCGAAAATATTCCTAAAATCTATGCATACAACCTGCAAACTAATATTGGTTGAACTCTACAAAGGCAGTGGACTCAGTATGTTAAACTTTTCAGCCTAAACACATGCCATTTCTTTGGTGTATTTGATGCATAATACATTTGACTGTTGAATAAAATTGTCTTTCAAAGCTTTTTTTTATTTATTTTAGTCACACATTATGCAGCTGAGGTCAAGGTGTTTTGTATTTTTAAGCTTCTAGTTCATATTTATGTCAGTGTAGACAATGAACTGAATAGGACAAAAAAGATGTAGGAATTCAAGGCAAAGCTGAAGTGGGTTTCATTCAAATCACCACTGAATGACTACTGTTAAATAGATAACATTTTCCCGGCAGTGGGACAGAATCTGCTTAGAAAAATAACTAAGAAATAATGATAAGTGTGACTGTGGTGCTCTCCAGTCAATGGCACACCTCCTCATATGGTCTAACTTTTTTTTTAAATATTTCAGGACGTTTCTCACAGCGCCACCTAACCCCAAATTAAGCAACTTAATGCTTGTATTATGGTGGTTAGGATAACGGATATAATACTTAGTTATATACTTTTATTTTGTAAATACATATTTATAATAGATATTGAAAACCACCCAGACCAGAAACAAATACCTGTGGATCACACAAACATTTGTCCCATGCGGGAATCGAACCCGCAGCCTTCTGCGTTGCAGGCGGGTATTAGCCCACCGCGCCACAGAGGTCGTCAAACTGCCCCACAACTTCCACATTTGAGGACCTTTTGGAGGCTAACGATAAAGCAGTGGAACTGGCGCGATACTGTGTTATACAGCTTTAATATGAATGTTATATTTTAATACGAAAATTTAAATATAAAGAAATATATCCATTTCGACTCGAAAAGAATAAGAAGTAAAACAAGTGAAATTTGATTTTTTTTTTTAAAACAAGCTTTTATTATTATTATTAACATTTAGCGAAGTACTTGTCAAGACGAATCAAATGAGCCCAAACTCGATGGAGTTGCGTCGTTTAATTACGAAGTTCTTATTCCTTCCTACTCCATCATCAGATCAGTTCCATGTCATAATAATATTGCATTGTCATCTGATTTATACATGCATGCCAAATTTCAGCTCAATCAAATTAAACTTCCAAGATTTGATTACAGACAGACAACAGACAGATGAAAGTAAACAAAAGCTTGTAAAAAAAAAATATATAATTTTTTTTGCATAATCATCAAGTATAGCAGTACAAACAAAGCTTCTCCTATTCTTATTATTGCAAAATGATGTTTTAAATAAACCTCTATCAAAAAGAAAAACAATATTGTAAAATGTTGGTTATTTTTAAAACAAACTCAGCCTTACAAGTGCACTATTCAAACAAACTCTAAAAAAATTTTTTTTTTTCTTCCTCCTTTGTCTATCCACGATCATAAATGATCATAAAACTTTCAATTTCTAAGAACAATGATGATGCTTAAAATAACCCAACTCTACAAAGTAGAGCATGGTATATTTATAAAATTGTAGATGCTTAGCAGGGATGTAACGGAGGTAGTTTTATCGGAACCGAAATCGGAATCGGAGTTTTCAAATTTGATTTATCGGAATCGGAATCGAAATCGGAATCGAAATCGGAGGCAGGGTCAGTTTGTTTAAGGACAAATAAAACATGATTTATAGTCAATTCTTTTCATTTTTATTTTTTATTATAAAATAAAAAATAACTGTGGAAAAAAATTGGCATAATTCCAAATAAAGAAAAGATAAAATTAATGAATTTAAAGTTTGATTAAAATTAAAACCCAAAGTAGCGTGTTACATTTGGTTACATTACAATAAATGAACAAAAGCTAAAACAAATTAAATCAAAATGGACTCCAAATGTCGCGCGCCGCCCGTTTTGTTTCGTTCGACCTCCGATTAACATCCAATACAAAAGTATCGGAACCGAAGTCGGAACCGAAAGTGTAATTATAATCGGAAGTTCCGACTTAACGGAACCGGAATCGAAGCTCCGTTACATCTCTGATGCTTAGGAGTGTAATCAATTTTATACTGTCATTTTCTGCTTTCAGGCATACTTAGAATAGATATGAAATAGGTAACTAGAAAAACAATTTTATTTATGCTATTATGTGGTTTTAAGCCAATTCAGTTTTTTATATAAAACTAGGTTGTGCTCTCAGGCTTACCCGCATGGCTAAATCCTTTCTTAGTGGAGATCTACATCATAAAACCTATGTGTTCCAAATTTCAAACCAATCGGTCCACCAGTTTAGGCTGTGCATTGATTGATCAGTCAATCAGTCTCTCTTTCCTTTTATATATTTAGAAGATGCAATAAAAACCCTTACAGGATTCTGGTCCAGCTTTTTATTAACCCTAGATAGATAACCTACATGGAATTGACATAAATGATTGTGAAAAATTGATTTCGAAGAGTCAATGCATGGTTGTAATTGTTGATATTGTGTATAAAACCATTTTGACTTTGCAGAAATGTCACAAACATGTTCTGAATATTTTCATAATAAAATCAAACTAGTTGTCTATATATTACCAGACATATTTTAATGGATAGGGCTATGTTTGACTACTGTCTCACTGATTTCAGTGCCTATTTAGGCACTAACCTTAATTTTAATATCACAGAGCAAATAAATATTACATCCTATAAATTATATACACAGGAAATTATACCTTGACCTTATGTTTTGTGGTCAGATCATGTTTAGCACTTAATGATGACTTATCTTACTAACATTATAAACGTGACAGTTTGTAAGAATGTATGGATGTATGTTTGTTAGTTACTCTTTCACACCTAAATGGGTGGACCGATTGAGCTGAAATTTGGTATAGAGATAGCTTACAGTCTGGAATAACACATAGGCTACATACAGTATGGCGAGTAAAACCGCTGGGCTCAGCTAGTCAACAATAAACTGTGAATAATATAAAATGATGATACCTGATATTAGTATGTGCTTTTTTGCCATAATAAGATGATTTTCATTTAAGAAAGAAAGGTAAGGTAGTACTATTTTGATGCAAATTACCAACCATATTTGCTAATATTAGCCAGATTTTGCCAAGCAATCGGATACATTCAAATACATTTTAGTTTGGTTGATGAATCTTAACACTGTCAAATCAGCAATACTGTTAGTCAAGTCATTGTTTCACAGTGACCATAAGATTCTCTATTTCATAATATTTGTTAACTACAGCGAAAAGTGTCTTACCTCAGAGAGAACCAGTTCGATCCTTATGCTCTTCTCAATTTGTGAGGAGGGCAGGGGCCGCTGGAGCGCTGTGTGCAGCAATAGGACTCCATTGTAGTCGGTCCTCGCGCCCACTCCGCTGCCGTCCCAGACGAACACACGGTCCGAGCCCGGCGCATACTCCACACCCAACGTGCCTTTGTCATCTACAACAACCAGACCACGATCCGGCATCAACCCAATTGTTTATACTGAACTGTCAAACCGACGCAACTAGGCCATCGCCAAATACTGACAAATCGATAACCCGACCTGTGGATTTATCATCATCTTTTCGGCTTTTAACACGGAATCTATCGTTTTAAGACCTAAAGCGTCGGACTTACCCGCTGACAGGCATGAATACTGCAGAATCACACCCGAGTTCACATCCAAAACGTGCACACCACCCACATCAGTCTTCACCAGTATTATATTTAAGTTACTATGATACGTGAGAGAAGTAACAGGAAAGTTCATGCGTATATAGCCATCTTCTCGTAATATCATAGAATCATCGCCCATCGTGGCCGTGAACACATCTGTCTACACTACGTAAACGCCATTTGTAATTGTATTTTTTTTAATGTCATTTAATTGATGAACTGAGTGGCCAGCTACAAAATTTGAGACAAAGCAGTTTAGATGAATCAAAGCTTTTCATGGGAAATAAACGTCCAAAATTAAAATGAATCTTCTAAATATCTTTATATCACTGATATTTATTTTAAATGGTACCCTAATTCAAAGAAAATGATATTTTTTGACAAATAATCATTTTCAATATTAGAAAATACTCTTTATTACTGGCAGCATTACGTAATTTACCATAGACTATAAAAGTAAAAACCACAGACTACTATATTTATCCACAGATAATCCTAAGCTAAAAGACCGAAGCCTAGGGATACCAGCATTATAAAATAATTTTCCCTAAAACTAATAATATTATACAAACTACGAAATGAACTCGCGATTTATACCTTTAAAAGAATCAAAATATTTTCCCCTGATTTAAGATTATTTCAATATTTATATGAGCGCTAATGAGACTGAATTTGTTTTTATTTCCATACAAAGTTAGGTGTATAAATAAAAGTCACTATTATATAGAAATTACAAAAATATATTAGATCTTTCAACATATAAAATATTAACATAAAATACACAGCGATTATAATATGTACTTATAATAATTTAAAACTATAAAATACTTTTCGGACAGATTGAGTATTCTTAATTTATAGCTACTTTTACAAATAATTTTTTTATTATTATAATAAATGCTCATCAATTTAATGACTATAAAATCTATGATAGAAATACGTTCCCAGCACCATGTAGATATTTTTTATATTGTTTCTCTTAGACTTTTATTTTACATCGTACATTTTATATAAAACCAATCTCCTGCTGGTAAGTGCGGCCTAAGTTGGAGCACACTAAGTTGATTTTGTTAAGTTTCATTTTTTTTATGAAAAAAGTGAAAAAATTAGCAAAACCCTCTCCTGTTGGTACGAGTTAACTCTAGATACGAGTTAACACTACCCAGAATTTTACAATAATGTAAAATTCTAGGTGCACTGCGCCAACGCTTCTTACTTAAGAGTCATAAGATGTTAAGACTCTCTAGCCAGTAATTTCACTAGCTATCCTCCTACCGAAGCACAGTTATGTTTGCACATCACTGCTGAGGCGGTAGAATAACGGCGGGAAATTCGTTTTAAAATTCCCAAGACTCGAGCCACTTCAGTCCGGCCATAGTGGAGTTAGGTTCATGGGCCAGCGGACCATTCATGCCGTAAGCCAAAGGAGAGAACAAGTAGAAACTGTACACAGTGGTGGAGATAACTAAGCCGATGATGCAGTGATACGCTGTCTTGCCTAGCTCTGGAGATAGGTAGCTCTTGATGCTCTGCAGCAGATATTCTGTTAGGATACCTGTGGACACATACGTAAAAAATAAAAATCTATGGGACTAAAGTACATTTTTATATAATACTAGCTTACCCGGCAAACGTTGTTTTGCCATATAAATAATTAATAGGAATGATTAAAAGTTAATATGAGAGTTACAATATAGCAAAATAATAATTGTCAACGTTACTACTACACTTGATGCATAAACAATAATGATGGCCGACAACTGTGTAGGGAGTGAGAAAGAAAGGAGACCGGCTTCGTTCTCATCCCTACTCCGTGCTGTTTACTGGGTCAGAAGTGACACCTGTAGACATCTGGCGGGGATAACTAATTAAATGACGATTGATCAGTTTTCGACCGGAGAGGAAAAATTATTAAATTATTAAAATGGCTATTAAAAAATAAGGGTTGATTGTAGAAGGGTGAAAATTGAGGATTGTATGTATTTTTGTATGTTGTATCATAAAAAAATAGAAATTAAAAATTTTGTCTAAAAAATAAAATAAAAAATTTAGGGGTGGACTACCCCTAACATTTAGGGGGATGAAAAATAGATGTTGGCCGATTCTCATAGATACCGGATAAGCACAAAAAATTTCATCAAAATCGGTCAAGCCGTTTCGGAGGAGTATGGCAACGAAAACTGTGACACGAGAATTTTATATATTAGATTTACATGGGTTTGAAATTTACACACAAGTGTTTTTTATTTTATTCACTATTTTAAAAAAATCCTACAAAATTAATTATAATTTGCATACGTTCATGTTTATTGATTTGTATAAGTTTTTGTAACCCTCTACAAAAAAACTACAAATAAAATTATTACGTTAATGTAAAATTCATGTTCTAGAAAACTCGATATCAATTTAGTATTTATATCCCACAAAACTTTAAAAACTCGCTAATCTAATATATAAAATTCTCGTGTCACAGTTTTTGTTGCCATACTCCTCCGAAACGGCTTGACCGATTTTGATGAAATTTTTTGTGCTTATCCGGTATCTATGAGAATCGGCCAACATCTATTTTTCATCCCCCTAAATGTTAGGGGTAGTCCACCCCTAAATTTATTTTTTTATTTTTTAGACAAAATTTTTAATTTCTATTTTTTTATGATACAACATACAAAAATACATACAATCCTTAATTTTCACCCTTCTACGGTCAACCCTTACTTTTTAAATGGCCATTTTAGTAATTTAATCATTTTTCCTCTCCGGTCGAAAACTGATCAATCGTCATTTAATTAGTTATCCCCGCCAGATGTCTACGGGTGTCACTTCTGACCCAGTAAACAGCACGGAGTAGGGATGAGAACGAAGCCGGTCTCCTTTCTTTCTCACTCCCTACACAGTTGTCGGCCATCATTATTGTTTATGCATCAAGTGTAGTAGTAACGTTGACAATTATTATTTTGCTATCTCAGTGTAACTCTCATATTAACTTTTAATCATTCCTATTTTATCAATAATAATTAAATTATCAATTTTGAGTGTATTTTGCACGATTAGTTAATCAAGTGATTTTATAACCTCAAAAGTACTTAACACGTGACACGAGCTTTCAATAACAACGGATTTTGTGTTGTAAGTATACTTTTTTTTATTTATATCGAAAATGTTGTTGATCTTATAAAAATGTAATTTTAATTTTATTTTATTAAAAAAATGTAATTGGATAATTAAGATTTTCATAGTTTCCAAAAAATCAATCATTTTGAATCTTTATTTTGAAATGTCAATGGAAATATTGGTTGTATGAAAAAATTATAAGAGACAATGTTTTCATAAAATTTAATTTTTTACTTTTGTTTGAAAAATTTTTCCATAAAATAATGCTTATTTCACGCATATACCACATTCTTACATACATACAATATACACATTCTAAAATACATACATACTTCCAATAAGTAAGCTATTTTTTTGTCTACACTAGAAATTACTAGGAAATTATTAATATGGCAAAACAGCGTTTGCCGGGTAAGCTAGTTATACATAATATTATACGTACCAGTGAGCATAGAACTAAGCATGAGCGCCGGGAAGTAATGATGAAAGTAAAGCACGCGGCCCATCGCCCAGAACGGCACGTAATGTAGCGCCCAGCCTATGAACGTCCAGCCTGCTGCGTTGATTAGCTGCCCGCGGGAACCATCTGTGAATAATTTTAAATAATACATTTATTGGCAAATGGAATGAATGGGGCGTCGCGTCGCCACCAAAAAAATATAATCTTTATATTTTAAAATAAAATATCTGAGGAAATTCTAAAATTTTAGCGAAACTGGAGGACTATAAAATCGCCTTTATTGCTAAAATCGGTCAGAAAAATACTGAACATTTTGAATGAGTTCAAAATTAACATTTTAAAAGAATTTCATCACAATAATATTACTCACGTTCAATAGGTGTTCCAAAAGCTTGCGCCCTCTTCTCTCTAATAGAATTGATGACGTATACAACCAGGAACACTCCAAGAAAGGCCAGGTTCACCCACCATACTACAGGATTGCCCAATAGGTAGATTCTATGAGTACTTCCGGAGAAGAATTGTCCCTGAAAATTGGGGAAAATTTCTGAACTGAAAACACTGACAAATTTTCACACGGTAATCGCATTTGCCAAAACGACTTATATTAACTTTCCTACAATAAAATTGAGAAAACCGTCATGAATGTTATTTTTATATTATTATAACTAACAGATACTGTCCTTTATCTTGCCTGATAATAACTTGCTCCAAGTTATTGATGGTTATATAAAGTTGTAAATTTAAGAGTATGTAATAATAATTATTGTTAAATAAATAAATAAAACTGTATTATAAAGTCCCCTAAATATTTTGCTAAGTTATATATTAAGGGACTTAACCGATAATCGCGGAAAGGCTAATCATATCACGGGACATTCCCGCTCATGCGCTTGACAAGCAGAGCTGACTATTTCCTGTATCCTTGTATTTCTTATTTCCTGGGGCCCTAGACAAGCTCAAATCGCCTGTCGCTATCGATAAAAAAATGTACTGAGATGAATGCTGTGGAACAGCAAACGAAAACGACTGTCATCTCAGTACATTTTTTTTATCGATAGCGACAGACGATTTGCGCTTGTCTAGGACCCCTGGTTGTATTTCTTTTTTCGTCAAAATGGAATATATTGAAATCCATTTTGTCGCTATCGCTAAAAAAATGTACTGAGATGACATTCGTTATCGAAAAATCGATTATTACAAACGACAACGACTGTAATCTCAGGGGGCCTAGACAAGCGCCAATCGTTTGTCGCTATCGCTAAAAAATGTACTAGGAGGTTAGACAAGCGCCAATCATTTGTCACTATCGATAAAAAAATGTACTGAGACCCAGAAGGCCTATTGGCTATAACCAAAGATTCTGGCTCTGAAGTACTTACTCTGTAGTTAATAGGCCACTGCCAGGGTTGCGAGGTGACCTCCCCCTCCTTGGGTTTGAGGCCTGCGTTGCCTTGCACCATCACCGCGTGAGACTCCACCAGCCGCTCCACAAACCCTGACGCGTACGACTCGAAGCTCATCTTTGGAACTGGATAAAAACATTTTAAATTCTAATAAGTCTACAGTTATTTAAGTCTACTGCTATCCTTTTCTGACATGAGCTGAGGGCCATCGCAAATCGACATGTAAAACACTAGAATCCATAGACAAAATTGCGTACATTACGTGCTTAAACCTCCATATTAATATGAGTAAAGTAACAAAAGCAGCAATGTACATTGAAGTTGCCATCAATCGTAGTGGGTGAGAATTAGCCAATAGCCCCTCTGGTTGCATTTGGATCACATTGCCGTCATCTATGTTCAAGGCACGAGTGAAGATGCCTAGTAAAACAACGACGGTACCTTACCTACCTACCTAGTATGGTACCTTACTAGGCATCTTGATTCATCGATCAATATGATTCATCGTCGATCGCATTTTCACTTTCCATCAGGTAGGATGTGGTAAATATTATTTAGATTAAAAAGCATATTTTCTTTATTATTGCAATTTGTATGTCTTTCAGAAAGTTTTCACCAGACCTGTGGTCAATCCCCATTTTTAAGCCCTTAATCACAATGATTTTTATTACTAGGGTAGTATGAACGAACAAAATCAATTATTTTAAATAATTAACATACAAAGTGCTATATTAGGGACCATTTTCCAAAATATAGCTAACTGACAAAATAAACAAACTAAAAATTAAGAAACGGATGTGAAGTACAAACAAACTTGGCAAATATTAAACACATTCTAAGTCTCGTGTTACGAGATAAATTCAAAACATATCCAACAAGCATTTGTAAACATAAATCTGTGAAAAAAAACATAAATTATGATCTTGTAATAAATAATTTTGATTTGGTACTTAAGATGATGCGAAAGAGAAGTATAAAGAGGAAATAAAAGCGATAAACTGTTTAAAAATACTTTGACGTTCATTTACTTTATCGAATTACCAATAAAAAACTCTAAAATCAAGTCATTATATCGCCAACATTTCAAAATTATCATTCACATCATTCAGGCGTCATGATGTATAAAAATTATAGTAATGTAAACCTTATAATATTTAAAATAGAGTAAAGAAGAACAATCTTTTGAATTTAAATCGATGTGTACAACTGTAACTGTAACCAAGAAAAGTAAATACAAATTAGGTGAACTTACGAGCATCATAAATGTTATCCTCAACGTTCCACAGGGCGTTTTTATCTCTCAAGTTAGGGTTGCAGGCCACTTCTTGCTGTTCGTAGCCCCACTTGGGCAATTGTTTGCCTGTAGTTGTTAACACACACGCCTAAAAATAAAGATACTCAAGTAAAAAAATCGGCATTTCTTAGTGGCTTTATGACGTGATTAAAGCTATTCGTATTCCAAATTTCAACCCAACCCGTTTAGCTGTTTGAGCTGTGCATTAATATGGATCGGTCACCAAATCACTTTTCCTTTTATGTGTGTGAAGAGTCTTAACATCTTATGACTCTTAAGTAAGAAGCATTGGCGTAGTGCACCTAGAATTTTACATCTTTTTAAAGTCCTGGGTGGCATGTACTAACTACGGGCAGCGTTATCTCTAACCATCAGGAGAGCGTCTTGCTCGTCTTCTTCTTCTAAATATATAAAAGGAAAGAGTGACTGACTGACCTATCAACGCACAGCCCAAACCACTGAATAGATTGGGTAGAAATTTGGAACACAGATAGGTTTAACGATGTAGACCTCCGCTAAGAAAGGAATTTGCCACGCGCGCAAAGCCGTGAGCACAAGCTAGTCTTTGAAAATAAAAAAAGTGATCCTATAAGGGTTCCGTTTTTTCCTTTTGAGGTACGGAACCCTAAAAACAATATATTTGTTGGCAGTAGGTTATTACCTGCAAGTAATGCACGAACATGAGTTTGCTGCGAACAGTTTGCACCTCGTCACCGTCCTTGCCGCCCGATATCACCACCTTCCATACATCGTTGGCGTCTCCTACACCATCCTACAAGAGATAAAAAAAATACATAATAACTAACTCCCCTTTCAACAGCTATTTTACAAGCTTTATATTACTTTCACCTGTCTGTTGTCTGTCTGTCTGTCTGTCTGTCAGTCTGTCTGTAATCAAATCTTGCAAGTTTGGTTTGACCCACTTCCCGGTTTCCAATTGAGCTGAAAATTTGCATGCGTGTGTAAATCGGATGACAATGCAATATTATTTTGACATGGAGCTGATCTGATGATGGAGCTGGAAGATGGCCATAGGAACTCTGTCATTAAACAACGCAACCCCATCGAGTTTGGGCTCATTTGATTCGTCTTGACGAGTACTATATGATGCAAGATGGTAATGATAATTAAAGCTTGTTTTTAAAAAGTATTTTTAAAATTTCACTTGTTTTATTATAAAATGCGAAAGTAAACAGTGAATTGAGTGTGAATATAATTTCGATGTCCTCGTTCCTGTTGTGTTCCTAAAAAGTAGATATTTATGCTCTTTAAAATAAATTAAAAATTATGCAAATCAGGTCAGACATCTTAAAGCATAATATGCAATTTCAACTAATTATGATATAATCTTACCTCTCCATACCCAGTGACCTGTAGATACTTGTTAGTCAACGGCGCCCTCTCTCTATGTGAGTGTAAGTTCCTGAGTGTCTGCGTGTGAGTGAGCCGCACCAGGTCCCCGCTCCGAACTATCACTGTTCCGTTGGTGGAGTCGCGGTCGTAGGGCTTCACTAGCCAACGGTTGTTCTCGTCCTTGTGGGTGTACGTTGTTACCTGGTGGCGAAAAAAAAAACAAAAAATATAATTTAAGTTCTCTTTTAATATACGAACGTTTTAATATATAAGAGGGCGTTTATAAGAACTAGTGGCCGAGCCTAACATCATCGGCGAGATAAATCCCACAGACTTCGCTGGTTCGGCCACGTAGAGCGAATTGGGGAGGATCGGGGAGTGAAAAGGCCGTACTTAGGACGACGTACCGGCAAGCGGCCGGTGGGGCGTCCAAAGTACCGCTGGAAGGACGAAGTACTAAAGGACCTGAGAGCGCTCCAAGCTGAGTCTTGGGAAGCGACAGCGCAGGACAGGCAGGAATAGCGTCTTCTTGTGTCGGAGGCCAAGACTCAGTTTTGGTCGCTGCGCCGTCTTAGTTTAATATACGAGGCCACAAGCGATTGCCTTGTCTAAGCCTGCAAAACATATGTGGCTAGCATAGTGTGGACAGAGCCCACATTACCTGTTGCTGCCTGGCGCCGACCCCCTGTGGGTAGAGGTGATGGTGTGAGTGCAGGTAGCCGCCGCCGGTGCGATGGTTCTTCAAGGAGATGGTGGCTCCGTACGCCAGCACTCGCGGGGCGCTCGCGTTGTGGAGACTGTTGCCGAGGAGGCGGGCTTGGAAGCCGGACGAGTAGAAACCGTCCCCGTTACCACTGGGAATTAAAAAAGATCCCATATTATCAGAAGAAGAAGACCAATGAGTCAAGATGGCAGTTCGAGGTCTAGAATGAATCTAGAGACTGAAGCTTAAGATGTTTAAAGCACAGACTTTCCTGACTTGGTTATGTAGAGCTAGAGAGAATTATGCATATTTAGGACAAGTGATGGGCAGGCGGCCGGTTGGACGTCTCCATCATTGCTGTAGGGATGCAGTAGAAAGGAATTTGACAGCGCTTCAAGCTAATTTCATAACAAGAAGTGGCCCAAAACCCGGAAAAATGGAGTGTTCTTGTATCAGATGCCAAGACTACGTTTAGGTCGCTGCGTTGCAGTAAGTACCTAGTAAGTGAGATCTTATCAAGCATTTGAGGAAAAATACTCTAAAACAAAAAGAAGACTTACCTTCTATTGAGAACTGTAAGATGAATCCAGAAGAAGAATATGTAGAGTAGTGTTGGCCATAGAATCAATGTTATCGATCTTCCAATTAAATGTTTTACAGTTAGACTCTGAAAAAATTAAAGATGGGTACAGGTGACAAGATGTTTATAATGTAAATAAATAAATGGGTTTCATCAAAATTATGCCTACAACATTAGGTTGTATACATAATAAGGTGAATTCTTTATTTAGTCTCTATCAACGCCTTAGTGTTTTTCCTGACTTACCACTGGTTTACTCAGATCTCCTAGAATGTTCCATAGGTCAGCTATAGTCCTCAGTCCAGCAAATAGTACCACAAACAGTCCAACAAACTTGACGGACATAGTGCAAGCCAGGGACGAACCCAGGGCTAGTTGCCAGGAGAGCATTGTGAAGGAGAATGGAGGCGCCCCTTCTTCTGTTAGAGTTCGGACCTGGAAGGAAAGTAATAAGTACAGAAAATATGGTTAGGCTCAATATTTTTTTATGCATGAAGTAAGAAGACGATCAAGACGCTCTCCTGATGGTAAAAGACAATGCTGCCCATAATTAGTACTACAGTGCCACCAAGGAATTCACAATAACATAAAATTATAATAGGTACATTGTACCAGCACTTGTGTGGATCACTTTTTTATCTACAACCCCTACAATATGAGTATCAAATGAAAAGGCTTAGCTTGTAGAATACAACGCACTATGATAAATTTAAAATCCAAGATGGCCGCCACCACAAAACGGCGAATTACATAT
This sequence comes from Hemithea aestivaria, assembly GCA_947507615.1. Classification (NCBI taxonomy): domain Eukaryota; kingdom Metazoa; phylum Arthropoda; class Insecta; order Lepidoptera; family Geometridae; genus Hemithea; species Hemithea aestivaria. The sequence continues at coordinate 3,216,510 of OX382344.1, read as the reverse complement.
TTTGACAAAGTTGCATTGTTTTTTTTTTATTTTAATTTAATTCATAATATAATACAATTTCATACCTTAAAAGCGCCATATATTGAGCAGCTCATGAAAAACAACAATATAGGGTCCAACAATATGTATCTGTTCAGTGTTAAGAAACCCACATCTGTAAATATAAACATACTCAATGAGTGAAGACTATATAAATAAACTGGAAAAACAAGGGTGATTTCTGAACATAAGAACAATTAAAATTTCTTTAACAAAAATAGTAAAAACAAGTGAAATTAAAAAATATATATAATAAACAACCTTTCATTATTATTACCATCTAGCACCAAAATACTCGTCAAGACGAATCAAATGAGCCCAAACTCGATGGGGTTGCGTCGCATCGTTTAATTACGGAGTTCCTATGGCCACCTTCCAGCTCCATCATCAAATCACCTCCATGTCATAATAATATTGCATTGTCATCCATTTTATAAATGCATGTAAAATTTCAGCTCAATCGGAAACTGGGAAGTGGATCAAATTGAACTTGCAATATTTGATTACAGACAACTGACAGGTGAAAGTATAAATAAAAAGAAATGAATTATTAGGTACATGTTACATACCACACAACAATAATATAGTTCCAATAAAAGTAGCCTCCATAGACTTGGTCATCTCCCAAATGCTGAGGAAGGTTAGAGGTATGGTCAACGCTCCTAAGGCCGTGCAGAACTAAAACAACACACATAATTATTAGATGAGATTGGTAAATTAAATATGTATATAGATAGGTATTTATTTTAATTTTAGCTGGATATAATATGTCCCAGTGCTGAGCAAAGGTGCTTCTTTGCATAAATTAAAAAAAGATGTAAGTGTAAATAATATTTAATATCATACATTCACACAATAACAATACCTACCTACATAATAATAATAATTGGGGTTTATACTCCAACAGAACAGGTTACCCTACTTACACTGTCAGAGTCAAATCACAATTTACAACATAAAAGATATCTCGGAAGAGTGGCAAATAAAAGGTTGGGGAGTCTTCTATTCACGTCTCATAGTAAGCTGTTGAAAGCCATGCTTTTCCAAAACATATTTTAAGTTTTTTTTAATATTAGGCTAGAACACCTTCAAAGTTCAACCCCCCTCTACTCTCCAAACATAAATCCTAGATCTGCAGCTCTCAAAAAATGAGTTAACTTACAATCCTCATTCCTTGATACCGAGCCCCTTCATACTTGTCACCAGGTTTTTCAAAAGGGAATGTGCCATCATATCCAGTTAGCTTTCCTGACAATGCTATCAACATCTGAAACACAAATCATGGATTAACTCCTAGGCACACACAAGCACCATTTTATTGATAAATTATAGGAATACACTTAAATTTACATTCTTAAGACTATGAGATCTTATCATGCAATTATAGGGTACCATAGTAGACAGCATGCGAGACCAATTGCTTGTAGCTAATGCTGAACAAGTGAAATTTTAAAAAAACTTTTTTAAAACAAGCTTTTATTATTATTACCATAAAGTACTCGTCAAGACGAATCAAATGAGCCCAAACTTGATGGGGTTACGTCGTTTTATTACGGAGTTCCTATGACCACCTCCCAGCTCCATCATCAGATCAGCTTCATGTCATAATAATATTGCATTGTCATCCGATTTATGCATGCATGCAAAATTTCAGCTCAATCGGACACTGGGAAGTGGGTCAAATTTAAGTTGCAAGATTTGATTACAGACAGACAGACAGACAGACAACAGACAAGTGAAATTAAAATAAAAGCTTGTAAAATATATACTGAGATGACTGTCATTTTCAGACAACAAAAATAAATGTTATTATTTATTATAGATAAAGTCAGAACAGGATAATTTCAGTAACATTATGTAGGTGTGAGACTTGAGAACTTTCATTATCACCTATATTGTAATAAAAACTAAGAAAATAAAACTTAAAATTATATTAGTAGTTAGTAAGCCATAACAATAGTGTCAAATAGAAATAGTTCTTCTTGATGGTTAGTAATTATGTTTTGGAATTTTACCTTGCCTAATGGTGGATGGACATCAAAGAAAAATGTTCTGTTCAAGTACCAACTAGCCATTTTGCCAAAATGTGTCTCATCCCAACTGTAATAATTAACAACATTAATCATTAATTTTACTCGTTATAGATGTGTTTGGTGCCTCTTAACACCATAACTGGCTGCATTAACTGAGGTGAAATTTGGTATATAGATAGTTTAGATGACAAAATAACACATACTTGATATAATAATTTTTGGCAAAAAGGATAGCTGCTGCAACAGCAGCAATGCTAATGCCTATTTCAATAAATGAACTAAATAAAACTGTTTAAAAATTTCGATCTTATTTTAATTTCTCACAATCTGAAGTTTATATTATACAAACTGGAATAACATTATAACATTTTTAGTAGTCACTTAAAGGCAAAATGAAAACACTGAGCCTCTGTCTCGTTCGCACAATGTAACAAATTATTAAATATCAATCGAAGTACAATTTAATTTTTGAAAATGTGTTAAGATAAAGATTTAGGTCATATTTTTGAAATATTTTTAAAAGTTCCGAGTTTTATATTTTCCCACAATTTATAATATTATTCTTTAAAATACAAAGTATTTGTGTCCCTGTGATTAGTACTTATTTTTTATTATGTTTCTAAGTTTTTCATCAATTAGTTAAATCTAATAAACCAAAACTTCACATAAATCATACCAAACATGGTCAGGTTCCAAAACTTTGTAGAAGCGCGTTACAAATGTAGCACCACATATTATACCAAAAGTAAGCCACCAACTGAAAAAAATATAGTTTATATGAAATTGTAGTATGTTTAATTATTTATAAACTCGGAAAGTTTTCCCGAAACTTTCAAACTTACATTTTATTGCTAGGTAACGTTGATTGGGTACCCTTCTCTTTATGGTTGTTACCCATATTATTATGTTTTCATTCCTTTACGATTCTTAAAATGTTTTCTCTAATTAAATTTCATTTATAATTATTTAAATGTAAATAAAGTTATTTGACGAATGGTGAGACTATTTTATATGCACAGAGTACTATGTACTATGTATAATATGTTTATTATGCTCTTTGGGTGAGACGTCGGCAAACGGTATAATTTTCCAGTGTCAAATCGTAACAGTCGGTGACAGTGACTAATGACGTGAGTTATGTCAGTGTCAAATATGAACTAGGTTTTTTAATCCATGCTATTTTTACACTTATGCTGCATTGCGGAATATTCCGCAAACGACATGGATAAACGACTCGGCGAGTCAATCGGCGCGGTTAAAGCCGCGTCTCCAGCTCCTGTTTTGGTTCAAACATTCAACATGAGCATGACAACATCCAAAAACGGCAGAAGTGAAAACTTCAATATTAACGTTGTGTTTAATTATAAGTATAAAAATACTATCATTTATGAGGTAGAATACAATGTTTATTTATTGCGCTATCGTACACAAATATGACAATTTATATGTTATTATTTATAATATTATATCGTTATTTATATATAACATTAAATTTTAGCTCTCAGAAAAATCAACTTCCATCCATAATTTCGACGACTTTTACACCATCGTTATTATCAGAATCATCATCGCAAATTTTTACAACTGATACAATTGGTTTATGATAACTTAAGTAAGAAACAAACAGTTTTGATTCGAACCTATTTAATTGTCTAATAAAAAAAATATAAAATATAAATATATAAAAAAAAAATATCGGGCGCGCGCTTGTCTAAGCCCCCTGTGCCGCCTAAACAGAGCAGCACACTCAGGCACGGTAGAAAGAGTGGGAGATACTAGTTCCTCTCCCTTCCCCTCGATCTTACGCTTTTTCGATCAGCATCACGTGACCCTGACGCGAGTTTGAAAGTTTTTACCCATACAAAAAAGTGCTCAGCGCCGCTAAAGAAGTTTTCACTTCAAAAATCTCGGCCATTTTGACTTCTTGTTTGCTCCAACAATATTTTTTGCTTTCCATATCCGATGGAAAGCACGTACAACGAAACATAATATTAGTCCAGTAAAAGAAGAAATGTGTATCGAAAAGTCGAAAGCAGAAAAACTAACTTAGGAACTTTGTTTGGACTAGTTAGGAGATAAACATACTAAAAGTCCCCACCCCTCCGTGGTGATCCCGAGGGGGGGGGGAGGCCGAAGTAGGTCCCATTTTTAGGTTTTTTGCTTATATGTCAAAAACTGTGCTTTGTACGATATTTTGTTGGACTACATTATGAAACCTCATAAAAATTTCTACAACTTTAGCCTTTACACTTTTTGTCCATCTCCAATCGTTGTCCAGCTATGCTTCCAAACATGGTCTATTTTTAATACGCTTAAATTAGTTTTCCATACAAAGTCGATAAAAAAATCTTGCAAATAAAATTGACCAACTTCTGGTTGTTGTATCATAATGAAACTTTGCAAATGTCTAGAAATCTGATGACAGTTAAATAATCAGGTACCACTGAGCTGATCTGATGATGGAGCCAGGAGGTGTCTAATGAATCTCTTCAATGGCAATTAGTAAAACCGGCGAGTTTAGGCTCATTACATTCGAATCGATGAGACCTTTTCATAACACTTTCTGACGAGGGTCTGATAATGGACTAGGAGGTGCCTACGTCTCATCAATTCGAATGTAATGCGCCTAAACTCGCCGGTTTTACTAATAGCCATTGAAGAGTTCCAGTAGACACCTCCCGGCTCCATCATCAAAATTGGCGAGATTTTTTTTTAATGTCGTCATGTTCATTTCGAATGTTCTAAGCAAAATAGGCGCTGGAGACTGGAGACGCGGCTTAATATTCTCTGCGGTTGTTGAAAAAAAAAAACTGTCACTTTGAACTATGATCTGTGACTTTGACAAGACTGTGACAGATGACTGGCGATTGCCATCAAAATTATTAATTTCGTATTGTGTTGTGATTTCTATTTGTTTTGAGATCGCATTGTTCGTTTTGGTTCGTTTCACTGAATTTATGAGTCATGTTTACAACTTCGTAATTGTAAATAAATACACGTCGCGCTAAACAGGCGACTGGCGACGAACTTGTCACTTGTCCATACGAGCTCAGTGATGATCGCATAGTGCATCATCATGGATCGTTACAAAATTTTAGCGATTTTTCAATTTCTCATAACTTTTTGTTTGTGCGAAATAAATGTTGAGGAAAAGGCAAAATTAGTGAATGGCTTTGTGAGATTTTACAATAGTTTGCCAAATCAGCCTTACACGTGTGATGAAGGATATTTGCTAAGCGCGCAGAATACCGTGAGTATTTTTTTATTAGAAAATTCCGTGATAATTATATTTGCGGGTTTTTCTCAGGGTTATCGGGCTTAAAGACCCCTTGTTATCATTATCTACATATTATTATAGTATGCCCCTGTTAGTCTTATTTCTTTTTAATTATAAAAGTAATAATAATTTAATTAAGGCTAATAAATAGATACTTACCTAATAATAGCATTTTAGATATTCGTAGGTATCTTCCTACAAATTTCACCTAAATCTTTTCTATAGTCGGGTGAGAAAATGTATGACTTGACACTTCTGAAGAGTCACATAAATAAGGAATAATATAGGTATTAAGTAAAATTATAATTACCTAAACATTATGACTAACGACATACTTAGGTACCTACTTATTTATTCCATAAATTAATTACATATATTATTAGGAGTACAAATAAGTTTCCGCCGTTTTTTAACACAAATTAAATATTTATTATAGAAGAACGGTAATATAAATTTATTTCAATTATTAGCAAGTTCTTTTTGTGTTTAAGATGAATCTTCCTCCAATAATTCCTCCAATTCTGCATCCTTGTAAATTTTTGGCCTTCCACTGCGATCTTTGTCTTCTACATCAAAATCACCATTTTTAAACTTTTGAAACCACTCTCGACACATTCTCTCACTCAAAGCACCCTCACCATATGCTTCTACGAGCAATTGATGCGCCTCAGCAGCAGATTTCTTTAAATTAAAGAAGTAAACTAATAATTTCCCGCAAATGATGCTTACTTGGTTCAAATTTTGACATTTTCAACTTATAAAAAATATATTTTACCAATATAAAATCAATAATATTAATAGGTTATGTTGTTCTTGAATGTCCAAACTATTTTTTAAGCCGGTTATCATCTGCGAAAGCTAACCGAAACTCCGTGCCGCGCCATCTACAATAAAACGGCGGAAACTTATTTGTACTCCTAATATCATTTATTAAATACCTATAGGAGGGTATAATATTAAATATTATTGATATATTTGAGATAGATATTCTTTTTTGCTTCAATTTAATCCTACACTACCTTTCTTAACCAACAAAAAAGCAGAGAAGGTTTACAAGTTGACGGTTATATTTTTAATAAAAATAAAACAGTTTTTTCTTTGTGGGATTCAAAATGTATGAGAATAGTAAAGTTAAGTGCCGCTTATATGGACAATACCTTGAGGAGTTTGTAAAGATTGTCTGTCATCTTTTTATAGGTCATCCACAACTTTGTTATTGATAATGGGGCATGAAATACTAGTGTAATATAAATATTTAGTAGGTACAAAATAAAGTTTTTTTTTTATTTAGAAGTGGAAGGAATTGTGGAGGGTTTTGCCCAGAAGTAGTGGACAGTACAGACTAGAAAAAAATTGATATTATGGTTGCATTTTTAAATCTTATACATTATAGGTAGGTTACCAAAAATTTTTAAAAGGACGTTTTCTTTAGGATATAGGTTCTTCATATTTTCGCAGAAACTGGACTTCTTCTTATCGAGTCATATGGCTACATGATATTATAATTATACATACTCATTTTGTTGAGAGAGTTAAAGCTGCTTAAGCCAGTATCGAGCCAGTTCTACAGCCCATTCGTTGGCTTCAAAAAGGTCCTCAACTGTGCAAGATATAACTAACAAGTTGTAACTGGACAAAAATATACTATCGCTATTAGCAATAGTAACACTTCTTTCTGTGTAATCTTAGTTCTATGTTTATATTATTGTATTTGTGTGTGCAATAGAGATTTTTTATTCTATTCTATTCTAATATTTGGGTATATTATTTGGGTTAGAAGAGAACTTTTGACCGAGAGGATTAGAGAAAGGAAAGGGAGGTTCAGTAGCTCAGAGAGGTTCAGTAGTTGGACAAACAATACAGAAAATGAATAATTTTTATATTTTGTATTTTGTTGGACCATTATAGCTTATTTTGTTAATGTCATTTACCCTGGATGTCCTTCAAATTTGTCCTGCTAATGTAAAAATGAATAAAAAAGTGCATATTTGCTATAGATAATAATGAAAATAAGTCTCCAAAAACAAAAGTAAGCTTAATCTAAATATTGTTTGTACAAAACTACTTTTATTTATTTATTTAGGTACCTACCTGATAACTTAGGCCTTTATTCTTTATTGGGAAGATAGGTATTTAAATACTGTCAAAAACATCTAAATATAAACTTATCCTAGACTATCTGCCTGTGTTTATGCTGCAGAAATGTAGCCTATATGATACTCCAGGGTCTAAGCTACCACACACTACACACACACACACTACACACACACGCTACACACACACACACTACACACACACACACTACACACACACACACTTACTACTTACCTACCCCTCCTCTTGCCTTCCCTGCAGTGAGACAACATAAAATTTAACAAGATAAAGAATAATTCATATGGGATAAAGTTAGTAGAACAAGCTATATAACGAAATAAATAAAGATTAAATCTACATTACAAGAATTGGTCAACACTTATCTATATATATTACTAGCTGCGCCCAGCGGTTTTACTCGCAGTACTTATGTAGCCTATGTGTTATTCCAGGGTCTAAGCACCCCCTATACAAAATTTCAGCTCAATCGGTCCACCTGTTTAGGTGTGAAAGAGTAACAAACACACATCCAGACATCCATTCTTACAAACTTTCACTTTTATAATATTAGTAAGATTGTCCAACTGCTAAAGAAAGACAATGTGATTTTTTGAAAAAAAAAATTTTTCTATATTGCTCCTCATCCCATTTTTAATATATCAAACTGAAAACACTTTTAAAATTGTGCAATAATATTATGCAGGGCTGGTATAGAGGAATTTACAATAAATTAATTCCATGAATTTATATTTTAAAATTCGTCAAATTGTGCGAGCGAGAGAGCGTCACTCGATACCTACATATATGCACTCTTAACCCAGAAACTCAGATATGAGTTAATAATAATAACAACTCATTTATTTCAGGCAATAGTACATTGAGAACAAATACAATGTGCCAGAGGCCCATATTAATACCTTATAGATAAACAAAAGGTTAAGGTTGTCTTCTCATTTTTTGCACAACACATTAACATAACATTTTTTTTTCAGGACATAACAAATGCATATAACATTGAGGTCAGTTTAAAAGTATCAGAGGTTCACAATGTGGAGGCAGTCAAGTACTTAAAATGCTCCGCAATGGTAGCCGATGTAGATATCGGCCCAGTAGTATATGAACATCCTCGGTTCATCTCTGTATTGAGTCATGAGTGTCATGAAGATTTGTCCAATGCAAGCCCAACTAATGTGGAGGCAGTAGAGAGACCAGTTAATGAACCAGCATTTTCACGAAGACCTGTGCAACTGGACAATGAAGTACAGACGAATACTGCTGTGAGTATGGAATCTTAAATTATCTTTAGTCGTTCTGTTACTCTGTACCTAACGCCTTTTATTGGATGAAATTATTATAATTAAAGCTAAATACTACATGTAATAGGATCAAATAGACAAGTTCGATTTATATGCAAATATTAGTAAGATTTTTAAGGAACTAGCAAGTACCTATTCATTTTTAATTTATTCCATCAATTTATTTTCTTGTATCAAAAATTTATTCATCAATAATACCATGTATATAGAACACGTGTAAAACTTGTTTAATCTTATCAATCCTGACAATGTTATTCAAATTGCAACAACTTACAATAACCATAAAATGAAGAACTTGTTTCGCTTAATATAGGACACAAAGAGTCATTCAGACGGAGTATGGCATGTTAGTTATTATTATACACCTAGTGTTCACTGATAACCCTCTACAGTGTCAATGTAAAAGAGGCCAGACGATAATCCATTTAGTGCTTGTTCGGTCTTAAACTGGACCTTTCTGCTATATAAATTATGTTTTATGACAATTATAGTGAAATGGGAGAAACATCAATTAAAAACTATACTTAACACTCTACCTCTTAATCCTTACACACATGCTATTAGTATACATATAAGCAAATCTTTGTGTGTGGGTAAATTGGAAAAGCCCAGCCTAACTACTTATAAAATTAAGCACTTTGTGTAAATTTTCCATACCATCAAATTCTCAAACAAAATGTCAGTAGGTAGGACCTATCTACTTTTTGGAAATCAGAAATTTGACATCCATAGGGATTCTTAAGTATTTAGAAAGTTAAAGCCTGCATTATTTTAAACTAGCTCTTCCTATATTTGCGATTTTACGACGCGACGCCAGTATGTTGAAACATTTTTTTTGATAAACAGTATTGGTATTTGGGAATGTGTTTGTAAATAAGTAATCAAAGATGAAATGTTACACTAAGAATTCTACGAAGAAAATTAACCCAAGTAATATAAATTTAAAGCTTTGTAGAAGGACTTTGAAGAATGTGACGTGTCAGAAAACAGCAATAATGTGCTACCATGCATACATAGCGTCTATACTGCGTTACTGCATTATAGTATGGTGCAATGGCACAGAGAGAAATAGGGTATTTATTGCTCAAAAGAAATGTGTCAGATCTATATGCGGAATTTCGTCTGACCAGTCGTGTAAACCATTATTTAAAAGTCTAGGTTTATTACCGTTACCGTCACTCTATATTCTATATACTATATGAGATTTGTAACTTCGTAAGGCAACATAAAGAGTTCTTCTCGTCAATAACACACAGTAGTAGAGATCCAAATAATCTAATGTTATCTGTACCAATCAGATCTGCTAAATTTGATAATAACTGTTTGAGAATGTGCGTAAAAGTATACAACAAAATACCAAATGAATTCAAGTGTTTACCTTGTAATAAATTTAAAACGGAGCTCTTTTTATGGTTAAATGACATGAATTTTTATGACATGAATGAATTTTTTATTTATAAAGGAACTATGTAACATTTAGATATTTATTATTATTATGACATGTTTTATTATTGAGCTAATTTGTTAATGAATTAATTATTTTATCTAATTGTATCACTTTATGGCGGAAAATGAATTTGCATGCTATAATATTATAATGGCTTAACATGTTGTTCTCATACTATTTTACTTGTACATCTTTTATACCATGTTAAAGGCAAATAAATGATTATGATTATTAAGGTGAAGGGAATAAACACCCTACATACCAAATTTCAGCTAAATAAATAATGTCACAGCCTGCAACATTTCGGAGCAAGGTGTGTGCATGTTTAACCGCGCAACGTCTCGACCATAAATTCAATTAATTTTTATTTTTTATTTATCCGGTTTTATGTCCATAGTCGCAAGACCGATGATACAATGCTTGGCTTAAATCATGAATGAGGTCCATGGAACAAAATACTTTAATGAGGTCGCACTTAAAGATTGCGTATAGTACAATATAATAATATGATAAGATTATAATAATATATTTAATATTCATTATAAATGGGTCTAACCGCAGTATAATGTCGCATTAGAAAAGTTCCTATTTTACATGAGAGTAATTTGAAGCATGACTGTTAATGATGCAATGAGCATGGATATTTTTCAGGTGTGACTTTTTCTACGGATAGTCCAAATGGTTTTCCGAATGGCGTTCTAATCGTTAAATTCCAATAAACCAAAATACATTTTCAATCTTGTCATAGTGCATATTATGTTAACATGTTTCAATGTCACCATATTTTAGATAATATTAAGATGATTCAAGACGATTATGTCATCCAATACGCAGTCATAGCTCAGTAACTGTGGCCGTGTGACCCATCATGATGTAAGAAGGAATTTCCCTTGAAAGACACAACGCAAGGTCATTGTCTAATAACGCCGGGAAATCACACATAAGTAGTCCCTAACTAAGTTATTTCCCCAGTCCCACATAAAATATGTGTTCCATTTTTAACCTATTTACAAGTAGGTTATCAATTTATTGATTATAATAATATGTAGGTACGTAAAATTATTGGAAATGCGAGATTTTACTCAAGAAAATTCTTTAAGTTTTCTGAACATTATAGCGTTTATATTTATAATTATTACTCTTAATCAATTTAAGTTAATTTATTTTGTAATTGATTGGAATACTGTTATGGTTTTACGTTTATTCGCCTCATGTTTTTTGTGTTTATCAGTGACCCCTGGCCTACAGCTGCGCTTATCTTTTTAGTATTTCTGTGTGTATACTTTTTGCACGTGAATATCTTGCGTACACAGATCTATACAATACTTGCATTTCCTCGCGGTTTCGTTCAATAGAACTACATTTGTAAATACATATTCCAAATCCCTTCGACAAACTGTAGATATGGTGTTCTATAAATGTTGCATTCTATAGTGGAAAATTTTAGAATTTGGATCAAATAGTTTTGAATCTTATAGACTACATATAAGTACCTTTTTTTACCCAGATAAATTGCGTTACGTATTGTCACCCCGCGCCAGGGCGCGATAAGCTACATACTACATATTACATATCTAACCTAACAAATTAAAATACAAAAATATCTACTATAATAATATGTTTTATAAGATTGATACTAAAATCAACATTTTAAACGCATCATATGTAGATTTCGGTTACCAAATCTAATACCACTATTCACCGGCATTCAATACTTTGACATTTGTAGGTAACGTCAGGTGAACAATTCATAGCAGTACCTAGAGAGGAGCAAAAGAAACATTGCATCGGATGTTCATCTCACGTGAACCCTGAAGCGGAAGGTGTCAGTGAGTTGGCTGCGATTGGCGTACGACAACTCAATTCTCTAGAACCAAGCGTTCAACACACTCTCAAAACTGTTGTCGATGTTGAGAGACAAGTACAGGTAAGTCAACGATTCATTTCACTTAAACATCATAAACTGATACATAACAATATATCTATGAACAATAATAAATAGGAGAGATTGCACCAATATTGGAATTATTGGAATAAATTCTTAGTTTGGTTATTAAAACTCAAACGTAACGAAAATCCCAAACACAATACACCTTCTAAATATAATATGTAAATTAAAAAAGCATGCCTTTTCAGGTGGTCAACGGAATACGATACATCTTGACTCTCATAGTAGACTACAACAGTTGTATAACACCTGAATCAACTCAACCATGCATTACTTCCAATGCGTGTAAGATTGCCATATTGGAAAAACCATGGATGCAATTAACAGATGGTTCTAAATTCAGAGCTATTCTTTCTAATAATTGTACTGAACAGTGGCGATTTGGAGATGATGGTGTCGTTGTACCAACTAATCCGACCGATAACAAAGATAATAATAATATAAACCCTTCGAACGATAATAATCCTGAAGATATCATCAAACCTGTTCAATCTGTCGTTGTACAATCTCAACAACAAACAGAAAAAACGTTAACTGACGAAGACATCAAAAATATTCAGGAACAAATTATCTCAAATGATAAATTAAATACTGAAACTACAGCTACTGCAACTTTTCAAGCAACAGATGAAGGTAAAGACCATGTTGAAAAAATAGAAACGGAAACTCAGTATAGTCCTAACGCGATACAACCGACGAAGCCCCACAAAGTTGAGGGCTTGGAAGAGGATAAGAAAAAAACGATTGATGATCTGATTAATTTTTTTAACTTTGATGAGTTGGATCACGCGGAAGTTGCGAGAACTAAACGAAGTTTCAATAGCGATCTCGGCGTTTTAAATATTGCGGAAAAATATCGCAAACTAAAGAAAAGTATTACGAATTCCAAACATATTTATTTCCTAGCGCAGACTGTAGTAGAATATATGAATAAAGTGGATTTAGAAATAAAGAATAGAATTTTAAAAGATGTAATTAATGCAGAGATGGAATCAGAAAATAAAAATCACTTCTTCTATATACAATTTCGTACTATTATTCCTTGTGATGATAGTGCTTGTAAAAAGGGAAATAAACCTATTAAAGTTTGCAACGCAATCATTGATAGTTCCGAAAAGGAACCTCAAATTCTTAATGTTTTTTGTAACGACGAAGAAAAACATAATGTTTATTTAGGCAAAGTAAATCGTTTATCTGAAAACGACCCTGTACTTCTCAACTTAATTGGAGAATCCATTAAAAAAATTGAAAAAGATTCACAAAGTGATAAAGCGTTCAGATTGAGCAAAATTATCGAAGCGACAACTCGAAAAGCAAAAGGATTTTTAACAAAAATTTCATTGGTACTTGATGAAATAGACTGCAACAAAACTGTACCTTTAAAATTAAGGAGCAACTGTTCCGCCGAAGAAAAAGCTGGATCTACAGTGTGCGATATTACTATTTTTGAACGTGATTCAATCAAAGAAAAAGACATAACCTATTCATGCATAGATAGATCTACGGATATTAGTTTTTCTAAAAAAAGCATTACGACAAGTGTTAATGATCCTAAAGTTCGTGATATCCTTCAAGAAGCTTTAAATTATTTAGACGATCAGTCTAATAGAAATAATAAACAGATCCTTGTTAGCGTTGTTTCCGTTTCAACACAACTGGTCGCTGGTTTTTTAACTAGAATTGAATTTGTAGTTGGATATACCACTTGCCTTTCTAGTGTTAAATTAGATGAAAATCAAAACAGTTGCAAATTATTACAAAATGTACCACTTAGAAAATGCATAGTGAAACATTGGGACAGAGCCTGGATACAAGAAGATGAAAACAAATTTGAAGTTTTGTGTGATGACTCTGATGTAATACTGAAACGAAAAAAACGATCTGTACATAATGAAGATCAAGTATTAGGTGGGGAAACAGAGCAAGATACAAATGACCCAAAATATCAAGTTCTGGCTGAAGAATCAATGCAGAAATACCTTCAAGAATCTGGCAATTCTCGCCCGCATAAACTCGTTAGAATTGAAAAAGTCACATATCAAACGGTCGCTGGCTCCTTAACTAAGATATATTTCAAAATTTCTCCACTTGAATCAAGTTCAGGAGACGTCATTAGCTGTGAATCAAAAATATGGGAACAAACATGGGCGAAGAAGAAGGATATCGATGTAAAATGTAAGATAGATGACACAACCGATAGAAATAAACGATCTGTAGAAGTAACTGGGGGGGTATCAGATCGTGATCCAAACGACCCAAAATATAAAGCTCTCGCTGAAGAATCAATGCAGAAATACCTTCAAGAATCTGGCATCTCTCGCCCGCATAAACTCGTTAGAATTGAAAAAGTCACATATCAAACGGTCGCTGGCTCCTTAACTAAGATATATTTCAAAATTTCTCCACTTGAATCAAGTTCAGGAGACGTCATTAGCTGTGAATCAAAAATATGGGAACAAACATGGGCGAAGAAGAAGGATATCGATGTAAAATGTAAGATAGATGACACAACCGATAGAAATAAACGATCTGTAGAAGTAACTGGGGGGGTATCAGATCGTGATCCAAACGACCCAAAATATAAAGCTCTCGCTGAAGAATCAATGCAGAAATACCTTCAAGAATCTGGCATCTCTCGCCCGCATAAACTCGTTAGAATTGAAAAAGTCACATATCAAACGGTCGCTGGCTCCTTAACTAAGATATATTTCAAAATTTCTCCACTTGAATCAAGTTCAGGAGACGTCATTAGCTGTGAATCAAAAATATGGGAACAAACATGGGCGAAGAAGAAGGATATCGATGTAAAATGTAAGATAGATGACACAACCGATAGAAATAAACGATCTGTAGAAGTAACTGGGGGGGTATCAGATCGTGATCCAAACGACCCAAAATATAAAGCTCTCGCTGAAGAATCAATGCAGAAATACCTTCAAGAATCTGGCATCTCTCGCCCGCATAAACTCGTTAGAATTGAAAAAGTCACATATCAAACGGTCGCTGGCTCCTTAACTAAGATATATTTCAAAATTTGTCCACTTGAATCAAGTTCAGGAGACGTCATTAGCTGTAAATCAAAAATATGGGAACAACCATGGATTGAGAAGAAAGAAATTGATGTAAAATGTAAGATAGACGACACAACCCATAGAAATAAACGATCCCCTACAGTAGGACTACCTGGGGGTGAATCAGAAGGTGATCCAAACGACCCAAAATATAAAGCTCTCGCTGAAGAATCAATGCAGAAATACCTTCAAGAATCTGGCAACTTTCGTCCGCATAAACTCGTTAGAATTGAAAAAGTCACATATCAAACGGTCGCTGGCTCCTTAACTAAGATATATTTCAAAATTTCTCCACTTGAATCAAGTTCAGGAGACGTCATTAGCTGTGAATCAAAAATATGGGAACAAACATGGGCGAAGAAGAAGGATATCGATGTAAAATGTAAGATAGATGACACAACCGATAGAAATAAACGATCTGTAGAAGTAACTGGGGGGGTATCAGATCGTGATCCAAACGACCCAAAATATAAAGCTCTCGCTGAAGAATCAATGCAGAAATACCTTCAAGAATCTGGCAACTTTCGTCCGCATAAACTCGTTAGAATTGAAAAAGTCACATATCAAACGGTCGCTGGCTCCTTAACTAAGATATATTTCAAAATTTGTCCACTTGAATCAAGTTCAGGAGACGTTATTAGCTGTAAATCAGAAATATGGGAACAACCATGGATGAAGAAGAAGGAAATCGATGTACAATGTAAGATAGACGACACAACCCATAGAAATAAACGATCACCTACAGTAGGACTACCTGGGGGTGAATCAGAAGGTGATCCAAACGACCCAAAATATAAAGCTCTCGCTGAAGAATCAATGCAAAAATACCTTCAAGAATCTGGCATCTCTCGCCCGCATAAACTCGTTAGAATTGAAAAAGTCACATATCAAACGGTCGCTGGCTCCTTAACTAAGATATATTTCAAAATTTGTCCACTTGAATCAAGTTCAGGAGACGTTATTAGCTGTAAATCAGAAATATGGGAACAACCATGGATGAAGAAGAAGGAAATCGATGTACAATGTAAGATAGACGACACAACCCATAGAAATAAACGATCACCTACAGTAGGACTACCTGGGGGTGAATCAGAAGGTGATCCAAATGACCCAAAATATAAAGCTCTCGCTGAAGAATCAATGCAAAAATACCTTCAAGAATCTGGCATCTCTCGCCCGCATAAACTCGTTAGAATTGAAAAAGTCACATATCAAACGGTCGCTGGCTCCTTAACTAAGATATATTTCAAAATTTCTCCACTTGAATCAAGTTCAGGAGATGTCATTAGCTGTCATTCAAATATATGGGAACGAGCATGGATTGATAAGAAAGAAATTGATGTAAATTGTGAGGTGAAGGACATAAAAAATAGGATGAAGAGGAACATAATTACGGGAGGATTGAGTAAACAAGATCCCAATAGCCCTAAATACAGAATACTTGCTGAGAAATCACTTTCAAAATATCTTTCTGATATTGGTAATGAAGAATCACACGAAATCGTGAAAATAAAAAAAGTTACTACCCAAGTGGTGTCAGGAATTAAAACAATTATTGAGTTCAATGTTGCGTCAAAAGCTTTGCCTTTCAGTCTAATAAGATGTATATCGTACATTTGGGAACAGCCATGGCGAAATAAAACGGAAATAAATGTCGACTGCAAGTCTGTCAATAGTTTACAAAGAAATAAAAGAGAAATCAGAAAATACATATCAAATAACAAAAAAATGGTAGGAGCTATACAAGAAGAAGACGCTACAAAAGCTGAGTTTAAAGACTTGGCTGAGGAATCATTAACTAAATACAAAAAGCATCTAACCAAGGTAAAGTTTCACGTTGTTGCCGAAGTAAAAAAAGTGACAACACAAGTAGTGTCTGGTTTTCGTTATACGATAGACTTTGTAGCCGCACCGGCATCGTGTGCTCAAGACGTTTCAACCTGTGATGATATGAGTAAGGTGTTAAATTGCCACTCTGTGTTGAAAGATCAACCTTGGCTTAACCATAAAGAAATAGATGTATCCTGTAATAGTCCTTATAAAAGGAAGCGTCGCCATAATTTAGATGACACAAGAGACAACATCGTTTTGAGTGAACTTACTGAGAATGACAAATTTGATGAAGACCGTCCAAAAAGACAAGCTGATGACGATGATATAGAAGATGATACAAAATTGTATTATGCTGATCGTGCCGTCGAGCATTTGAACACCCAGTCTGATTCCAAAAACTTGTATAAATTAATTGCATTACATGCTGTTCAAAGTAGCACACAGATGGAAAATACGCCTGTTGTCCGCATGTATATCGAAGTGGCCGAAACATTTTGCCTGCGACATTATGATGAAAACCATCTCGCAGAATGTGAAGAAATGGATGCCATGAACCACAAATTGTGTCTAGCTCGAGTGTGGCCTTCTGCAGATGATGAGATGATTGTCAAGCAGGTCTCCATTGTTTGCGACGACGATGAAAAATTTGAAAGTGTCTCTGGAATTTCTTTAGCGAATATGATAAAAGTTTCGCTCGAAGCACTCGAAAAACCTCGATCAATATTATATAAGCTGGTGCATCTAGGTGAACCGCACCTTATACCCTCTCTCGACTCCAAAGTGCCATTTAAACTGAAGTTCATCATAGGGACCACAAATTGTTCCAAGAATGTGGAGAGCTATAAGAAGGGCAACTGTTTCTTAGAAACTACCAAACCTTCGAAAGCGTGTACTTCGTATATTTGGTTGGCGCCCAATAGCAAAGCGATCGACAGAGTAACTGCTAAATGCGGTAGTACCGAGTCGCGCCAAAGAAGATCAATACCTGTGGATCCAACGAATGCGACTGTTGATGATTTACTGATCCAAAAACTCGTGCAAGAGTCTTTAGATAAACTGGAAATGTCTACCCCTCAAAGGTATAAGCAGAAGGTGTTAAACATTAATAGCTTCTCAACCAAAGTCACCTCTGGTAAGGTCACTACTATAGATTTTGACGTCGGTTTTACTTCGTGTTTGAAGTATGCTTGGGTGGATGATGTGTCGAGCTGCGAGCTATTGGAGCATCTGCCTAGAAGACGTTGCGTGTCCCAGATATGGGAGAGGTTATGGCTCGAGAACGGTAGAGATATTGAAGTTACTTGTAAGGACGAAGATGAGCCTTTGGAAGCGCACGTCGAATTCGAAAGCGCCGTACTCGCTAAAGCGTTGGCGCACAGGGCGTTGAAACACATCGAAGCCAAGTATCCTCACCCGCGCAAACAAAAAGTAGTTCGTATTTTCTCTTTGGACAAACAAGTCGTGGCTGGAGTTCATTATAGGATGAAAGTCGAAGTTGCCACGACGAATTGTTCGGCCTTGAGTAATCAAAATATATCGCATTGTAAGCCACAACAGATGGGTGGCAGTGAGAATAAGTTCTGTACGGTGAACGTGTGGCTGCGACCTTGGACGGATCATCCGCCGAACTATCGGGTGACTTGCGACTACCAAGAAGGCGCTATGGCAGATATGTACCATCAGGTTCAAGCGGAGCATCTGTTCCGGGAGTTCATCGCCACGCACATGCCGGACTACATGAACGATCACGACGAGATAGTGAAGAGGTTCGAGATCTTCAGGGCGAATATACTCAAAATGCACGAGCTGAATACACACGAGCGTGGCACCGCTTCTTATGGCGTCACTCGTTTCGCGGACTTAACGTATGAAGAGTTCACCACCAAGCACATGGGGTTGAAGCACAGTCTCAGGGACGTGAATCAGGTTCCTATGGGAAAAGCCGTTATTCCCAACGTGGACATACCGAATAAGTTCGATTGGAGGGAGCAAGGAGCGGTCACCGAGGTCAAGAACCAGGGCTCCTGTGGTAGCTGCTGGGCGTTCAGCGTCACTGGTGAGTAGCCTCGAAACTATTTGCCTATTATTGCTACAAATATAGCGTCGGTTCATTCGCCGAAACCACAAAAAAATTGCCCACCATACTGTGACGCCAGATCTCAAAGCAAGATGTGACGTAGCGCGTCCCAACCCAAAAACTGATTACCGTTGTATCCCAGCCATTAAAACTTATTCACAAACCAAAAACTAAGCATTATTATTTATAACATTTAAACAGAAAAAGATGGACTAATTAGATTTTTGATCTTGTCTACATCCCCATTGCAACATGATTTATTAAGACGTTATATGAGATGTATGTTGGCAGGCAACATCGAAGGTCAGTGGAAGCTGAAGTCAGGCAAGCTGGTGTCGCTGTCGGAGCAAGAGCTGGTGGACTGCGACACCATGGACGACGGATGCAACGGCGGCTTACCTGATAATGCTTACAGGTAACATTACTACTATACAACGAAGCAAGAAGACGAGCAAGACGCTCTCCTGATGGTAAGAGAACGCTGCCCACTTACACTGCTGTACTTATTATTAAGTACTGTGCTACCAAGGATTTTACAGAGGTAAAATTCTGGATTTCTACTTGAGAGTCATAATGATGTTAATACAATACAATACTCTTTATTGCGACAAAAAATAACAAAATAGACTTAAAACTAAATTAAAGTACTAATATTAATGTCCATGTTAATCAGCCCTCATCAACTCTTCAGCCCTGTAATTTCTCTAGTACTTTCAATTAACCGATTGCGATGAAACTCGACATGTGATTGGAAGTATGTGATAGCTTTCCAACTATCTGGTTCCCCACGAAAATATTTATAAGATTTTATACTGATGGTGGGATGTTCAGTGAAGCCAGGGAGGGATTTATCCCACCTTCTAGGTTTAGTCTGCTATCATCTACGGCCGCATCGTCGCTTAACATCATGCGAAATCGTGGTCAAAGGCTGTCCTATAATAAAAAAATTCTCGATTTTTTCACGGGACCGGGACTTACGTGGGCGAAACCAGGGGGCGCATCTAGTACTCTATAATATTGTCTGTATTTGTTATTATCAGAAGTATTTATTAATGTTTAGCTCCTAATGACTGAAATAGCAACCATGCCAAGATAATCTATAACCACAAATTCAATTTTTATGACCTGATGTTTTCATTATTGAAACATACATTGGTTTTCCTTGACTTGTTTACTAAGTATTTTTCCTTTAATTTTAATGGCACAGGCTGTGATATTGTGTTAAAAGCTGACACCGCAAACCTATTGAAATTAAAATTATATGTATACCTAGTGTCATAGGCGGATCCAGGATTTGGTTCTGGGGGGGCCAAGATGCAGACTGGCAAAAATATGATATTTTTTACTACGAAACGTGTGTGTTTAGCTCGCTCTGAGCAGTTAGAAAGTTTAAACATCCTTAATAATATGTGCGCGAGCAGCTAGCTGCGAGCGCCGAGAAAAAATATATAATCTTAACATGAAATATGTGCAAAATTCGTTACTCTACAATGATTCTGGGGGGGGCCTTGGCCCCCTGCCCCCCCCCCCCCCCCTAAATCCGCCTATTGTTGCCTAGTGTTGTTTCTTTCAAAAACATTCAAGAAAGAGAAATCAATTGCTGGGCCTAAAACGTCTGAAACCAATAGCTTACTGGTCCATTACAGAATATTTTCCCGTCTCCCTAAAATACATGATAATCATTATATTTTCCCCATCTTAACTTACGGTGCTCAGACCTCATCACGGACTGAGTCGCAGAAGTTTCGCCTTGGGGTTTGCCAACGAGGAATAGAGCGCAGCATTTTGTGTAAAACTGATTAAGTGAGAAAAATCGTTCTCCGATCTTAGACACTATAGAAAATATAATATTATTTAGCACTAAATGCACGATTTCAGTTTAGTTTTTGGACCGCTGTATCTCCCGTTATAATAATAGTCTCTGGTTCAGACTTGCACACATTTTATCGTTATTGAAATATTTTAAGACAGTAAGGTGACAATACACAATGGAGTCGTAAAAACTTTAAGAATTTACTGATATGACTATTATGGCATTAAGATTTATTAATGCTGCGTGCCATTCCATCATTGTCGTATTATAATAATAGGTAAGTGCGACTTAGGCTGACAGCACATTGGGAGTGTGCGACTCTTCGACTTCAATCTCGATGTCAGTAGGAGAGGTCATGCCACGTGTAGGTAACACTTTTTAATTTGTCTTATAATAAACAAACTGATTAATAGAAAACTGGCATAGTGTTCAACTGAATGTAAGATAATAAAAAGGAAATGCTCAAAATTAAACCCATTAAAGCCCTACAAAGAAAATGATAAGAATAAAAGCAAGAATATTTATAAGTTTCGAAGAAAATCAAGGAAAAACGAATTAAAGAAATAACAATAAAAAAGAAAATAAAAGAAGCCTTAATAAGGATTGACCTATGTGAATATCGTAGCTTCAATTACATAAAACACATGCATATCGAATTGATAACTACCATTTTTAAGGTTGATTAAATATCATTCAAATGTATCGTATGCACAGCTGTTTATAATGTAGATTTATGCAAATGTCAACAATTATTTAACGTGTAAATAGGTAAATACATAAGTTTTTTAACACTGTTCCTATGGAAATATATATTATACCGAGATATACCTAAGAGGCTAGTTTTGTCTATTTTTAGTATTAGCACTGGTGTGTTATATTGACATTATAATTTTATTCTCGGATTGATGTTAAATTAATTATTTACTTTTATTAATTGTGATTTCGTCTATCGTTGTTGGGGAAAATCCACAAATTGCGGAAAAATCTTTGATTTCACATTATCAGTTTATTTATTTATTTATTCATAACAACAATGTAGGTATTATCTAGGTCTTAGTGTAACTTATTGTACATCTACATACCCTGTGAGGGCGCTGTTGACAGTGCGAACATGCATTTATAACAAAGAAAAAATTAATTAAAATAAGTTGATAAAAAAAATATTGATTACATTGGTTAAAAAATAAAATTTTAAATGTCAGCTAAATAATAATGAAACTATATGATGTTATATACATAAAACAAGTCATAAATACCAATTAAATTAAATATAATGTCATACTGAGATAAGTTAGTCAAAATTATTACACATGTCAATTCCAAAAATAGTAAAAATTATAGGATTTACACAAAAAGATAATAATTATAAAAATTAATATTTACATAGTTGCGTCACACTAGAATATAGCTCTTTATTACAATTATGTCATATTATTTTAACTATTTGTTTGACTGCGAGATTGAATCATTCCTATCCATTAGATATTGCTCCACAGAATAATAGCATTTTTTTATAAGGTAAGTCTTGAGGTTATTTTTAAATTTGATATCTTCAGCTTCGTCTTTTATTGATTTTGGCAGTTTATTATATATACTTATGCACCTGCACTGAGGGCTTCTGTCCATTATATGTAGCTTTTTATTTGGTATCATTAGCATATTACCATGTCTTCTATTATAACCGGGGTTACCATCAGCGAACGATTTAAATAGAGCTCTGTATTTCCTAACAAAAAGGCATATATGCAGTATGTATAATCCGGGTAATGTCAAGATATTTTTCTGTATAAAATGAGGTCTGCAGCTATCCCTCTGTGAAATATTAACCAAAATTCTTATACATTTCTTTTGTAGGATGAATATGTCATTGAAATCTGTACTGTCTCCCCACAGAATAATTCCGTAGCCAAACCAAGCGCATTATCAGTTTAGTAGGTACATTGATATAAAATTATTATATATTTTAAGGTAGTATACTTTTAGTATCTTTGCCAATTAGGTATATTAGGTGAACACAACGAATACGTAATATAAGTCGGGAAAAGTAAAACTGCACTCTAACAATTAAATTTAGACATAAAAGTTCAACACGCAAAGTCTTTTTTGAGCTATTCATTTAAATGAATGATACTATCGGAGCCTATCTCGGAGTCAATCTATATTATGATTTATTTTGGTTCTTATTACCTTATTGTTAATTTCTGCCTATGTTTTCAGGGCAATAGAACAGATCGGTGGTCTAGAAATGGAGAACGACTACCCGTACGAAGGCGAAAACGACAAGTGCTCCTTCAACAAGACGCTGTCCAGGGTTCAGATATCAGGCGCCGTCAACATCAGCTCCAACGAGACGGACATGGCCAAGTGGCTCGTAGCTCATGGACCTATATCTATTGGTATGTACCTTACAGCGAGTGTAAGGGAACGACAAGTGTTCCTTCAACAAGACGCTGTCCAGGGTTCAGATATCAGGCGCCATCAACATCAGCTCCAACGAGACGGACATGGCCAAGTGGCTCGTAGCTCATGGACCTATATCTATTGGTATGTACCTTACAGCGAGTGTAAGGGAACGACAAGTGTTCCTTCAACAAGACGCTGTCCAGGGTTCAGATATCAGGCGCCGTCAACATCAGCTCCAACGAGACGGACATGGCCAAGTGGCTCGTAGCTCATGGACCTATATCTATTGGTATGTACCTTACAGCGAGTGTAAGGGAACGACAAGTGTTCCTTCAACAAGACGCTGTCCAGGGTTCAGATATCAGGCGCCATCAACATCAGCTCCAACGAGACGGACATGGCCAAGTGGCTCGTAGCTCATGGACCTATATCTATTGGTATGTACCTTACAGCGAGTGTAAGGGAACGACAAGTGTTCCTTCAACAAGACGCTGTCCAGGGTTCAGATATCAGGCGCCATCAACATCAGCTCCAACGAGACGGACATGGCCAAGTGGCTCGTAGCTCATGGACCTATATCTATTGGTATGTACCTTACAGCGAGTGTAAGGGAACGACAAGTGTTCCTTCAACAAGACGCTGTCCAGGGTTCAGATATCAGGCGCCATCAACATCAGCTCCAACGAGACGGACATGGCCAAGTGGCTCGTAGCTCATGGACCTATATCTATTGGTATGTACCTTACAGCGAGTGTAAGGGAACGACAAGTGTTCCTTCAACAAGACGCTGTCCAGGGTTCAGATATCAGGCGCCGTCAACATCAGCTCCAACGAGACGGACATGGCCAAGTGGCTCGTAGCTCATGGACCTATATCTATTGGTATGTACCTTACAGCGAGTGTAAGGGAACGACAAGTGTTCCTTCAACAAGACGCTGTCCAGGGTTCAGATATCAGGCGCCATCAACATCAGCTCCAACGAGACGGACATGGCCAAGTGGCTCGTAGCTCATGGACCTATATCTATTGGTATGTACCTTACAGCGAGTGTAAGGGAACGACAAGTGTTCCTTCAACAAGACGCTGTCCAGGGTTCAGATATCAGGCGCCGTCAACATCAGCTCCAACGAGACGGACATGGCCAAGTGGCTCGTAGCTCATGGACCTATATCTATTGGTATGTACCTTACAGCGAGTGTAAGGGAACGACAAGTGTTCCTTCAACAAGACGCTGTCCAGGGTTCAGATATCAGGCGCCATCAACATCAGCTCCAACGAGACGGACATGGCCAAGTGGCTCGTAGCTCATGGACCTATATCTATTGGTATGTACCTTACAGCGAGTGTAAGGGAACGACAAGTGTTCCTTCAACAAGACGCTGTCCAGGGTTCAGATATCAGGCGCCATCAACATCAGCTCCAACGAGACGGACATGGCCAAGTGGCTCGTGGCTCATGGACCTATATCTATTGGTATGGTTTTTTTAAATAATTATAGTGAGTGACTAGACGAGCAACAGTGCCGTTTGTGTGCCGGTGTCGTTTGAATTAAAAAGTTGCGCCTGTCGCCCTGAGACATCAGTTGCTGAATCCCGTTATGTCCTGTAATTTCGTCGTGTAACATTGCCCTTCAGTTCGAAACACAGTAGTGTCTGCACATTATTGCTTGGCGGAAGATATGTAGTAAAGGTGTGGTACTTCCCCAAACGGCCTCTGCAATAGAGACCTACAATTACAAAATATTACATTACAAAATATAGTACCTCTATGTTCTATATGATGACGAATATGTATTTCCTCTTACATTTGGCGTAAAGGAGTGCGGTAAGCTAGCAATTTATAAATAATTATTACCCACTTTAGTACTTTGTTTTATTTTTCGCTTGACGAACACCTAAGGTCGAGCAAAGGCATATCAACGCTGAGCCCTGAGCATCCTCCCTTCATAAAGCTGAGTATATGCTATAATTAATATTTAATGCTAATTTCCTTATTTAACCACCGACGCAAAAATAACTGGATGTTATAAGTTTGACGTGTCTGTCTCTGTGTGTGTCTGTTTGATGGAGATCGGTCCAAGAAGGCCGTCGCACAAAGTGGCGAATTACACATTAAATATTTTTTCACAATTCCCTCAATATGTGTACCAAATGAAAGTGCTTGATTAGTAGAATACTGTATACTACTGCGTTGCTTTTTAGGGTTCCGTAGTTTTTATATTTAATTTAATTCACTTGTTATTGTATATACTATAAATTGAAGGTGTATTTTATTATTTTTCGGCAATAAATATTTTAAATGTTATTATTAATGAATGAATAAATGTTTGTTAAGGTATAAACGCGAACGCGATGCAGTTCTACATGGGCGGCGTGTCCCACCCGTGGAAGATGCTCTGCAACCCCAACAACTTGGATCACGGCGTGCTCATCGTCGGATATGGAGTTAAAAGTAAGTATTTACTAGTAACTACTACATTACTATTGACAACAAACAGGTATTAAAAATAATCCCTACGAATTTCTTGCTCGTTATTCTCACATAGGTGCTCTCTGAACGAGCGGAAGATTCTTAAAATGGAACAAAAAAAATGTTATAATATATTGTAGCACAACAATTAAGTAACCTGCCATAAAAGAAAGTGTTTTACTTCGGAGCTTCATTACACAGATTCTTAGACACTACATCAGTGCGGAAGCGTGTTCAGGCTTGCATTGCTGATGATAGATATAGTATAAAAAAACAATTTTAGACCATCCAGTTAACCAGATTTCCACACCCTTTTCTAACAGAAAATTTGTGCACAAACTTTTTGAATAGAACATTTAGTTTTTAAGTTCTTTTTGTGCATAATATGTGTATTTTTTTGTATTTTGATAAAGTGTTATCTATTTCGTAGATAAATAAATCAAATAAAAGAGATATCGTTTAGGTCCTAATAGGCCCTTTTTAGGCACAAGGTGTGTAAATAATCATAAAAAAATTGTACGTTTTTCAGACTACCCTCTGTTCCACAAACGCCTGCCATACTGGATAGTGAAGAACTCATGGGGAACGTCATGGGGCGAGCAAGGGTACTACAGGGTGTACCGAGGCGATGGGACTTGTGGGGTCAACCAGATGGCTTCCAGTGCCGTCATTTAGACACCATCATAATTTGAAATTAACGTGTAATGAGGTCCCAGAGTTAAAAACAAATATTTGTAAAATAGAAGAGAACAGCAATAAACTAGCGTCTTAATTTTATTTTCTTATTAAATAAGTAAAAATAACTTTTCAGACCAATAATAATCATGTTAAAACATTCTTTGAGATGAGTTTTGAAAACTTCCGAAAGCAATCAATTTGAATTGGATCGTAGAAAAAATCATAACAGTAAAATAATCTTTTGTATATCTTATGTCAATAATTTTTGAGCTTTTATCGAAAGGTGAAATATACAAGGTTACTATCATAATATATCAGTCCACACATTCTCAAAGTGGTACTGTAGTAATGTCGGATATCTTTTACTATTGGATCAACTCTGAAATCCTGAAAACAAATATTGCATTAAGGATAAACCCACACACAGCGTGCGTCGATTGAGAGTTTTGCTGCGAAACAGCATTTTTTAGCATAATATGGAGACAACCGTGACAATGTAACCACGTGACCATGACATATAAAATTAAGAATAGTTATCAGTAACCCTGTATTCATTATGTATTTGCTGAACTGATTCACGTTTTAAAGCAATTCGTGATAAAAGATGACAATATTATGTTATTTTGGAATACACCTTATGACAAAGGCAATAAATAAAGCCCAGTGAAAAAAATATTTGTCTATTTTAATGACATATTTGTACTTACATTGACATATGTAATTCCAATTGCATTTTACACAATATTTTCAAGAAGTTAAGTGTTTGAGAAATCTACTTATTCGATAGTTATAATATGTTTTTTTATATAAAGATTTTGTTTTTAAACCTTCTTAACCCTATGGTTGATCCCACATTGATGTGCGATTCTGGAGTGTGATCTACTAAAATTATACCAGCAACGTACTACCGTGTTCCGCTTTGTGCTAAAGTACCTACGCACGCATTGGCATATTTTCATTCAAGAAATGTGTTTAATATTTTATATTGTTTGAGAATTACAGCGATACAAAAGAGAGTTGCAAGTGGACTTAAGGCTCGCGAGATTTGTGCAAGTTCAATGTGGGGTCAGCCTATTTGGTTTTTGTGCAATAGGCTTCCATTATGTGCCTTATCTGAAAGTGAGATCTGACAACGAAATGTAGGTATATTCATTTCTTTTTACCATCATTTTTATTGAAATTAATTTTATTAAGAAAATAAAGAAATATATTGTAAGCCCATATTATTATGACATTACGCGTGGTATGCGAAAGCTCTTAATTCATCTTTTTTTTCTAAATCTCTATAATGTACCTTTTTTTAAATAATTATAATATTAAAAATAGATTTAAGTGTCACAAAATATAATCTCATTAATATTAAGCATGGTGTAAGAAAAAGGTGTAGTAACATTTAATATTAAATTTGTTTTAAAATATTTTTAAGGTTTTAGTACCGCTAGGTACCATTATACTTAATTTTTGAGGTTTTAGTACCTCTAGGTACCATTATAATATTACTACATCTTTTTGTTAACTCTTTTTGATACCTATTTTGTTATTTGCTTTGTTTTATTCCCCATCTAGCACTAGTCATATCATAATACTTATAGAACATTCGCACACCAAAAGCAGCGTAATCATAGAAAACAGAAAATAATGCTTGTAATGTTTTTAAATGTAATAACAAAAATAGGTGACAAACAAGCAGACGGCCCACCTGATGGTAAGTGGCTACTTTCGCCTAAGTGTACCCTTGGTTACCTACCTTTCAAGACTCTGTTAATGCTCTGGTATGTTATGTATTTGTTTTAAATTTAATTGGAAATATACATTGCAACATTATTATATAAGTGCTGTAATGTAAATTCATACTGTGCAATACTTTTACATTAATTGGATTAGTTACCTTAACCTTAACCCTTATCCTACCACGATTTGCTCCAGTTGAAAGGGTAAGGAAGCCTGAAAAACTCCTACTTTAAAGAGACATAACATCAAATTATAAAAAAAATCATAGCTATAATGATCTCCTCAATGAGGCCATATTCCAATGTACTGAATTATTAATAACCCTGCATAAAAAGAAAGCATGATATAATATTAAAAAACTTTTGCGTTGCTTGTTATATTCAATTACTTTAACCGATCAGCGCCGATTACGCTGCGACCCTTGTGCGAAGGTTCTTACTAACACATTGTACTCATTTGTTTTTAATAAAGTTTTACAATACATATTATAATGGAGTCACTAATTAACAAATAATTATGTTTTTTTTTATAACTCCTTTTATAATTTTACACCCTTGTTCCATAAAGTTTTTGTACCTAAGTTTGCCACTCGTTATATTTTTACTCGTATATTTAATTACTCACATTATGACCTAATTCTTATAAAAATAATAATATGTATTATTAATCATAATAAAAATTAATAATACTTACCATATAAAGGTACTTATAATAAAGTTATGAATTACTTATAGGTTAGGAAATGTTCATATATTTTATGTATGTTTTGTATTTAAATCATTTTTGTAATAAATGTTGAAAAGTATAACATTTTGTTTTATTTTTTTATCAAATAAACTTCTTTAATAACTGTGAGTAGACCGGAGTAACAGGTGAATTGGTAGGGCATCTGTGTTTTAACGGAGAACAGAAGTTACAATATGAAGTACCTAGGTATAAAATTGATGAAGAATTCTCTCATTTTCATTTCTCTTATATTAAAAAAATACTAAAAGTTCATGAAAATGTGGGTAGTCGAAAGAAATCTTTGATTTCTATGGAAGTTACGTGTTAAACGCACTAACATTTACCTGGGCTTAAGTTGCCCATATACCAAGTTTAGAAATAAAGAACACAATAAATATTATGTACCTACATTCTCACTCTCGCGTTTATAGGTACCTACATCATTGAGTCGTGCCCAACAAATACCTCTTAACATTTTGAAATGAGTAAGAGTCCGGGTGAAGCACGTGGAAGCGTATTTTTAAATAGTTTCACCTGCCTTCCAAAACGCGATCAGTGGGGCAAGTGAGACTTCAGGCGCAAAATTATTTGACCGTTTCGCCTGCCCCACAGTGGGCGGATAGTATGTCAGGCGGGAACTACTCGTATTATTAGTTCACACTAAAACGATAGAGAATTGATAATATTAATCAGTAGTAAGTATACCTATTTTATTCCAGCAAAATTTATATTATAATTTATAGAAGTGCATGTCACGCGGCCCGCGGCGCCTGGTGGTGTCACGTCACTCTCACAGTAACGTGACATTGTGTAACGATGTGACGCAACAAACACGCGGACCAACTCTTTGCCTGCTTCACTTTTACCTAGGTGATTTTTTTGTACTGATTTTTTTGTACTGTAGGTCGTAGGTACACCTATCTATAAACGTGGAATGCTTAATTATTGTTAAAAATAAAGAAAGAAACACGTTTATTCGATGGGTTATAAAAATACATTTTAAAAAAGAAACAATTATAAGAATACACAGAGACATCCACTAAGTCGCCGAATGGGAACTGCCTCAGCGTTGCGCCGCGTGTGAACAGTGAAACAAACAGCGCTGGTATACGGGCAGGCCTCATCGGTAAGGTCGGAAATACTAATTACCTATCTCTTTTCCTTTTTAATTGTCCACAAATCGGTAAAGTGCCCCTTTTATAAGTCGGTAAAGATCGTCCAGCTTTCAACTGCACTTCTCTTCTACGTCCCCTTATGACTGTTGTAGATATAGTATTCTTTGCTAATTTCATGCAAGCTGATGAACGCGACGTTCGCCTGATGTTTATTTTGATGATGATTCGCCTTAACGACTGTCTGTTACCACAGTGCACAGATCACGCGAGAGAATTTGCCTTTTCTAGACACTGATGAAACCCCTTGTCACTGATGAAATTGACAGTGCACTAAACTAACATCACACTTATATTATAAACGCGAAAGTTTGTTAGTGTGTATGTTTGTTACTTCGTCACGCCACGCCTAAACGGGTGGACCGATTTAGGTGAAATTTTCACTTCTTTCATGAGTAGGAAACGATAAGGTAGGGGAAAACAATAGATCCCAATGGGTCGACGTGTTGCTGGTTCATTTGCCAGCCCTCGTTAAAGATAGATAGATAGAGCTGAACTTTGGTGACTTATATAGGTAGATATGTAGGTATTCGGACTATAGCAACTCTGAATAATATAAGTATATGAATGTACTTAGAATTTTCAGCACATGAATTCCACGATGGCAAGCTATTTGTTTCATAAAAGCTCAGATGCTCTCATTTCTCGCAAACGCTGCAATTCCAAGTCGCTCTATATCGGTTTACATTTAATACGTGGAACACAAACCGAGACGCAGCGAGTTGAATGCTGGAAGAATGGGTGTCTAAGTGGCCGCTGCTTACACCGGTACGTAACCTAGATCATTTCACCTAGATAGTTCCATACGAACCTTGTTTAATAATAGTGTACCTATTCTAGTATTTGATCAAGAATCTAAAATACCTCCTGCGTGGGTTTGAACTTCTTTGGTTTGATGCACTCTACCAAACTTTGATAGGTCTTCGAAATGTTGAGTCGCTGCCAATAATGACTTCCCACTTACCATTTAAAGGGACTATAGGTAAGGGGTTAGGTGTTGCACACATCTAGTTCTGTGAAGAGCGCCCACTATTTTTACACTATCACTAAACGATTCGTGAGTATTTAGATTCATCTGCACGAAGCCGAAGTAAATACAAGTGAGTTTATGCCATTTATTTACAAAGAGCGCCCACTATGTTTTTATAATGTGCTCTCTAAGCCCGCTCTTACATACAATAGTGCATGTTCGATGTTCACAAGATACTTTGCATGCTATGTCATCTGTAAAAAGTTGCATATCTTATTCGGTGTAAAGGTGCCCTAGCTCGCTATGTACCTAGGTATTGTGGCAACGAGGCCGTGGAACTAGGGCATCGAATGTACTCCAACGGCAGCAGAATCTGAATTAATCTATACTACTGATATTTGACTCGTTTGCTCTCAGAAGTCCATCCAGTTTTAGGATGCATTGCCCTCTATGCCGTCATCAATGTTAAATGCTTGTTATATTTGGATAAGAAGTAAATTTTAAGACTGGTTTGTTAATCGATCGATAGGTGTAGCGCATGATTGCTGTCCACTGCACATTTTAATTATGAATTTTAGCTAGCGGGTAACTAACCGCTATCAAGCAAGATTATAGGCACATCTTGTAAGGTGAAACATCTTGAAGCAGGTTCAAGTTTCAAGTATAATTGTTAACAAATTTTCTATTAAAATCTAGGTAGTTTTCATAGGTCCATAGGGATACAGCGTGCCTATTATACCATTATACTTACTTTTATAGCGTTCTACCCACCCAATACCCAGCGCGGTATACAGGCTTTAAAATCCATTTACAAAAACTTTAGATTAATATCTCCATGGTCTACATCAACGTTAAACATTTTTACGTTGACAATTAATGATACTCTGACAGATAAGTCAAAGCCATCAAGATTACTAAAAATCGTGTTTTCATATAAATTGTTATTATTTTTCTTGTTTTTATTAAATTTATCGCGAGTGGAAGTGAAATTAGTTTATACCTCAAACATACCTTATATTAGGATATCGTAGATATAGTTCGTAGAGCTACGACAAGCGTAGAATCTCGTAGCTAAACTCGTAGCACAAAATTGAACTGAAGAAAGTATATAAAAGTTTTAACTTGAACTTAAATCAAAATATTCATTAGGAGTGCAATCTTTATGTCTGGTGAAATTACAGATAAAATGGAAGGACAAGAAAAATCATCCATAGCAATAAAGAACGCATCAAAAAACGAGAAATCCGACGTATCCGTCCATCCTGGAACTTCCTACGAAGTATTCAGAAACAACACAACTGCTGTAGAAGTCATAGTCAAAGATGTTATGAACAAGGGAAAGAAATTAGCTGGTTTAGACGCTAACGATGTAAAGATACACAGACTCAAAACGGACGTTCACCAAATGTACTGCGAACTGGATATCGCAAACAAATCATTACAGAAGGCGAGGAAATGTTTCCAAACAATCGTTCAAGAAATGAGAAAGCAAATAGACGTCGCTAATCTGAGAGAGTCGGATACGCAGGCAGCAAATATAAATCTCAAATTGGAGAATGAAAAGTTGAAGATTTTGTTGGATTCGAGAACTAAATTGGTTTGTAGGATGAAGAAAGAAATGGCGGCAGTTAAACGGATACTAAAATTCGTAGTAAAAAGTATTTGCAAAGCTCCTGAGATCCCGCGGCCCGTGGAAGCCGGCTCGGACTCAGAATACGATGATTTTGAGAACGATCTAAAGAAAAGCGCCCGAGGGAAGATTACGATGAATACATTCGATTCTAACACTTATGATACAACTGTTTCCAGAGACAACCAATGATTTGCTAAGAAATGTTTATAAAAAGTAGGAGTAAAGTTAATGTTATTGATGAATTCATATTCATTCCTTTCACATTTAGATTTATTAAACATCGCGTTAAATGGTAAAGCTATATTTATTATATAATGTATATATTATAACTAGCTTAAGCTCGCGGTTTTGCCTGCGTGGCAAAATCCTTTCTTAGCGGAGGTCTACGTTATAAAACCTATCTGTGTACCGAATTTCAACCTAATCCGTCCAGTGGTTTAGGCTGTGCATTGATAGATCAGTCAGTCACTCTTTCCTTTTATATATTTAGATATAATAATATATTATTATAATATCATAATATATTATAATATCATAATATATTATAATATCATCATGCGTTCCTAACGCCTGACGCCTGCATAGCTTGCCCAGTTAAGTTATAAATTCATTGACACACTCAAACAATAATATTAATTTATTATTAGGAGGGCGATTATAAGTGGGAAATCCTATGTTGGAAAGTAAAATATATAGTAGGTAGTAGGTACCTATATAAAGTAAGCATATAATGATTTTGAGTAACATAATCCATTTTTGCTGACTCAATTCCTAACAACAGTCAATTTTAATTTCTGATTCATTTTGGTTTCCTCGTTTTAGTCAACTCGCAAATATACAATAGGTAGTTCATAGAATGTAGACAACTATCACATTACGAAACAAATAACGGTAACCCAGTAATACAGTGAGTTCGCAATCGAAGCTCGATGTCCCACATTCCGTCAAAGGGAATTCAATAAATGAGGTAGCTCGACCCACATACGCGAGGCAACAACCTGACTCCCGCAGGCCACAGACAAACCGTCTGATATTGCAGCGAATCAATTGCGGGATGCAACGCGGTGTTGCCAGATCATGTACATCAAATTTCGGGGGAAGTTTTGCTAAAATTTGTAATATAAATACATGTGGCGCAAAATTAATCAATCGATTTTCTTTTTGTTTAAAACAAAATGGGATGACTATTTTTGCACCACCCTGGATATATTTATTGCAAAAGTGCGATGTAGTGTACTCGTATATTTGTAAACCAATTCAAAATGAAAGCGTTTTTTTTGCATCAGTGGGTACGTTTTTTGTATTTATTTATAATATTAATTGTGTTGAAACATTCGTCTATTAGACCGTATGAAATTTGGCGGATTTGCTATTCAGCGAATATATTTTTCAAATATCATAGAATACGTAACGTAAATAAATTTATTGTAATAAGGAATTTATACTTTAAGTAACAACGCTTGTTAAAATACATATGTATCTATGTAAAGCTTTTTTGCTTTACTGCAGGTTTATATATTTCCCGGGATCTTATTAAATGTGGAGACAATACGAGTCCCGTCCAGCTGGCATCCCTAGCTGCAAGGCGTGGTGCTATGAAAGTGGGGCACGGTGCGACCGGGTCACACGGTCACCGGCCGACCCGGTCACCCGGATGGAGCCGCGGCCCGACTGCGCTTGCCTCCTGCAACGATCTTGCCACTACCATACTAGATCAGATCGTTTTATGACCCATATTTACTTTGATTACATTTAATTTAGCTTATTAATTAGAATTTTGAACTCTGATGGCTTTGCTTTATCCTATTTGCGTATTTCTTGTCATTGTAAACTCTCATAGTTTTACCCCGCTTCACCTGAAACTATAGGTACTCACATACAAGACTTATATATTATTTAGAGTATTAACTATGTATTACCTACATAATAGATTGCCTAAATATAACGACTACGCGTTATTACAAAACGCAAACTTACGATTGTACCAGTATTAAACCACGTCCTAAGCGAACAATTGTACATGGTTTAATCCTAGTACTAAGTACTATCTATCGTAAGTCCGCGATATATAATAACACGGTAATAGTGTAAAGTAGGCTAACTTTATGGTGAAAGGGTTACACTTCACAGGTCTCATTTAATTTTTATCCAAATCGGTCGAGAGGTTTACATGTTTCGAATTAAAACGTACGTCTTGTCCTTGCTTATTTAGAGCAATCTTAAAGTCGATTATCAACGCACAGCCTAAAAACCACTGAACGGATTGGGTTGAAATTTGGAACAGAGATAGGTTTTATGATGTAGACCTCCACTAAAAAAGGTTTGCGCCATGCGGGCAAAACCGTGAGCATAAGTATTAAGTATAATATATTTTTAATCGAGTGAAATGAATCTTAAAAGTTTAAGGCAAAAATTGCAAGATGCAAGATTCACCTATAAAATGTTCGCTGTCCAGATAAGTCGGTCAGGCTTCATGTCAGCTGGAGGTCCCGTCTTATTGGATTTGACGGTGGTTGAGTACGTTCTAGTGCATAACGAGGGCCTGGAAACTAGGTCTTCCGCCGTAACCTACCACTATCTGATTTTACACGGAAAAATATTTTAACTTTTATGGACTGTGGACTTTGTATAAAGATGTGACTTGTCATTAGTCTTACTAATATTATAGACGTGAAAGTTTGTAAGAATGTATGGATTTATGTTTGTTACTCTTTCACGCCTAAACGGGTGGACCAATTGAGCTGAAATTTGGTATAGAGATAGCTTAGACCCTGGAATAACACATAGGCTACAGTACAGCGGGTAAAACCGCTGAGCGTAGCTAGTCAATTATAATAAATCCTTATAATATCGCGAAGGTTTATTTATGCAAGGATGTATGCATGTTTGTTGGGCTGAAATTTGGTTCGTAGATAGCTTAGACCCTCAGACTGATAAGCCACTGCACATTAATAGACCCTATAATAAGTACATAGGCTACTCTCAGCGGGTAAACCTCTGGGCGTAGCGAGTTAAAATAATGATTGTGGTTTAGGCTGACTATTGTAAATAATGAATGTAAACTGTGGTTATTATTAATGTTAACAATAGCACATCCAAATATTTACTTTAAGTAATCTGTATCGTATAATGGTGGAAAATAGGATATGGAAATGAGAAGTGTTCGTAAATTTAGTAGGTTTTTTCACCCAGGAAAAATGCGTTACGCATCATCACCCCACGCCGGGGGGCGCCGTGTATGTGAGACTCGCCCGCCGAAGATAGGCGCGGCGGGGTTACCCACAAAAAACCAGGGGGTGTTCCTGTGGGACGTCATAATGCCGGGGCAACGGGTACGCCGAAGCACTCATCCGCGGCAGTAGGTAGGTACCTACTTTATCATTTATCCCAGAGATAAGTAGGCGATAGGACATCATTATGAAATTATACTGCAAATTATGTTAAGTACCTACCAACCTTTTTAAGAGCTACTCGTCACTCGTATTGAATTTTATTGCGTGTTACTTGCCAACCGATTTTCAGTAATTCAAATTATATGATTTTTCACAAAAGACAAAATTACTAATGTAAAATGTTATGAAAGTTTTACAGTTTTGTTGCAAATTGCTCTTAATATTATAAAAAAAAACATGTTGATCTTTTGTTGTAGAAAATGATTAAATTATAAAAAAATGCAACAATTCTTTAGCTACATACTATAAGCAATATGTTAGCACCATTCTAAGATTAGCCACACACCAACCTTCAAAAAATGTGAGTTATGTTTGTTGTCGGCAACACCATTGACGTTGCAGGCTTCATATAGATAAGCGACGGTAACCGCACTGCACTGTAATAAAAACTACTGTTATATTTATTTTTAATTATTGCTCATTTTGTATTGTCAATTTTTATTTAATTATTTGTTATTATTAAGTGAGAAATGTTAAACAAGATTTGTGCTTTTTGACCAAAATAAATGACAATTTAATTTTAATTATAAAATGATTTCGCTGAAATTCGGCTGAGTGTGGCAGACCACGAGGATTAAGCGAGTGTAACCAGTTAAAAAGGTAAAATAGTTCAGGAAAATCCTAAGAAATGAAGCTGATTCTTTACAGATCCGACCATTTCAAATGAATCCTTCAATATTAAACCTTAAAGCTTCAGCAATAAGAGTCATGTGACCAGGTAGAGTATGAGGAAACCCTGGACCCTGGGAATCACCTTGTTTGTCAGTTTCCAATTCAGTAAGCAGTAAACAAGTATTGTTTGCGATAACGTAAAGAATAAGGGTTACAGTTTTTTCTTTTATTCTCTAATCATAGTTTTAAGACTCCGACTAAAAGGAGGGTTCCTCTAAATTCTGTATAGATAAGTGTGTAGATACTTGTGTTTTATTTGGGATCATAGTTTTAGTAAGATTGAAAACTATTTTTTGTTTTATTGCATAAATGTTTTTATTGTGAGTGTACAGTGTATAGGACAATAAAAAAAACTTTTCCGCAAACTTTTCTATCATAATAATTAATTATTCACAATGACTCGTAAGTTGTGCCTTCACTACATAAATGTAGTTCCATCATCAGATCAGCTCCATGTCATAATCATAATGCGTTGTCATTCTATTTACACGTGCATGTACATATAATTTCAGCTCAACCGGTAACTACATCAATTTTAACTTGTAAGATTTCATTACCGGCAAACGTGACCGGTGAAACTAAATAAAAGCTCGTAAAAAGTATTCAAAACATTTTCCTCGCAAGCAAATGTACAGTGAATCGGGAAGCCAAACTCATTTATAGATACTCCAGAAACTCCAAGATCTCGCATCAAACGGGACGAAGGAACTGTAAATGCAATAACGTCTCCGCACTGCATTTTTCATCAGCTCCGTGAACATCAAAATTCAGTATACCGCCTAACCTTACTGATGGAGTCTCACTGACGCACTTGCATCCAGTTACTGAGCTTTGGTAACTTAGTACTTGCTTAGTACATTTGAATTAATAGGTAAGTAGGTACTTAAATTCTGAAGGCTCATTGGCCTTTCGCACTGGTGTATATCACTATTAATCTACTAAAAAACGTTAGTCACACTGCGGTAAAATTAAAAAACGTTTCTTAAATTTGTCGTGTAAGTGTTCGTGAATTTGAACAGATGAAAAATGCTTTAGTACTCTGTGACTCTAAGATTTTTTTATTTTTGTTGGTTAATAGTGATACTTTTACCATTGCGTAATATCTAATAGGCTTGCTGATAAAGTTAATAATAATAATAATAATTGTTAAAATATCTATTTGTAAATTCTTAATTCAATGTTTTTTTTATATATTTACGAGTACACTGTCACTAAACTCGCAATGATAACTTGAGGTTGTGAGACCGATTTATATGTAGTATCAGGACCCCAAGTTAAATTACTACAAGGCATGCAGCATGACTTTAAAAGATGTTAAGACTGATCTCATCTAATTTACTAAAATAAGTCCACAATTACAAATTTTCATAAAAGCTTCATTACTGTCTTCGCTTACACCTCGTGACTCCAATTCACCGAAGGCAGGCGGCTGGCGGCAGGCGAGCCAGTCTGAGCACAGCCACCGCCACCGCCGCGCGCTTCACGCCCCGCTTCCACATGTGATGAACTTTTATTTCAAATAGTGCAGTGACAGCTCGCTTCATAAACCAAACTTTAGTTTCATTTGTGATATATAAGATGGGTGTAACCACAGCCCCCGGCACTCAATAGCCAGCGCAGGTTCGTACCGCTCACGTCTCGTCTACGGACTATTGTTTTACGTCAAACGTAGATGCTCTATACTATATTTGCGCTTGGGTAAAATAATTCTAAGAGCTCAGTATGTGAATAGAATAGAAAACTCTTTTTTGCACACAATAAATACAATAAAAGTAGCAGTTAAGTAGCATTATTGTTATGTTTCTAAATGTATTTTGCATGGTAATAAAATAAATAATAACTATAGTAGGTATATAGTCAGTCGAGTATACATCTACATTTGTATGTTCAAAATTACCAAGATTTAAGGCTTAAAATGCTTAGTAACTGACATATTTATTAGATGCTTAGATATGTATATCGGATAATACATACAATATGATCTAATTAAACAATTATAAGCCAATAATATTTCCCCACGGATAAACCAATAAAATCAAACATCGTATGAACATTACACCCGGAAACCATATAGGTCACCTATTTATTTGAATAATGTAGCTTAACAACTAGATCTCATTTATTTTTAGGGTTCCGTACCTCAAAAGGAAAAAACGGAACCCTTATAGGATCACTTTGTTGTCCGTCCGTCCGTCCGTCCGTCTGTCTGTCAACACCCTTTTTCTCAGGAACGCGTGGAGGTAACAAGCTGAAATTTATAGGAAATACTAAGGTCCATTGCTTCTTAGAGCTGTGAAAAATTCAAACTTCTAGGCCAACGCAATCAAAAGATATAGTCGAATATGTCGCAAATTTCAGCAAATTTTCGACATTACCAAATAAATCAAAACCTACGGGGCACTTCCCGTGAACTCAGAATCTTGAAATTTGGCATGAAGCAACTCCTTAGAGCACAAATAAAGGAAAAATTTTGAAAACCATAAATTTTCAATTTCATCATATGAAAAAAATATTTTGAATAATTTTATACTTACTGCCCCTTTTCTCATGAACGCGTGCAGGTATTAAACTGAAATTCATATCAAATACTAAGGCCTATAATACCTTTAAACTGTAATAAAATCAAACCTCTATCTCAACGCATTCAAAAGAAACAGCAATTTTAGCCGAAATTTTAAACACGCAACTACTCTCAAAAAACCAAAACCTACAGGGTACTTGCCGTGAACGTAGAATCTTGAAATTTGGTAAAAAGCAATTCCTTAGAGCACAGATAAAGGAAAAATTCCGAAAATTGTACATTTTTAGTTACATCATATAAAAAAATATTTTTAATAATTTCATACTTACTACCTTATTTCTCATGAACGCGTACAGGTATTAAACTTAAATTCATATCAAATACTAAAGTCTATAATACCTTTAAACTGTAATAAAATCAAACCTCTATCTCAACGCATTCAAAAGAAACAGCAATTTTAGCCGTATTTTTTAACTCGCGACTACTCTCAAGGGAATCAAAACCTACTTGCCGTTAACTCAGAATCTTGAAATTTGGTTCGCAGCAACGTTTTAAATCACAGGCACAGGAAAAATTGCGAAAACTGTAAATTTTTAGTTACATCATATAAAAAATATTTTTAATAATTTTGTATTTACTATCCCTTTCCTCAAGAACGCGTACAGGTATTAAATTGAAATTCATACCAAATAATCAGCTTTATAATAACTTTAGGCTGTAAAAAAATTAAACATCTATGTCAACGAAATCAAAAGAAACAGCAATTTTAGCCGCATATTTTCAAACTCGCAAGTACTCGCAAGGGAATCTAACCTACAGTATTATACCCACTTTTCCTTAGGGTTCCGTAGAATGCCGTAGGTTTATACGGAACCCTCGGTGCTCGAGTCCTACTCGTACTTGACCGTTTTATTATATACAAATTCAATTCAAATCTATTCGTTTATTTCGACGAATATTCCAACTCGTATTATGCTTTAAAATTAATCTCAAAATGAGTATAAAAATTAATCAAAATTACATTAATATTACATACCTACCTAAAAAGAGATAAAAGTCTAATTAAATCTTGATCATTTCAGAAAAATCATCACCAATCCATTTATATTAGGTACCAAAGGAAAATGGTAAATTAACATGGCCTAGGTATATACCTTTTTACTGCTTTTAGCACTATAAAGGTATAACCCCATTGCTATAAATATATTTCCGGAAATAATAGCCGTTCAAATCGTAGCGTGGGCGGTTTGTACGGAAAGAATTGAAATAAATAATATTTTAATAGTAGGTAAGGTAGGATAGAATAGTAGGTTCCTCTCCATTCATTGGTTGTCTGGAAGAAATCGCTTTTTAGCGATAAGACCGCCGCTTGTACATTTATATTGTTGGCAATAATTTTCCACTTGTAATGTATTTCTTTATGTGTGGTGTACAATAAAGCATTATCTATCTATCTATCTCTAAGGGACCTTGAGTGTATACTCAAACGTAGTGTTCGTAGACGGATATTACGACAAATATTCTAATTGATACATAGAACCAACGATATCTACTCGACGAGTAGATATCGTTGCATAGAACACACTATACCAAAGAATAGAAACTATTGACACTACTAAAATATAAAGAAAAATACAGACATAATGTAATAATGTAGCAAGAATTGGTGATCTTATCACTAAGAGTAAACTAGACATCCGTACAAAGATATAATTTAAATTACTACTCTTCTAAGAAATAACAAGTGAAATGAAAAAAAAAATCTTTTCAAAAACATTTTGTGTTACACATTACCATTCAGCATCAAAGTACTCGTCAAGACGAATCAAATGAGCCCAAACTCGATGGGGTTGCGTTGTTTTATGACAGAGTTCCTTTGGCCACCTTCCAGCTCCATCATCAGATCAGCTCGATGTCATAAAAATATTGCATTGTCATCCGATTTACACACGCATGCAAATTTTCAGCTCAGTTGGAAACCGGGAAGTGGGTCAAATTAAACTTGCAAGATTTGATTACAGACAGACAGACAGACAACAGACAGGTGAAAGTAATATAAAGCTTGTAATATAAAGCTTGTAAAAAGACGTGTGGCACTCGGAGACTGCCGCGGTAAAGCTATTGCATAGCATTTTTTATCAACTTCCATATATTTGTGCCGGTCGGAGTGTTAGGTTTTTTTCGTTACGGAATTTCTGGATTCGGTCCCCACGCTCAAGGCCCGCGATAGAAGCTATGCAATAGCTTAATAAAACATAATGTAATTATGTAGCAAGAATTGGTGATCTTATCACTAAGAGTAAACTAGACATCCGTACAAAGAGATAATTTAAATTACTACTCTTCTAAGAAATAACAAGTGAAATGAAAAAAAAAATCTTTTGAAAAACATTTTGTGTTACACATGGTTATTATTACCATTCAGCATCAAAGTACTCGTCAAGACGAATGAGCCCAAACTCGATGGGGTTGCGTTGTTTAATTACGATTCTTATGACCACCTTCCTGCTCTATCATCAGATCAGCTCCATGTCATAGTAATATTGCATTGTCATCCGGTTTATACATGCACGCCAAATTTCAGCTCAATTAGAAATCAGGAAGTGGATCAAATTAAACTTCCAAGATTTAATTACAGACAGACAGACAACAGACAGGTGAAAGTAGATAAAAGCTTGTAAAAACTAACATTAAAACATCATATAATGATGTAGCAAGAATTGGCGCTCTTATCACTAAGAGTGAACTGGACATCCGTTCAAAGATATAATTTAAATTATCTCTCTTCTAAGAAAAAAAATAGTAATTGAAATCGCTGTTCAAGCTATCGTACTAATATTATAAATCCGAAAATATGGAGGTATTTATGTGTTTATTACCTGTTTACGCCTAAACGACTGAATAACAGGGCTATTACAAGCTTTATATTACTTTCACCTGTCTGTTGTCTGTCTGTCTGTCTGTAATCAAATCTTGCAAGTTTAATTTGACCCACTTCCCGGTTTTCAATTGAGCTGAAAATTTGCA
Source organism: Hemithea aestivaria (assembly GCA_947507615.1). Classification (NCBI taxonomy): domain Eukaryota; kingdom Metazoa; phylum Arthropoda; class Insecta; order Lepidoptera; family Geometridae; genus Hemithea; species Hemithea aestivaria. Next base: position 3,174,108 of record OX382344.1, on the reverse strand, counting down.
TGTGTGTGTAAATCGGATGACAATGCAATATTTTTATGACATCGAGCTGATCTGATGATGGAGCTGGAAGGTGGCCATAGGAACTCCGTCAAAAAACAACGCAATCCCATCGAGTTTGGGCTCATTTGATTCGTCTTGACGAGTACTTTATGATACAAGACGATAATAATAATTAAAGCTTGTTTTTAAAAAGTATTTTTAAAATTTCACTTGTTTCACTATTTATTTCACTCATGTGAATGAGGAGGTTTAAGCAAGTAATGTACATTAAAGTGGGCATCAAACTTAATGGCTATGAATAACTTAGCCCTGCTGATTGAGCTGAAATTTACGGTACTTAGACCTCAGACCTGTGAACATAAAAATATTGGCTCCTTTTTCGTGGGTAAAACCGCTGTGCACATTTAGTATTATAATAATACTCGGCCAACGTTCGCTTAGCTCGAGCAAATGAGTTCCACCATATTATGGAACCAACCGAATTCAATATGTATGCAAAAGAGTGGCCTACACAGTATACGGTATAATAACTATCAAAAAACAGAACTCTCATTATATTCAGACTAAATAATATGTAAATATGGGGACAGTATATTACAAGAAAATGTTCCAGTAAAATAGGATAAAGCGATAAACCGTTGGCTGAATTTGAATTTAAGTTGCTTCGACGTCCATGCAAAATTGAATTTTACAGTTAGGGAGAAATGGGGGACAAAAAGAGAGAAAAATACTGCCACTAAGGCCCTTGACAGACAGATCAACTTTCTGGCAACTATTTATTGGTTTTAAATAATGCAATAATTGCATCGAACAGGCCTTCTTAAATAGGCAACCTGCACAGATTAAAGGTCCGCAGCGGTCATAGATTTATCATAAATCACCAGCTCTAAGCACCATCAGAAAAAGTTGCCAGTCCCAGTTGCTGCAATGGTTTCTGAGTCTGCAAAGCGCCTAAGTACCAAACAACAACTGTTTGGCTACCGCCAATGAGTTTTATCGTAAGCTCCTTGGCTACTGCTAAAAAATGTACTGGAAAGACAGTTATCGCCGTTTGATTTTCCACGGTCCACGACTGCTATTCGAGTACAAGCGTTTCACAAGCGTTTGACGCTTAGAGAGGGGCTGAATAGTTTATGGTTAGCGCTTGATTCAGCGTTAGTTTCTACAAAATTGAATCCGCGGAAAGGAAGAACCTTTCATAGAACCTTTCAAGTTACTTAAAATAACACTGAGATAACTTTTTAACCCGATTTTCCTTTGATTGATCTTTTGGGGTAGACTTCCTTTGCTTCCGTCAAGGTAGGTACCCCAACAGTGCTGGTTATTCTACTGCCTGAGCAGAGATGTGCAAAATTTACAGGTACTGTGCTTCGGTATGAGGACACTGTAGCTAGTGAAATGACTGGCCTAAAGAGTCTAACATCTTATGACTCATGAGTAAAAAGCGTTGGTGCAGTGAAACTACAATTTCACATTATTGTGAAATTCAAGGTGGCACTGTACTGATTATAATGGGCAGCGTTATCTCTTAACATTAGGAAAGTCTTGCTCGTCTTCTTACATCTTCACATAAAAGAAAAGATCGGGATTTAAGTAATTGGAACCATGAGGCGCAGCTGATAGTTTCTAAATATAGCGTTATAAAATACTAAGTATCTTGTCTAATAGTCGTTTTACTGTGTAAAAGTACAGCCGAGCGTTTGTCTGGAGCATATTGACCGAGAGTTTAATTGGTCCCTCACTAATAGTTCATTAACTTGACTCAATTTACTTTTACGAGCGAACGATGCGCACATGACCCTGAGTAGGGATAAAACATTCAGAATTCACTGAATCCTACTTATACTATTAATGAAAAAGTATGAATGTGTGTGTGTTGTGTTTTCGACGAATATAATGAGGCTCCATGTGTTTTAGTTTTAAGATTCTCTGTATATTTGTGGTGTTACAATAAAGAGAATTCTATCTATCTATCTCCTTTACGCCTGCACGGTCGATCCGATTAAGCTGAAATTTAGTATCTAGGTAGCTTAGATCGATCATACAGACCAACTTGGTGGATTAGTCGAATAAATATGTTTCTGCGAAGCGAATATTTGACTCCTAAATCTAAATTTATAAAAGAAAAGCGTGACTGGTCAATCGGTGTACAGCCCAAACAGCTGATCGGACTGGGTCGAAATTTGGAACACAGGTAGATTTAATGATGATTTAAACTATTCTCTTTTTTTTTTATGTGATGAAGTAGAAGACGAGCAAGACGCTCTCCTGATGTTAAGAGATAACGCTGCCCATAATCAGTACAGTGCTACTTAGGATTTCACAATGATGTGAAATTCTAGGAGCACTGCACCAACGCTTCTTACTCAAGAGTCATAAGATGTAAAGACTCTTTAGCCCAGTAATTTCACTAGCTACAGTGCCCTCCTACCGAAGCACAGTAATGTTTGCACATCGCTGCTCAGGCGGTAGAATAACTGGCACTGTTGGGGTACCCACCTAGACGACCTCCTGCAAAGGAAGTCTCCCCCCGGTAAAAGCAAGAATGTCTACACGCAAGGAAATGGCTAGTTGCAACTCAGTCTTTATCATTATTTTCGTAGCCATGTGCTACGAGATCTCTACGAAAGTGCTACGCGTCGTAGTACAATCGTAGACCCATCATAGGGCAGCCGAAGGGATTCATCGCGCCTTCTTGGTTTAGTTTTCTAACATCTTTGACCGCATCAACCGCTTTTAAGTTTAAGCTAACCTGTGATGAATAAAAAAATGATATGCTAGAGCATATCTCAATTTAGCATTTTATCAATTACATAGGATTCAAATGATTTGATAATGGGAAATAAAATTATATTAAATAAAATATTATTTATAATCCAAGTAGTCGAACGAGATGAACGTGGCGTTTGTCTTATATTTTAAACGATAATGCCTGCCCATTATAATATAATGTAGTCTATATATTATATAGAGGGATTGTACTACATCACTGCACAGTATAAAATAAATTTGATTCCCTCGTTTGCCTGTCTCTATATATGCTTATATCTTTTAAACTACGCAACAGATTTTGATGCCGTTTTCATTACTAGATAGAGTAATTCAAGAGGGAGGTTTATATGTATAATACATGCATAATATAGTAGATGAACCAAATTAGGCAGTAATTCTGTGATACCTCGACTTTGCAAACTTTTCAACGACTGCGGTCATGTGACTGATGTGTTTAACGACTAATTGGTTTCATTTCGTAAAAAAACATTAGAATATTTTTGTGGGATAAAAGCATAACCTTGATTTAGATTTAAATTTACAATTTTAAGTACCTACATATCGAGCCTTTAAAAAAAAATTAATTGTTGAACGATTAAGACACACTCATTCCAAATTTTTATTTTTATTTTATTGAGTAGCTTATTATAGATATTGTCGTATGTGTAACTTTATAACATAAGTATTTAAAAAAATTTTGTCTTTGATCAATGTGTGTTATGATGTGATACCGGTGATGACTTACGGCACCGAAACGTGGTCCTTCACCATTGGCCTCATCTCGAAGCTCAAAGTCGCCCAGCGTGCTATGGAAAGGGCTATGCTCGGGGTTTCTCTACGAGATCGAATCAGAAATGAAGAAATCCGTAGACGAACTAAAGTCATCGACATAGCCCGGCGGATTAGCAAGCTGAAGTGGCAATGGGCAGGCCACATAGCGCGCAGAGCGGATGGCCGATGGGGTCGAAAAGTGCTCGAGTGGAGACCACGGACTAGCAAACGAAGCGTAGGACGTCCACCCACAAGGTGGACTGACGACCTTATAAAGGTCGCCGGAAGACGCTGGATGCAGGTCGCTTCCAACCGGTCCATATGGAAGTCCAAAGGGGAGGCCTAAGTTCAGCAGTGGACGTCCATTGGCTGAGATGATGATGATGATGATTTAAAAATTGATTAATTAAGTAAAATCACTAAACAATGCATGTGGTGTCTATCGTCTACCAATGAAATTTCGCATTTAGTTTTAATACCCATATTACAAAATGTTAATATATTAGCATTAATTTAGTGTAAAAATTGTGGTGGACCTTATCAATAAATAATTAAATAAATAAATAGAAAAACACTAATAATTTTCACGTCCACTAGTTGTATACGTAATGGTGGACGTACTTAACAGGATGTAAGGCATCTCACGTCAGGTTAGCTCTTATGTTAATCTGACGCGCGCGAGTAAATTCCTAAACCCCTTGGGCTCCCCTACTAAGTTACTATTATTATTTATCACTACATAGTATTAAAATAAAGTCACTTCCCGCTGTCTGTCCCTATGTATGCTTATATCTTTAAAACTACGCACTGGATTTTGATGCGGTTTACATTAAGAGCGTATATATCGAGTGACGCTCTCTCGCTTGCACTATTTGACAGATTTTTTTTTGAATTTTTGGAAGAAAAAAAAATTCAAAAATTCTTTTTATGCCATTTTTAAATGTTTCAAACTGGAAACACTTTTAAAATGTGTGCAATAACATTATGGAGGGCTGTTCTTAAGGAATTTTGCAACGCAGAAGGTTGCGGGTTCGATTCCCGCATGGGACAAATGTTTGTGTGATCCACAGGTACATGTTTGTTTCTGGTCTGGGTGGTTGTTCAATATCTATTATAAGTATGTATTTACAAAAGAAAAGTATATAAGTATTATATCCGTTATCCTAACCACCATATTACAAGCATTAAGTTGCTTAGTTTGGGGTTAGGTGGCGCTGTGTGAAACGTCCTGAAATATTTATTATTATTATTTATTTTCAATAAATTAATTCTATGAATTTATATTTCAAAATTTGTCAAATAGGGCGAGCGAGAGAGCGTCACTCGATATACTCGTATACGCTCTTAATAGCGAGTCATTCAAGAGGAACGTTTATATGTATAACACATGAATAATATAGTAGAACACTGATAATATTTCTATTAAGCGCGACGAAGTGCGCGCAGGTTTTAGTTTACTATATTTTCTTCACATCATTGTAATAAATTTTATTCTTTTCAGGTCCAAAAAGAGCTCACAGAATGTTTTCTTTATGCAGACGATACAAAGATGAACATGGTATGTATAATATCATTCTACATTCAAGTCTCATATTAGATTTTTCATAGATTTTAAACTTTTAAACACATTATTTAGATTAACATTATGAAGATAAATATTAGTAAACGAAAATATGGGGCCGCTTGCTTTCTGTAAGATGTGTAGGAGGTAGTACGATTTTTAAAACTATCGCGAGTGTTCTCCATAACTAAAAACAAAAACGGCACAACTCACGTCTAATATTGTCGAGAATATCTCGAACACGGTTTCGGACAATTACGATGTCCTTCATCAGGAGATCACGCCTGCAGTAACCGGCGCTCACTGGCGAGCGTCCGCGCCGCTGCACGGTGGTCGAGATATTCTCGACAATATTAGACGTGAGTTGTGCCGTTTTTGTTTTTAGTTAGGAGGTAGTAGTTAAACTACCTCTACAAAGTATAGGTTGGTCACACACATATTTTAATAATATTAATTGTGTTTTGACTCTGACAGTGTGGGTTAAACTGTTCCTTGTTCTTTAATTCTTATACTTCAATTAATATTATTACATAATAGGTATATGTGTTTTTTTTCTTTTTTGCCATTCAGGTTGTTTGCCCAGTGGAGTAATACATATGGTATTATTATATATTTTAACAGGTCTTGATGCCTAACTCCACTTCGCATACATATACCCGCCCAGTGTCAAGTTTTCAAACAATACAAAACGCCAAAATTATTTATTATTAATAATATGACTTCGCACGAACATTGGCGCAAAATGGAGCGCAGGCTTTAAATAAATCTTACTAATAAACATGAAAGTTTGTAAGAATGTATGGATGTCAGGATGTCTGGATGTATGTTTGTTACTCTTTCACGACTAAACGGGTGGATTGAGCTGAAATTTGGTATAGAGATAGCTTAAACCCTGGCATAACACATTGGCTATATATAGTACAGCGGGTAAAACTGCTGGGCGCACCTAGTACGTAATACATAAATAACAAACGCAAGCCTTAAAGGTTTGTTATTTAATGTACAGTTTAAAATGTCTTTTAAATTTTTAAACTGTGGACAAAAGATTGTGCAAACTTTTAAACGACACCGATTTTATCATCCATTTTTAATCGAAAAAGTAATTAAGAAATGCCAATTATGAAGTCACGAACAGTTTTATTTGCGAACATGTAACCTTATAAAAGGGAATGAACTGTCAAGGGCGCAGTTTAACAGCTCAATATCTCAACCCTTGCGCTGGTGTTATATTTGAGAGATAAATATTGTAACTGAGACTGCATTTTAGATTATAGACGACTTTTAGTTTGAAATAATGAACACTCGTTTGTGTATCACATTGATTTCATAGCGATTTTGTTTGGTAATAAAAAAAAAATATATTGTCATTATCTTCTTACTTCTTACTAATATTATAAATGTGAAAGTTTGTAAGAATGGATATCTGGATGAATGTTTGTTACTCTTTCACGCCTAAACGGGTGGACCGATTGAGCTGAAACTTGGTACAGAGCTTAGACCCTGGAATAAACATAGGCTCAGTACAGCGGGTAAAACTGGGCGCAGATAGTTTTTTATAAGTTAGAAATTACGATGTTTTTTCTGTAAAATATTATCGTATAACATCATTAAAATACAATGTTTTAACATAATAAAATATAAATACACATTTTATGTATAAAAAATACTGGTTATACCACTCTACAGGTTCATTGTACGATCATCGTGTAGGTAGGTATCTATAGGTAGGAATTTTGTAGGCAGGCAATTCTGACTTCAGTTTATTGTAGATTATTAGTTTGTAAATTCACAAAACAAACGAGATCGAGGCCAATCCTTGTTTACTTTCAGAGAATATTTTAATTTATGGACAACCAACAGTATCTACATTGCTAAAACATAGCTAGATTCTGAATAAATCATCTGATAATAAAGTGAAAAACAATGAATATTAAACCGAGTACACGCTCGTTATCTTATGAAAGCACTGGCGAAACACACATCGATAACTTGATAGCTACTCGACCGATTTCGATAAAATTTTAGTGGACAACATCTGGAAAATACGTCAACAAAACAATAAAAATGAATTCAGTTCTGGTGTTTCATAAAAAAAGTGTTGGTGTTCAGTAAAATACAATGAATTGTAAACTTTCCTCATTTTATAAAGTGGGTAATGCATCTGAAATAGCGGTTTAAAGGTACGTGCTATTTCAGAGTGAAACCTATCTATCTACATACCTACACATTTCCAGTTCACAGTGATGTATCTAAACCGTATATTTCGCCAGACAATGTCCCATTCTAAACATAAATGTCAGCGTGTGACCCCGACCCCAGTCACGTCCACGGGGCACTAAACCACATTAATAAACAAAAAAAGCCATGAATGAAACGTCCATTCAAAAATATGACGACGAGTATTTATTTGTACTAAAGCATCCCATAACGCCCTGTTTAACTTAATCACCGCCTAATGATGTCGTAACAAGTCAACTGAGTAAATTGGTATACTCGCACTTAGCCAGGTGCGAGGGGGTTTAGAGGTGGGGGGAAAAACTGGGAGAAGAACTGGGGGAAGGGGGAAAGGCAGCCATTCATAAAACTAACATGGATCGATATAAAACGTCTCCTACTCCGAGGTGTTGCGAGATTGTCGCAAAGTACGACGATCATTGCCGGTTAATAGACCTGAGAAAATAAACCCGTCGTGTTCAACCAGCAATGGATGTTTAACAATGAGCTAGCGCAGTCTATATCTAGCGGTCTTTGGAGACCTCTCAACGATTCACTGAATTCTTTAGAAGAAAAATTTATAGCTCGCGAAAACATGGAACGTAAATATGGATCTTATTCCGCCATCACAGTAATTAAATTAGGTAACTAGAGAGATAATAGGAAGCTTTTTGTTAATTAGAACTATATTGTCTTTTTAAAACAGGAAAATTCAAAATCTCTTTAAATACCTTTCCTGTGTCCAATAGAAATCATTATTTTTATTCACCTAATAATATTAACGTTGAAAATGCAACCTACCTACCTACCTATTGTTATAATGCTTTGGTTGGTAATTGGTAAAGACATCACAAAAGTATACTTACTTAATTATAAATATTTTAGGATACTTTATAATTTGCTGCAATGTAATATTATACTTGACAAACACTAGGAGAGGATTTCTTTACGGGAGCAAATACGAGAGAAAACCTAGTGTGACTTAGATACTACAAGATCGCACCTGACCCGGGCAGGTATACACATTCATAAACCCTATCGTTAAAAGAGAGTTTTATGATATCTCGAATACTGAGACGCCATGATAAGTCTCTCCAAGATTGCCTTTTCCACTCTTTTGTTATGGAAATGAAATTCCTTTGAACCATCTTTGGGTTTTACCGCTCTACAGAAATTGTTGTACAAACTTAATAACTGCGACCAAGGGGAGAATGCAGCCATCTGTGAACATTCCACGAGAAATTACTGAAAAATAAGATTGTTATTGAATAAGGTTGTTGGTTTTGATAAGATGGCTACGTGGTGGCCAGGGTTGAGTCACTAGGCAAAGGCGGCTTTAAATCTTGTTTTTGGATGACGAGCACAGTGCATTGTTGTGTAGGGCTTAACAAATCAAATTCATACCCCATAATATTATGATCAGGGGGCGTCAGCATGCGACTTAATTTTATAGAGATATAAACCTAATTTTGTATATAATTTTACAACAATAAAGGTAAATATGGAATATAAAATTTACAGCATTGAACTATTAATTTATAGTAGGTACATATAAAATATCATCCTAACAAACAATGTTTTTACTCAAAATCATATTTTACATTTCATTAATTTCCCTCTATGTGTCAAAGTAACCACAAAACCGCTTTACGGTATTGATTGACAGATTCAATTTGCATCGTGTGTATCGAACATAGATCTTTTGGCGTGTGGATTAAATTGGAAGTAATATGTTTCCTTTATGATTTGTAACATCAGCGCTACCCTTTTGAGGATCGTCATATGCCAAAAGATCGTTGTAAAGGCACGTAAAAACACATAAAACCTGTGACGCACCGCCCGCGCCGGCCGACGCTAATGATGTTTGGTTCGCAAAAATCTCTCCATTAGTGCGGATGGAAAATGGATAATCTTCTGATCCAATAGTCTAAAGACATTATTTCAGTTTAAAGTTTTTTTCATAAAGTTCATTTATTTTAAACCTACTGATTGCATCTAACACGTAAAAATAGTTCGTATTGTATAAAGTCCGTTTACACGTGAAAGAGTAACGAACATCTTAGGTGCGCGACACATTTTAATTCATGTCTAACAGGTCAATCAATTTCGATAAATTTTAATGACAACCAGGAAACTAAAAAAAAGAATTTCCCATAATATGTATCAGTTCATGTACCTTTTGATATTATAATCGATGAATATACAAGAAAAATCTACGAATTATAAACATTTCCTTCTTATTGTGAAATCAGTTACAATTTTAAGCCCACGAGTATAGCGCGCGGACAAAACCGGTCATTGGTGCACGGCCAAGATTCGAGCTCGGTGATCCAGAATTTAATTTACATTACATAAACGATTGGCCACCACCGCTTCAAAAAAAAAATTACTAAGAAAAACAACTAATAATCCTCTATAGCTTCACTTAAAATAGTTCGCAATCCGACATTACCTCCGCAGGATCTCAAGGAAAATTCTGTCGTAAATTTTCCCTCGTTCATTTTCTCTATAATAAAAGCGCCAAGTGTTCCGTAAGAGCGATTATTTCCCAGGCAATCCATCAAGAAGTGAAACAACAAAACATTTTTCCGTTGCCACGGTACCCTAATCAGATTAAGTAAGGCGAAAGCTCTTGTCCAAACTTCTAAGGACGATTGGAGTTATCGTAAACATAAATTTCTTGTTAGTGACTTTCTGATTTTACCTGTGAATTGTGAATAAAGGTACAATTTTTAGCCTATCAAGCGTCGGAGATGATGGGGTACTCATTCTTTTAAAACAAATAAAAAATGAGGACGTGTGATTCTTTGAAATTCTTTCTTTATGCATGTTGCCTAATAACTCGAAAATGCCTGAAACGATTTTGAAAAAACTTTTTTTTTTATTCTTTTCAGTGAGTGTGGGTGTGTGGTATTTCCTATTGAAATTGTATCGAAATCGGTTGTGTGGTTTTCAAGATTTACGTGCGTGTATCCCTATTGAATGGGAGCTTGAGGCCGATTTTTTTTATATTTTAGTTTGTAAAAAAAATATCGCTGGCATCCCTCACATTTACCACTAAAGTAAGTAGATATTAGAAGGGGTATTCAAACGTAGGAATCATCGAATCAAGTCGAGTAGTTATCGATAGCTGAATGGGGTCAGACTGTCGAGTGGTGCTCGACCAATCGCCGATAAAGGTGCCACTGTATATTTATTGGACACTAGCATTTGTCCAAAGCTTCACTCGCTAATTATGAGGAAAAAAGTCTATATGATGTTATTCTAGCTCTAGAACTAAACCTGTGCACAATTTAATCTAAATTCAACAATAAAATTGTATTTCTTTAGTTGATACAAACAAACATTTTTTTTGTGTTCTATACTGTCCCACTGCTAGATAAAGGTCTCCCTCAAATTCTTCCACGCAGCTCTACAGTGCGCTACCTCTGGCTAGCTTTTCTGGTGCGCGTCTAGATTGTCCTAACACCTTCTTCTAGGCCGGCTGGCTTTCCTTTACTGCCTATTCGGTACATACATTTTCTTTTTATAATATTAGTACAGGATCGGAAAAAGCTTAAACTTTTATCGCGCTCTAAACCATTGAGAAGTTAGCTCGAGTTATAAAAACATCATTATGCATTGTGAGCTTTATCGGAGACTATTGAGCGAGTATCGCGCCGTCACCGAGATATTTTGTGAAGAAAGGCGAGAGCATTCGCCTATAATGTCGCGGTACACGGTACAAGGTTCGATTGAACGATACTTCTTTTATAACTCCGCTTTATAATAATGTACTATGTACAAGAAGCATGTCAATGGGGTCTTTGTTGCCACCGAGAAAAACGTATTACGCGTACCCTTCCATAAGGAGTAACGGATGTGCAGAACGAATGCTCCAGCATCGTCTTTGTGTCTGGGAATAGGCAGAGCCTTAACATTCAGTCCCCCAACAACATAGGTGTTTCATATGTCTTAAAATTCCTAGATATCCCCAACAACTTAAGCAGGTGTTTCGTGTCTTAAAGATTCCTAGTCCCCCAACAACATATGTAGGTGATTCGTGTCTTAAAGATTCCTAGTCCCCCAACAAATAGGTGTTTCGTGTCTTAAAGATTCCTAGTCCCCAACATATTATGTGTTTCGTGTCTTAAAGATTCCTAAGTTGTATCGCTAAGGAGGCGACTAACGGCAATGTGCCAAATACGAGCAGTTCTTACTAAAAAGTCAAATTAATAAATAAAAAAAAGTACTACCTACACAAAAATATTTGCAACACAACACGTACGAGTAACTATGAAAAAATAAATCAATGAAAAATAAATAGGTACCGACGTCTTTTATCGATTTCTATGCAATCCATAAACAGTTTAATGTGGCTCTCTTTTCCTCAGTATATAAAAAGAGTACAAAACTTTTCTCACAACTTTATAAAAGCGTCGACCCTCCGAATAAAAGAAAAACTTTTTAGAAAGTCTATTGGATTTTACGGAGAACTCAAAACTACGGCCTTGTTGTGAGAACACAATAAAAACCTACTTTTCTTTTTAGTGAGTAATGGTTATTAGATCAAATTTGTATATCACACTTATATTATAAATGCGAAGGTTTATATGAGTGTGTATGCTTGTTCTTCGTTCTTGTTGATTAGTAGGCCAGGTTATTTTTTTTAAATTCATTATAGATAAGCCTTAGACCATGATCTCGCGTAAAGTTTAGCGACGATGTGTTCGTAGATGGCAGCAGAGTATAATACCTAGAAGGCGGGATAAATCCCTCCCTGGCTTCACTAATAATAAGTGCTTGTTCACGTTGAACGAGCGGGCGCGGGCGCGGCAGACTTTGCTCACACCGCACGTGCGTTTGTACGTGAACACTTTCATAGCACGTCGTATGTTTGATATTTCGCGCCCGCGCCCGCGCGTTCAACGTGGGCCAACGCAAAACATCATGCCGGAACATGGTCACAATGACCGCTTGGCGGGCACGGTTCTGTCCAGTGGGTGGTTACTAGCCAAGGCCGAAGCCTTCCAAAAGGGAACCACCATTACCACCTGCCACCTACCATTTATTCAAAAAGGGAATCTTAAAAAACAGTTTTATTTTATCTTTGATATATTGTCCGTATTCTAGCATCTCTAGGCAAATAGAATATTAGCATAAAGGCAATATCGGGCCTCACCGCAACACCTGGCGACTCTTTATACAATTATGGAATATAGGTAATAGAATCAGGGAATATTGATGATATTTATTGATATTCTAATTTGTTTTCAGTTTGAATTCATTTACAGGACGTTGAATGAACGTTATTTATAAATGGATCGGTATTGTTAACTGAACTAGCGGCTAGAAAGTATATTAAATAAAAAAATAATCTTTTTTAATTTTTAAAAGTAATTTAGGCGTGTGAGTGTAAATAAAACAAAAAGTCACGCACCTACCTGATAATTTGATCATAATTAATACGGCCAAGGCGGTAAAAACAAATTTATGATTGCTTTTATCGATATCAGATAAGATGCAAAAAAATCTATCACTCGAACCATCTCATAGAGGGCAGAAATAATTATATTAATAATATCTAACGTAAGAAGGTGCGATAGGCCCAGAAGGAAATGGAGGGACGAACTAGATGACTATTTGGAGGATTGGACTGAGTACCTACTGGATCATGAGGAATTGTCTGGGACAAAGCAGAGCCCCACTCAGATAAAACAAACCATAATAGCTAACATACAATTGACTTAAAACTTTTGTAAGATGTACCACCCAAACAAACAAATGTAACCAAACCAACATAAAACTGATGGTAGGTAATAAAACGTGGCCTTACAGTACAACAGCTGAAAAACCTTGCAAACACCAAGCACTTTCCATAAAAATAAAAACGCACGCCCAACTTAATTGAATATTCCATCTTTGCACCCATAAAAAAGGGCATTACAAACTTTTTACTACCGTTAATAAACATGTTTTTTAAGCTCTTCCCGGGACATATATCCCCGGGATATATGTACTGTGTGGTTACTCCCGCGGGTGTGATATAGTGTGGACACCTGACCTCTCTCATGATTTCCTCGGGGAGGCGGAGAAGCTCTATATTTCGGTTCAAATGTACGAGAAGAATGTGTGAGCTGATTTTGAAAGGGTAAAGTGAGAAATCTTAATATACTGATTGAAAAAAAATAATTTTATAAAAGGTAGAGAAATCCTATCTTAGCGGAGGTCTACGTAAAACTTATCTGTGTTCTAAATTTCAGTCCAATCGGTTCAATGCTTTGAGCTGTGTATTGATACTATAGATCAGTTGGCCACACTTTCCTTTTATTATTTTTGTATTTTTAAATTTAAATGTACGATTTTCAGTACCTAAATCATAAAGGTGAAACTTTTTATGTGGCTAAGTAAGTATGTTTTTATACATAAATCGTTGTGCTTTAAATCAGTGGTGTTGTTACTAGGGAGTTGATATTAAATATAACCTAATTCTTAATACCTAACAAACCTAATTCAAACATTAAGGCAATAAACAGCGGCTCTTGTAAACGATTGTCCCCACGCACTCCATTCAGGGATCTTAACAGAGCCAAAAATAACTTTCCCTTGACAAAATAGCTTGTAATTAATTGTTACTACATTAACACTCAATAAAACATTATTCTTTTGTTTTGTAGAACAAATTTCCTTTGTTTTAAACCTGAAACGCAGGCGAAATATTTTTTTATAACTTTCAGTCAGTATATATGGCGTCTTTTCGGGTCAAAATTTACACATGAGAGAGATTAAAAGAGATGATCTGCCGCACGTACCTACATATGTGACTTTTCAACCTCATACCGCAGCGAACGTGTTAACCCTGGTAAAAGCCGTTTTAAAAATAAATAAGTGTACTCTCACCTTTATATAACAGGCAAGCTGGCGCAATTTTAACCGCGAGTGTGTATCCCCATTAATCTTAATATAAAGCATTCGGCTCACGTGGCCCGCCTTGCCTCTCCCTCGCTCGGAAAATTTCTTGTTTGCAACCAGAATAGCCTTTGTTAGTGTTACGTTATTTGTGGTAGACACAATTCACAATAGAGCGGACTTCGATGTTTTTATGAGCACTCTTTTGGGCGTAAAGTTTCCTACTACTAGGTACAGCGAGTTTGCAGTACGATATTATGAGTGTGTCGTAAGTCGTCTTCCAAAAAGGCAATTTCAATGTGTGACTAATTATTAATTGGGGTTACTTAATACCTACTCCAGCAGAACTGGTTACTCTATTTACACTGTCATTGTCAAATCACATTTAAAACCTAACGACTGCCTCCTAACTTATAGAAAATAGCTGATACCCTCTGGTTTAAATGCCTTTCAAAATATGGTAGCGTCCAGGTGAAAATTTAGCTACACACTCAGATTTGAACCCGGGGCCTCGGATTACAAGCCGGACGTTTTCGTAAACGATACTCGCAACCATGTCAGAAGGTTGGATCCCTTATGAGGCTGGCCTTCTGAAATACATGTGTGTGTATGCATGTGTGTGTAGCATAATTACTTTCATAAAACCTTACGGGCCAAGCATGGTGTACTGTCATCCCATACATTCTCAAAAGTGCCTCTAGAATGTATGGGATGTGAGTTCTAGTCTTGACATTTCTGTGTTCCCGCAGAATTCCACACGCTGCTGTGCTACAAGAGTTAGTATCTTACTATTGTAGGCTTTTGACCAGTTTCTTTTTATTACAGAACATGGCGGCACGCAGATTAAAGGAGGATATATGCTACGATACAAACGTAAGTTCATTATATATTTATTGTGATCAATAATAACAATTATTATTAAATTTACCAGTTAAGTTTCAAATAATAACAAAAAAAATTGTTAGACTCGCCTAACTCTGTCGCTGTTCGTCGCCGCTTTAATACTACGTACTGTAGGTACTGATTTTATAGATATTTGAAAGTCATATTAACTTTTTAACTGAAAGATGAGTAAAAGTTCGTTGCTAGTCACCATAACACAAGTATTAGGCTGCTTAGTTTGAGCTTAGATTATGTCCTATAATTTTTTTCGTTAATAATAAAGCAAAAGAACGGATATTTGTCAAGTCAAATTGTTTAGCCTTATTAAATACAACGTTCAGTGAAACGTAGCGTTAATATATATACTTCGATCATATAATTTATAGTCGACAAAACTCGACTATAAGAAAATCTCGTTCATTACTTACGATCGACTGCCAGCCCCCGACCCTCGTAACGGGGAGTAAAACCTTCAGCTTGTTATACGAGTGTATTTGTTACCTCTTTACATCTAATTATATCTAATAATAATATAGCCTTTTTATGGGGGCCCGTTTAGTAAGTGGCGAGTCATCACCTGCCTATATATTTCCTAATGGGACGGAAGTGGCAGGTGCCGTAGTCCTAGCAATAGTTTCATTAACCATCCATTTAGAATGCACATCCATAGCCTAGTTCAATTAGTTTCCATTAATCAGCAATAGTCCTGTCACTTGGCGGAGACTGTCTTTGAGCCCATTTTCTATGGATGGACTCACAGACAGACTCCAATAAGTAAAGACAGACCCATTACATTTATATTAAAAGCTCAAAAGGGCCTCTGCGCGTTGGACTTTTTTGTCTCCGTGTAAGCCTATAAAAAGGCCCGAGCTTAGCCCGTGTTTAAGAGCGACATAAATAATATAGCCTTCTTGGTTGAATATAGCTGGCGCTCCACTTCATCCAAATGTTCGCGTGAAGTGTCGCGTGGTGGTACGAGTACTTCACATTGCAATTCGTGTTTGCGTATTCGCTCACGTCACCAAAACCGATCAAAATAAAGATATCACCATAATGTTCGGCGTCTTTCAGACCACTGCTGAACAGATATCTCAATAAGCATAATATATGTATATATATTTTTTTTTTATACGATATAGGCCTACGTTTGACCACATCCCACCTGATGGAAAGTGAAAATGCGGTCGACGATGGATCATAATAATTTTCTCCTATGGTTAGAACCATTTAAATTCAATTTAGTTATGTTTTTACAGGCAAATACTTATGGAACTCATGGTCGGAAGAATGGGTTGTGCTCTACGATGACTCCACGATGGCTTGGTTTAAGGTAAGCATATTATATTCGTATTAGTCATATTAAAATTTACCTATCGCCGAGTCTTGCCAGCGATTTACTCAGACTTAAAAGCACGCGCACTGTTAATGTGGGTTATTTTAAAATTTAGTAAAAAAAGCATTTTTCAAGATCACATAACACTGGTCTTTAGACAAGAAAAGGAGGCTTTAAACGCACGAATAGACTAAGTTACCAAATTAGTTATAAAGATAAATGATTATAGAGTTAAATTTACAAATTGGTGTCTAAGAGACTGACCAATTTTCAACTATATCATTGTCCATTAATATATAACATATCATCCCCTAGTTATTCAGCTATCGCATAAGTTTTAATCGGCCCTGTCACAACAATATGGGTAAGTTATAAACCGCCTTACTGGCGACATCCGGCAGGAAACTAATAACTAATTTAAATTGTTAGGAGCCCGCTACTTCCTCCAGCTTATTTTATTAGGCGTTTAGTGTTAAGCTTGCTACACTCTACTATAAAGTACTTATACAGATGATTCGTCTTAACCGATATATATATGTCTATAGCAACGTTTTATGTATGCCGGCTTAGCAATTGCTACCATCCTAAATTAAATAAAGGACTCTTCGAACCTAATTTTGAAAAATCTGTATTCGAAAAATAATGTTTTTATTAATGTTGAGTTTTGACCGCGTTTTTATAAAACTGTTTTTATTTGTTAAGATGACAATATAGTGTACTTACTAAAAAATAAGTCAAAAACCCTTTTAGAAAATTGTATATTTTTATATGCCACAAGGTTTGTGTGGCTTTCTCAATAAAATCGTTTCAGCATGTTTTTTCAATTTTAAAAGTAAGTAACAAAATTCACTCGGTACACGTATATTTGATATAAGTATAGTCCACAGATCAGCAGAATACAAGTCAGTTTCACAGTCGATGTGCTCGCGGCAAGTTTCAGTCTGATTAGGAAAGTCTGGAGTCTCCCGTCTACTCTCTACTCGCTGCCCGGGAGAGCGCGACAAAATTATTTACTGTCGCTCTATGGCCTCTTAGATACCAATCGGGGGTGGCGTAGGTTACAAGAGAAAGGTCTTAGTGAATGAAAACTGGTAATTTTTTTAAATAGATATATAAACTGGTAATTTTTTTAAATAGATATAGAAAATAAATTATAATTTTTTTAGGGTTAGATGGCTGTTTTTCGACCGAGCGAAGCGAGGTCTTAGAGTCGAAAGCCGCGAAATGCCTGCGTTTTGACCAGTTTAACGCTTGACCTCTGATGCTTAAGTTTGGTCGACGTTTACTTGAAAACGGTTAATCCAAATTAAATGAAATTTTACACACAAGTTAAGAAGGTTATTTGGATAATTTAAGTGAAAAAGTTAGCTAAATAGGTTACAGGATTGCAGAGATATAGGTGACCTAAAGTCTTTACGATAGGTCTGACGATTATTTCAAAACTGGACCGCTGATAATTTTTTTTCTAACATATACACATTTTTTATAAGCGACACAAATATATTAGTCAAAGTGTATGTTTGTATGTATGTTTGTTACGCGATAACTGGAAAACCAATGGTCCAATCTGCATGAAACTTTGCAAACGCGTAATATAAATCCATAGAATTTTTAAGTTCGAACATGAGCCAAATCGGTCGAAGGGTTCAAGAGTTAAAGAGATTGCTTTATTACAATGAAACCGATGATCCAGTCTTGATAAAACTTTTTAAACAGGTAGTACAAACTAAAAGAATTCTCACGTCCAAAAATGAGCCAAATCGGTGCAAGGGTTGTAGAGTTATAGAGAATACAAAATAACAATGTTTATCGATTATAATATTATGAGAACTGCAGGGATATTCAGTTTTCCGTCAGGAAACCGAACCAAAGACCGAATCGTCAAAAATCGATACGACGTAATACGTCATTTCATACATTTTTGATAATTCGGTCCTAGGTTCGGTTCCCTAACGGATAAGTAAATAGCCATGTTGACTTACTCAAAATATTATGAATTTAAATGATCGTGCGGGTGAAACTTAAACCCATTTTTTATTCAAATAGTAGTCCAGTCAATGAGTGCCCAAAAGAGGCATGTGGATCGAAAAGTCGAAAGCAGAAAAACTAACTTAGGAACTTTGTTTGGACTATTCAGGAGGTTAACATACTAAAGGTCCCCACCCCTCCGAGGTGATCCCGAGGGGTGGGGGGGCCGAAGAAGGTCCCATTTTTAGGTTTTTTGCCTAAATGTCAAAAACTGGGCGTAGTACGATATTTTGTTGTACTACATTATAAAAGCTTTAAAATTTCCTACAACTTTGGCTTTAACACTTTTTATCTATATCCAATCGTTGTCCAGCTATGAGCTTCCAAACATGGTCTATTTTTAAGATGCTGAAATTAGTTTTTCATACAAAGTCGGTAAAAAAATCTTATATAAGTAATATTTGACCAACTTCTGGTTTTCGTACCATAATGAAACTTTGTAAATGTCTAGAAATATGATGACAGTTCAATAATTTGGTACCACTGAGCTGATCTGATGATGGAGCCAGGAGGTGTTTACTGAACCTCTTTAATGGCTATTAGTAAACCCGTCGAGTTTGGGCACATTACACTCGAATTGGCATAAGCAAAAAACCTAAAAATGGAACCTTCTTCGGCCTCCAACCCCCCCCCCCCCCCCTTCTCGGGCTCACCACGGAGGAGTGAGGACTTTTAGTATGTTTATGTTCTGAATAGTCCAAACAAAGTTCCTAAGTTAGTTTTTCTACTTTCGACTTTTTTTTCCACATTTCTTCTTTTACTGGACCATAGGCTACAGTGCTTCACTTTATTATAGTAAATTTTACAATTATTTAGATCTAAGTATTTTAAGACTCTACTGTTCGTTCGAAAAGCATATCTATGAGAAGAACGAGCAAAAAACTTATTGGGATTGTTATTTATGTGTTTATCACATATCATTATGCCATTAAAACCATCATTCACTCTAACATTTGCAAACATCCCTGACGCTCTGTAGTATCGAGACAGCGCCAAAAGCATCCTGAAAGCATTGTTGTACTGGATCCGTTTTTTGTAAAGTTGTAGTTTGTAAAGTTCATCCACAAGTATTTTGTTTAAAAAATAATTAATAATTAGGCCTACGTTTGATCACATCCCACCTGATGGAAAGTGCAAATGTGATCGACGATCTGCACGTATAAAAAGTCTGATAATGCCTTGAACAAGGACACTTTGTATTGCTCAGAAGCTGTAGATACATCTTGAAAACCTGCGAGCCTAGATGTTACGCGTGACTGTCATAGCTCTGCGTTCTCGCTCCAAGTCTAAGTCATCATCAGCGGCTGTAACGACAAAAATGTTATAGAATTAGCTACAATATCAATATAATAACTGTTGTAAATTTGCTGTATAACACAAGTAAAGCTAGATATTTTTTTCCAATTTCAATTCTTCTAATGTCCACTGAATTGGCAACTTCTTCGTAAACAAGTGCTACAAACTATGAAGATTTTTTGAGATATTTTTTAAAACTATAGTAATATTTATTATTTTATTCTATTATTTTCTGCAAGTGAAAACACACATAACCTTTTATTTCGTAGATTTATATTTCGTAGATACTTATAACTTTTACCCATGTATACCTATTTTGAGGGAAATTGGGTCTGCGAGGTCCCAGTTCGCGGCGAACTACTAGTTTATTTATTTTTTATTTTCTTTTTGTGACTTAGCATATCACTGCGGCCAGAAATGAACTATTGTGATCGCCACTTTGAGGGTGAGAAGACCCCGTTTGCGGTGTTATATGACGCTGTGTTACACACACCTAAAAGTACTTAACTATAGCTAAATACATTATTCATAGTTATAAGTCACATTATTGTATTATTCATACGTCTGAAAAAGACCGGTTTCGGCAAAACAAGTATTTACATTAAGATCTGTTATTATGTACCTGGAATCTATGAATAAACAAATTCTTATTCTTATGAACTCTCATACCTTGTACCAAATTCAATGGTGTGTGTAGAAGCGAAGGTACGGCACTTCCCATGTTACATAACGTTCGATGGCTTTCCCTTATCATAATATTTTTCTTATTTATACCAAAGAGGAGACCCATGTCGCAGCTGTCGGCCTAAAATATATTCTTATAGAGTAAAACCTAAAGAAAGTAGGTGTTACGTATTATTTTGTTCTTGTAGGAAAAGAATTTTTGTATTATACTTCGGCTCTCAACCGAAGACGATTATAATATTTACTTGCAGCAGTACGAGGTATTGTGCTGTCTCCGTCACACTTTTAGATTCTCAACTACTATGAAAAAACGATTCCCTGTTTCCTGTTTCCTACAATGGCCGCCTGATGGCGCCCTAGGCTATGTCATTACGTGTTTTTGTGAAGTCGAAGTCGCACGCGCACCTTAAATTTATTATAATCGAAGTTTTTTCCATAAGTTCGTTTAAAATTGATTACCATTGTTTCGAAATATGGGGAAGAGAAAACGAAATCATCATTACGATAAAATTTTGGCCAAAATACGAAAATTAGAGCGGAAAATAGTGGACAACAGTGAAAGTTCATCGTCGGAGGGAAGCCCAGTGCGTTATTATGATGCACCCGAGCCGGAATTTGAAGGTAAGGAAGTGCTATTTTATTGCAAGTACTTTATATACAATTGTTGAGGTCTTGATTTATGGTTATTGTAATGATTATAAAAATTATTTACCTACCTACATGGTAGAAAAAAAAAAAAAAAAAAAAAAAAAAAGGTTTTAAAAACCTATACTTATTTATCCTCGGTTAGTATAAAAAAGTTTGTTGGATATCCATTTATCTACAAGAATGAGGCATCATTCACGTAAATCGTGTAATAATAATGCTATCTATGTACGAGCCACGTAAATCGTGTTTGCACTAACGTACCCACTCGCTTCACGTAAATCGTGTTAAGCTAAATAGTAGCTACCTTCTGCGTAAATCGTATGAAGTATGCTAATAGGCGTATTTGCCAATGTTGCAGAGGAAGGTGACCTGCAAGAGGATGTGGCCCCCCTAGAGGATGTGGCCCCTCAAGAAGATGAGGCCCCCCTGGAGGAGGTGCCCCGCCTAAGGGATGAGGACTCCCCAGACGATGCGGCCCCCCCAGAAGTTGTGGCCCCCACAGATGTTGTGGCCCCCCAAGAGGAAATATTGGATCCTGAAATCCTACGAATGCTAGGAGAGGATCCCTCGATTCCGAAAGAAAACGGAGAGAATCTTCATAAGGATGTGGCTGCAAGATGGTCGCATATCCTATGTAATGGGCTGACAAAAGAGGCGAAACTGGAGCTAGTAAGTCAATATATGCCTGCTAATAACTGCCCAAATATGAAGGCCCCTAAACTCAATGGAGAAGTGGAAGCAGCCATGACGCCATTAAATGTCAAGAAAGACTTGTTTAGCCAAAGCAAACAGAACCAGCTATCTAGCTGCCTGGCAGCAGTTGGGAAAGTGTTAAACATGGCGTTAACATCTAGGGACAACAATATAAAGGCTCAAGAAATTATAAAACCACTTAGTGACGCCGGCCGCTTATTAAGTGACTGTCACTTTAGAGAATCGCAGTCGCGGCGGTATGCCATATTAAATACAATTAACAAACAGAGTCGAGATGCAATTAAAAATACGACAATTAATGAAAATTTGTTTGGGTCCAACCTGGGAGAACATTTAAAGACAACTAAAGCCATTATTAGAACTGGGCTTGAGATGAAGAGTACGGTGCAACGCCCCCCAGCTAAAACAACTGCACCACCTCGAGCACACACCACACAGCGAGGTGCTTTAAACGGGAGGGGAGCGTCGCGGGCTGGAGCCTTCGAGCCGCGTCCGAACCCCGCTCCTCGGAGGCCACCACCACGCGATCGAGAACCGGACCGGGAACGCCGCTACGAACCCAGCCGTCGGAACAATCCTGCTCGCAGGGGCTTCAACAGGAGACAGTAACGCCAAGCTCACAGGTACATGTTGCCGGCAGGCTACAGTATTTTTATGATCAATGGTGTAATTTAACTGACGATCCTGTTATATTATCTTGGGTACAAGGTTACACCATACCCTTCAAAACAGAACCTGTACAATCTACCCCTCCTCAAAATCTTTTAAAATCGACAGCTGACAGTAAAATAATTGGTAATTGCATTAAACAGCTATTAGAATCAAATTTCATATCTACCTGCAAACCATGCCCAGGTCAATTTTTATCGCCTATATTTACAATACCTAAAGATAACGGCGATCACAGATTTATCTTGAATCTCAAACAACTTAACAAATTTATTCAATTAGAGCACTTTAAAATGGAGGATTATAGGACAGTTATAAAATTACTAGATAAAAATGATTATATGGCTACGTTAGACTTAAAAGACGCTTATTTTCTAGTCGCTATAGATGAAAATTCAAAAAAGTATTTACGCTTTAAATGGATGTCACAAGTATACCAGTTTAATGTTCTGCCTTTCGGCCTATGTACTGCACCATACGTCTTTACTAAATTGTTGAAACCAGTCTTAAAGTACTTAAGAGCTAAAGGCCTCATGTCCGTTAATTACTTAGATGATTGGAAATCTTATTCCGATTGTGAGTATAATATAGAAACAAAAAGGAATGTTTTAGAATCGCTCGGTTTCATTATCAATTACGATAAAAGTCACTTAACGCCAACTACAGACTGTAAATTTTTAGGATTCATATTTAACACAGTTAACATGTCGATTTATTTACCTGAGGGAAAAAACAACGCATTGTCGATAAATCTAAAGAACTTTTAAGAATTAAGAAATGTACAATTAGGCACTTTGCGAAATACATAGGAATATTGACTTCTTCTTGCCCAGCCGTTAAGTATGGCTGGTTATATACAAAATTATTTGAACGTGAAAAGATGTTGGCGTTAGGTAACTCTGATAATTATAATAAGAGGATGGTCATACCAGAGGCTCTTAAGCCAGACTTAAACTGGTGGAAAAATAATGTTAAACGTTCTTTCTATCAGATACGTTCGGATAACTACTGTTTAGAAATTTTTACCGACGCGTCTAGAACGGGTTGGGGAGTATTTTGCGGCGGTCAGAGTTCACACGGTAACTGGACAGAACACGAATTAAAAATGCATATTAACAGCCTAGAATTGAAAGCAGCCTACTATGGGTTAAAAATATTCGCTTCAAAACTACAATCTTGTCAGATATTACTACGAGTAGACAACAAAACGGCTATATGCTACCTTAATCGAATGGGAGGTGCTCAACACTTACATTTGAATGAATTAGCACGCGAAATTTGGCAATGGTGTGAAGTTAGAGATATTTATATTTTTGCTTCTTACATTAAATCCACTGACAATAAGATAGCAGACAGTGAATCTCGGAAAATAAATATAGACACAGAATGGGAACTCGCTGATTATGCGTTTACAGAAATAACTCGAAAGTTAGGTGAACCAACCATTGACCTTTTTGCAAGTTCACAAAATTATAAATGCCCGAGGTACGCATCTTGGAAACTTGACCCTTATGCTGAAATAGTGGATGCTTTTACATTTACCTGGGAAAATATTTCATTTTACGCCTTCCCCCCATTTAGCATTATAAGCAAGGTCCTACAAAAGATCATCAGAGATAGAGCTGAAGGCATTGTGGTGGTTCCTTTTTGGTGTTCACAACCTTGGTATCCTCTATGGTTAACCTTGATAGTTTCTGAAAAGATATTTTTTAGACCTAATAAATGCTTGCTTCATTCTCCTTACAGAACCTGCCACCCGCTATATCCAGACCTTACCCTGGTGGCGGCGAGGCTATCAGGCAAGCGCTAACAAGCAGGGGTGTTCCAGAGGCGGCATTAGATACCGTTATGGCCTCCTTTTCGGATCAAACCATAAAACAGTATGACTCATCAATTAAGTCTTGGTGGTCATTTTGCCAAGACAATCATTATAATATTTTTGACGCAAATCATACTGAGCTTATTTCCTTTTTGGCGAAAAAATTCGGAGAAGGCGCCAGTTATAGTTCAATTAATACTCATAGATCGGCCCTCTCTATTATTTTGGGAACAAGAGTAACACTAAATGACAATGTCAGTAGATTTATAAAAGGGGTATATCGGCTAAATCCTCCCACCCCGAAATACTCCGTAACCTGGGACACTAGTAAAGTCTTAAAGTTTTTGTCACAATTTTATCCATATGAAGGTATTACTCTTGAGGTATTATCTCGAAAAACCATTACTTTACTGGCAATAGCCTCAGCACAGAGGATGCAAACGTTAAGTCTCATAAAAATAAGAAACATTTCAATAGAAGTCGATAAAATTGTGATAAAAGTACCGGATATAATAAAAACATCACGACCTGGGGCCTTCCAACCACTCATTAGACTACCCTTTATTGAGGAAAATCCATCAATATGCCCTGCAAAATCAATACAAGCCTATATGGAAAAAACATCACAATTAAGACGTGAGCAGTTTGATAACCTGTTTATTAGCACAAGGAAGCCACATAATAAGGTAGGCTCACAAACTCTCGGACATTGGGTTAAAAAGACTTTACGCGATAGTGGTATAGACATATCAATATTTGGAGCGCATAGTACTCGTCATGCTTCTACCTCAGCTGCTCATCGCCTCGGGGTAAGCCTCGAAGTGGTTAGGAGGGCTGCAGGGTGGAGCGACTCCTCCAATGTTTTCCTAAAATATTATAATAGAGAAGTCGTTAACGACAATAATGAATTTACTAATACTTTATTTAATAATGTTTGAGAAATTATAATAATGGAGATAATTTATTAGGTATTTGTAATAAGTAATTGTTTGATTACTCCAATTATTAATCAGATGTGTTTATTGATTAGCCTTTGGGTTAAGTTAAGAATAAATTGTTACATTTTGATTATCTTAATAAATAGCAGATTAAATTCGGATATATCGTTACATATAATTGTCTTCCTTTTATTTATAATGAATTCCTAGTTTATCTATGGCTTAATCTGAATGAAATTAATAGAGAGAACATACATTGTTTGCTTTTTATGAAATAAGAATTTAAAAAGTTCTCTGAACATCTGCAAGTAAATATTATAATCGTCTTCGGTTGAGAGCCGAAGTATAATTAATAATCAAACGAACTTACCTGGTGAAGTTTGATTTCAATTATACGAGGGTCCAACCGAAGACGATTATACTCCCTCCCACCCAGGAAAACCCCTATATTAAAAGCAAAATGTATGTATATCTTATCCTCAGACTT
The DNA here is from genome assembly GCA_947507615.1 of Hemithea aestivaria. Taxonomy (NCBI): domain Eukaryota; kingdom Metazoa; phylum Arthropoda; class Insecta; order Lepidoptera; family Geometridae; genus Hemithea; species Hemithea aestivaria. The sequence continues at coordinate 3,148,404 of OX382344.1, read as the reverse complement.
TAAAAATAATGACATAGCCTAGGGCGCCATCAGGCGGCCATTGTAGGAAACAGGAAACAGGGAATCGTTTTTTCATAGTAGTTGAGAATCTAAAAGTGTGACGGAGACAGCACAATACCTCGTACTGCTGCAAGTAAATATTATAATCGTCTTCGGTTGGACCCTCGTATAATTGAAATCAAACTTCACCAGGTAAGTTCGTTTGATTATTAATTATACTCGTACTTTAAGGAGTGAGTATCTCAACTTAGGAAAGTGTTAAACCAAAATTGCGAGCATTTTTTCACGTGAATATCGTTCATCTGCTAAATAATTTTTAAACTACCAGGTAACAGACTGAGTCAACTTCGTCTGCGTTTGTTACTGTCATATCTGCGCATTACCTCAAAAAAATGATTGATTTTCGACCGAATTGATAAATAAATCAAATTTAAACGATCTAAGGTTCATCAAACATTGACTAAGAAAGTGCACTTTATGAAAATCTCGTGTCACAGTGTTGTTTACGAACACCTACGTAACTACATCTTTTTTTTTTATGTGATGAAGTAGAAGACGAGCCAGACGCTCTCCTGACGTAAAGAGATAACGCTGCCCATAATCAGTACAGTGCTACTTAGGATTTCACAATTATGTGAAATTCTAGGATCACTGCACCAACGCTTCTTACTCAAGAGTCATAAGATGTTAAGACTCTTTAGCCCAGTAATTTCACTAGCTACAGTGCCACACATCTACGATTTTAATGATGTTTTTATGTAATTGGTAGGTCTAAGAATATCTTATAAAGTATTTTTAAGAAGCAGGTAAAGTCACGCGTGACATCTAGTTTTATAATTAAAGATGATCACATGGGTGGAGTTCATTAACCTTTTATTATCTAAAAGTTTCCAAAAACACTGTGATATCTAAATATCAGCGAGTTTTGCGACGCGCTATAGGGAAAAGTTTTCGATTGATCCAAAACTTTTATTCATTCAAAAGTGTTCAGTATCCGAGAGATTTCGGGGAATTGAATCAATAATATTGTAATAAGGTTTAGTTCTAGCTAGTTAAATATTATTGTTCCTAGCGTTTGTTGTTTTATGCTCTAAAACTGTTAATTTCGTGAGTTCGTTAAACCCATTGAAATAGGGCAAAATTTTTAGGAAAGGGGTTTTTAATTATAATCGTTCATCTGTTCATGATGATTCTTTACACGTTTATTAAAAGTTTAATTTAATAAAAATATACAAGGAATGACCAATGTAACGAAAAATATTTCCTTCTTTCTATGTATTCTAGGAGTTTGGCTACGAATATATACATATACATAATACTTATGTATATACAAAAGTTTTCATATACAAAAGATTTCAGCTCAATCGATTCAGCCATTTAGGCGTAAAGAGGTACCAAAACATCCATCCATTTGTATTTATAATATTAATAGGATAATAGGGAGGAGACTTAATCAAGTAGCACATTATAATTCTTAATACTTACGAGTATGTACGAGTACATTGACCTCTTCATTGCCAAGTCGACCGTAGTTATGAACAGTCAATTAAGTTGTTTTTATAACTCAAGAGGCAAACAACAGCGAATCGGTACCAAAGGGAACAAAAACAAAACTTCCACTAAGCTGTTTTGTATCAGCGCGGAACTTTGCGACAGTCCATGGGAAATATTGATGGTGCTTTCTTGTTTAACCTGTTTTTGTTTTAAAACTTTCTGAAACAAATTATTTATTATTAATCAAGAGACATCATTGTCGTTTCTGAAAATTACAAATTGCCAATTTTTTTTTCTAAAAAATATATTTATTTTACTCCAGGTACAATCGGGAGTAGAAATCATTCGTTTTTAGTCGGCTCCCAGCTCTAACACCAAATTTTTCGGTTATTTAAATAAATAACATAATTTTAGGAGTAGGTACATGACAATATTTATAATCTTAGACCGAGCAAGGGTTATATTGAAAATCAGCGCTGGGGGAACATCTAAACTGTTGGATATTCTCACAGCACACGCTGAATGCACCCCTATTGCCTAATTTATGTAATTTTTTTTTTATGTACTTACTCGGCGACTCGCGCTTTGCGAATCTGCCTATTTGTTATGTTAAAAATTTCTCAGGCACTAGTGTATATTTTTCTTTAAATTGGGCAATAAATGGTTTTTTGATATTGTTGCTGCTACGAAGAAGCTACGAAGAACCTACGTAGCCGCTACGACGCAGTTACGCAAAGTGCTACGAGTACTAGTGGAAACCATAAATTTTAATGAGCCTAACACCCGGATTTTTAGTCGTGTAAAGCAGAATCGAGGATGAATACTCAAAACTCAACCTCTGTCATTATTTTTTTGAGTAGAAGAAAGCCGAAAGCGAGGCATGACTAAAATACCGGTGTATTACAGTCGTCTACGATTTCACTAAGATTTTCAATCAATGAAGAAACTGCGGGTGAAATAACTGGCACTAACTTCGACCAACGTATAAGTTTAGTCATAAAGAGACACTTAAGTTGGCTTTTAAACGCACGTGCGCATTTGTCATTCACGTTGACAGCACGATAATTTAATTGCGATTACAAATGGAATTGTTGCATATAATCGCATAAATTGACGAGATTATAATCTTTTAATGTACTTACCTGAAAATTGTGCTTGTTGAACCTTTCAGTAAAAACCTATGAACCATTATAAAAATATCCAATCTTTAAAATCTGCAAGCGTTTCTAGCAAAGAAAGTCTCACAAAAGATTTACATTACCGATTCAATTGAGTCTCTTTCAAACCGTTCAGAATCACATCGACTCGTTATTACAGAGTACAGTGATAAAAGTAGACTCTGCACTCCATATTTTTACAAGCTTTTATTTTTATTTAAAGGTTAGTTTTCGACCACGATCTTGCATGATCTTAAGCAACAATTCGAAATAAACCCTACTGGGTTTATAGGGTGAGAGTAATTCCTCCCATTTTTTGTTATGATCTAGGAAAAATGTGTTATGCATCATCACCCCACGGCGGGGGGCGCGGGGCGCATGAGCATGAGGCGGTATGTGGGACTCCCACATGCCGCCTCATGCTCATGTTCTTGCTTGACGCCATAATGCCGGGGCAGCAGGGTACGCCAAAACACTCATCCACGGCCCCGACGGCGTTTGGTCCTCACTCATAGGAGGACCCCTCCGCGGTAGACAAATCCCTCCCTAGCTTTACCGAACATCGAGCCGGAACACGGTTACCACGATCGTTTGTCGATACGGTTCTGTCGCAGTAGGTGATGGTGACTAACCGCGGCAGAAACCTACCCAGAACAACAAGTTGAAAACAGAGAAACAGATATTAGTAATTGGTGCAGCGGCGGGATAATTTTCAAAGAAAGAAAGAAAGCAGCTCTATCTATGACCAATTACAATTTGGTTATCGTATAATACGAAGAAGAAGGCACAGTATAATACGTTTTCCACAAAAAGCCCCCAGCTCAGCATAATATATTATTACTCAAATGGACACATTATGCTGAACTTTTTAACTAGATTTTTTGAACTAGATGATCCAGAATAACCAATACACATCCGCACCACATGGCCTCTTTGAAAGAAAGAAAGAAGGAAAGAAAATAAATTTATTGCCAACTTTTACACAATTTACTAAATGAAATATACATTAAAAAGAAAAAAAAAATACATTATTTGGCAATAGGGATAGCCTCAGCGTGTAACTACGTCAACCCAGAGTTAGCGTAGTTGCTGGTTTTCAGGCTGCCCCTTTGCTCGAACTAAGATGGTACGTCGAGAGGTTTGTCATAGCGGGTTTCTCTTGGCCACGGAAATTGAATTTGACTTCAATATTCTCTCTGCAGTTCGGTCTGCCGTTGTCAGTCTGTGGTGGTTATTTAGTTCGGTTGAATGCGCTCGTGTAACTAACGAGAATAAATTGCATTGCGAATATCGGTTTACACGACGGAGATAGCTTGGAGCAAACGCGCCCTGTAAACTGATTTTAGAATGTAATGGGGTAAATGGGAACTCAAAGACGGCGTTTGGGATATTTTTGTGTGTATAATTTATTTACAGTAACTAACTGTAGTAAGGCTTCCTCTTAATCCATATTATTATAAATGGAAAGTGTGACTGATTAACTGACTAATCTAACAAAGTGCGGTTAAAATATAGAACACAGTAGTCCGGTAGTTTTTCTTCCTCTATGGCAAGGATAAATATAAGTACCTATAGGTAGATATAATTATAAATGACGAAGTCATTATATAAAATACTTAGATCTAAAATTATTATGAATTCGGAAGCTCCTTTTTTGAAGTCAGTAAAAAATACATTGCTACAGTCACTTGAACGTAACACGTTTCTAAAAAAAATCCTGAAATTGAGAAAACAATATCAACAACTCCGAAACACTTTATCCCGTACGATTCAGTATTATCCTAGTGTTACATTTAAGTGGATTGCCTTCCCCTTATTGTGGAAATTCCGCGGATTTTCAAATGAGGTCCTATTTTTATAGTATTTTCGAAGCTCGAGGCCATATTCGTTAGGAGAGAAGAGCTTTGCAAGGGCTATAGACTCGCCCCATTGTCTGGCGCACCGCGTCTCTCGAGGTTAAGCCATCGTCTCGCTGCGACGTTTTTAAAATGGTAAAAAATTGTCTGACGTACAAACTTTTAAAGACAAACTCTGAAGACAACCTTTGCTGGATGAAGTTTTAATAGGTACAATATTTACGGATTTTTTCGAAGGCACTGTATAAAAATAGAAGAGATATAAACCAAATAAGACTTTTAATTATTTCGTATCCCTACTCTTCCTTGCATATTATTTTAAGGAAGTAAAATTGTATGAAAAATTATTTTACTTTCAAAATCTACTCGTAACAAATTATCAAAAGTCAAACATCACATGTTGTTGTTTATAATATAATGTTAGTTGCTTGGTCTTACGAGGTTGCAGGTTTTTAAAAATAACCCTGGAGATTATAATAATGCACAAGTTGCCATATATTGCTGATTAAAATTAATCAAAAGCACATTAGAAATCAATAAACGTGATCCGAATCACTCCGCGTGAGTAATTTCTGTTTCAAAAGCTTATTCTGATTAGAATCCCGTCAAAGTTAGCTATTCCGTGTGCACGCAGATTACTGCCATTCAAACTAGTTCACAGTTCATGCAAATATAGCTGGGGAAGTTTATAAAGTTGGGCGTAGTGAAACCGAGGCTTAAAGCGAATGTGTCGACTTAGCACTCCGCGGCGAGTGCTCTCAGGGGCCCTGATTAAATGGAATTATGTAACGAGTGATGATATACTTGACACTTTGAGCTTCCTCTCGAACTTGATCCGCGGGAAAATTAATCAAGGGTTTTTTTTATTTAGAAAAAGATTGGTTCTCACATAAAGCGTGCACAATTTTGCAGTAATATCAATTAATTCCAAATAAAAGCCCCCGGTTTCTACTTGCCACCCAATCTTAGTCGAAACATTTGCGCGATGTGTGGACCTCGGGAAAATTGGCATGTAATCTTACTTACAACGAATCTTTGACATATAAAGCAAGTCATTGCGTAGCATGTTATAATCATACAATCTTGTTTTTATAATACATCTTACTATATGAGTATGAGTATAGTAAAATGCTCTTCCACTTTCGCTCTTAGGTAAAATAATATCCAATTCCAATTCTAAAAGCGAAATTTCCACCCTTTCACAAGCAACTTTGGGAAATTAGTTGTTTGGCTCCAGCTGTCTGAAAAACACCTGGATCAGGTGCAGAACCTGAAGTTTTCTAATTACAGTGATGTCATGACTGGCCAGGTTAGTTGTCAATGGTTTTGTTGCATGCTGTTAATTTAACTTGGGGATATTGATTAGTTTTTGTGTGATCAACTTTTAAATTGAAATCGATTTGTTAAATTCTGATACAGTAGGTACACTGTTGTAACTCAGCTCGCTCAACACTATTGCCGCCAATGCCCGCAAATCTTGCGGCACAAGTTTTACATTACTGTGTTACTTTTTCTCAAATCTATAATATATGGATATGATGAATAGCCAGCGTCGCGACCCAGAAGCGTGAGCTTCTGATGAGTCGTTTGTTTACATAGTTAATATGGGTAACACTCACGTTAATTTTCAAAAACGCTTGACGAATAGACCTGATATTGTGATAGCTGTAGACTAGTATTTTTTTGTTAATACGAGTAGGGTATAGAATAACGACTTTAAAACTGAAATAAAGTAATGAATTTTAGAATTGGAAAAAAAAAAGATAATTTTACTTAGGTGTATAATTTTAAATTTTCAGCAGGTTAAATCCCCAAGGAGTAACTAGAAAAAAGTAGAATAATCTTTTCGCCAGCGCACAAAGAAAGCACTCAATCTCACAATCCGTGCGCGATCACCGTTAAAAGAGCTCGACAAAATAAACTGCAGAAAATCGTGTAACAGCACAAAAGCAGCAGATGAGAATCAGTTGAACGATGTACGAAACAAAGGGTTCAATATCGGAGCTATTAGCATAAAGGGCGCTGGAGATAATTACCCGGAGAAAGGCCATCTATCTGAGCTGACGGGGCCCGTCCAGCGTGGAATTCAGAATGAGTATAAAGTACTGGACTGGCAAGGTTGCCTTTGTATAGGCTATTTACCGCTCCAGGTGCTGTACTTTGGGCGTTATCCCGAAGTAAGATTTAATGAATAGTTATTGTTGGTTTATTCTCATCGGCCATCCCTCGAAATCGTTGCAGTGCTGGCCGGTGCCTATTATCGTGTGTATTGATTGTCTTTATAAGGCCTGAGGCCGTATTATGTTTTGCGACAAGGTTAAGAAACGCCTTTTTAAATTTATCGTTCTGCCTCCGAGAATATTTTATTTATATGCGTTTTATAATAAAGTTAATTTCACATCGGATAATGTCTACAACTTACTTTAAGCATGTCTTATAGGAAATAGGTGGAGTCCACAGTTTTACAAGCCTTCTGAAACACGATAGCGGTTAAAGACTTGTGTTTTCTAATAAAATAACCCTCTGCCCTCTTGTCTTTGGCTTAGAGATATATGGGTTAAAATTATCTCGTCTGTAATTCATCACGTATGCCCTCCGCATTTCGCATGACAAGTATACGTAACTTTCCTTATACTGTAGACGTGCTAATGCAAAGCTTCATCTTTGACCTTTCGCCTGCGAACGTGACAGTTTCAGCGCCAACTAATTAAACGAATTAAACTCACCTTTCACATTTATTAAGAACTTCGATCGTCGCCTTAAAAGCAGTCTTCTCTACGGAAGTATAGAACTGCATTTGTTATTGGTTTTATAGCACACCACACGAATAAAATGCATCTGATGTGCTAAAAACGAACTATTTCAAACATCTTATTCAAATCCTGTTCAAAATTCCGTAATGGAATGCTACTAATGAAATACTACATCGGTTCGTTATCGGTCCATCATTAACGTTCTGTTGCCGGAGAGGAGACAGGCTGTAGCGCATAAGCTTCCATACTAAATGTTCTACATAGTATATATGCTGAACTGTAATTTGACGCATTTAGATCGACCGTAGAAGATCTTGTGATAGAACCAAAAATCTTTATAGCGGTAGAATTCGCTGGCTCGGTCATCTTGGAATAATGGGAGATGTTCGTGGTGTAAAAAAAGCGTATTTGAGAATGCCGAATGGTCAAAGATGAATTGTCTGTCCCAGGTACGCCTGGAACGATGAGGTGGAAAAAGATATGTGCACCTTGTAGTTTGTGAGCTGGCAGGAGACACAAGACAGGACCAGAGGGAGGCTCTAATCGGAGGTCAGAACTCATTTAAGGTTCAAGCGTCAATCCAGTTAAATGGTACTTACAATACAGACGAATACTTTCCGTAAAGGACCTTTATATAGCAGCTTTTTAGACATGGCGAGTTGCTAATCCCAAAAAGATAAATAAATAAACCCTCGTACAAACGACCCTTGTCTAGAAATCAACCCTTATAAAGGAATCCGATATTAGTCGCCATCAACAATACTGAAATAGGCTTGACGTGAAGGTTTAGTATCAAATAAATTCTACAATTTTTGTAGGGAATTACGGTACGAAGTATCCATACTCCATACCAACTGAGATTACACTGGCACACGAAGGGCTACTAAAACCATTGATTTAGGATATTTTGTCTATAAACGTTTGGTGGGAAAGATAGTTTTTTTTTGAGGTGGTTTATTAATGTAAGATCCCTTCTGGGTCAGTAACCACGACCTAAGCCAATATTCACGTGATTCCCTCCGATCCAAAGGATAAGGTGAGCAGCGAAATAACTGACTGACATAATATCATAATTATTCTGTTGTTGATCAATAAGTTAAGTGGCTTAGACGTCTTTGGTCACTCTGGATCACAGAGTTCCAAACACGGTCACGCACCAAATGTCATTTTTTCTATTCATTAGTTATATGTTATTCGACTGGTGGATACTCGATTTACTAGTGGCCTTCGGACGTGGTTAGGTTACCACGCACACACTAGGTGGACAAAACCATGTCGCGAAATCGTAGTCATCATGACTACAGTATAGCAGTGTTACAGCCGTATATAACCGCCGGTAACCGCTCCGGTGCTTTCTTGTTTTGTCTCTAAGATTTTATATACCATATCGATGTGTTAATATAAGCTCTAAAAGACTGATAAGGTACAGATTTTCAGTAACAAATACACTCGTCTAATAAACGTATGAACATTGAGCCCCTCATCTCATGTCAGCTGAATATGATGACAGGCGCTTATTGAATTGAATTTATTTAGCTAGATGTTCATATTTGATTAGGTTGCCTTTTTAACACGTCAGCTTCTTTGTTCTATAAGTAATACGATTTACGATGCTTTAAATCAGAAATGTATCAAAAAATTTAAGATAGAAAAAACTTTAAAAATATTTTGTAGTTATGAAAGATTTTCTGCTAAAAATCATTATCCTCACCTTCTCGTATCTTTTATTTCCCTTTTTATGATCATTTTCTTATAATAATTAATCAATATTACTTAATTATGCTTTTTGACCGTTCATTATACCTTTGATAAATGTTTAATCAAATGTTACCGCTGCCAGCAACGAGTTATAGTATAAATTGACTATAAATAAACAAGTGCTCATTCCAATTAGTTCCAGCAGTTCCACGGTAACAATTACAATGGGAGTGTGGAAATAGCGAATATCCTCCATTAAGTTGTCAGCATCAGTCCACACGTGGACTGGGTCACGTGTGGCCTGTACGTGACGTGACACGAGAGCACAGCAGCCGGCGGGGGGCCGGCGACTTGTGCAGACATTGTTGGCTCTACAGAAACTGGTTGCTGGTTGCTATGTACAAGTGTAGTCCGCGCTCCTTTGCGCTTCGTTCGTAAGATTGCTTTAGACATTTTGTTTGAGAATTGACACTGCAATACTTGAGCCTCACGGATAATTAATCTTGATAGTTAAGTCACCGAGCGGCTCGATCGGGCCGCACCCGCGCATGGGAATTTTAACCTCATTTTAAAGAACCTAGAAATAATAGATTTCAATTTAAATCCAGTAAACCAGAAGTGATTCCTGGATCAAGAGGTTAGGACACCACACTTTATTTTTTTCTTAATGTTTGTTTCCGGGACTACATAGCTATTTATTCATAAGAATGTATGGGATCAGTTCAACTTCACAGCAAGACAGGGTCTCATACCGTTCTGAGATCCGTTCTAGGCCCATAGTCGGACCGTATGCTTGCATGTCAGTCGCTAACATAAAATTTATTGTTATAGGACGCCTCAGGGAAATGCATGGCAACACAGAAACACCTGGTGAAAGAGAGTCCAGAGATGCTAGCCATCGCGACATGGACAGGCCAGGTGCCGCGGAGACCAGCGCTGCCTCCCGGCGCCAGGCTGTCGCAGCTCATGGCGTTGGGCTCCAGGAGGGACCCTGGCAGCGTCGTGTGGATGCTGGCCAAGAGTGACGCCGAGATGAAGTGAGTGACACATGTTGCTCATGTAGTGGACAGTTCAGGTGCCGCGGAGACCAGCGCTGCCTCCCGGCGCCAGGCTGTCGCAGCTCATGGCGCTGGGCTCCAGGAGGGACCCTGGCATCGTCGTGTGGATGCTGGCCAAGAGTGACGCCGAGATGAAGTGAGTGACACATGTTGCGTCATGTAGTAGACAGGCCAGGTGCCGCGGAGACCAGCGCTGCCTCCCGGGGCCAGCAAAAGAAAGATCCTATCTTCTAAATGACAAACTACTTGGACTGTTCTTGCAATATAAGGTAACAAAAAAAGCAAAGATCTGTAAAAATACCTGCTAAACTGCTGTAATCTCAATTTCCATAGATTTGCGAGCTTTCCACGACGTCATCCAAATTTGCCGACTGGCTACATGATCAATATGATCAAAATAATCTATAGTGACAAATTCTCCGATTTTGTTCCCCCTAAAGTTTCAGATTCACGGAGACCAGTTCCAGATTTATTGTCCTAAACTTAACATCATAGTTTCTAACTGAGAACCAATTTATAACATTTTTATGACTTTCAAATCTGGATATCGCATCCCGGATTCAGGCGGGAATAATCTCGTTCATAAATCAGGAACATTCTCAAGTGTTTAAACTTTGCGAATAATCATTTCAATTCTAACTTATATTCAGTTCAGTTGGTCAAAGTTAATCTGTGTTCTAAGAGTTTTAAAATAAGGCTGGAAGTTGATTAACTCCAGGTTAGAGTATGTAAAATGTAGAACGATTATGGACAGGCGTGGTCCGTGGATGTCCTGTCTTGTTCTCATTTCATTATAAGTAGTAGGTATACTGTATTCTAAGTTACTCGTAGACATGATTTAATGTGATTGGTTTAAATACTGAAAAGAGAGCAACGATTGCTTCACAATTTTCAATCGACGCCACGAATTGTTAGGTAATCTGACTGGACTCCTTTTGCCTCAATTGTCAAGCATGGCCCTTGCCTTGCAGTGGGACGATCACGACTAAAATAAAGAAAAAAAATTTTTTTAGTTTTTGTAGTTATATATTTCCTGACTTATATATATAAACAACTACACTGAGACCTAGAAATAACGCGTACCTAGTAACTGTACATTTTAGTATAAACACGACGCAGCGTGTAATAGAATATCACTCAAACCTTCAAGCAAAAGGGCTAGTATACAAGTAAATGTACGAGTTAATTCGCAGATTCAGCTGCGCAGCGATAACAACGCCATCTACATTCGGTATAACAATATATTATTCGCACGTTCGCCCGTACTAGGCCTTATTCACTAACTCGATGCGAGAGCCAGGCGATAAGCTACCAAAAAAATAAGGGAAATAAAAAAAATCTCATTTTTGTTATTTTTTATAGTAAAAATAGGCCTACGTTTACCATAATATCCCATTTGATGGAAAGTGGGGTTTATCTGAAACCTCATCTCGTTTCATATAAATGTCAGGTGGAATTTTCAAAATACTTAATACACATACCAACACCAATGTTTTAAAATTGCAAATTTGTGATTTCTGTGTATGTGCATGTTTTTACTTCTTGTCGCCTAAATGGTTGCACAAGTTTAGCAGGTAAATCCGTTAAGTATCAGTTTTTTTGTAGTTACCTACGCGATTAGCTCATATCGCTGTCGTATTGCCAAGTTGCTTACCATACAGAATTCGCCTGCTGATCCGTGTAATCGCACCGTAACCCCTTCGACTATTGTTCTTGATTGCGCCTTTTGAAGATTAAGCCTCACTCGGATATTCGGGGAAAACAGGGTAACCGGGTTACCATTGCCTTCGTTTTAAGTACACGCCACTTGTACGAGCTTAACCTTCTAAGCTAAGCATCTCTAGTATGTTGTATAACTGCCGTTTTTTGATAAAATAATCCTGAGTTCTAACATAATAAATGCGAAAGTATGGATGTGCGTAGGTATGTGTGTATTTGTGTCCTCGTTAACCCTAAACCGCTGAACCGATTGAGCTGAAATTTGGCGGAATATATTATAGCTCCTAGAATAGTTAACATATTATAGACTAATTCAGCGGGTAAAATCGCTGGGCACAGCTAGTTATCAATAAAAAAATACAAAAAAAATCGTGTCCCGTGTTGTTAATAAGTAATTTTCTTGACAAACAAACATGCCTACTTGTCGGTATTCCAATTCCCAGTTCCAGTTTTCAGTTTGTGTTTTTTATAGTTTACCGTTTGGAGTTTTTTTATTTGTTTTTTTTTTTAAAGAATTTGAGTCTTTAGATACTTTCTTATTACTTAGATTAAGTTTCAATTGTGATGTCACCACAATAAGGTACCAGCGGAAGACCAGCGCGCGTAGGTCAACTAAGATCTACACATGCTGAGCTGGTAGGATGTGATTTTTCTATAAATATTTATACTATATTGTTTCTCTTATGCTTTGTATATTATTATCATCTTGTGTGCAAATAAATTTATTTCTATTCTATTCCAAAGCACACGACCGCCTCTATAGTTTTTCTCCTCGAAGTTAACAGACACGCGCGAAGCTCGCATTTGCCGAACCGAAAAAGGGTAAAGTTTGTAACAACTATCAACTGCGAGGGAGTGACATGGGTGAATTTATGTTCTATCAAGGGTTTTTCAAAAACATTCGCTCCCGGGGATGGGGTCGTTATTAATCTTTGTTCCTTCTGTACTAGCTGATTATCTTGGTTTCACCTGCTGAAAAATATTTTGACATTTACATTACACATTACATCCGAATTGGGATTCATTGGCAATATTTTAATTGATTGATCCAAATAGAGTCTTGGCCTCACTCAAAAGGAAACGTCGTAGTTTTGTTGAAAAATATCGCTTACTCTCCAGCTCCAAAATAAAAGTAGATAAGTATATAGTATATACCTAGTCAGGTCATAAGTATTGTCACACAGTAAAAACTTTTCTTTTAGAATGCTGGCCACAAAAAAGTTTATTGAATTCGAATTTCGAATTGTTCATGAAAATAAAAATGTATACTTTTTAGAATTTTACTCATTTTTAAATATGGAGTGGACGCTTAAAGAAGACCGTGTTGCAGTTATTGCGTTGCATCGTTGCGGTTACGCGCCAATTCAAATATTTGACATACTGAAAAATTTGAATATAACCAAAAGATTCGTTTATCGTACCATCAAACGATACAATGAAGACTCTAGTGTAGATGACAGGTCAAGAAGTGGTCGCCCTCGGTCTGTTAGGACTCCAGCTGATAAAAGCTGTGAAGGCGCGAATTCAAAGAAATCCCAAACGTAAGCAGAAACTGTTGGCCCTTCAGATGGGGTTAAGCAGAACCACGGTGAAAAGGGTGTTAAATGAAGACTTAGGGCTTCGGGCATATCAAAGAAAAACAGGACATCATTTAAATGCTCGTCTAATGGACCTGAGACTGAAGAGATGCCGCGCTTTGTTGAAGCGGTACGCGAGAAAAAAATATCGAGAAATTCTTTTTTCGGATGAAAAAAATTTTACCGTAGAAGAGAGCTACAACAAACAAAATGATAAGGTGTACGCACACAGTAGTGAAGAAGCGAGCAACCGTATTCCGCGTGTCCAACGAGGTCATTTTCCATCCTCGCTCATGGTATGGTTGGGAGTTTCTTATTGGAGCTTAACAGAGGTACATTTTTGTGAGAAAGGTGTAAAAACGAATGCAGTTGTGTATCAAAATACAGTCCTGACGAACCTTGTGGAACCTGTTTCTCATACCATGTTCAATAACAGGCACTGGGTATTCCAACAAGATTCGGCGCCAGCTCATAGAGCGAAGAGCACACAAGACTGGCTAGCGGCGCGTGAAATCGACTTCATCCGGCACGAAGACTGGCCCTCCTCCAGTCCAGATTTGAGTCCGTTAGATTACAAGATATGGCAACACTTGGAGGAAAAGGCGTGCTCAAAGCCTCATCCCAATTTGGAGTCACTCAAGACATCCTTGATTAAGGCAGCAGCCGATATTGACATGGACCTCGTTCGTGCTGCGATAGACGACTGGCCGCGCAGATTGAAGGCCTGTATTCAAAATCACGGAGGTCATTTTGAATAAACTTTATTGTCATAAGAATCTATGTTTTGTTAAGTTCATTTTGGTATATAAATGGTTACATAATAAATAAACTTGTTCCAATAATTTTATATTAAACATGTGACAGAATTTATGACCTGACTAGGTATATACGTAAGTAGGTATACTATTTGCGAAAACTTCGAGATAGCTAGGTGTATTTTTTTTGAGGTCAATCGCTAATAATTTGACTAGGCTAAAAACCAATAAAAAAGGAATGGTCAAAAGCGGTCTAGTAAATAGAAAAATACGAAAAAAAAAGGAATGTTGCTTGGAAAACTTGAAAGGATTGCTCCATGTAAGTTTCTCGCAGTTCCAAAAATATCATATTGTTATTTCATGTATATGTACATTGTACATCGAATTGATAACCTCCCCTTTAGTCGATAAAAAATAAATAAACAACAAACATCCACACATCCGCACAATCTCGGCTTAATTACCAAGCTGCGGCCTTCATCGTAGATTACTTTTCAGCGGGTAAAACCGCTCGCCACCCATTACACGATAATAGAATCTGATAATGGATTTTTAGCGCAAGGACGTTAAGAAAAGCTATCCCGACGTATCTACTTAATGTTGTAAAATTGGTGTCATCAGTCACGGTGGCCCAACACGAAGACTAGAAATTGTGCGAAAACAAAAGAGTCACAGGTTTGAAGGCGCGTGTGTTCACACTTTGACACACATGGTGATCTAGTTAATTTGTTCGTAATGTAAAACCTGAACTTTTTGTGAGTGTTTAGATTCATCTTTGTAAATCAATGGGATAAACTCACTTTTATTTACTTCGGCTTCGTGCTGACCGTTTCGATCCTGTACGCGGATCTTCTTCAGGAAGTAGCTGCGGTTACGCTCCGGTGTCCGCGCCCCGCTTACACTGCGTGCAGCCGCCCGTCGGACGCGCTGACAGTTCCGTTTATTTACAAAGAGGAATAATACCTGTAGTGGCAGGTCTCTATATTACAGAGCAAGAGCTCTAGCCGTTTGGGAGAGTACACAGACAAGTTTAACTACTAACACCCCTCTTTTTGCGTGAGAGGATAACAAATCAATAAATTCAAAGATATGATACAAATTCGGTCATCGCGATCAATGGCAGTAGACTACCGCTGACCGGTTGACTGACGGTGATAAGAAGACTGACTGCCACCGCTGACAGCGCCGGGCTGGGAGGCGATGCTCAAATTATACCCCAAAATGCCACGGCTCTTCTAAATCTTGCACAGTGACTAGCGACCCGATGCTATCTCATTATTTACAATAATTGGGTGAAAGGGATGAGACGGTGCGAACTCGAGCCGCGCCACAGAATACAGACGAGTGTTCACTGGAATAAAAAATTGGCTATTCATCTTATGACGATGCGACGAGAACATACGTTATGATACCCTGTGATGGTATTATATATTATACATTTTTTTTAAATTTTATACAACAAAGTAAGAAGACAGGCAAGACGCTCTCCTGATGGTAAGAGATAACGCTCCCCATTATAATTAGGACAGTGTTACCCATTATTTTATAAAGGTAAAAAATTCAGGGTGCACTGCGCCAACGCGATATAGTATATGTGTATATCTAAAGCCGATGCCTTTAGATAGTGCACATAGACAAAAAATGGGTTTTATACATCCAACGGAAGTTACCCTACTTACACTGTTTCGTCGGAGTCAAATCACATTCACAAATTAAATAATATACATGGAGTGTAAACGTAGATTCAGGTCGTCAAGCTTACTGCAAGGCATGAAACGTGACCTAACGACTTCCTCCTACATGTTATAGGAAACAGCCAAGACTCACTGTGGTATGCAGTAATATCGTAAGGGCGCTTATATACATTCGTCTTGAATCCGATCCGATTTCTTCAAATGACGGTTTAGCGTTGTATTCTACATAATATATAGCGACATTGGTTTTTTATAAAGGTGTTTTACCGGCTACTATTTTTTTTGTTGGTTACGGATACACAAGCAGACGGCCTGCCTACCAAAGACCTGTCCTGAAACCTTCCACTAATCTCTTTCCTCCGCTACCTCGGACCAGCCGACCTGAGGGCCTATTGGCTATCGTCAAACGACATTTAAAATGCTAGAATGCATAGACAAAATTGCGTTCATTACTTCCTTAACCGCTACTTGCTTAAACATCCTCATTAATGTGAGTAAAATAACAAATGCAGCAAGGTACATTGATGTTGTCATCAATCGTAGTGAGTGAGAATTAGCCAATAGGCCCACTGGGTGCGCGTCCAAATCGCCTTCGTTTGGTACCCATTCTGTGAGAACTATGCTTAGCAGTCGGGGTGCATACGACTAACATGACCCGCCAACTTCCATTTATAAATACACACACAGCTTTAGTTAAATTATATAGTTAAATGAAATGCAACCCACACAGTAATCTAACTGTTCTCTCAAGTTTGAATCACTTAAGTAACATATCTACACGTAAATTAAATTCAAGTAGAGTGCACTTAAGCAATCAACTTAGATTATGTGATAAATGCGTTATAAGATCCATTAGATTGGAAGAAAGCTGCCCACCCTCAGGCATTGCCATTTATATATTGCCAAGAAAATTATGCTGGACAAGATTTTTGTTTTAAATTTGTGAATTTTACTAATTCTATCAATTTAACATAAATATTAAAGTGCGCGCTTTACTTGGCGAAAATACAATGTCAAATTCTCATTCAAAAAGTGTTTCTGGCATTTGTATTGTTGGCTGTTAAAGAATTATATTTAACACGCTGACATGAGTGTGTTAAAAAAAATTGTGACTGTTTTGTCAAACTCAGTCACAATTTAATTTTTTATCAAATGATGAAAAATTAAATTGACTGACTTATTGATCAAATGTTCAAACTGCTGAACGAATTGGGAAACTTAAAAAAGTTCAAACTTGAACTCATATGTTTTATGACGCACCTACATCTCCGCTCCGCTGAGAAAAGACTTCGCCACGCTGTATCTAAGGGGCTAGCTCCACTTCGTGTACACATGTACACATAATATTACACTTCTTTCTGTGTAATCTTAGTTCTAGGCTTATTTTATTGTATTTGTCGTGTGCAATTGAGTTTTCTATTCTATTCTGATATAATATCGCGCAGTCAATTTCTCGAACAATACAAAACGGCAAAATATTTTCTTTTAATGGCGAATTACAATGCACTTCGTACGGGCCGTGGAGCGCGAGCGAGGAAATATTACTATATCGTTATGCTTATTTTCTTCCATTTCAGTAGTTCCTCTTATATTTCAGTACAACGCACTGTATTTAAGAGCTTTTAAGAATCTATTTACCCTAATTTAACAGAGTACATTAACCCCAGACCGCTGTCACAGTAAATATGGCCTCGTCCACATATCTCTGTACTAAACAGCCACATTTTATAGACGTCTGTGATATCCCTTTATCTCAGTCTTAGTCAGCAAGTCTCACCCCCGGGGGGTTGAAATAAAATTAATCCGAAGGGAGGGTAAGGGAGGGCCGAGGGAGGAAAGGGAGGTGTTACCACGTGACATATTGACCCTTCTTCAGGAGTTTTAAGCCTTGTAATTACCAATTGTAATTAGGTTGACGTTTAGGGCTTATGGTGTCTTTTAGTGGCTTAATGCATGAAGCACGAGTATATATATACTAGCTGCAACCAGCGGTTTTACCCGATGAAAGGTCTTGGAAGCCTATGCGTTATTCTAGGGTTTAAGCTATCTTAATGCCAAATGTTAGCTCAATCGGTTCAGGCGTTGAGGCGTGAAAAGAAAGCAAATCTTGAGCAAATGAGCAGGGTGACGACATCAGTTATTTTAAAAACTTGGTAGGACGTATATAAAATTTAAGGATAACTCGAATTTTGCTTTAAGAACTCTGTTTTGCCAATATTCAAATGTAAATGAGCCTATTTTCTCCGTCATGTATCCATTTAATTTCAAATGGATAACTTTTAAGGATTTTATATATAACATGTGAGTTAATGACAAATTATTGTTTTGTTAACGCTTTCCTAGAGAATGGATGTCCGCAATATCGAGAACGGTAAGTTATTAAACAAACTACCTTACTACCTATTCAATAAATTCAGTGATAGGGGAAAGGAGACCTTTGCAACTATTTGGTAGTTTATTATTATGTGCTCAAAATGTGAGACAGCGATTTTAACAAGCTAAAATTTAATAAGTTATATTTTAAAATAAAGCTATCGGTAGGTATGTTCAATGTTAGTGCTGATTAAATAAAAGGATATAGACGGAGGACCGAGTTGAGTTGCGTGCCATGAGGGAGCAGTGGACGAACGTAGACTGATGATGATGATAAAATAAATGTATCAATAGTAGAGTATTATTTATTATTAATGTTCATTAAACTGAGTACACACCAAATGAACGACGGTCAAGGAATAATAATAAGAATAATATAATCAGCGTTACCTCCGCATGCTCGACTAGTCGTTCACATAACGTCAACGATAGCCAACGCACCCATTCCCTTTCACACCCGCTTCATTCTTAGTTATTAGTCTGTTTAATGTGTACCTAGCTTAGCTTTACACGTACATGTCTATGCTTTCAGTTACCGCCACCGCCACACATCGAGCTGGTGATGTCCATGCCTTACCTCCGAACTGCGTTCAAGAGGCCCACTGTCAGAGTCCGACGTGAGTACATTTTTGACGAGTATAGTAAAGAAATTTTGAAAATCAAATTTTCTGGTCTAATCCATATCAGTAGGGCTAGGCTAGCATGGCGTGCAAGGTCTTGCGCGCATGTCTAGACTGCAACTGAAACTGACTAACTGTCATCCAAGGTCCGGTCCGATAACTGCTTGTGGTTCCAGAAAATGTCTATTATTTCAAGGTCTAAGCTATCAATAAGCTATTATTTATAGCCGAATCGTTTTTAAAGCATGGAGATGTCACAAAAATACACACGTTCTTTCCACAACCCTCAATCAACACTCTCTTTGTTTTTAAGTAAAAGGCTAGCCTCTCCTTCTTTATACTTTAGAGATGTTATCTGGCCATTTACTAAGCATAGAGAAAAAAATAGCAGAACGTTTTTCTGCTATATAGCACACACCATGCGAAATGACACTGATTTCCTCTTTAATATGCCAAGATCAAAGATAAATCGATCCCAAGCTGCGCATTAATCAAGCCGCTTATCCTACAAAAGATATTGGAAAAAGGAGAGTTTAAATTTAATTTCCTGCCTGCCTGAAGGATGCCAATTGAAATTTTATAACGTCGAGAATCGTAGGTATTCATGTGAAATTGATTTGGAAGCTGGAAGTTGCTCGTAGAACAACGGTTGGCCGTGGCTTTTCAGACGGAAAATGAGAAGGGTGGTGTTCAATACGCCGGCTTTTGTTGTTAACATGGGGGTTACTATCATCTGTTTACGTTCTAGACTCTAGATATACGAAGAATACGAGTTTTAACTGCTTAAAGATTCGGCAAAAGCAAGAAGTAAATTATTGAGATTTAATTTAATACTTGAATATTAATCAGCTAAATTAAATTTCATTTAATTCCACATAGAATTTAAAAACTATAAGTATTAGCTTAACTCGGACCTGTATGTATGTGTGTGTTGATTTGAATGAATGAATGATGAATGAATGAATGAATGATTTATTTCTCCGTGAACATAGGTATTATACAATGGTGTTAATTGTTTCATTATAAAGCATCTCTAGTTCTGCCGGGAAGGCTTACAGAAATTCAAAGATATTATAATTAAAATTTAAATTAGGCACAAAATCAATGTTGAAATTAATTACATTATATAAAATAGAATTAAAATGTCAATAATAGTTTTAAAAGAAAATGTAACTAATTAATATTAATTGAGAACAATAATTATTTAATAAGTAAAGATTTTTTCCAAAGTGAAATAATATAAGATCCAGTAAACGGACAAACTAGTAGACGTCACTAAAGGTAAAGAAGAGATACAAATACTTACTTTATTGATACCGTAAAGAAAAACTTACGACTAAAGATTTGTTACTTATAGATTCATCTAATATCTCATGGTAACCCCCATGTGCCGATTACAGATTGATAGATCGAGGACGAGAGGAGATATGTGGGTCATATCTGGAGATATTGGCTGCAATGAATCTGATACTTGATCGCTAGTTTGGGACACTGTATATTTAATGAGACAACGAGTCACACGAGCTTTATGCGATACCATTTTTGTGAAGCTAACACTTTTTATGAAGCGGTGGTGTGGTCAAATTGGGTCAAACGAAATCAAATCGAATTCATTTATCGCACGAAATGAATTTGTACAAGATTTTGGCTATTATATTACGTGTAATGGTCGCGATGCATCCCCTCTTATAAAAGTATGTGATTTCAATAAATATAGTGTTAAATAATAATATGATTCTGGGTGAGTGAGGTTCTTGCACTCGCTGGATACTGGTAGTATGTAAGTTTCGGTTATAAAGTTATACCACCCACTGGACAAAAACGTGTTGCCGGTCATTGTGAAGATTTACCCCATAAACTTGATTGACAATAAGATATATTGTAGATGTCTATAGGCAATGCTACTCGCTCACCATCAGGTGGAATAGGGATCTAACATACAAAAAGTAATGCGATTCTCAAAAAACCATTTTCAGCTACTTTTAATATAACATTATAACATAATCTTTGCCACACAAAGTTCAAGCACGGTAAAGAGATATACAGTAGTTTGACTCCATAGAAACGGGCGGAAAATGGAAGTGAATAGATGTCGGTAGATGTGGGTAGAAGTGGGTATATAATCCAGAAGCGGGTGCCACGCAGCGACGGGCGGACGTCGCGATAGTTTTTTGCAAGTATTTAGTGTTATTTACGTTATTTACTTTTGACGTATGTATACATAATATAATAAATTATATAAAATTATATAAAAATGGCAAAAAAAATAGCATACTATATTATGCTGTTTTTGGTAGCTTGAACTTATCATTGAACTTATCAGGAAATCCAGAAATAACATTATTAACCCCCGACGCAAAATCGACGGGGTGTTATAAGTTTGACGTGTCTGTCTGTCTGTCTCTGTGTGTGTGTGTGTGTCTGTCTGCGGCACCGTAGCTCCCGAACGGATGAACGGATTTTGATTTAGTTTTTTTTGTTTGAAAGTAAGGTTAGTCGAGAACACTCTCGACTAACCTTACTTTCAAACAAAAAAAACACTCTCAGACATGTTTGGTGGAAATCGGTCCAAGATGGCCGCCGCTACAAAATGGCGGATTACTTTTTTCTTCCGCGACCCCCTCAATATGGGTATCAAATGAAAGGGCTTAACTAGTAGAATACAACCCATTATATAAAATTAAAAATCCAAGATGGTCGCCACCACAAAATGAAGAATTGCGTATTGCGTTGGGGGTTTTTTAAATTTTTAATTTAATTCACTTGTTTATCAAGCAACATGGAAAGGTAATAAAATTAAAAAGGTCAGTTAGTTAAAAAGGGGAGGAGGAGGGGAAGGGGAGGAGGGGAAGGGGAGGAGGGGAAGGGGAGGAGGGGGAAGGGAAGGAGGGGAGGGGGAAGGGAAGGAGGGGAGGGGGACGGAGGGGAGGGGGAAGGAGGGGAGGGGGAAGGGTATGAGGGGGAGGGGAAGGGGGGAGGGGAGGGGGAGGGGAGGAGGGGAAGGGGAGGAGGTTGTCTTGTCTTGTCTCTTGTCTTATCTCTTGTCTTGTCTCTTGTCTTGTCTCTTGTCTTGTCTCTTGTCTTGTCTCTTGTCTTGTCTCTTGTCTTGTCTCTTGTCTTGTCTCTTTTTTTGTCTCTTGTCTTGTCTCTTGTCTTGTCTTTTGTCTTGTCTTGGGTTTTAATATACGCCGCCACGACATGATAGGTAAGTAGGTAGTAGGTAGGTAGCTCAAGTAAGTAGATGATATGAAACAGGTAGGTACCTAGTACCTACTGTATGCGGGCAGCGGCTGCCCGGCAGCCCTATGACTTGCGCATGTACCGCGCGACTGTAGGTATTTATGTTCAAAAATCACGCTCAGTCAAACTACTGTATATCTCTTTACCGTGGTTCAAGTAAGCTCTCATAGTAACATAAGTAGGTATATTAATATATTTATGTTACAACTCGGCTACAAAGGGTTTAACGTTTATTAGGTTAATTCCCAGCCACATTACAGTGATACGGCGGATCGTACCTAAACTACGGCTAATTAAATAACAACGTGACTGCGAGCCGCGATACCTTTGGAGCTCTACACATTGTTTCATGTGTAAGCGTTTACCATTGATCCATGCAGAGTTATATCTAAGAGGAGCTTTTCTTATGATGGTGTTTTTTAACCCCCGACGCAAAAACGACGGGGTGTTATAAGTTTGACGTGCCTGTCTGTCTGTCTGTGTGTGTGTCTGTCTGTGGCATCGTAGGTCCCGAACGGATGAACGGATTTGAATTTAGTATTTTTTGTTTGAAAGTAGAGTTAGTCGAGAGTGTTCTTAGCCATGTTTGGTGGAAATCGGTCCAAGATGGCCGCCGCTACAAAATGGCGGATTACTTTTTTCTTCCACGACCCCCTCAATATGGGTATCAAATGAAAGGGCTTAACTAGTAGAATACAACCCACTATATAAAATTTAAAATCCAAGATGGCCGCCACCACAAAATGGTGAATTACGTATTGCGTTGGGGGTGTTTTTAATTTTTAATTTAATTCACTTGTTAAATATACCTATTGCTGGTCCAGACTGTTACAGAGACATTGTTTTAATATGCCCATTATAAATTGGCAGTTTTTTTAAGTAATTATAATTAGTCAAGTCACAATAGTGGTCTTACCACCTAGCTAGTCACGTGAGACTTTAATAAATGGGTGAAAATTTACTAGAAATTCCATTTTCTAGATATAACCAAAAAAAATTTGCATTGCCCACATCTACGAACATTCAAGTTCTTTTTTATACAACGAAGTAAGAAGACGAGAAAGACGCTCTCCTGATGGTAAGAGATAACGCTGCCCATAATTAGTACAGTGCTACCCAGGATTTTAAAAAGGAAAAATTCTGGGTGCGCCAACACTTCTCGCTTGAGAGACATACATATATAAGATGTTAAGACTCTTCAGCACAGTAATTTCACTAGCTACAGTGACCTCCTACCGAAGCACAGTAATGTTTGCACATCACTGCTCAGGCGATAGAATCAAGATCTTGACAGTAGTTTTTGACTGAGTTTGACAACAATTTACGATTAGATGTGCGGAAAGTGCGATATCAATAAATAAAATATTAATGGCACCGTGAATGGGGTACAAATGTCTGTTAGTTCTGATTTACTGATTTGTAAGGGGCTCCGAATAACTAATATTATTAGGGTTATGTGAGGACATTTCGAATTAAATTATTATGTTTCTTGCTCCGGTTATTCTCGGGAAACTTCGTTGATATATTGATTTAATTAGAATCTATGAACAAGTAGTAGTTTGACTATCGATGTTCAAATAATAATATTACAATTCGAGAGTCATTATCTGCCAATTTTAAAGTCTAAAAGTTTTAAAAGTCTTGAAAAGGTTTATTTTCACTACATAGTATAAAATAAAGTCGATTCCTGCTGTCTATCCCTATGTACTATGTATGCTTATATATCTTTAAAACTACGCAACGGATTTTGATGCGGTTTTCATTAATAGAGTGATTTAAGAGAAAGGTTTTTTTATATGTATAATACATGCATAATATAGTAGAGAAACACTGAAAATTTTCTATTAAGCGCGACGAAGTGCGCGTGGTTCCATTAGTTAAGTAATAAAATAATATTGCATAATTATAAAGGACACGCTAAAAATATTTAAATAAATTTTAATTCAATAATAGTGGCGTCCTCATTACTTTCTACTGTTTTTGTCAATCTATACATATACCCATGTATTTTTAGTAATTTAGTAGCGTTAAGTGTCCTTAGTCTCTTTTCCATTTCCACAAATAGACTGATATCAAAATCTGTCAATTTAAATTTTTTATCAAAGAAATTATCCAAAATATTCGTAGACAAATGAATCAATGATTCCAATCGCGAATGGAGAGATGAAATCTGTCTGAGCGATATTATTAAAGCGTTAGACAATTTGAAAAATGGCCCTCGCACTCCGATCGAATGAACTCGTCCTGATTGACGGGTTTATGTTGGAAAGCCGAGTTTATACAATCTGTAAATTCTGTTGAAAATTTCAAAAGTTTGACCAATTCACACTAGAAGCAAATATTTTAATGCAATATAAATAAAATGTGTGTACTTGGAGACATGAAACTGTAAAATAAAAAGGCTTGCTTAACTCTCGTCGTATACAATACGTACGTACACACACGTACGTGTACGTAAACGTTTATGATTATAAAAATTGTGGTTTTTTTTTTAAGTTCATTTTTGTATATGTTAGCTTAATGTTAATCTAATACGCGATTATGCGACAAACAAGAAACTGGTCTTTTATTCTGATTTCATTTGATCACAACATTCATTAGCAGTGTGGTCATAAATAATCTACGCATACATCTTACTAATATTATAAACGTGAAAGTTTGTAAGAATGGATGTCTGGATGTCAGGATGTTTGTTACTCTTACACGCCTAAACGGGTGGACCGATTGAGCTGAAATTTTATATAGAGCTAGCTAAGACCCTGGAATAACACATAGGCTACATAAGTACTGCGGGTAAAACCGCTGGTCGCAGCTAGTTATGTTAATATGTATATTGTAATATTGCACATTTTATTTTCCACCTTACACCTCCACTATATAAAATTATATCAGCTGGTCATATCTAGATAGTAAAATCTAACCTATCATCTAAAACTTAAAAATACTAAGAAATCATATTATCTAAAACTGGCAGCATTACCTCTCTGGAATATTTGTATCTTTATAACAAAAGCTTCAAAAATACGAAACACGCTTCAAGTGAGATTGCTAACACAAAATATGAAGGATTTCATCCCGTCACAAACACAATAGAATACAGCTCGCTTATCGGTAACATTATGCAAATCCGAACGCTCTAACTTTGTTAACGCTTGTCGCCAAAGATATTGTTTATCACTAGACATCGAGTTTGAGAACTACATTTGTGTTAAAAGTATTCAAAACCGTGTCGCCAAACCGCTATTGTCCGTGTTACCGCATGATGTTTTACTGATCAATCCACCCCTAAAGCCTTATCGGATGAGTGCTTCGGCGTACCCGCTGCCCCGGCATTATGGCGTCCCACAGGAACACCCCCAGATTTTTTAATGGGTATCCCCGCCGCGCCCATCTTCGGCGGGGGAGTCCCACATACCGCCCCGCGCCCCCCGGCGTGGGGTGATGATGCGTAACGCATTATTCCTGGAGTCAAAAAAAGGGGTGGATTTACATACAAAAAATGCACTGGTATTAATTTTGTTAGTAGCAACTTTTTAAAATATTGTACCTACTTCAAACTGGAATGATATGTATGTGTCTGAGTTATACAATAGTGCTGTATTCACTCGTGCAAACAGTTTTGTGGCTTCTAAAACGACCACAATATTCTAAAACAATTTCTTATACATTATTTTTATCTACACCACTTTAATTTTAGTCGGTTCTATTACCTTGATATCCAGCTCTAGTAATAAATAAATGCTTGTCGGCATAAATTTGTTAATGCCGCTATCAGCTATCGCCAATACATATTCATCAGATGGATTAGATATCACGGTTGTTAGGTATGATAATCTTAGCGCCTATATTCCTATTGATTTGCACACAAATGTGATTTAATTTTGCACGGAGATACTACTACACACTACTATACTACTAGATACTAATAATAAATCTTTATTGGACATAAATTTGTTACATTTTCATTGTTGAATCCATAGGCTCCTGAACTAGTTGAGAACTGTGTGACAGGTGCCAATGGCTTCTCCCATATTATGCTTATTTCTATTTATGTCTACAAGAGCAAGTTACATTATAAAAACTGGCTAAATATTAATTAGAAAAAAAAAAAACGTACTACTGTACTTTAATTACGTATATATCTAGGTTGTCTGTAAGAAATTGCCTAGTGCGATAAGACCGCCGATTGTTTACCTAGCATTTAGATAAGCTCAGCAAGTTTCTTTGTAATTATTTGGTATGCAATAAAGTATTATTCTATTGTATTCTATCTATCTACCTATCAGAGATTTTTTCTCCGACATTTTTTCAAGAAATATTAGAATATAGTATTTTTTATTGTAGTTACGTAGGCATTCCATAAGTACGAGATAGGGTGAAAATCCGGGGCCTGAGCTATCTACATAACAAATTTCAGCTCAATCGGTTCAGCCGTTTTTGAGGAGGTAATAAGCACACATCTCCACTTTCTTATATTTAAAATATTCGTAGGAT
Source organism: Hemithea aestivaria (assembly GCA_947507615.1). Classification (NCBI taxonomy): domain Eukaryota; kingdom Metazoa; phylum Arthropoda; class Insecta; order Lepidoptera; family Geometridae; genus Hemithea; species Hemithea aestivaria. Next base: position 3,121,916 of record OX382344.1, on the reverse strand, counting down.
CTAGAGTTAACACACGTCTTGTTTATCTTTTGATTTTCTCTCTCTCTCCATCGGTAAAGACCCATTAACAACAATAAGGTGCCAACATTACTATGGAACTTAAGTAGGTAGGTGTGAAGTGCCTCGAAAGGTCGAAAGAGCCGACATGGATAATGCATTAAAACTCGCTAACTCCGCTTGGCGTACAAACTTCACCATTTTTCGGAGGACACCTTTTTAAAGCGCCTTTGGGGACCCTTTTAGGCTATACCTAGGTGTTAGATGGGAAGAAAAGTTTAGAATTAAAACTGGGAAGTTCTAGTTTGTTCTTTTCTTCGTTTCTTTATCCCATTAGTGACCAAACAAATACCATCGATTGGTTTTTACTTAGCTAAACGTAAAGGTGAAATTTTATAAAAAGAAAAGATTTTACATTCAATGTTTTTAGACATTTTTACAAGCTTTTATTTACTTTCACCTGTCCGTTGTCTGTCTGTCTGTCTGTCTGTCTGTCTGTAATCACTTGTATGTTTAATTTGACCCACTTCCCGGTATCCGATTGAACTGAAATTTTGCATGCTTATATAAATTGCATGACAATGCAATATTATTATGACATGGAGCTGATCTGATGATGGAACTCGAAGGTGGCCATAGGAACTCCGTAATTAAACGGCGCAACCCCATCGAGTTCGGGCTCATTTGATTCGTCTTGCCGAGTACTTTCTGATGCTAGATGGTAATAATAATAAAAGCTTGCTTTTAAAAAGTTTTTTTTTAAATTTCACTTGTTTCCACTACCAACGTAGGTTGCGATGCACAAAAAGAACACAGAAAAGAATTATATTAGTATTCAATTTAATATTACAAGCTTCCTGGTGTCCGATTGAGCTGAAATTTTGCATGCATGCATAAATCGGATGACAATGCAATATTATTATGACATGGAGCTGATCTGATGATGGAGCTGGGAGGTGGTCATAGGAACTCCGTAATAAAACGACGTAACCCCATCGAGTTTGGGCTCATTTGATTCGTCTTGACGAGTACTTTATGGTAATAATAATAAAAGCTTGTTTTTAAAAAGTTTTTTTAAAATTTCACTTGTTTACTATATTAAATACCATTAAAAATTATAACAAAATCTAAAGCTTAACTGGAACATTTTTAAAAAGTAAATTCTATAAGTTTATATTCCAAAATTCGTTATAATATCGTGCGAGCAATGCCAAGACCGTTAAGTCAGCTATTTCTAAACAGGCAATAGAAAAAGCTCCAAAAGTCACACCGCAAACCTACAGCCATCGAGGACATATCCAATAGAGGGGCAATAGACAAAGTTTTCCTTGAAATAAATTTTTTCACAATTTGACGACTCCGCCCACTTTTCCTATTGGCTACGCTGGTTTTAGTGATGGGCAACGAAAAAGTTTCAATTTAAAACTCGATTATGCCAAGTAATCGATTACAAAGCGATAATATAATATTTTTGTCTAAGAGGCAGAACATACGCACGGTTGCAAATCTGATCTTTTGTTTTAAATGGTGTTAATGTCGGAAATTATAAAGGAAGACTTTTGCTTTCCAAAGACATTTATTTAGTTTATTAGTTCCGATTTCATCTTATAGCAAAAATAGCGTTTTAGTTTTAAACAAGGCAAATATAAAATACTAGCTTATGCTCGCGGCTTTGCCCGCATGGCAAAATCCTTTCTTAGTGGAGGTCTACGTCATTAACCCTATTAATATTCCAAATTTCAACCCAATCCGTCCATCGGTTTAGGCTGTGCGTTGATAGATCAGTCAGTCAATAAGTCAGTCAGTCAGTCAGTCAATAAGTCAAAAAGTCACTCTTTCCATATATAAATTTAGATTCTTAAAGACATCCGATTTATACACATGCACATAGGCGGATTTAGGGGGGGGGCAGGGGGCCAAGGCCCCCCCTGAAGCATTGTAGAGTTACGAATTTTGCACATATTTCATGGTCAAGACTATAATTTTTTTCTCGCCGCTCGCAGCAAGCTGCTCGCGCACTTATTATTAAGGATATTTGAACTTTCTATCTGTTCAGAGTGACCTAAATACACTTTTTTGTTAGTAAAAATGATATTATTCTTGCCTTTCTGCACCTTGTCCCCCCCCACCCCCCCCCCCCCCCCAGAACCAAATCCTGGATCCGCCTATGCACATGCATGCAAAGTTTAAGCTTAATTGAAAACTGGGAAGTAGATTAAATTTTACTTGCAAGATTTGATTATAGACAACAGGACAGGCGAATGTAAAGAAAAGCTTGTGAATTAAATTTAAAAAAAATTGCCCCCTACGCAACGCTTTCAAAATTACCTATTTTGTGGATGGTGGCCATCTTTGATTTTAAATTTATCATAATAATAATATATGTATACTACTACTAGTCAAGCCCTTTCAACTTTCATTTGATGTCCACATTGACGGGATTATGGAGAAAATAATTAAACAGCTATTTTTAGCGGCGGCCATCTTGGATTTTAAATGTATTAAATGTAATGCATATATTTTACTAGTCAAGTCCTTTCATTTCATACCCTTACATTTGACGAGGTTGTGAAGAAAAAAAATAATCCGCCAAATTGTAGCGGCGGCCATCTTAGATCGATTTCCACCAAACACGGCTAAGAAAACTCTCGACTACCTTTCGACTCTACTTTCAAGCAAAAAAACAAGATCAAAATCCGTTCATCTGTACGGGACCCAGAAGTAAGACAAAGTACATGAGCAACGATGCCACAGACAGACAGACAGACACGTCAAACTTATAACACCCCGTCGTTTTTGCTTCGGGGTTAAAAAGAGGTAAGGTTTTTATGTTTTTGGTGAATAACTTTTAAAAAGAGTTTTCATTTCTTGTTCGGAACTTATTTTAGTCTATAACAAAAAATGACGTTTTCATGATGTGGATGGTATATTCTCATCCGCTCATAAAAAAGAAAATATTAAATTTGTAGGTATCTCGATTGAAAAAAAAAAACAGGGGAATGGCATCGGAGCATTTTTATATTTTAGCAAATTTTATGTTTTATAGTTGTATCAATACTGTAGGTTTTCACTAACCTACTCGCAGCGCCGCGTGATGCGACTAAACAAGAGGTTATATGATAATATTGTAAATTATTATAAATAATAGACATAATATTATAAAAGTGTCTCCCTGTTGTATAGATAATGAATGATACGTAGCTTTTTGTGCGCAAGTCTGACTCGCATGCCATAGGTGTGGTCTGTCGCATTCACCATAGGTTTTATATACATCCTAAAATATCCGTGTACTTTTTATTTATGTTAAAATTTCGTTGAAATCAATTTTTTAGGGTAGTTCCCGCGTGCCCCACTATCCGCCCCACTGGTGGGGCAGGTGAAACTGTCAAATAATTTTTGTGTCTCACGCACCCCACTGATCGCGTTTTGGTGGGGCGGGTTCTTCCAAGACACCATCAGCCTAAGACTACGAGAACTTTCCGAGATATTGATATTTTAATTTTGATAGCTGTCATTTGAAATGAAGATTTCCTCAAGACCCTTCATTTCTTCCATCACTATCACATATTTGCAAGGTAGATAACAAGAAAAAGGTACCAGGAGATCATAATTGAAATGAAGTCTTACATACGAGTATTCGTTGACTTGTACTGCTTTGCCTGTACCTGCGTCTATTAATGAAAAAAAACACATGTTATCCCATTCATATAAATTACACAAAAGTACATGAACAAAACAAATTACTGTACTTATAGATTTTTTTTTCAGATATTCTAATGGAACTTATTGACATTCAAATTATTTATTATTATTCATTCCTAAATTGACATTTTTAAATTGTATTACATTATTAATTTTTTTATTATTTATTTTAGCCGGAATCCAGAATAATCTCATTTACAATTTGCAATTATTTTTACAATCATTACATATTATTATTCTCCCTCTCTTCTAAACTGATGCAATGCCCGACAGGGTCCATACTGTAACTTTATATATTTTTTAACATCTTAAGTTTTAACACATATGTATGGAACGCAATAAATAAATAAACATAAAAGTTCGAATTAATCAGGAGAGTGCGACTAAAATCACCGCAATACGAGATTTTAATAATATATTATCAGATGGGATGATTTTCTTATGTGTTGTTTGTCTACTTAATAGTAAATAGTTCCTTATAATTTCTGATCTCCTAGTTCTTCGCAAAATATTTGCATTAATAACACCATTCATCATTTAGTCGTGCCCAATAAATTATATATTTGCATGAGTTACAGCGCCCTGATGGGGCGCGTGAAGTGTACTTTTTTAATATTATCACCCGCCACACTAAAACGCAATAAGTGGGGCGCGTGAGAAGCAAAAAATATTTGACAGTTCCACCTGCCCCACTAGTGGGACGAATAGTGGGGAATACGGGAACTACCCAATTTTTACAACACAAGTGAATTAAATTAAAAATTAAAAAAAAACCCCAACGCATTCAAAATATGTAATTTTGTGGTTGCAACCATCTTTTAGTTTTTCAGATGTTAGTTTATTAAAATTAAAATCTGTTTATTATAGTTTGTAGTTTTCTACTAATCAAACTTTTTCGTTTAATTCCCATGTTGAGGGAGTTGTGGAAAAAAATGTAATCACCATTTCATGGCGGCTAAGAACACTCTAGACTATTTCTACCTAAAAAAAAAACAATCTCAAAAAATTAAATCCGTAATACAGAGACAGACAGACACGTCATACTTATAACACCCCGTATTTTTCCGTGCGGGGTTAAAAAATAAATTGTGACGATAAAATTTTATGAGAATAACCCACTATAAAAAATCATCTGCTCTAGTTGTCAACTTATAAATGACATGGACTTCAAGGCGACTGTCCATTATACCGTATCATACAATAATAATAATTGTCTTAGGAACATGCCAAACCGAAAAATAACATCAGGCCCTTTTTACACTAAACGATTCGTGAGTATTCACTTTTGTAAATAAACGGCATAAACTCACTTGTATTTACTTCGGCTTCGTGCCGACTGCAGCTACTCCTTAAAGAAAATCCTCGTACAGGATCGAACCGGTCGGCACAAAGCCGAAATAAATACAAGTGAGTTTATGCCGTTTATTTACAAAGATAAACATCTGGCCCATGCCATTATGAACCTTATTTTCATTTATTTATTGCTCATAGCTTAAAATTAGGTTTTGGTAGATAACCGCATTATATATTATATATACCTATATATATACCACGGCAGTATTGTATGTATTAAAAAGTAAGAGAACATCGTTGCGAGCCTTGCACGCAGCGTTAACAATAAATATCGCTGAGAATATGTTGCTGATACTGACAGGTCTATCCATGGCATGCGATGTTGCCAAACAACTGCGTGTGGGGACTGGGGACCAGAATGCAGTGAGTGTACGGGTTTATAGCCACGAATGATGACCGATAAAAAGATAATAATATAAACTTATTTTCATTATTAATAAAGAAAACTCATCTAAGTTCATCTGTTGCCAGTTCAACGAAAAAGGTTAACACGTAAAGATGCTTGAACATGTAAGCAACATATTATATTGATAGGCATGCAAAAATGAAATTGGTACTGCATTCTCGTGATTAGATTCTGTTTTGAACACGGGCAAAATACGAGAGAAAGAAGAAATGCAAACGGGCATATGTTACGGTATAGTGGGCAAACCCCTTAAAAATCATTTCTTGCAATGTTATTTTGGAATATTTTCTAATGAACATACACATTACACATTAGCTATTTTTAACATATTTACAGCTGAACTAATCAAATTTGGTATAATAGGTAGCTTAGGCTCTATAAGTCTCTCTAGGCTCTTGACATTAGGTAACAGTAGGTACTTTTCAATGGATAAAACTGTCGTCAACATGGGCCTACAAAACATATTATGCGCTAGTTGTACCTAAAGATAGCATGCAATTAGACCAGCAGGGCTATGATGCGCACGTCGACATAATGTCGCGTAAAATTTGATTTAATGTGAATAATACTCTATGTGGCTGTCATAAAGTCGAAAATTACACACCAGTGAGATCATTTTGACATAGGAGTTTTAACGACAAAATCATTTCACTGGTGCGTAAATCTCGACTTTATGACAGCCACATAGAGTATTATTCACATTAAATCAAATTTCACGCGACATTATGTCGACGTGCGCATCATAGCCCCGCTGGTCGAAGATGTGGTATGTATTTATTTGTCCTCTAATCGATTATCATGCATCGATTCAATCGTCAAAATATTCACAACACTGGCTAAATACGAGTCACTAGACAAGGATAGCTATTTGGAGAAAACGCTTTATTAGAAAGAGAGGCAATTTGCCTGACCAGTATAACTTGATCCCTCGCTAGAACAAAAAATAATCATAATTTTGAGGATTATTTTACATTTCTGGGGATATTAAAAATCGATTTAATAAATTTAGATATTTTATATGTATACTTTATTATATAATAATACGGTAAACAGTTTTATAAAAAAATAAGAAGTCGTGATTTTTTTGTTAAAGAGAATATTCCGTGAGGCCCGCGTAGTTCCTTCAACTGGCCGCTACTAAACGGCGCGTCACGTGGCGCTACGAGTGGGGTAGCAAATACAACCAGTGTTGATATACAAAAAATCCGCCGATGCCCTCCCCCTGCCTACAGCCTACGTGTTATAATCCATCATGGCCGCCACATGAGCTGTCACTGCTCTCACCAAACTACCGCCGACAAGGCACTTTATTAATGAACCCCAGTGTTACGCTTTAATTCATTTACCAGAGCCCTCACCGCAGAACACTGCTTTCTGTATTCTGTACATAGATAGATTACATTTTAGAGATGTGACATCAAGTGAATTTATTTTTAGCAAATGTCTTTATTGCGAAAGAAATTGATCTCTAAAAAGATCACTTTGTTTACAGTCTAAATTTTGTAAGGCGTGAAGTCTTTAAAACAAAGATGTAGAAAATGTTTATTCGTTAAAAAAGTAAATAGCTTATTAAAGAATACCTACCACTTATTTGATTAATGAAAAACGGAGTAAGAGAACGCATTTAAGTTGGTTGGTACATGATTTCACGTAGTGATCTCATGACCCCTGCGACATCACATTTATGAAACCAAAATACCATATTGCGCGTTAATAATAAGTAACAAACGTATAACCAATTTTCGCTTACATTATAGGTAAATATTAGTTTGAATACCTAGCTCAGTTACAGAGAATTATGTCTGTTATGCCACCCCCGGTTTCTCCGAACAAACCCTATACATTAGTCACTCGCTATTGAACCTTGATTGAAGTGCTTTTGAGTATTATCGAGTACCTAGTCAAAGTTTAATTAGAAACTTGAACATAGAAATGCGTGTAAATCTTAGAACAAATAAATGACTTTTCACATACATATTCATGTAAACAAGAAGAGTGTGAGTTTTTGCTTGATATTATTTATGCAAGCATATAGATCGAAGTAATAGGATCTCGGTGCCAAATTTTACGTATAATGCATCTGCTAAAAGTTATTCTATTTATTAAGTCCTTTGGAGTCTTCATACCACGTATAATCCCTAACAAATGCTAGAGAGAACTAAGGCAAAACTTCTTTGGATCTTGAATCTCTTCCATTAAAATTTCTCTTAACTCCCTGATAGATTTGCTAGACGAGACCCAATGCTCGTCTCATGTTAAACGATAAGTCCTATGCAATACTACACTGCGCCATTATCATCCAGAGACCTACGATTAAAAAGCCTCTTTCACATTGAAAAACCCATTCACTGTAATATTTTTAATCATATTTCATATTTTCTTGGTATCAACAGCAACCTCCACGGAAGTGTACTCGAGAAGCAGTCGCAATGCAGCCGGAGCGTTGGACGGCCGTGGACTGGTCGCGGTCATCAAACGCCAGGTCCCTCTGGCTGGTCAACTGGACCACGAGCTCGCTTGGGGCCAGGGCTGGGGATGGGTCACCATGCCTAACGGAGTCTGGAGTGGACGTAAGTATTTTCTATGAAATTTATTTGAAACAATCACAGGGTTGAAAAAGACTATTTGATTCAGCAGTTAAATCCAGATGAATACTTCAAAAGCAACGTAAGTCTTCTTTCCATATATTTCTATTCTTTGCATCTTGAGTCCAAACGTACAGACAATAATGTCTATCATACTGCAGCAGTAGGTGAGTATCTACCTCTAACTGATCCCCAAAATAAGCGCCGTGGTCTTTACATTGTCGCCAGTCTTCAAGCTTGAAAGGTGTGTTCCTCCTACAGCTCTGTAACTCCAAGGTTTTCGGCGAAATGAAGCTATAACTGAAACTTTGTCTCGAATAGAAACGGACAAACCTGGTAGCTGTCAACAGGAGAACCAGGAGGCGGTAACGGGTCAGCTACATCATGCGATGGCTTGGGGGCAGGGATGGGGCTGGGCGACTCTTCCGAATGGAGTTTGGAGTGGACGTAAGTAGAAATCGCGAAACCTTGGAGCTTAGGGTACAAATTGAATTTTGGATTAATTTTGTCTGAGAAAGAAGTTGGTATTAATGGCTATTTGCGTCTTTATTTTTGTCTTAAAAAGATTAAGCAAGCTTTGTCTTCTTCCAGGTCTCACCTGGTCTCAGGATGGCGATGACTTCGCGCTCCACGCGATGCCGATCATGCATCACACCAACGTCTCCCAGGCCTGTTCCATGCTGGACGGCGTTACGGCCTACGAAGCATCAGTCTACGAACAGGCTCTTGCTGAATACGACGACTCTGGAACTTCTGATGATTGGGACTTCGGAGTGGACTGTGGTGACTTCATGATGTAGAACTTTGTCTTGAAACTGAGCGAAGATAAAACGTTTGATAACCTGAAAGTCAACATCAGGATGAAATAACATCAAGCCAATGTATTGGCTCTTACATCTACAGCCAATACTGTTTCGGAATATCCGGAAAACTAAGGAGAAAATATTTTGATTTTACTTTAAAGACGATTCACGTGTGGATTTCTACACCAGATAAAAATGTTCAAGTCCACATTTTTCATTTAAAATGATAAAAGTTTTACCTAACTGGGGAGCATTCGTCAATATAATAACTGTTTAGACGAAAGGCAACTACATGCGAAAGTCAATCATCAAGTCTAGTAAAAAGAATGCTCCTTATAGGGCACCCATTAAATTATTCTATTCTTTAAAAAACCCAAAGATGTGCTGGTCACAAAAACTATGGATGTGCCAATTTAAATACTAAACTTATGAAAGATTTTGTATAAAATACCTTTTTTTTTGTCATCGAAAGTGTTCACTTAACGTCTATTAAGATTTATTTTTCAAAATGCCAAAAGTTGTAAAATTATAGTTCTTGAAATACACGTAAAAGTGCATGCTTTTTCATATGAGTACGTATTTCTTCGAGTGCACATGCATTTTCACGTACTAAGAGCCTGTGGATACCACGTTTTGAAAACGCACTTTCATCTTTCAAACGATGTACTAACCAGATGTAAGACAGCGTTAGATTTATATCACTGTAAACGTGTGCACAGGCCCTTAACCTAATGTGTATTACTAATGCATTATGTAAATGAAATACAACATGTAAAGGCCATGTTCACTCATGAATTTCAACAACTATTTTGATTAGAACATCTCAAAACTATCTATATAATAGTTGCATGCTATAGTCGTACAGAATGTTCGTCATAGAGAAGATGTGTGTAGCCATAATCTATATTATCTAGATTTTCAAATTCTTCGGCCTACGATTTAGGTGTTATTTAAATAGTTACCTAATAATACAGAAACTAGTAAAGATATGTATATCTGTGCATTAAAAATAAACATTGAAAGGGTACTTTCTGCTGATCTCCTGGCATCATATCGAGAAAATTATAAATTCGATCCTGGCAGATGCGCCATGAATTACAAACTTTCTTAAGAAGTTTTGGTCTTATTCATTATAGCGACAGAACCTAGGCCTTATGGTTATAAGTTCAAGGAGGAATCCAAATTCCTGGGGATAAGCAGAAAGTATTAAATAAAAAAATCTCTACGTACTTTTGGGTGTACACTTTTCAGAGGATTCAATACTAACCTACTGAAAGCTGAATGCTAAATAATTGTTTTAATATACCATAAATATAGATCAAATTCGCACAAACATATAAACAATAAATGTTGACAAAATCTCGAAGGAAACTTAAAACTCAAGCCAAACTTTATTCCCTAACAATTTATTGTTCGAGCAACTTTGATACTTAATGTTAACTGCAAACTTTGATATTGTTTTGTACCAATTTCTATTTTTCCTATACAATTTGGACAAACGTATTCGCACTGTTACGGAGGAGGACACATTTTTGAAATTTGCACTCGTTTTCGAATTTTTATGCGACATTTATGTACACAGATCAGGGTAATTGAATCATGCTTATTTTCATGGAACCTTTCCATATTATATCGCACAAATGAGATCAAAAACTCATGTCTTAAGAAGACGAGGACAATGCAGTGTTAAGACTGCGTAACTTTGTACTGAAGACAAAGGTACCAACACTGCATTTAATATGCCGACGTATCGCCTTATTTCAGGCGCACGAGCTCGTCATGAAATTAAAAATTCGAGAGAAATTGAGGAATTTAAATCATTCCAAAGAAGTCAGAATGTACACGCTTATCCCAAAATGACACCAATAACTGAGAATATTGAATAAAATAATGTAAGTTGATGTTAGAAGTACCTAGTCAATGTGGTCGGTAGAGTTTAAACCTAACGTAACACCAAGAGTCGGTAAGATCTTAGTAGCTGATTTATTTAAGAGACCCTGTTAATTGGTACACATTGGACGCAATACATTTTTAAATTGAATCAACGTTCAAAGAAGTTACTGGCCCAAGGCTTGGCTAAGTAAACTTAAAAATATCTCCAACTACAAGGTGAAGTAAAAATGCCAAGTGATATATTAGGCCTCATAATAAATAGCACTGAAACCGAAAACTTGTATGACTTGCATGGAAATAACGCAAGTGCACACATAGTTACACCTTTTAATCACTTGCATTCATGCAATCAAGATCCCTTAAAATGCACGTTCATGATACTTGAAATGATCGTGTTCTTAAATACATTTACTATGTATGTAAAACTACTAAGCGCACTATTAAGCTCACTCAATCTGAAATATTTGAATTCATTTTAATGGATTATTCCCATCGGCCACCCCTCCAACGGCCACCTCGGTGGCCGATGCAACTCGTCGTGGGAATGAATGTATGCAACAAGTCTACTCGTAAACATTCCCATCGGTCACTCCCTATGTCACCGGGGTGGCCTTAATATACGTTATTAAATAACTGATTTATTTCAAGGCAATAAGAGAACAGAAAGATAATTATTCTAAGGTTGAAGGGCGGCCTATGTGAACCATTTTAAGTGATTTAATTCTTAATTGAATAAAAATGTATGTCATCAAATTTGTTGTAAAAATAGTCCAATGTGTACGTAAGTGTACTATTCCTAAACGTGTACGTTTTGGCATAGAGTCGGTATAGTTAGGTGTGTAATTAGAACAATTACTAATGAGTATTGATATAGTGGCTAAAATCTTCCGACCTACCCAAAGACTGCCTAAAGTTATATTACCTAATACCTGTTGTGTGTTACCCTAGGCATGAACATTGCGATTATTGTCCCAGGCCCCGCGATATGCTACTTGCAAGATTTTTTACCCCAAAATTACGAAAGACTCAGAAACAAAATCAACATTAAAATAATCAAAAATTACTCAATTACATCATCAATGGTAAGTTGAAGATTCTGAACATTTTCCGTCTAATTACAAAACCCGGACTAACGATTGTACCAGGATTAAACCAGGTACTAAGCGAACAAATGACATTCGTTAATCCCAGAACTATCGTAAGTCTGCGTTTTGTAATAACACAGTTTATGACTCAAGTAAGATGCGTTGGCGCAGTTTTAGGTACCTTTGTAAAATCCTGGGTAGCACTGTACTAATTATGGGCACCGTTTTCTATTACAATCAGGAGAGCGTCTTGCTCGTCTTCTTACTTCGTTGTATATAAGAAACTCCAAAAAGTCATCCATTTTCTTGATTAAAAACTTTGTAGAGGCAACATTGATCATAACCTTTCATATTATGTATTTGTAAACTGTAAGTACATTTTTATACTAAATGGGCCTACGTTTGACCGCATTTTAAATAATGAAAAGTGCAGCTGCGGTCGATGACGAATCGCGTAAGATGCCTAGAAAGGTATTCACTCGTGCCTTGAAGATCGGCTGGGGAAACAAGGATGACAGCAATTTGTTTCAAATGCTACCAGGTTTTTATCCCTCTCTGTCGTGACATTAGAAGATGGCGGACTTTGTGGGATATAATGATAACAATTAGGCTATGCAATTAGGTATTACAATTTTTACATTGCCATCAGATAGGTTTCGAGAAAGACCCCAATGTCATTCGTTACCTTTGAATGAATTTTAGCGCGCAGTGACTCGTACTTTAAACTTTTTGCGACTACTTTTATTCTCGCACAGTTGAATTTAAATTATGCGAGAATGATGACTTTAAAATCAAAAAGTGTATAAAAATACGTGACCAGGGTAAAAAGTCTTGCAATTAAGCTATAGATGTTGTAGTAAATTGTGTAAAATAATGAAAAATAATAGAATTACAATTAGATTAATTAAGAAATAATACCCAATAGTGTCAGTTTATTTACAAATTCTTACCATAATTATGTATTTTTGTATAATTGTAATGTTTTTTGCACTGTATTTTTTAAATGTTCATATTTTCGAAAGCAATTCATTGTATTTAAAATGTTGCGTAAAATGTAATTTTATAGCACTTTAAATGTTTAGTTTTAATAAAAAAATATATTCAAATTGCCAATTAATTAAAAAATAATATAAATTAGCGTGATTTACGTAGATGGATAAAACTATAGACAAGTGATAACCATGTCAATATAATTATATTATAATTCGGTTCTTTGAACCAAACTGCACGTGTTGAAAACAAGTGCAATGTTTCGTAAAAGTAAAGTATTGCCTGAAATGGGCATTATATACAAACTAGAAACTCCTGTTGTAACTATAACGTTATGTAGGTATTTTACGGTTCATTACAGTGCTGACCAGAATAAAGAATATTATTATATACAAAATAACTGTTTCTATAGGTAGTACGCACTGCGCGGCTACCGTACAACTGGACGACCAGCCGAATAGTTAGCCCAATGATTAGACAGCCTGACCATCGTAAGCTAATCAAGCGATACGTAAGCTAATCGTTTTTTGACACGGTATATTGTGTCTCTTTCTCAAAATATGACGAATTATATCAACCAACTAGTCTATAGTTTTCTCTATCTACTAAGTTTTATGTGTCTATTTAGATATAATTTAAATGATCAGCAATAAGAGAGACGCTGGTATCGTCAATGGAGAGATTATAAATTATATAATGTATTTTTGTATGGAATGCTTGCATTTATATATTGATTTAATTTAAATATTTATTATTTAATAATATGTTATTGAAAAAGATTATTGTTATTTTGTGAAATTCGCGCAGCTAATTTTATAGCCATAAAAAACATTTTTGGGTCACTATTCATCCATCTGCTGGACTTTTACACATTGACCTTAGAAAAATGCTTTACGCACACAACCCTTGCTGGTGGGAGCAGAGTGGTTAATAAAAGACTTCCCCATCACCTATATACGCGGTAGGGTTTACCCACCAAAAATTCAGGCTAGTTGCTGGGATGGCTCATAATATTATGCAATATAAGATGCTTTAAAATTGAGGCTAAAACAAAATATCGGTAAGTACTTAATTTAAATTCGATGTTGAATGGGGAAGATGGTAAGCTCACCGGTGGGTCGGTAATTAATAAATAAGTTCTTTCACCCAAGTAAATAAAGAAGGCACATGTAGCAGTATACAGTTTATTACACGCCACAAAACGGATCAGAAAGTCACAAGAAAAGAGAAACGGAGAACAGATAGCACATATAAACACAAAGTAAACAATAAAGTATGCAATTAAGATTTTGTTAATAAAAATAGCTGCGTGAATGATTTTATCATATTTTCGATCACTGATATGAAATGATCGGTGTATAATATATGTTTGTGGTATATGTTGAATTGAAACTCAGATGTTTAGATGTGTTGTACCTAGCTCGACGTCGTGTGTCCGAGGTAGTTCAGTACCAGATTGTGAGTGTTTGTATGTAACTTTTGTAAAATAAACGCCTCGCGGTGATACAATGTTTCATTTTTACCCTAGAAATATAACCTAAGTTCATAGAATTAGAAAGACATTCTACTTAATTTTTTTTTCAATAAAATATTTTTATTTAAATATTCATCTATTAGCTGAAGACGAAGATACGTGGTGATTAAAAACACTTTTTTTTTTGTTCTAAGATACTTGTTAGGCCAGCAAACAACATTTTTTTTACGAGCTGTTTTCAAGTTAGGAATAGGATTGTATGTGTGTCTCGCATTCGCTTGAAGTTTGTTTAATTCACTTGTTTCGATAAAGACACTTGCCACAAAAAGAACGGTATATCCTGATATGATATCGTCTACTTGAGAATATTTATCATAATATCTGGGAAATACTTTAAAACGGAGACACAATACGAAGATAACGGTCCAAAACATGACAACGCTTTCACTGCAATCTGCGGGCTTGCCTTCTAACTTCAAGCTGCAAAATTCACCCACTACTGCAGAAATAAAGTTTATTTCAGTTAAGCACACCTAGATGGTCATTTCCAAATGCCAAGGCAATATGAACGTTAAGCAGTGCAAATAAGGTGTTCGAAGGTTCATTTTAGGTTTACAGGGCGTAGGTGGATTAGTCAGCGTGGCGTATATTGAAACCCTACCTCTATTCAGCACCGCGACCGAACTGAGATGCGGGAGCCTTTCCATACGTGAATTCTCAAAATGCGACTTTAATCCCTTCCGCTATTCAGCACCGCGACCGATCTGAGCTGCGGGAGCCTTTACGTGCATTCATTCTCTAATTGCGACTTTAATCCCTTCCGCTATTCAGATCGACCGATCTGAACTCGGGGATTGATTCCAGGGTTATATTTAAATCTGTTTGATGAAAACGCTTGTCTGTCGTATGTTTGCTTAGATCTTTAAAACTACGCAACGTAATTTGATTGTGATTAAAGAGGAAAGTTTATGTATTACTAGTGGACCCGCGCGCACTTCGTAGTGCGTAAAACAGTCTACAAATACTACATACATTTAGTCATTCAAGAAACAAGACAAGACAAGAGACAGGACAAGATACAGGAAAAAAGAGACAAGTCAAAAGAGACAGGACATGAGACAGGACAAGGGACAGGACCAGAGACAAGACAAAAGAGACAGGACAAGAGACAAGACAAAAGAGACAGGACAAGATACAGGAAAAAAGAGACAAAACAAAAGAGACAGGACATGAGACAGGACAAGAAACAAGACAAAAGAGACAAGACTAAAAAAATAATACAAAAGAGACAAGACAAAAGAGACAAAGGAAATGCGACAGGACAAGAGACAAGACAAGAGGCAAGACTGAGTTTCAAAAGGAAAAAAAAATATATATTGCAAGGTCTGTACTTTATATTTATACGAGTAGGTATACCATATTCCATAATATTACGTATATCAATAATAAAAATAAATAAAAGTTTATAGAATAATTATATTTTCGTATTTATTTTTTACATTTCCTTAACAATTCGTCAACGTCTCATTCAGTATTCAGAATTAAAATTAGTAGCAAACAAACACTAAACATTGGTCGATCTGAAATCTGAATAGCGGAAGGGATTAAAGTCGCAATTAGAGAATGAATGCACGTAAAGGCTCCCGCAGCTCAGATCGGTCGCGGTGCTGAATAGCGGAAGGGATTAAAGTGGCATTTTGAGAATTCACGTATGGAAAGGCTCCCGCATCTCAGTTCGGTCGCGGTGCTGAATAGAGGTAGGGTTTCAATATACGCGTCAGCGTGTAGTCATGCAGGCTGCTTGAACGCCCGCGCCATCTCTCGGCGCTTCGCAAGTTACTAGGCTTCGTATTCGCAACAGTCAACAGCTGAGCGAGCTGTGAGTCGCCAGGCGACGCAACGCCACGCGTTTGATCACTACATTTTTATCAATTAAAAACTTTTTCTAACGACCTCTTTCGATTCATCAATAAAAAAGTTTTTATTATAATCGTGCTTATCGGAACGTTAATTCTAATTTTAAATTACCCAATCACGACGGACAGGAATGCCGGCATTTCTCATTGACGATTTGTCATTTTTGTGTCAAATTTAGTGCATTTTGGTGTTTTTTACAATAAATCGCTTGTAATTATTATTATAGTTGAACTTTAAAAAATAATTACTTATTATTGAGTGACTATTGTACGAGATTTGCGGTTAAAGTCTTCCATTAGTTAATATATAATTGTGCATCATGGAAAAAGGCGGTGGATCGCGACTCCTGCAGATGCAGGTGAGTTTTATCATGTTTGTTTTTATTATTTTTCTATTTAATTACTAGGCACAACGTGTTTTTAAAGCTGCAAATTGCAAATAAGATGATTAGTTCAAATTATATTTAAAGTAAGGGTATCTTTATGCACAAACAAAAAAATCCTCAATGGAACTTTAATTAGTTTGCATTCTGTATCTTGCCTGCTTACATTTTCAATATACTTACATTATGATTATGACACACAGAACTTCACTGTATTATTAAAATAGCTATTTATAATACCAAAACATCCTCAACCGCACTTTGGTTAGCCAGTTTCCACGGGATTAAGATGGGGTCCACACATTAGTGTACCTGCGAGAGTCAAGTTTTAACTGAGATATTTTCTTCACACGTCTTGCAGTTTGCCAGTTCAAAAGAGGTTAAATAAGCAGAGTGCATCCAAAATAAAGCCCCCTATAACAGTTTCCGCTGCAAAAGGAGCGAGCGGTAACAAACCGGTGTATATTCAGATAACAACGGTCGCCGTTCAAACGGCAACGTCTCGCGAACCTTGACCTCGGATGGAAAGATTGGGGTACAATGAGCGCGTCGTGAACAGAATGATTGATATCATGATGAATGATTAATGACGATGGTGCAAAATTCACCACAACGTCGATGTAAGATTGATAATGTGTATGTTTTGTTGTTCGTTGTACGATGTAGGTACAAAGTATCTTCTAAATTATCCTACTATCCTACTACTACCTACTGCCTACTATCTACCTAAAAGCAAAAGTTTGTAAGAATGTTTGGTTGTCAGAATGTCTGGATGTACGTTTGTTTCTCTTTCACGCCTTAACGGGTGGACCGATTGGGCTGATTTTGGTAAAGAGATAGCTTAGACCCTGGCAAAACACATAGGCCACAGTAAAACCGCTGGGCGCAGCTAGTATCAAATAAAAGATTGGGTAATTTAATGATCTATCAACGTACAGCCCAAACTGCTGAACGGGTTTGGTAAATATTTGGAACAGATAGGTTTTATGACGTAGAAATGATTATTATCTAAAGGGGTAAAGCCGTGAGCAAATGCTACTACAGCTACATTATAATATATGTGCAAAGCGTTTACAAGTTTGTAGATTAATAATTGTCAGTGTGTTATGATTGTAATATTGAAGAAGTTTTCTTCTAGAAAAATACTTTCGAAAAACCTCAATATTTACTCAAAACAAAAAAAAAACTTTGTCTTAATAGACAACACAACCTATTTAGTATCGTCAAGTTGCTCTAAGTCGTAGGTAAGTCGTAGCGCCAAGTGTGCCTCATGCTTTACTCAGTCAACGGAACAGATGGTTAGAACAAGTAGTTTATTTCTCTTGCCGGTTCGTTGATTACTTTTTTTGTCAACAAATGTGCGGATTATACAGAATTTATAATACTTATCCCTTTTTTACCGACTCCAAGAAAGGAGCTTTAAAATTTGTCCAAATCTTTTTATGTTTGGGGTTTAAGTGTACCTACCCTACACTTCACAGGTTTTCAGGTAATTAATAAAATGTGTTTCTAAATTCACTTTTTATCATAGGCAGGATATGTGGAGTTACAGGTCCATATATAAAGTCCATATACATATTAAAGCATCGGTCAATAATAGTCGAAAACTTGTGTTTAATGTGACACATCATTTGGTCCATTGTTGTCCAAATTAAGCCGCGTCTCCAGCTACCTTTTTAGTTCAAACATTCAACATGAGCATGACAACATCCAAAAAAAATCTCGGCGATTTTGACTTCTTGTTTGCTCCAACAATGTTTTTTGCTTTCCATATCCGATGGAAAGCACGTACAACAAAACATAATATCAATATTCATCAAAATCGCCGAGATATTTTTTGGATGTTGTCATGTTCATGTTGAATGTTTGAACTAAAAACGTAGCTGGAGACGCGGCTTTAATTGACCTCTCAAGTTTTTTGGCTACCAAATAAAATAATAACAAAAAAAATCTCTACAATTAAATTTCTTGTGCACACTGGTTCGTCAAAAACTCTGAAATACACGAGTATCTTGAAATGCCAACGGTGAAGGAAGAAGTAGCCAACTATAGCAAAAAGTATAAATCCGTCTGGACCACCACAGCAACACCTTGGCCAGAGAACTGCTAGATGACCAACAAAACGTAAAGCGCCTAAAGAGGTGGCATATACTGGGCCTTGACCAAAGAAATTAACACAAGCAAACAGGCATATTGACGCTATTAATGGATAGCCTCAAACTTCTCCACTATCTCCCGAGAACGCATCTGATAAAGGCTGCAGAGCCGATTGCAGATAAATAAACAGGAGAGAAAAAAAAAACAATTAAATGTATTTGTCCATTCCAAACAGCGCCGTGTCCTATTTTACCATCGTTCAATAAAATGGAAAAAGGTGTGACAGTCATTTAGGTAATCACACGATACACGAACCGATGCCCTACATTGGGTACATTTTACCTATTGACAGTTGTCGGTACACTGTAGCCCTTTCAATGTATTGGGTGGTCTGCCCTATAAATTACGTAATGAATTCGGGTTAAAATGACGAAGCTTCTTCACAAATTGGATGTGTTTCTTTACTGACAAATGATCACCTTACGTAAACCTTGTTTAGGCCCTAGTTAGAGTATGTGGAACTGTAAGGAAGGTACCATATTTTTAATGACGAAACGAGACATAATTTGGTTGTAAATAACGCCCTTGGTGCGTTCCAGGGATGTGACTCACTATCATATTATTTATTACTAGCTTATGCTCGCGGCTTTGCCCGCGTGATAAAATCCTTTCTTAGCGGAGGTCTACGTCAAAAAATCTACTAATATCCCCAATTTCTCCCCCGCCTCGCCCATCTTCGGCGGAGGAGTCCCACATACCGCCCCGCGCCGCCCGGCGTGGGGTGATGATACGTAACCCATTTTTCCTGGGTCAAAAAAAAGGGTCTAAGCTATCGCTATACAAAATTTCAGCTCAATCGGTCCACCCGCTTAGGCGTGAAAGAGTAACAAACATATAGACATCCATTTTTACAATCTTTCACGTTTATAATAGCCGTACCGCTTTTTTTGCTCGACTTGGCGGGGGCACGGCAGTGCAGATTAGTAAAATTTTGTCCTATTGTCATAATGAAAGTGGGAGTGATCTCCACATTTTGCAAAAAATGTTTTGAAAGTTGAGATGCACAAATTAATACGCGCATATTGAGTAAAGTAGATGATGATTGAGAAAGTAGATGCACGGACGCAAATTTAGAACATTTTATTTTTAAAACAAGTATAAGTACCTAGTACCTACGAGTATGTATCGTATCACGCTTAAAAAGTTTATTACACAAGCTTTAAAAGCAATAACTCAAACCACTTTTCAAAACTTAATTACGCAGATAACTATTTTGTTCATTTTTCAATTAAGATGTTAAACAAAACAAGCATTTATAAAAATGAAAAAGCTTCAATAAAAATGATATTAAGAAACTGACTGAGACTTATTTTATGAAGACCTAAAAGCTTTCCATCATTACAAGCTTTATATTACTTTCACCTGTCTGTTGTCTGTCTGTCTGTCTGTCTGTCTGTCTGTCTGTCTGTCGGTCTGTCTGTAATCAAATCTTGCAAGTTTGATTTGACCCACTTCCCGGTTTCCAATTGAGCTGAAAATTTGCATGCGTGTGTAAATCGGATGACAATGCAATATTATTAAGACATGGAGCTGATCTGATGATGGAGCTGGAAGATGGCTATAGGAACTCTGTCATTAAACAACGCAACCCCATCGAGTTTGGGCTCATTTGATTCGTCTTGACGAGTACTATATGATGCAAGAGTAGTAGGGATTGATTGATTCTAGCTCACTAGCTCACTGAGTGAGCTAGAATCAATCTGTGGGTCTCCTGTTTGGTCAATTTTTGGGAAGCGCCGCCTAAAAAAAAAAAAAAAAAAAAAAAAAAGTTTGGTATCAAAATGGGGGTTTTGGCATATGCCTGATCGATTGCGCTCATCCGTTTTAACGTATCTAGCTTAGATGCAAAGATAGGTCAATCGATTACAAACCCATTTACCTCCTAATTAGCGGTTCAATTGTCCTTAATTAGGGGTTGCGATTAGTAATTACTTAATGAGCCAAGATGCTCGCGACTTCTTAATGAGGTGTTTACTAATTAGTTTAAAATAATAGATAACCGTTTTATGTGATAATGTTTATTCATACAAATTATATGTGTACATATCAACCAACCATCATGTAAAATGATATTTGAACAAATCGTTTAGCAATATATCGTTGCCTCATTTATTTCTTTATAAAAAACATAATTTAAACTTATTATACATTATAATATCATTTTTTAAAGTATCTTCTTCGAATTCTTTCACAAAATCTGTCAATGTACCACCGTGGAATTTGTAATATATATACATTAAACAATACTCTCCGCACACCGATGTCCAATCGTTTTGTAATCTATTCGTGTTGAAACTCCATTGCTTAGCATTCCTATTTAAGAATGTTCTATGGAATCCTATAGGGCGACGACCATACGAATCAAAATATTCTCCAAAACCATTCCCATCTATGTGTATTGCTACCCAGTGTGATCCTGGTTTTGAATCAGGATCCAAATTGCTTATTAAATAAAAGGGCGACTCTACAGACATCGGTAATCTGTTCGCTGCATACACGTTATTTTCTAGGCTGCTATGTATCTTTCCTAAACAGGTACGCATTTCAATCGTGTTCATGTTTGTTTAATAAAACTGTTGTTATTGAGGTGATTGCTTGACCTGATTGTATTGATGACTGTAACAGTCTCATCTGTTCCGTGGGTTTATAACTTATTTTAATTGTAAAGAAAATGCAACAACTACTATTATGTCTTTATTAAATATGAAAACACTTACAGCTAGGGTTACAATTTGATCTTATTAACTACTATAGTCTACATTCACATTGCGGTTTTTATCAATTTCTATTACATTATCAAACTCTGCGTATACAACACAATTTACAGTTTGAGATAGTGTAGATTCAAAACGAACTTCCAGTCTTACGCTACCATGTTTTATGAGATTCCAATGACCTGATGAATTTGCTGATAAGTCTGGTGTTAAATCAAATGCAAACATACAATAACCTTTGGTATATTGATCCCTAGATATTCCATTGCCTTCATTAAGAAAATGTATTCCTGTACCTGAGAATAATGTATGATACGCTGAAGTAAAAATGTTATTCTCAAACGATGGTTGTAAGGCTTTCGAAGGGATTTGTTGTCCATCAATATATAAACAAAATGAATTAATATCATAGCTTTCAAAATTAAATGGATTCTTTGTAAGACTTCCATTAAACGCACCATTATTTATAAATCCAACAATACATCTTTTAGGTACCTGCCCTAGAAAAATGTTATCTAGTGTTTTCCCTTGAACTCCTGAAGGTATTGTCAAAACCTTCACTTCAGCTCGTGTGATAGGATATTTAGCTGTAGTAGAGGCTAAAACTTTTTGATGTGCAAGTAAAACTGATGGATTTATTCGCGCTCTTCTAACAATAAGTGTCGCATCAGTAATACATACTTTCAATTTTAAGTCATTCGACGACATCAAGTTAAAGCTTTCTCTAGAACGTACTAATTTAATGGACATTCCTACACCCCTCATAAGCTAACTATGTATTTCTTCTGTCTTACTAGGAAATGCGATTACTAATTATATTAGATAACATACATATACGAGTACACTGGTTTTGTATTCAAAATAATGTTATCGTAGTCATTTTCAAATGACTTCTAATAGTCAACGATGATAAGGTACAAAAACATATATAAACTTAAAATAATGCCTCTTCCTACAGTTCAACATTGGTTTTTCTTGACAGACATTGTGAATTAGTGTGGAAAACAATGCATTGAATAATTTGCTTCACGGTGAAGAGCTCTTCAAGATTTGCAGTGAAATGGAAAAAAATGTGATGTAAGTTTTAAAAAAATAATAATATATACATATTTTGTATAGATTCATGTCACAGTGCATACAAATTTCTAATTCTAAATATTTCATTTTTTCTTATAGTCATCCACAACAAATTGGAAGAGGAGCTCCAAAAAGACATCGTGATGTGAAGGAAACGACACCAAGTACTTCGAAAAGAGCACGAATTGAAGAAAGAGAATCTTCAACATCCACCGCGATCCCTGCTGATGCTACTGCTGATGATGTAAAATGTAACTCGTGTCAAATTTTTGTTAAAAAACGTTATTTAGCTAGCCATTTGAACAGTAATTTGCATAAAAACAATTTATTGAGAGAACATGACTCTTTAGCTAACGTTTCCACGGTTGCATCTGCGTTCGGACAAAGAATAATAATATATAGAATCAAAAGTAAAAGCTCCCCATCTACTTCACCTCTAGAATTTCAAACACCAGAAATATTTTTAAATTCTATTAAAGATGATATAAAACTTCTAATGGAAAAAGCTGCACAACAACATAAAAGTTATAAAGTTAATTTTATTTTGTCTGCCAACTTTGTACAACAAACAAAGAATATATCGAATATTTTTGATTTTCAAACGTGTAATTATATCATTTCTAATGGACATGATTTTGATGTTTTTTTTACATCATTATGTCAAACAATAATAAACAAAATAAGTACTTTCGAAAAAAAAGACAGTGGCTGGAGCTTAAAAGAAACTAAATTGATCGATATGAATGTAAATAAATTTAATCCGCTTCGAGGAACTTTATAATATATTGATTTGTCTTATGACATAAAAATAAAAAAAGCTGTTATAACGTTAAAAATGTTGATAATATGTTATGATGTAAATAGTTAAGACAATGTCTATTATATTATATCACTAGTATTAGACTTGTAAATATTATACTAGTATTAACCTTGTGTGTGTATGTTTCTATGTAATATTATGTTAACTTTGTAAATATAAAACCATTATTTCACAAGTTTGTTTCATTATTCTGAATATCCTTCTAAGGTATAGACATATTATTCCTGCATATTTAAAAATGATACATTTTATTCATCCGTTTACTGCTATAATCGCCGGACCGAGTGGTTGTGGTAAATCACAATTTGTAACCAATTTTATAACTTTTTTAAAAGATAATATATGTAGTAAAATTTTTAATCAAATAACATGGTGCTTTGATGAAATGCAGCCTTTATACAACTTACCAAATGTTAATTATCATCAAGGTCTACCAGACCTAAACATGTTTGATGGGAAGGAAGCTAATCTTATAATAATTGATGATTTAATGAGAGAATCAGATGGAAGAATTGTTGATATTTTCACCAAAGGAAGTCATCACCGCAACCTAAGTGTGTTCTATATAACCCAAAATTTATTCCATCAAGGAAAAGGTCAGAGAGATATATCATTGAATTCAAGTTATATTGTTTATTTTAAAAATCCTCGTGATAAAACACAAATTCGATATTTAGCGAGACAAGTCTGCCCTGAAAACCCGAAGTTTATTGAAGATGCATACAAAGATGCTACTACAGAGGCGCACGGTTATTTAATGGTAGATCTCAAACAAGACACTAATGATACATGTCGTATTAAAAGCAAAATCTTTCCCTCTGATGGATATCCCACAGTATATGTCCCGATAAAGGGGTTTAAATATGATAAGACTCAGCATATTCCTATCATTTACAAACGATGAATCAAAGTCTAAAGACGCATGTAGAGTTTCTTACTGCAATAAGCAAACTTAAACCAAAATATCAACAAGCTCTTTTAAAAACGTGTGATGAAGAAGAAATAAATGTTATATGCGAGTGTGTTCACAACGTTCTCCAAGGCAAAGTACCACTTAAAGAAAAAGAAAAAAGTAAACTCAAAAAATTTAAAACAGCACTTCGTAAACTAGTGCATAAGGGTGCATCTAAAATAATAAGAAAAAAAATATTAATTCAGAAAGGAGGTGCTTTTCTACCAATAATATTAGGATCCATTTTAAGTAGCTTAGTAAGTTCACTTATTCATACTTAAAATGGAGCACGCCAAGAAGATGATTCTTGTAGACCCAAAAATGATAGAAAAATTAAATCAAAACTATAATCAACAACAAAGTAATCCAACATCGCGATTAGATGCAGAAATGCAAAAAATTTTAAACAATTCTATGGATGATAGAAAAAAATGTATTTTGTATTTACAAATTCTACAAAGATATCTACACTTTACCGAAGAAGATCGTAAACCATTTGAATTACCTATACTTACATCAAAATTTGAAAATAATGAAGAAACTTTAAACAACAGAGATTCAGATAAAAACAATGACACGCATAAAGATGGCTTAGTTGTTGTTAAGACAGAAGATAAAGAGAAACAAAAAGAAAGTATTATAATTAAAAACAATACGATTTATACAACAAGTCAAATTCTTAGTTTAATACCTAAAAGCTACGTAAAGAAGGGTGAGTCGCTATTAAAGTCAATACAATTGAGTACCAACAAAATTCATTGGGATGATGATGGTGCTGTGGTTATAGATGAAGAAAAAATTCCTGGGAGTAATATTACAGATCTGATTAATGATTTTCTCCGACCTTTGAAAAAAAGTGATCCAATTGGTTGGGAGAAATTTGCTAAAGCATTAAAAGATATTAAAATACCTTTAACTTATATTGGTAATCCGAACAGAAGTGAATACATAAATAAACTACGACTAAAGGATATTGGTGAGCATTCAACTGATGATGAAGTATATTCTACACCAAAGAGTTCGGATAATTATAAAAGAAAATTAATTAAGAAAAAAATTGAGTGGGAAAAATGGACCCCATACTAGAAATCAATAAAATTTATTATGATGTTGCAAACCCAGCTGGATATAGTAGCATCGAAAAATTAACAAAAGCTATGAAAGGTAAAATGAATAGAAATGAAGTAAAAAGTTGGTTACAAAGTCAAGAAACATACACTCTCCATAAACCGGTTCATAGGAGGTTTCCAAGGAACAAATATGTATTATCTAATCTTAATGAACTCTGGCAAGCTGATTTAAGTGATATGCGAACATACTCTAAATTTAATGATGGATATAATTACATTCTTTGTGTTATTGATGTGTTTAGTAAATATGCTTATGTTAGATGTATGAAAAATAAAAATTCTGATACAATAAAACAATGTTTTGAAAGTATTTTTGAGGAAGCCAATACAACACCTACTCATATACAATCTGATAAAGGTACCGAATTTGTTTCTAAAGATGCACAAAAGTACTTCAAGAATAAAAATGTCAATTATTATACAACCAATAATCCTGATATTAAAGCAAGCATTGTAGAAAGATTTCAAAGAACACTAAAAATGAGAATGTGGAGATATTTTACCCATAAAAATACATACAAATATATAGATATTTTGCAAGATTTGGTTCATGCATATAATCATAGTTACCACTCGAGTATTAAAATGTGTCCATGTGATGTTAATACAAATAATATAATGACTGTGTGGAATAATTTGTATGATTACAAGAAAAGTGTTAAAGAAACAAAGTTAATATTACCCGAACTACAAATTGGAGATCATGTCAGAATCACTAAATACAAACATATTTTTCAAAAAGGTTATGAATCTAATTGGAGCGATGAGATTTTTATTATTTCATCAATTATAGATAGGAAACCTTGGGTAGTATATACATTGAAAGATTTGGAAAACGAACCAATAGTTGGTACTTTTTATGGAAGAGAATTGCAAAAAGTAAATTTTGACCCCACTTCAAGTTACAAAATAGATAAAATACTAGGTTCTCGATACTCTGGTCACAGAAAGCAAGTGTTAGTGAAGTGGAAAGGTTATCCGAATAAATTCAATAGTTGGGTTTTGGCATCTACCTTAAAACAAATATGAAGCAAGATAGTTTTTATTTAACATTACCAAGTAATAGTTCTATGGAATATTTCCCAGAAAATACAACTACTCGATTTTCAACAAAATTACCGAAACCTATTATATTGGAAGGATCATGGTCTGTTGGTGTTGTTGAATTCCAATATCCATGTACAATGTTTACTGTCCAAGAACATGAAAATATTGTTTACGTGACTAAATGGATGACCATGCCGAACGAAACAGCACCTTCGCGCGTGTACTACAAAACTCATATACCAGCAACCAATTATGATAATATCAACCATATTTTATTAGCATTAAACAATATTAAAGAGAAAGTAAAATTTCGATATGATGAAATATCAAAGTTCGTCTCAGTTTCTGTAATGGATGAATCAATATCATCAATAACGTTATCTCCTAAACTTAGTATTCAACTAGGATTTGAGCCTAATAGAAATCTGGTTACCAAACCCGGTTTTGGAAAATGTCCTGCAAATTTGCACTTAGGCTTACCATCACAGTTGTTTGTTTATTGTGATATAATAGATCAGCAGATGGTGGGGGATGTTATGACCCCTCTATTAAGAATAATTCCACTAGATCCTTCCAAATATATTTACGGTGCTAATAAAATGCATGTTTTCTCACCACCTCACTATTTGCCGGTTATGCGTAGAGAATTTGATACCATTGAAATAGATATAAGATCAAGCACAGGTCAAAAAATACCATTCCAATTTGGAACAGTGTGCGTTAAACTACATTTTTTAAAATTATAATGTATTCTCGCTTTGATAATATCACCTGTCCTTACGAACATTATTATTCACATCAAGCTGGCTCTGGTATAGGTGTAATATATAGAGGGGCACCTTTTCAACGTGGACATGGAATAGGTAGTTTTCTTGGGGGCTTGTTTAGAAGTGTTTTTCCTTTACTCTCTAGTGGAGCTCGAGTTATAGGGAAAGAAGCTTTAAATGCTGGTGTAGGTCTCTTATCAGACATGGTTAGTGCTCGTCCTATGGAAGATTCCATTAAAACTCGTTTGAAAGAAGCTAGTGCAAACCTAAAGAGAAAAGCAGAAGAAAAAATAGATCGTATAAATATGTCTGGTTCAGGATATATAACTAAGAAGAAACGTTTATCAGCATTCATTCCACCTCTGACAGCTAAAGTGAAAACTTCTAATAGAAATACAAAATTAAACCATAAAAATATCAACGATATATTTTCTTAAAACAAAAGAATATCATGTCTTTTTTACATAGTCATTCTTGTGAATGCATTAAGTCGGAGTTAGATTTATTTGCATTACCATCCACACAAACAAGTATTGAAAGCGGAATCTGGATACATTACAAACCTATCTCATCATTAGCTGATGATGGACCCATTGAATTCGAAGTACCCGGAACTGGTGATGATTATATTGATTTATCTCACACATTAATTCATATCAAAGCAAAGATATTGAATCAAGATTCTACGAAACTGATGGCGACTGCTGCTGTAGCACCAGTAAACAATTGGTTGCATTCATTGTTTAGTCAACTTGATGTTTATTTAAATCAAAAACTGATATCACCTCCGAACAATACTTACGCTTACCGTGCTTATATGGAGTCATTGTTGAATTATGCTCCTGCAGCAAAAAAGTCTCACTTAACATGCAGTCTTTGGTATGAAGATACTGCAGGTAATATGAATTCAATGGATGAAAAAAATGAAGGCTTCGTGAAGAGAATGGAATTAGCTTCCGAGAGTAAGGAAATAGAAATGATCGGACATTTACATGGTGATATATTCAACCAAGAAAAATTTTTGATTAACGGTGTAGGAATGTCCATTAAATTAGTACGTTCTAGAGAAAGCTTTAACTTGATGTCGTCGAATGACTTAAAATTGAAAGTATGTATTACTGATGCGACACTTATTGTTAGAAGAGCGCGAATAAATCCATCAGTTTTACTTGCACATCAAAAAGTTTTAGCCTCTACTACAGCTAAATATCCTATCACACGAGCTGAAGTGAAGGTTTTGACAATACCTTCAGGAGTTCAAGGGAAAACACTAGATAACATTTTTCTAGGGCAGGTACCTAAAAGATGTATTGTTGGATTTATAAATAATGGTGCGTTTAATGGAAGTCTTACAAAGAATCCATTTAATTTTGAAAGCTATGATATTAATTCATTTTGTTTATATATTGATGGACAACAAATCCCTTCGAAAGCCTTACAACCATCGTTTGAGAATAACATTTTTACTTCAGCGTATCATACATTATTCTCAGGTACAGGAATACATTTTCTTAATGAAGGCAATGGAATATCTAGGGATCAATATACCAAAGGTTATTGTATGTTTGCATTTGATTTAACACCAGACTTATCAGCAAATTCATCAGGTCATTGGAATCTCATAAAACATGGTAGCGTAAGACTGGAAGTTCGTTTTGAATCTACACTATCTCAAACTGTAAATTGTGTTGTATACGCAGAGTTTGATAATGTAATAGAAATTGATAAAAACCGCAATGTGAATGTAGACTATAGTAGTTAATAAGATCAAATTGTAACCCTAGCTGTAAGTGTTTTCATATTTAATAAAGACATAATAGTAGTTGTTGCATTTTCTTTACAATTAAAATAAGTTATAAACCCACGGAACAGATGAGACTGTTACAGTCATCAATACAATCAGGTCAAGCAATCACCTCAATAACAACAGTTTTATTAAACAAACATGAACACGATTGAAATGCGTACCTGTTTAGGAAAGATACATAGCAGCCTAGAAAATAACGTGTATGCAGCGAACAGATTACCGATGTCTGTAGAGTCGCCCTTTTATTTAATAAGCAATTTGGATCCTGATTCAAAACCAGGATCACACTGGGTAGCAATACACATAGATGGGAATGGTTTTGGAGAATATTTTGATTCGTATGGTCGTCGCCCTATAGGATTCCATAGAACATTCTTAAATAGGAATGCTAAGCAATGGAGTTTCAACACGAATAGATTACAAAACGATTGGACATCGGTGTGCGGAGAGTATTGTTTAATGTATATATATTACAAATTCCACGGTGGTACATTGACAGATTTTGTGGAAGAATTCGAAGAAGATACTTTAAAAAATGATATTATAATGTATAATAAGTTTAAATTATGTTTTTTATAAAGAAATAAATGAGGCAACGATATATTGCTAAACGATTTGTTCAAATATCATTTTACATGATGGTTGGTTGATATGTACACATATAATTTGTATGAATAAACATTATCACATAAAACGGTTATCTATTATTTTAAACTAATTAGTAAACACCTCATTAAGAAGTCGCGAGCATCTTGGCTCATTAAGTAATTACTAATCGCAACCCCTAATTAAGGACAATTGAACCGCTAATTAGGAGGTAAATGGGTTTGTAATCGATTGACCTATCTTTGCATCTAAGCTAGATACGTTAAAACGGATGAGCGCAATCGATCAGGCATATGCCAAAACCCCCATTTTGATACCAAACTTTTTTTTTTTTTTTTTTTTTTTTTTTAGGCGGCGCTTCCCAAAAATTGACCAAACAGGAGACCCACAGATTGATTCTAGCTCACTCAGTGAGCTAGTGAGCTAGAATCAATCAATCCCTACTACTTGCAAGATGGTAATGATAATTAAAGCTTGTTTTTAAAAAGTATTTTTAAAATTTCACTTGTTTTAATGGATTCAAAACATACGAAAGTTTCTTATTTCTTATTGTTAGTAGATATGTATGTACATTAAATTAAATGAAGGTTTATACACAAGCTAATGAAAGTATAACTACAACTTTACAAACCTAATTAGGAACTTCATTTTAATTTCAATTAAATCCATAAAAACAACGTTTATAAATTTTAATTTAAAGTGTTTGACGAATAAAATGTGCTACTAAATGAAGCATTTATTGTAAGTGATTCAAATCATATAATTTCTAACTGTGTACAAAACATTTAAAGATTTTTATACAAGCTTTCAAAAGTAATGATTTAGATAATAAATGGAATAAGGCGGTACTTTGCGGAGATCCATGATTATAATTATTAGTTAAATTCTGGTCTAATTTGATTTTTTCGGAATTGACACTAAATAATAATATTTACCGGGGGTAGACTTCCTTTGCAGGAGGTCGACTAGGTGGGTACCCCAACAGTGCCAGTTATTCTACCGTCCGAGCAGTGATGTGCAAACATTGCCGTGCTTCGGTAGGAGGGCACTGTAGCTAGTGAAATTACTGGGCTGAAGTCTTAACATCTTATGACTCTCAAGTAAGAAGCGTTGGCGCAGTGCACTGGGTAGCACTGTACTAAGTATGGGCAGCGTTATCTCTTACCATCAGGAGAGCGTCTTGCTCGTCTTCTTACTTACTTCGTTGTATAAAAAAAAAAGTATTATTTTGGTAACTAATAAATAATGAATAATTTAATCAATCACTAAATAATAATAAACAACTATATTATAATTTGCAAGTGTTTTACACATGCTCTAAGTGTACTACCTACCTATAAAAGATTCAAAGCACATATTGAGTTCTTATCGTGTACATAATACCTACATCAGCACTGCGTAAAGGAATTCCGATGAAATGATACACTTCACCATAAATAGTACGCACCTGGGTTAGATTCCAGCTAGGGTTAATCATACATTAGTAGTTTTAAGAATTAATTAAGCAGACGTTTTCCGCTCGTTTTGTAATAGTAAACAAAGAAATACGATTGTACATACTATATCCATTATTCATAGCTTTAAACCTCCAAATACTACTTTTATACCTACTTTTTAATTTTATTAATTTTATAAACGCAAAAGTACGGATGTGTGTACGTGTATAAAGTCGTTCCATTACCAATAATTACATAAAGGTAATTTAACTTGTCATCACCATGGCTGAATTTTACCAATATTTACTACGTAAGCTACACTGAAGCTCCACCAACACGTTTTTTTACAGAGAGATTGTCGAACCAAGTACCTATATTGGTAAATTTTTACTACCTATATAAAAATAATTATTGAGTTAAATAAGTGTATAATATACTGTATTAAGGTAACAAAGCGAATCAACATAGAAATCTAACTAATGGTGAGATTATATTACTATGTAGACTGTAGACCTATAACAAAAACCTAAACAAGTACCTATGCCTATAAACAACACCCACACAAACCATATTTTTTACTTGTCTTATCACTAACCTACATATTTCATAAAATACAAGTGCCCTATATACTCTTATCATAAAGTAATATAAACTGAAAGCGACCGGCAAACATCAGGGCTTCGTTATAAATAAAATGTATAATACTAATCTCGTATAAATATAATAATTATTAATAATTTTACATCATAATTGGGGTTTATACTGCAACAGAACCTCCCTAGGTTATCCTTTTTTACGTACACTGTTAGGGTGAATTTTTAGCCCTTTTTTACGTAACTTTGAAGTTAAAACGATATAAGACAGAAAGAAACAAATACTAATTATATCATTCAGATGCATTATAAAATATTGTAAAAAATTACATTAGTCGAAATTCTGTATCCTAAATAGCACAAACTGTCCTTGTATTTTAAAGAAAATATGAAAGTTTTAGGTTGTTTTTGGATATCATTTAATGATAAACAAGTTTAATAATTAATATTTCGTGAGTTAATTTTATAATTATTTTTTCTGTTTTGCGCCTATGTTATTACTGCAAGTTAACCAAAAAAGGAACCTGTAGTGGCAGTCTGACGCCGCAGTTTAACGTTAAAAAGTAATACTCGATATAAAAGACAACACTTGTCTGACCTAATTACTTGATTGCTATTGTCCCACGCGTGACCGAGCTATCGATCGCAGGTTTTGTGTTAGGTATTGTTGATTACACTAGATACGAGTACAACCTGCTGAATACAAGCTTTTTTGTGTTAAAAATAGACTATTTTGTTTGCAGCAGTTTCAGGCGTTGAAAAGAAATTTTTTCCATCATTTATTATGGAATACGCGTAGCTTTGTAGTCTTCTGCATACCGACATATTAATAAAAGGAAACAGTTACGGACTGGCTGGTCTATGAACGTACAGCTTAAACCTTTTGCACTAATTAAAGTAAAATTAAACAACATTATATCTACGAATAAAAAATATTTCAAGCGAATCTGCGAGTTATCTAGTTAAGTATAAAATCATATTAATTGTAAACTGTACAATCCTACACTACACAAAATGACAAGGTGACAAGGGTTGACAAGGTGTAATAAATCAAAAATTAATAGTCCAGTCAATTTAGACATTCGAAGTTACATAAAGTCCCAACAAGCTGAATTTCTGTGAAGTTGTTCAAAACATAATTATAAACAATGACTAGAAGTTCCCCATCATTCCCCTGTAAGGAAAAAATTTAATTCAAGATCAAAGGTCAAAACAATGAGTTTCTCGCGATTTTCAGCAAAACGGTAAGTTTTATCATAAAAACATCTTAGACAAAATTGTAGATCATAAAATTGTCTACAAAAAATTAGGCTCAAACTATGTCTAAACCAAATTGTAGCTTAATGGGGTCATTAGTTACTGATTTCGTATTCAAACATTAACCTCCTTTATCCCGCCTTAGAGGTTGATTTTTGAAATAAAAAGTATCCCATATCATTTTTTAGGACTTGGTCTACCTTTGTACCAAATTTCAGCTCAATAGGGCCAGCGGTTCTAAATTTACCATACAAACTTTGACCCCCCCTTACCCCCTCTTTAAAGTTAAATTGTGTCATAAAAACTATTCAATGTTCCTCAACACAATCCCAACAATCGTTTTACAAAATTTCAGCTCAATCGGGTAAACGGTTACGGATTTGCACACAAACGTTTTTCGGGAATAATTCCTTTTCCTGAGGGAATTTCAAAAAATCGCTTCTTATTGCACGATGAAATCTTCCAAGGAATACGCTGTCCAAATTTCAGCTCAATCCGTCCGGCCGTTTGGGCTGTGCGTTGATAGCACGAAAGTGTACGAACGATTTTATATAAGAGATTACAACTTTTTGAATCGTTATATCTCAAAAACGGTGGCTCGTAGAAAAAAAAGTATTAAATATTTTTTTGTAGACAATTTTATGATCTACAATTTTGTCTAAGATGTTTTTATGATAAAACTTACCGTTTTGCTGAAAATCGCGAAAAACTCATTATTTTGACCTTTGATCTTGAATTAAATTTTTTCCTTACAGGGGAATGATGGGGAACTTCTAGACATTGTTTATAATTATGTTTTGAACAACTTCACAGAAATTCAGTTTGTTGGGACTTTATGTAACTTCACTCTCATTTTTTGGTCTAAATTGACCGGACTATAACTCCTACTCGCCTTTACGATTTACTGAAGAAGTTTATGAAAGAGGGTGATAATATTTATATTTATTTTAATTTCTCCCTTTTCACGAAGCTTAGGGAAACAGCGGGAATATAAGAAATATAAGACATAATATTATATACTAGTAGAGCTTAACTTATCTCTGTAGTGTATAATAAAATGTTGATTCGTAAAGATTGTATCATCGCATCGCACGGGTGGCATATGCGATGCGTGCACCCATCGCATGCAAGCTTCTGTTGGAACAGCTGTGTTGTTTAATTTATTCACCTGCTCTTCGATTTGAATATGGTAACTTACATGCAATCAATTCGAATCTATTATTTAAATATAAATAAAATTCTATAACGTATGCATGTATGTGTGTATATTTGTTGCTTTTTCACGCAAAACCACCAAATCCATTGCTGTTAAGTCTCAGTTTTGAAATATCTGGAAACCAGAAATAACACATACCCTACTTTTTATCCCTACATTTCCACGGAATCGGGATTTAAACGGGAAAAACCGCCGGCCTGTAATCACTACATGGCACATGGTATAAAAAAACATAATTCCCGTATCTGTCTATATTTCTATCCCTATATTATCTCTCGGTAAAACGGTCTAGACGACACAACCCTTATGCTGTGACACACGTTTGCCCAACATGTAGTCGACCCTGCCGCTCCAGGATTGGTTTTATTAGCCACCAACGGAAGTGCCAACGCAACCCAACAGACAGTGCTTAAATCGTCTGCAATAGACGCAAAGGCCGATGATGATGATGATTATCTTTAAAACTACGCATCGGATTTTGATGCGGTTTTTTTTTTCAATATATAGAGTAATTCAAGAGGAAGGTTTATAATATTATGTATAATACATGCATAATATAGTAGGGACACACTCATAATTTTCTGTCAAGTGCACGCGCGCTTGTTATCCATTATTATTATTGACACGTGGCCTGTCCTTTCATACGATTTTTTATTATGCAAACCTTGTTATACCAATGATTTGTATTTAGATCACGTACTCGTAAATCACTCCATTCTGTTCAAATTAGACGTTAACTGCTCCATCAGACTCGGTATTGCCAAAAATAAAAATCCATATCGCCAAATGGAGCGTGGCAACATTGAAATGACAGAAGTGGGTGGCAAATTAAAGCCTCAAACAGGGTGATTTGTGAAGTCAGTGTGTCTAAAACGAGCGGATTGCCGTTATCTCAATTGCTTTTGATATTTTGTTTAGTCATATTAATAGAGTCAACAAAAAATGGTCCCAAACTGATTTCTAAAAATCTTACAATTTTTAATGTTGCTGTAGCAATTTATATGGAAATTTTGTTAATATTTATTCTTATTGCCTAAGTCTAGAGTCTAGTAGGTATAGATAGCGTAGGCCGAAGCGCTTTCGTGGGGTGATGATGCGTAACGGTTTTCCTGGTTCAAAAAAAAGGCTTTGCCCTAAGTACCAGCAATTACGTGTTCCGCGTAACGTAGTTTTTAGTGATTAGTAGGTACTGCTTAATAGCGTTAGCAGTATAAATCTCTAAAAAGCTAAAATTAATATTATTTGTTGATTTCTATCACAGCTTCTGCTCGCAGCAATGGTCTCGTTTTAAGCGCTTAATCGCGAATTTTCCAAGGTGGGTTGCCCACGCGCATACAATATCCTTGATTTTGCATTGTTTGGCGTTTTATTCGGTTTAATGTAGATTTTTACGTTTATATTGTTTTGGTTTGGACTCCTACATGAGTTACGAAAATGATGAGCGAATGTCCGCATAAAGGAACTAAAGACAAAAATATTATTATAATTAATTGAGCTATAATATACTCTTACATAATGGGTTTCCCCATTAACAAAACTGTAGTCAACTTATTTTGGGTTGTGTGACTAATCCATATGTCTGTGGGTCACCAAGGCACGGTGTCATCAAGGTAACTTCCAATAAGGCCCAATGAGTGCTTATTATTACAATGCAATACCAAAGCCTTTCTTGAGACCAAATTAGAAATGTTAACGATAAATGACTTAATAATAATTGGGGTTTTTATACTCCAACAGAACAGGTTACCCCTACTTACACTGTCAAAGTCAAATCACAATCTTAATAACATTACCTATGTTAGTACTTAAAATCGCTCCTTGGTTCATAAGAAACGATGATCTCCATCGCGATCTAGATGTGGATCTCGTGTCTAACCTCATCAAAAAGTTCGCGGAAGCCCACCAGCGACGGCTCCACCATCACGTGAACGTCGAGGCCATCCAGCTCCTCGACACCACGGGACTAGTAAGGAGACTCAAAAGGACAAAACCTTTCGAATTAGTTTAATAAGTGTAGTGATTACTGAAATTATATAGTGTAGTGCTGTGTACAAAGAACACAAGAACAAAGTGTCTTAACTATGATAGAGACAGTAAGAATACGTGTTATTGGACACTTTCTTAGATTATCTCATTTTAGCAATATAAGTTAGAACTAAATTACTTATTAGTCTAATAAGGCTAGATTGTAATAAATTGATATACTTACCTATACTGTGAGTGTATCATAAAAAAAAAAAAAAAAAAGTACTTAAAATACTTATGAAATTAGAATTCGGTCTACGATGGGCGTGAGTTTGTTACCTCGTTACTCTTAAACAGCTAGACAGCCAGCTGAAATTGCTTAGACTTTAGACCCATGAATAACACTTAAGCTTCATGTTAGCAGGCAAAACCTGCAGCCTCCAGGCACAGCTTGTTTACTTAAGTAAAGGCTTTTATATTTTATTTAAAACTAGCTTACCCGCGCGCACTTCGTTGCGCGTGAGAGTCAATTAATAAAGTTAATTTGGTGCTGCTATTTGGACTATGATTGTATTTCCATCCTTGCGACTTTGTAAGCGTAAAATAAGGCATGGCTATATTATTTGCTCCCGCTGTGGGTAGTGAAGAATATCGGGCTGGGTATTTCTTTGCAGTTTTGTTTGCTACCGTAGGAACCAATCCTATGTCCTTTCCCAGAGGTCAAATTATCTCAGTTTAGCTGTTGTTGATCGCCTTCACAAATTATATTTACGCCTCTTTTCAAGAATTAAAACTATTTGTGGTCCTTTCCCGGTAACTCTTTAACTTATCTCTACTGTAATGTACCTAAGCTAAATTATTATTCGTTACTAATTTCTCATACCATCCTTCCCGCGACTCAAATCAATTCCGTGGTTCCTGAATTCCTATTAAATCTCTGATCCTCCTTCCCCCCTCCTTTAATACTGAGTCTTCTTAAAGTTTTTAAGACTTAATCTACCTTTGCATCAAATTTAAGCTCAATAGGGTCAGCGGTTCTAAATTTCCCATAAATTTCTGTCAAAATAAATATTTTATGTTCCTATACACAACTCAAACCTTGATTTTACAAAATTTCAACTCAATCGGTTTAGTTGTTACGGATTTGTATACAAATGTTTTTTGGTAATAAGTCCCGTTCCAGTAGGAATTTAGCAAAATCCTTTCTCGTGGGTCGCCAAAGTCACCTAAACACACGCTGTCCTAATTTCAGCTCAAATAAAGAAGCGGTTAACGATTTCTTACGCAAACTTGCACCCCCTCTTTCCTCCTCTTTAATGTAGATTTCAGGGATAAAAAGTATCCCATATCATTTTTTAGGGCTCAATCTACCTCTGCACCAAATTTTAGCTCAATAGGGTCAGCGGTTCTTAATTTCCCATACAAACTTTGACCCTTTTTTTTTTTTTTTTTTTTTGACCCAGGAAAAATGCGTTACGCATCATCACCCCACGCCGGGGGGCGCGGGGCGGTATGTGGGACTCCCCCGCCAGAGATGGGAGCGGCGGGGATACCCACTAAAAAACCTGGGGTGTTCCTGCGGGACGCCATAATGCCGGGGCAACGGGTACGCCGAAGCACTCATCCGCGCTCAAACTTTGACCCTCCTTAACCCCCTTAAAAGTTAATTTCTGACATAAAAACTATTAAATGTTCCTAAACAAAACTCAAACCATCATTTTACAAAATTTCGCCTTAATTGGTTTAACGGTTACGGATTTGCATACAAACGTTTTTCGGGAATAATTCCCGTTCCCGGGGGAATTTTGGTCGTCTTAGTTATATAAGGAACACGCTGTCCAAATTTCAGCAAAAACAAAGAAGCGGCTAACGATTTCTTACACAAACTTGAACCCCCCTTTCCCCCTTTAAAGTTGATTTCTGGCAAAAAAGTATTGCATATCATTTTTTAGGATTAAATCTACCTCTGTACCAAATTTTAGCTCAGCGGTTCTAAATTTCCCATACAAACTTTGACCCCCTTTACCCCCCTTAAAAGTTAATTTCTTACATAAAAACTATTCAATGTTCCTAAACACACTCCAGACAATCGTTTTACAAAATTTCAGCTCAATCGGTTCAGCGGTTACGGATTTGCATACAAACGTTTTTCAGGAATAATTCCCGATCCCGGGGGAATTTTGCAAAAATCCCTTTTTATAGGTCGCTTACGTTACCTAAAGAACACGCTGGTTTAAATTTCAGCTTAAACACAGAAGCGGTAACCGATTTCCCATTCAAACTTTGACCTCCTTTATCCCGCCTTAGAGGTTGATTTTTGGGATAAAAAGTATACCATACAATTTTTTAGGACTCAACCTACCTCTGTACCAAATTTCAGCTCAATAGGGTGAGCGGTTCTAAATTTCCCATACAAACTTCGACCCCCCTTTACCTCCCCTTAAAATTAAATTTCTAACATAAAAACTATTCAATGTTTCTTATCACAATCCCAGCAATCATTTCACAAAATTTCAGTTCAATCGGTTCAGCGGTTACGGATTTGCATACAAACGTTTTTCGGAAATAATTCCCGTTCCCGGGGGAATTTTGCGAAAATCCCTTTTTATAGGTCGCCTACGTTACTTAAAAAACACGCTGGTTTAAATTTTAGCTTAAACACAGAAGCAGTTACCGATTTCCCATTCAAACTTTGACCTCCTTTATCCCGCCTTTGAGGTTGATTTTTGGGATAAAAAGTATACCATACAATTTTTTAGGACTCAATCTACCTCTGTACCAAATTTCAACTCAATAGGGTCAGCGGTTCTAAATTTCCCATACAAACTTTGACCCCCCCTTTACCCCCCTTAAAAGTAAATTTCTGACATAAAAAGTATTCAATGTTTCTAATCATAATTTCAACAATCGTTTTACAAAATTTCAGCTCGATCGGTTCAGCGGTTACGGATTTGCATACATTCGTTTTTCGGGAATAATTCCTGTTCCTGAGGGAATTTCAAAAAATCGCTTCTTATTGCACGATGAAATCTTTCAAGGAATACGCTGTCCAAATTTCAGCTCAATCCGTCCAGCCGTTTGGGCTGTGCGTTGATAGAACAAAAGTGCATTAACGATTTTATATAATAGATAAGTAAATCTTTAGATAGATATAACTCTTTTATTTAAAAACCGATTTAAATAAAACCAATACTATTTACAAATTAGAGAAATTTGCAACGTTTTAGCGAAAACTGCATACAATTCGGTTGTGCCGTTTTATCACACATAAGTCATAACCTTTTTACAAATTAAGCCTAATAAAACTACTCTGGTAAATTTTCGTTTATGGCCACATCGATAGATGGCGTATTTTTAGTTTGTCGCACTTTTTGCTTTTTGATTTTTTTGAATTGAATTTACTTTATATTCTATTACTTTTACTTCGAAATTTTGATGTAAATTAGGGGCGATGTGTCCGATATAAATGATTATTATTTATTTTATTATTTTATTTTACGTTTCCCTAGGAAAAATTGACAAAATGTTTTACGATCTAGATCGCGCAAGCGACTTTTTCGCGTCGTTTTGTTCATATGCGTATTTTCACAGTTCACCTTAGTAAAGGATCACAATGAATGGGGAGAAATTTCCATTCTTATTATATGTATGGATATGGATATGGATAGAGTAAAAATACGTAAGTCCAGTTTGACACTTTGAAAAATGGTCAAAGGTTATCTACAGCTTTACCGATAGACATTTTAGATATTTTATGCTAATTTTAAGAATTTCAAGATTTGTCATATCCGGCGAGCGAGAGAACCACACGAGGAATATGCCCCTAATTTCTATTGAATAATTTTAATTACCAATTAAATCTCAAGCACAAAAAAACTGCAACCCATGAAGTGTATAATAGATCTGCAATAGACTATTTAAGTCCCTCATAGATAAGCATAAGCGCCATTTAAATCACAGACAGTAAACAGTAACCGTTTCTCGGTAGTCGAGATAGATGTAGATGTATTTGATGTATGGTAAATGGCGAACAGTAGCCCCTGTGACTAATTGTGGAATGCCTCGTAATGGACACTTGAGTTAATAGAACAGAGACGTGGATAGAGACTGCAGGAAATTTATTAAATTAACAATGTTTGAAAATGACGTGGAGTCTGTTTTAGGAAATTGTTGAATATTTTAAAGTTCTAAGTAAAAATACTTACATGGTGAAAAATTGTAAGCAATAATGAAATTATTTTTTACGACGTAATAGCCCTTATATTTTTATTTATCTCAATCATTATTGTCTTTAGCCCAATCATCCATACATATAATAAGAATGGAAATTTCTCCCCATTCATTGTGATCCTTTACTAAGGTGAACTGTGAAAATACGCATATGAACAAAACGACGCGAAAAAGTCGCTTGCGCGATCTAGATCGTAAAACATTTTGTCAATTTTTCCTAGGGAAACGTAAAATAAAATATTAAAATAAATAATAATCATTTATATCGGACACATCGCCCCTAATTTACATCAAAATTTCGAAGTAAAAGTAATAGAACATAAAGTAAATTCAATTCAAAAAATTTAAAAAGCAAAAAGTGCGACAAACTAAAAATACGCCATCTATCGATGTGGCCATAAACGAAAATTTACCAGAGTAGTTTTATTAGGCTTAATTTGTAAAAAGGTTATTACTTATGTGTGATAAAACGGCACAACCGAATTGTATGCAGTTTTCGCTAAAACGTTGCAAATTTCTCTAATTTGTAAATAGTATTGTTTTTATTTAAATCGGTTTTTAAATAAAAGAGTTATATCTATCTAAAGATTTACTTATCTATTATATAAAATCGTTCGTACACTTTTGTTCTATCAACGCACAGCCCAAACGGCTGAACGGATTGAGCTGAAATTTGGACAGCGTATTCGTAAGAAGATTTCATCGTGCAATAAGAAGCGATTTTTTAAAATTCCCTCAGGAACAGGAATTATTCCCGAAAAACGAATGTATGCAAATCCGTAACCGCTGAACCGATTAAGCCGAAATTTTGTAAAACGATAGTTGGGATTGTGATTAGAAACATCAAATAGTTTTTTTGTCAGAAATTTACTTTTAAGGGGGGTAAAGGGGGGTCGAAGTTTGTATGGAAAATTTAGAACCGCTGACCCTATTGAGCTGAAATTTGGTACAGAGATAGATTGAGTCCTAAAAAATTGAATGGTATACTTTTTATTCCAAAAATCAACCTCTAAGGCGGGATAAAGGAGGTCAAAGTTAGAATAGGAAATCGGTAACCGCTTCTTTGTTTAAGCTGAAATTTAAACCAGCGTGTTCTTTAGGTAACGAAGGCGACGTATAAAAAGGGATTTTTGCAAAATTCTTCCGGGAACGGGAATTATTCCCGAAAAACGTTTGTATGCAAATCCGTAACCGCTGAACCGATTAAGCTGAAATTTTGTAAAACGATTGTTTAGATTGTGTTTAGGAACATTAATTTTTTTTTTTGACGAAAATTAACATTTAAGGGGGGGTAAAGGGGGGTCGAAATTTGTATGGAAAATTTAAAACCGCTGACCCTATTGAGCTGAAATTTGGTACAGAGGTAGATTGAGTCCTAAAAAATTGTATGGTATACTTTTTATTCCAAAAATCAACCTCTAAGGCGGGATAAAGGAGGTCAAAGTTAGAATAGGAAATCGGTAACCGCTTCTTTGTTTAAGCTGAAATTTAAACCAGCGTGTTCTTTAG
Source organism: Hemithea aestivaria (assembly GCA_947507615.1). Taxonomy (NCBI): domain Eukaryota; kingdom Metazoa; phylum Arthropoda; class Insecta; order Lepidoptera; family Geometridae; genus Hemithea; species Hemithea aestivaria. Next base: position 3,080,046 of record OX382344.1, on the reverse strand, counting down.
GTAACGAAGGCGACCTATAAAAAGGGATTTTTGCAAAATTCCTCCGGGAACGGGAATTATTCCCGAAAAATGTTTGTATGCAAATCCGTAACCGCTGAACCGATTGAGCTGAAATTTTGTAAAACGTTTGTTTAGATCGAGTTTAGGAACATTAATTTTTTTTTTACGAAAATTAACTTTTAAGGGGGGGTAAAGGGGGGTCGAAATTTGTATGGAAAATTTAAAACCGCTGACCCCATTGAGCTGAAATTTGGTACAGTGGGAGATTGAGTCCTAAAAAATGATATGGGATACTTTTTATCCCAGAAATCAACCTTGAAGGGGGAAGAGGGGGGGTAGAAGTTTGAGTAGAAAATCAGTAACCGGCCATCTTTTAAAGCTCAAATTTGAACAGCGTATTTTTTATGTAACGTAGATGACCGATAAAAAGGGATTTTGCAAAATTTCCACGGGAACGGGAATTAATTCTAAAAAACGTTTGTATCCAAATCTGTAACCGCTGAACTGATTGAGCTGATATTTTGTAAAACGATTGTCTGAAGTGTGTTTAGGAACATTGAATAGTTTTTATGTCAGAAATTAACTTTTAAGGGGGGTAAAGGGGGGGTCAAAGTTTGTATGGGAAATTTAGAACCGCTGACCCTATTGAGCTTAAATTTGGTACAGCGGTAGATCTAATCCTAAAAAATGATATGCAATACTTTTTTCCCAGAAATCAACTTTTAAGGGAAAAAAGGGGGGTGCAAGTTTGTGTAAAAAATCGTTAGCCGCTTCTTTGTTTTTGCTGAAATTTGGACAGCGTGTTCTTAGTTACATAAACTGAGACGACCGATAAAAAGGGATTTTGTGAAATTCTTACAGGAACGGGAATTATTCCCAAAAAACTTTTGTGTGCAAATCCGTAACCGCTAAACCAATTAAGCTGAAATTTTGTAAAATGATGGTTTGAGTTTTGTTAAGGAAATTTTTAATAGTTTTTATATCAGAAATTAACTTATAAGGGGGGGTCAAAGTTTGTATGGGAAATTTAGAACCGCTGCGCTGACCCTATTCAGCTTAAATTAATTTAGTGCAGAGGTTGATTGAGTCCTAAAAAATGGGATACTTTTTATCCCAGAAATCTACATTAAAGAGGAGGAAAGGGGGGGGGGTGCAAGTTTGCGTAAGAAATCGTTAACCGCTTCTTTATTTGAGCTGAAATTTGGATAGCGTGTTTTTAGGTGGTTTTGGCGACTCACGAGAAGGGCTTTTGCTAAATTCCCACTGGAACGGGATTTATTTACAAAAAACAATTGTATGCAAATCCGTAACAACTAAACCGATTGAATCGAAATTTTGTAAAATCATGGTTTGAGTTGTGTTTAGGAACATTAAATATTTATTTTGACAGAAATTAATGGGAAATTTAGAACCGCTGACCCTATTGCGCTTAAATTTGATACAAAGGTAGATTAAGTCTTAAAAAAAGATATGGGATACTTTTTATCCCAGAAATCAACCTTTGAGGGGAGGAAAGAGGGATCCAGTTTGTGTAGGAAAGGTAACCGCTTCTTCGTTTTAGCTAAAATTTGGACAACGTATTCTTTATGTAACGTAGGCGACCGATAAGAAGGGATTTTGTGAAATTCTCACCAGAACAGGAATTTTTTCACAAAAACGTTTGCATGGAAATTAGTAACCGCTGAACCGAAAATGAGCTGATATTTTGTTAAGTTCTGTTAATGAATAGTTTTTTTATGTCAGAAATTAACTTTAAGGAGACTAAGTATTAAAGGAGGGGGAAGGAGGATCAGAGATTTAATGGGAATTCAGGAACCATGGAATTGATTTGAGTCGCGGGAAGGATGGTGTGAGAAATTAGTAACGAATAATAATTTAGCTGAGGTACATTACAGTAGAGATAAGTTAAAGAGTTACCGGGAAAGGACCACAAATAGTTTTAATTCCTGAAAAGAGGCGTGAAAATTTATGAAGGCGATAAACTACCGCTCAACTGAGATAATTTGACCTCTGGGAAAGGACATAGGATTGGTTTCTACGGTAGCGAACAAAACTGCATAGAAATACCCAACCCGATATTCTTCGCTACCCACAGCGGGAGCAAATAATATATAGCCATGCCTTATTTTACGCTTACAAAGTCACGGGGATGGAAATACTATCATAATGAACATAGCAGCACCAAATTCGCTTTATTAATTGACTCTCACGCGCAACGAAGTGCGCGCGGGTCAGGTCAGCTAGTACAAACTATATTATGAATGTACATTTTAACTTGTGTAACATTTTACACAACATAAATAAGAAAACCAACTCTTTCGCACTTGAATAGAAATTTTACTTAAAATGAATTCCACGGAATCACAATTTTCAGAGTGAAGTCGACTCCACACCATTCCTTTCCCATCCATATTGTATCAACAAAGAGAGTCGGTGTTGCGCGCACGCAGCAATATTTTAACATCGTACTCAGACAGTCTTACATTACACACCATTATTACTGTAGATATTTATAGCACGTAAGCGATGCCCTTTCTTTGCAGATTGATCTTTTTATAGGTATTCATTCATTGATTAATTGATGTTTTTTTGTAATAATTATACTTTTTCATGAAGTTAGGGTTATGTAAGTAGGTAATTTTATTCACTTAGTGCAGTAAACATAGTGGCTCATGCTCATATTTTAGTGGATAACTATGTTTATTTTTATCTAAATTCTCAAAAAGGAAGAAAGGCCTAAAATTTATGTACAAATTTTCACCGATTACTAGAAGCGATTTCAAAAATTTTTTTTATTGGTTAAGCGTTTTTCAGTCTCTTTCAGAGCGGAGTCTTTCGAGCGTTTTTGCCTCGGTTGTTGATAGCGAGCTGGCGAGAATATTTTTTTGATGTTTATTTTTATTTATACATTTACATTTAATCAGAACCAAAGTCCAACGCTCAGAATCCACGAAAATGTTATTTTACCAGTTCCCATGCTAGTTTTTCATCATGTTTGGTAATCACTAATCGGCGCGGTGGTTAGTTTGTCCGTCTGTCATTACCGGGCATTGTTGGGCCGTCAATTTATGTTTATCCAGTCACAGTGACTGCACACTGTTGCACGGAAATTTTAAACAGTAATTTATATCTATTTTGGAGTAGATAATTGCACTAGATAAATTAATTTAAAGTAGACATTCAAAGAAATGAAAATGCAAGAGGTGTTATTTCCAAACATATTATTATCATCATCATCCACAGCCTTCTACATCCCACTGCTGGGCATAGGCTTTTTTTTTTCTAAGGAGGGAAAATGCCTTCGCACTACCCTTCCGCCCTTCATGTTATGCCATTTCACATATTATGCTATTAAATAATTAATTAACATAAAGAAGGGGAGCAATTTAAAGATCAACGTTTTAAGTCCTTTCTAGTTCTATTTTCCTAGTATAAAAAGATCTATCATACTAATATTATAAATTGCGGTGCGTGTGGATGTGTTTGCTACTTTTTCATCGCTACACAGCCAAAGGACTGTCTGACTGGATATAATTTGGTATTTATGTTGCTGGGACCCTTGAGATATGCATTGGCTACTTTTAAACAAGTAAAACCCCGCTCCATTGGCAGCAGTAACTACCTATATATCATCAGGTAGGTCATCTGCTTGTTTGCCTCCAAGGACTTAAAAATCCTAATTCCATACTGCAATTGGCACTTGATTATGTCGATTATGTCATATTAAGTAAATTCTATTTATTAATTAATGGTCAGCCGCATTAATACAGTAAATTACTGTTTACTTAATTAATATATAAATAACCTTGCTATCGTGGTCTGCGGTGCTAAAGAGGAAAACCGGCGTGTTTCGGTATAATAAACTGGCGTGAAGTTATGGCTTAGGCGTGTTACTGCGGTAACGGTCAACTAGATCACAGCGTGGCGACATTTCGGAATGATAGCTTTACTGCTAATGTACCTGTAAATTAAAAAATGGAGCGACACAGCCTTGGAATCTTCATGAAACGAGTGAATAGGACCTTTCTGGTCATCTTCTTATGTGATTCATCACTTTCCATCAAGTGGGATGTGGTCAAACGTAGGCCTATTTCGTATAAAAAATTTAGTCATGATCGACTATTTTCTCAGTTTTAAAACTATCAATTACAAAAAGCCTGTATTCTGTATGTAACATGATCTATCGATTGCTTCCTATATATCTTATGGGATATCTTAAATATCCCATAAGATATATAGGAAGCACCCGAACGAGTCTTATGTGCCTTCCGAAATACGTTAGCGATAACATGCTATAGAGACAGAAACAGGTGAAAATTTTGCCACACACTGATGGGTACTTGAACTAACACAAACTCCGGATTTCTACCAAACATTCAGTCCGAGGTAAGAATAAAATGGCTTATCTAAATAATACGTCATCGATGCAATGTGAACTACTAATAGAACCACCCACACTGATACAAATAAGGTTCGAGCGAATAATGGATGAATAACATCAGGACTTTGCCTCTATTCTACGCCTTCGGAGATAACAAAACAGATAATAATATCTCCAAATAACAACCGATATAAAAAGCACTAATCTCACGTCTATTTTTGGCACTTATCCACCTCACTCTTACTTATAATAATAATATAGTCTAGGCGTAGGCCGAGGAAATATATTATTCTATCAGTGTTTTCATTCATAATAATAATTCTTATTAAATTATTTTGGGTAATACTTAAAACACTTAATAAACATGCTCAATTCAGTCGTAAATTTGAAAAGCATCGATTTTTTCATCATCTTAACCTAATTCTCCCCCATCAGTCGTGATCATCATGCCCGAGGGCTGTGCCCCTTCCATCTATGATTTTCGTCCGAACAATGGAGCGCCATCTGCTCCTATCTCCGGCTACCGGAGAGCATCGTACACGGTAGAGTCGAGCGTGGTACGGATCTGGTCACTGGTCCTAACCAAATTCTATGTAAAATGGAAAACGACCCCAACGAGAACCAGGCGTGATTATATGTATGTACCTATGTATTGTATGTATGTAAAACAAAAGACAAACATTATTGTAATAATAGGAAAATTAATACTTATAATTATTATGACTAAAGACTGCACTAGGACTAACACTGTTCGTGAATATGTATATTAAATTATCTAATAACAGCATTTACTTGTAGTTACGTAGAGTTGCATATTCCAAATGTGGCGAACAGTGGGCGAGCGTAGGCAAGGGGACGCGGTTACCGACCGGTTTGACTGACACAGCCTTATATGAGGTGTGATTAATCAGATCCTTCATCTACATCATCATTAGCTATCATTTGCCACTAGTTGTTAGTTGGATCTATTAATTTTAATGCGTAAACTAAGAAAATTCCTGAACTGTGTTTTTCAGTATTTTGAAATGATTTTGATTATAATTTTAAATAATTTTGAGCTCACTATGTACGCAACTTTTAATAAAGGTTTAATATAGCTGTATTCAGCGGTTTTACCCATGGAATAGTATCCTGTGTATTATGCATACATATTGCCAATCTTATCAGGATAAACCATTCCACAAACTGTAATATTATGAGCTCCAGTTTAAATTAAACAATGCAGTGATAATTAAAACTGGCTATTTTTGTGTCTCTAGATCGTAAGAAGATCTTACATATCAAGTTTAATATTTTTGTGCTACTTTAAGAATCGTTCTTAACATGACATCAAAAAGACCGGCGACTTTTTTCGCTCTGCCATTAAAGCCTACGGAAAGGCTATCAGTTACAAAAATTACAAAATATTCACAGTTAAAGTCAAGGAAATCAGGCAAATTATGTCTGTAAATTATTGCAAAAGTGTCGTTACTTAAATTATTGCACGTAAGGTATTTTTATTTGGACACCTTCATTGGCAGTTCATTAAGGCGGTGCTTTTCGTAATTCGCAGCTGGAGGTTGCAGTCTTAAGATTATGGTGTCACTTTGTCCTTTGAAAATGTCAGTTTTTAATATTTTATCGCTGATTTTTAAGATTTTATCTGACAACTCACGACAACCACTTATACTTGTCTATCCAACTGTCTCAACCTTTACTAAAAAGCCAAAAATATTTAATGTTAAATTAGTAGTAAATATTTAATGTTAAAAAGTGTTCACTGTTTGCTAAAGATGCTTAAAGAAGGTCTTCAAGCTAAGTAAGAAAAAAATTATAGCTCAGGTATTCGTATATGAAAATTTTGTTTAGGTACGTAAGCGCCCAGCTTTTACTTTATTTAAGCTCAGTAAATTTCCTAGATGTCCTCATCTTTGTACCGAAAGGTGATCCAACGCATATTGTACAAAATAAACAAAGTCCTTTACTTGCCCTATATAGTTTAGCATCAACAGCGAAAGTCATCACGACAAGTAAACAAACCTTACAAGGACCAGTCTGATTCACTCGGCCTCACATTTAAGGCCAGAAGCCTGCGAGCATGGGCGTGCGACAATCACCCATAACTTTAATGCAATAAAAGCTATATTGCCGAACAGATGACGATGCACTCTGACACTTTGACACACTGAGGGGAAAGTAGGATGACTCGTGAATGCAGATGCTGCTTTCTAAGATTGCGGAAATGTTAGATTTGAATTTATAACTTGACACGAAACAGAAAGCTAAAAAGATTTTTATAAGAGATATCCAAAATTGTAAGTACAAACCAAGGAGTTCATGATCAATGTGTTTCATTGTCTTGGTAACTTCCTTTCATTTCTTTGATTTCACAGGAAATCAACCAGACAAGTTAGAGGTTTTGAGTTTTGATTGAGGATAAAATTACTACTTAATAAACACTACTAAAATACCTAGTCAGGTCATAAGTATTGTCACAGTAAAAACTTTTCTTTTAGAATGCTGGCCACAAAAAAGTTTATTGAATTCGAATTTCGAATTGTTCATGAAAATAAAAATGTATACTTTTTAGAAGTTTACTCATTTTTAAATATGGAGTGGACGCTTAAAGAAGACCGTGTTGCAGTTATTGCGTTGCATCGTTGCGGTTACGCGCCAATTCAAATTTTTGACATACTGAAAAATTTGAATATAACCAAAAGATTCGTTTATCGTACCATCAAACGATACAATGAAGACTCTAGTGTAGATGACAGGTCAAGAAGTGGTCGCCCTCGGTCTGTTAGGATTCCAGCAGTGATAAAAGCTGTGAAGGCGCGAATTCAAAGAAATCCCAAACGTAAGCAGAAACTGTTGGCCCTTCAGATGGGGTTAAGCAGAACCACGGTGAAAAGGGTGTTAAATGAAGACTTAGGGCTTCGGGCATATCGAAGAAAAACAGGACATCGTTTAAATGCTCGTCTAATGGACCTGAGACTGAAGAGATGCCGCGCTTTGTTGAAGCGGTACGCGAGAAAAAATATCGAGAAATTCTTTTTTCGGATGAAAAAATTTTTACCGTAGAAAAGAGCTACAACAAACAAAATGATAAGGTGTACGCACACAGTAGTGAAGAAGCGAGCAACCGTATTCCGCGTGTCCAACGAGGTCATTTTCCATCCTCGCTCATGGTATGGTTGGGAGTTTCTTATTGGAGCTTAACAGAGGAACATTTTTGTGAGAAAGGTGTAAAAACGAATGCAGTTGTGTATCAAAATACAGTCCTGACGAACCTTGTGGAACCTGTTTCTCATACCATGTTCAATAACAGGCACTGGGTATTCCAACAAGATTCGGCGCCAGCTCATAGAGCGAAGAGCACACAAGACTGGCTGGCGGCGCGTGAAATCGACTTCATCCGGCACGAAGACTGGCCCTCCTCCAGTCCAGATTTGAGTCCGTTAGATTACAAGATATGGCAACACTTGGAGGAAAAGGCGTGCTCAAAGCCTCATCCCAATTTGGAGTCACTCAAGACATCCTTGATTAAGGCAGCAGCCGATATTGACATGGACCTCGTTCGTGCTGCGATAGACGACTGGCCGCGCAGATTGAAGGCCTGTATTCAAAATCACGGAGGTCATTTTGAATAAACTTTATTGTCATAAGAATCTATGTTTTGTTAAGTTCATTTTGGTATATAAATGGTTACATAATAAATAAACTTGTTCCAATAATTTTATATTAAACATGTGACAGAATTTATGACCTGACTAGGTACTTACAATCACTAAATAGGTGTTATAAGTAAATATGTACAAACACGGTCCAAAGTACAGCTTCTTCAAGAAAACTCATCCAATGTCAAGCGGAGTCAAACCACAAGAAACTTGAGATCAAATCAGATAGATTTACTTTGCATCATAGCATATATATGTGACGCCACAAAACTGCAGTGAACCTTGTAACTCGTGCGGTAATAGATCGCTTTTGACGTCCACTAAAGCTAGACAAGGTCTTTTGGTTCCCATTTGGATCAGTGACCAATTTTGTTCTGTAAAGTGTACTCATGTACTTATGAATCTTCATTACTACGTGATGCTTAAGGCGCTTTTCATGCAGATCAACCATTACAGCAACTACAACTTGCAACTTCCTGATAACTAGCTATTTCGTATATCTTAATGCAACTGCTACATCGAACAGGTCTTAAATTGGCAAGCTGTACCAATTACAGTTCTGCAGCGGTCATAGATTTGTGAAACAGAAAGTACCAGAAAGTGGCTAATTTCATTTTCTGTGTCAGTTGCTCCAAGTTGCTCTGTGTGCAAAGTTATAACAAGACAGTTAGTTCTTAGGTGTTCTAAAGTGATAACCGATGATCAGAAAACTCACTTTTAACAGTGGTTCTATAACACAACTAGACAAAACCAAACAAACGTCTTAAAACTGGGTGTCATAAGGTCAAGTAGTGTGGTCATGAGTTATTCATGGGCCCTGACATTGACACGAGCACGTGTCTGTTGCCAGGTGACGAGGGGACAACAAACAACCCTACAATGTTACAGCAGAATTCATTCAACCCTCTGACATGGGGGAACAGTGACGTGATTCTTACGAAATATCTTTGTGGTTAATGTGGACCTTATTTTTTTCTTGTCGAATGGTTATATAATTTCGTTAGTGGACCTTCTTTTTTCGAATCGAACCGCTAAACATATCATAATGTTGACGTTAATCTTTAAATCTTTTTAGTCCATTTAGGTTATATAATACTCGTATTTTGGTAAAAGTGAAAGTGGACAATGATAGAGGTGTTCTCCTGATTCATTTAATAAAATAATTGAGCTTTTTATTTACACAGACAGGTCATCACTAAATATTTGTTCTCACTCGAGAAGTAATATAAATTTTGGGTGCAGCTCTGTGTAAGTTTTATGTATGCACTAGGTCATTTAACTTGGGCACGTAGAGTTGTTTGATAATTATTATACAGGGTACCTTAGTCTTTGTAAAAAAACGTCAAAAATAAGCTGGATTTGTTTCGTTTGAAGAGAACAACAGTGGTATATCTTCTTCTTAGTCGTTTTCTTCACGAAGTGAAGGTCGTGTCTAGTCTGCAGGATTTGCCATCACTCTTCTAATTACACCAAAGTAGTAGTGGTATATCACGTGCAATCAAAGTTCTAAACTGAGTAAGAGAGACTACGAAGTTTCCTCCTTCTAAACTCTTGAAAATATCGAAAGCAATGGAGGCATGGAAAACAAAGTCCCTAGACCACGTGAACTGGTGGAACCCTGAACACTGGAAGCATCCAAGAAGCCTGTCCTCCGTTTCTCTGGAAGATGCGGATCCGTTGGAAATAAGAAATGGATGGTTAACGCTGTCCAATGCTAAGGTAACTTATACAGTAAATTTCCAACAAAAACATTTTGTTTTTAAAGTTCTTGGGCATTTTTCAACGTTTATATCGATTAATTCATAATGAATAATGATAAGGTTGAGATTACTTGGGTAATTAGCAAACTTTTTACAAAGGCACTTTAAAAACTCTGCTAGCCTGTATTGTAAAAAGTTCTTTTCGTCAAATCTTATCTATAGCTAGTATTCTTTTATCTGTGCCTATAGCATGACATAAAAGCCAAAATGATCATGATTTCCTAAACCACCCATTTCAATTCGTCATCAGAAACTTTAATTACAACCTTAAATTTCCCGTCAAAAATATTACCCATAATATGCTTACAACCTAACTAAACCAAACAAAAATCAATTTCTTTACGTTCAACCGTTTACATAACTGTCTTCAAACAATCAATTTTGCTTCCAAAAATACAAAACGTCCAAGTGTCCCGACCTGCGACCTTCAACTTGAAGCCCTTGAAGACACGCTGAATGTTTTATTGGTTTAGGCTAACAGGCTATTTACGAAACGAAATACGAACCAACTCAAGTCAACATACCCCTAAAATCAAACCTTTGCATGTATTTTATGTTAAGGAATAAAGTAGGTACTGCTACTGGCTGCTATTCGTGCTGAAATGACGATAGTTCCTACTTATAACTTTTACATAACACTTTAATACAACTTACAAGAACTTTGAACTAAATACAATTTACTTACTAACTTACTCTAGTACTACAATCTCGCCTAATCAAGCAACGATGCAGTTGATTTCGTTATTTCTTCGTGAGATATCTATTTTTAACGATGAGAAGTAGGAAAAATAGAGCCCAATATTTTGCCACGGTTCGTTTACGTCAGAAGGATTAGGTTGTCAGTGAAATTACTGCGCACTGCGAATATAAAACAACACGCTACAGTACCTAAATTAATGACTGACTTACATTCACTGGAAAGTGAAATTTCGTAACAGTGACATGATGACCAAAAGTCTCCGATGGTAGACTTCTGACGTCATCAGCACCTAAGCAGCATTTATAATGATACAATAGTCAATCCCATTTGCATTCGGCCTCAGTGACTCATCTCCTTACATGGCGCTACCTTATACGAGTAAATCTTAATACGCTGACTAGGATCATAATTATAGATGTGACCAAAGTTGGAACTAACGTGTTGCTATGGAAATCCTCTGTCAAGATTTACTAAGCAGAGTTATTAGCGCCATTGTCACATTCATTAACATCATAGAAAAACTGTCTTTTTAATGCCGCTAGGTTGTTAACGCTATAGTTACGGCCAGCGTCTTATGTTGGCTGATACTAGGTATAGGTACTAGTATTCTTTTATCTGTGGTATAGGAAAGGCAATTGAATTAATTATGCCATGTGCAGTATGCAGCCTTGTTATCGAAATCGAAAATAAAGACTTAATAAAAATATTGGCTTACTTCTGGCAGCTTTCTTTTTATTATTCCACAAAATCTAGACCAAATGGATCAAAAAAAAATTTTTTTTTCATAATTATAGGTTAGCCTTTGACCGCGATCTCGCGTGATGTTAATCGACGATGCGGCCGTAGATGGTAGCAGGCTTAACCTAGAAGACGAGATAAATCCTTTCATATCCTCCCTATAATGTTGTCCAAATATGAAGTTGCAGTCTGAGAATAAGTAGATAGTATTATGTTCTAGAACTCATCTTTATTCTAATCAGTTATTGATTTATCCTCCGATATTTTTTGCGTAGATGACATCATACCTACATCCTACTATCGCAAATCATTATTTGGTTTGGTTTCCAAACACAAAAGGCTGGTTTTCACCAAGGTGTAAAACGGGTGATTATATAGATATTATTATTTTACAGGAAAGGCAAAATCAGAGGGAGCCTTATGCCTGGCAGTGGGCTATTAAAGGCTGATGATGATAATTGTTATTATTTCGATGAATCTTTTGAAATAAAATCTTAATCCCGATCAAGCGAGGTTGTAATCGTCGTAATGTATGGTGAATAAAATATATAAAATTTCTTACTTTTCTCATACTTATTAATGTTAAGAGAGGCGATGCGACCTGCAGTAAAGATAGTTTATCCCTCCGTAATGATTTTTGGACCGTCATGTCATCATACAGCTGTGAAATGTTGAGCCAATTTTATACTAATAAATAGGCGTAAAATTGTGAACTCCTACCTTAGTCTGTTGATGTTAGCCCATTATTATTCTGTTCAATATGTCGTCAAATAAGAAGCCTCGGTTTAACTCCGACCTTGACTTCTTCAACGAGAAATTGATTCCCAATTACTGACATGTCAATTAATTAATACGAGTATAAAGTTACATTAATTAATTACAATTTTTATTGATACTAATTATTTTCATCGTTAATTTCGCTTATTTACTGTCCAATCATTTTTAATTCTGACAATGTTCTTTTCCGGAATTAGTAAAACTGCATTTATTAATAGGTAATTATATTATTCTCAAAATGTTGGTAAACAGCGTTTTGTTGTATACTTTATGTTCCTATAGAATGTGCTTAAGAACTAACAGGAGAGTGTTGGACTCGTCTCGTAAAAATAGACAGAGTTGGACAAGTTACAATTTTGAAAACTATCGTGAGTTTTATCCATTGTGGCACACTATTAGTGCTTGTTCACGTTATAACACGCGGGCGCGGGCGCGGGCGCGGCAGACTTTACTTACACCGCACGTGCGTTGTACGTGAACACTTTCATAGCGCGTCGTATGTTTGATATTTCGCGCCCGCGCCCGCGCCCGCGCCCGAGCCCGCGGGTACACGTGAACAAGCCCTTAAGCGAAGTTGATTGGTAACGTCGGTCTGCTAGTACCAACGTACTGCAGGCTTTAACCCCTGACTCCTGATGGACATCGTAATTGTCCGAAATTATTGTTGAGATAATATCACCAAAATTATTATACGTGAGTACAGCGATGTCGTATTTGTACTTTTTAAATTAGCACCAGCGAGCATCTGTCAAAATTAAGCTCATCTCTAAGACGGACTATTGTATAGACTTTAAGGCTTATTCCTATGTAGTATAATGTCGAAACCTAAGCCAATGTAAACAAGATAAGTTTTATCTTGGATCAGTAAGGTCGATGACTGCGTGAGTCACAGTCGGTGGTCACCGCCGGCCGCGTATGGTCATTGTGCCCACTCTCGACTAATGGATTGATGGTGGTGGCCTTACTGTTGACTTTAAACGACATGTTGATTGGCTTTGTTTGTAGGAAATAGTACAAATGGCTTATAGCTTAAATTAATGACCCTATTTTTATAAATAGGACAGTGTGGGCTTTTCACAGAATTAAAATTTAAAAAATGTTTCAAGAGGATTGTTTTCACAAGCTGGATCATCGAAATATTTCTTACGTAAATCCTAAGTCTTCCAAAGATTCTTTGGAAGGGAAATCTTCTATAGGTAGGTACTCGTATTTCTTTTTGATAATGTAAACGAGGTATGTAGCTAAATCAGCTTGTTACAAAATTATTGACTTATTTGTAGCTTCGAGCGCAATAACTTTTTTGTAATTAGTCTCAAAGACGCCGACAAACATACCTCCACATTAAGGGCAAATAAGGGCATTAAAAGTTCCTTAACAAGAAAATCCTAAAGCATACTTAAAAGCGTCCGATGCAAAAAGGTTTTAATGAAAAGCTGTCCTGCGAACGGGATTGCGATCGTGACTCGTGACATGCATTAACAAGGCGTTCACTTGGGAAGGAGATTATGTAAACCTGACGAGCGAGCCTCATTCTCCACATTGTTGACCGCTGATACTTTAACACCACGGTTTAAGGACTTAACCCCTTGACAATATTGTACAGATTAAACGATTTTGTATATTCTAATGCCTATGATTTTATATGTGTGACGTAAGACCCTCTTATTACTTTCTAGCTCTTTACCACGTATGGAGAAATCCTTTCTTAACGAGACACGTCATAAAGTGTATGTTAATTATTTCAAATTTTAATCCAATCCGTACAGCGGTTTAGGCTGTGTGTTAATAGATTAGCCAGTCACTCTTTCTTTTTACAAGCTTTATATTACTTTCACCTGTCTGTTGTCTGTCTGTCTGTCTGTCTGTAATCAAATCTTGCAAGTTTAATTTGACCCACTTCCCGGTTTCCAATTGAGCTGAAAATTTGCATGCGTGTGTAAATCGGATGACAATGCAATATTTTTATGACATCGAGCTGATCTGATGATGGAGCTGGAAGGTGGCCAAAGGAACTCTGTCATAAAACAACGCAACCCCATCGAGTTTGGGCTCATTTGATTCGTCTTGACGAGTACTTTATGATGCAAGATGATAACAATAATAAAAGCTTGTTTTTAAAAAGTATTTTTTAAATTTCACTTGTTTTATATTAAAGAAGAAAAGACTAGCTAAATAAATTAATTTTTTAGCATATTCCGAACTAGGCGCTTAAAGTGATTTAATTAAAGATTCACTCATTCATACTAAATTGTTTGAATAAATGATAAAAAGAACTGCACAGAAACCGTCGGTGTCGGTTTAAGCGAAAGTCTGTAAAAACAGGTTGTGCGAAAGTTGGCAGTGAATTATTGTAATACTCCTTTCTTTCTTGTTTGTAAATAACACTTACTATCAAAATATGATATAAAGTGTCTCGGAGAGAGTGGATTCAGACTTGACTGTGCAAGTTAAATAAACAAAAATCAGTTATAGTACCTATATATTATTATTTTGGGACAGTTTATTTATTGCAAGCAGCAATTTGTGGACATCACGATCATGTTCACAACCCTTCCCGACTTTCACTTATGTACTTTAAGGGTTTAGTCTAATGTTCTGAAAAGACATTCGTTGTGGAAAACCGAACAATAACAACTCTCATCTCAGTACATTTTTAGCGATTGGCGCATGTCTATAGCCTCTGGTTTCATTTATTCAAAACCCCAGTCTTTTGTCAACTCATTTTGTTAACTTCATATTGTCACAGTAATTTGCAGCGGCCATATTCGACGTTCAGCACTTATCAAAAGTGTTCAGCAAATAAAAAGCTAACTGATAAAGCTGGCAAAATACTGCATGCATCGGGGACACACCTAGACTACGTCCTGCAATGTTAATCGACACCTCTTGTGATCCGGCTACAAGTGATTAGACAAACCTGTCCCACGATTGGCCGCATTGCTCGAATGTTTATGAATATATCTACGTTGCTGACTAACTGCAATGTTAGTACTTAGTTCCTACCATGGGCACCTGATAGGAATGAACGTTAATCTGTAGGTATGTGACATGGTGTGCTCCAACTGTCAACATTCTGGTCCTGGGTAGAAAATTATCACCGAACCGAATTTAAAAGACCGCTCGATGCTTTTGGACTCAATTAATGGGCGCCTTGTATCTCGAATGAAGTTCGTCCTTTCTAGAACACCCTACAAGATCTAAATTCTGGATTAACTCTAAAAATTTTATGGGTCGAAATATAGCTTAACAACAAAGCAAACGTCGCGTCGTAATCGTTTCTTGCATAAACAACAAATAAAAAACTACTCTATCTATCTATCAGCCTCCTTCCTATCTGTTTAACTTCCATTTCGATCTTTCCTATTTCTCTAAACAAAATGAATCAGCCTTCAGTTCCCTTCCGTCACATCTTCCGCGTAGTCTATAAACTGTGCTGACATAAAAGGTAGCTGTCTCGCCGACCTTGCCGTTTGCATGTATAGATCATCGATTGAAGCCACTGCCCACGTGTCACACAAACATTTGCTATTAGTTATTACCTAGTTGATTTTTTATTGGTTTTATTCGTTTCACTGTGACAGGGTCAGAAATTATTGCTAAGTGAGAATTATTTAAATACTTGATAATAATATATTAACCTAACGTTCATCCAACTTCCTTGTTGTTATTAGATTGGTACTATACACTTAATTAATTAATTAAGTGTATAGTACCTAATTAATTAATTAATTAAGTAATAGGTATTGTGACTGTAAAAAAAACTGTCGCCGAAAGAAACCCACTTTCTAACCATAGGTCCCGCAAAGCTAGGCAAAACTTTGAGTAGCTTGAATGAACACTAGGTTAAGATAATATTTTTTGGATATAGTTATTCCTTCAGTCCATTACCTCAGACTCTGACTCACCACGAAGGGTACTCTTTAACATTGATAAACTCCTAGATACATTCATGCATTCACGATTCCATACGTAATGAAGACACAATGATTACACGAAAATCGTGGCACATCGTCACAGGTATTGCAATATGCATCGGCAACTGCAGACGGCATGCTAATTGCTGCCGATTGCCAGTCGCCTGTTGCCACACCCACTGGCCAGTCCGACGTGACTGATTGCAGCCATGTGTGGCATAATGATCCTCAATTAGTCGGTGGTTTACCTTTTTAAAGAAGTAAGAAGACGAGCAACGCGGTCCCCTGCTGGTAAGAGATAACGCTGCCCATAATCAGCACAGAGCTGCCCAGAACTTCACACTGACGTAAAATTCTGAGCGTACAGCACCAACGCTACTTACTCAAGAGTCATAAGATGTTAAAACTCTTCAACCAAGTAATTTTACTAGCTACAGTGTTCGCCTACCGAAGCACAGTAATGATCTGGAGATTACTTGTTTGAAGATAGATATTGCTTTGTGCTGTGGCTTGTCGCGTGTCTGTCTCTGTAGTAACTTATTATCACATCATCAGCATCATGATGATGATAGTCGTCGTCATCAGCAGTAGGACGTTAACTGCTGAACATAGGCCTCCTTAGAATGCCATCTAATTGGCACACAGATACAAAATATTCTTCTGCATTTTAAACTGGAACTGCCTAGGTTATTTTAATAATTATTTATTAAACGGTGGTAAGATTTTGTGAGAAAGGTATCTTTTTCGGGACTCCTATCCTTGACCAGACCAATATTTGCCGTCTTCAATTGAAAAGAGAATGAATAAAAAGGAAGGTCTAAGTATAATATCAAGAAGAGCTAATGCCAAGGTACTATTCAGAGAAAAATCCTCGTTACCCGGGGTCTAAACTCTATATAGACTCAGGATAGCGAGGATGGTGCAAGACCTACGAGCTTTTTTCCATTTTCCCATATAAAGACATAAATATAATTTAGTGCCAGTAAACTAGTTTTTACGTATCTATTGTTTTCGAAAAGTAGATAAATAGACAGGTGCTTGTGCGGCGAAGCGTGGGCTCGACCTTCCGCCTTCGTAGCTGGTAGACAGCCTTATTTTGACAAGGTCTTTAAGATTTGAGGCACAATAACCCAACGAACTATGTCACTGTAAAACTGAGATGTTCATTATAGGTCGAAATTGTCGTTAATCATTCTTTTGATTTAAGAAGACGTCGCTTTTGTATTTGCATGACTAATTAGCTAGTCTAGTGAACATCATCTAGTCTATAGACTTAAAACCTGTCTTCAAATCCAACTATTCGTTGTTTAAATAAAAATAAATAAGTAGATAGGTATGACTCACACACCAGTGAGGTAATAAATTCACCTGCAACTTTGTAAAATGAAAACAAATAAGATATATATGTAAGCTAATTGAGACTAGGAAACGAGTCTTTTATATACCTACAACTATCGAGGCCGATTAGCTTAGGCTTTAGCATTTCTTTTTCCACTATAAAACTTCCTAAATGCATTTATCATGAATCACCCTTTATACCAATTTTTTCGTTTTATAAATAGGTACGAAATAATTTGGGTTTTATTTAGTTTACTACAAACCTACACTGTCAGTAAATATGTAATCGATAAAATTATTCAAAAAATACTTTGCAAATTGAGATAAGCTGCGTGTGAATATTTTTTTTAAATGTACCTACCTAATATTATGAGTACGGCAAGAACAAATCTTAGCAATTACTTGTTAATTACTAGCGGTAATTACGACTGTGTATCGACATCGATGTTCTTAATATGTTAAGCCACAGGGAGGGGTTTATCTCGCTTTCTAGGTTTAGTATGGTACCATCTTCGGCCGAACCATCGCATCGCTTAATATTGGAGAGATCGTGATCAAAAGCTAACCTTTAAAAATATGAAAATAAAATCTTATAATATTTTTTCCAGGCGAGGTTTCAACAGAAGCAGATGCAAGAGCGCGAGATGAAGATCGCATCACTGTACGAGGCGCAGCAGACTCGAGCGCTGGACAAAGTTCGCCACTCGCCAAACAGTAACGGCCACGTGGCTAATGGTCACGTGATAAACTCACCGCCACAACAGCCAGCAGTGCCTCATCAGCCGGGGAAGGTAAGAATACTTCTAGAATATAGAAGATACATGAATCCTTCTAGAACATACATGCAAAATATCATAGACAACGTGGATTACAGACTTTACTGTAAAACTAGGACCGTCAGTTTCGTCGCTTGCAACCCCGCAACTTTTAAAGCCTAATTTTCGGCAAACGTATTTTCGATAAAGCATTTAGACGCCGCAAGTAAAATACAGGAAATAATGATAAATAAGAAGAAGTAGTTTTATACATAAGAATTTTAATAAGAATGTAACACCTGAAAGGATTGATTTCATATTGACGTCATGATGCAGTTTCAAAATTGACATTAATCTTACAAATACCCTTGGCACTGATCACATTAAGTTCGACTACTCTGTTATGCTAGTCTTATTTTGTTCTTTACGTGGCAACTGTTACATCATATTATTCTTGGATGCTGACATTCAAAGATTATTTCCAACCTCCAGGTTCGTCAAATGTTCGAGGAGCGTCGTACGAAAGCCGGCATCGACAAGAGCTATCCCCTCCAGCCCATACAGAACACGGAGCGGGCTCGCAAACCATTACCCAACGGTTACACCAAGGTCACCAACTCAAGGGTCACTGTAGAGAAACGTGCCACCAAAACACAGTCCACTACTCACACCTCGCACAGCGTTAGGAAAGTTCAGCATCATCAGGTAATTTACGTTAATTTTATTGCCTTCTGAAAAGGTCTAGTGTCCCTAAGAGACCAACGACCAAATATCCAGCGTCCTATAACGCCAATTCCATAATGTCCAGTTTATCTTAATGTTATGGTATCTAAATATCCAGCCTATGTCCAGGACCGGAAGATCGGAAGACGCAAAAAATCATACGACTAGAAATAAAATCTAAGAAAGCCTAAATTTTTCTACCCCTAAAATTGTGATTATTATGATATTTTTGCGATAGTCCAGACTTTACTTTAGCAGAACTCTAGTAATGGTAACAGTAGCTTCTATCCCATTTCTCACAGTTCTAGAAAATCGTGTCCGACGCATTTGTATATTTTGGCTTTTGTTGCTTTAAGTTTTTATACCCCATTAAGTAATCCGTTATTTTGTCATCAGAAGGCGGATAACATTGTTAACGGGTCCGGAGATCTCAATCATAACCACGAACCGGATTTGAACACAATCAAAAATGCTGTAAGTTAAAATTTCTCTTTATTTATATGTGTTTCAAAATGCATATTTGGCGTTTGACTTTACTTTAAACATTGTCTTTTCATTAACTTTAGGCATTGGCACATCTTTAGTATTCTTCTTTCAATATTATTGTCTTTAGCTTTTTCTTTTGAGTTTCTGTCTCATACATAATCATACATTCATCAAATTTGAGACGACGTGACGTTCATCTTATTTTCTGATACTTTGTTGTTAATATTGTTCCTGTCTATTCCACCCTCCAGCTGCCCCAAAGCCACGGCGAAATAATACCAACAGACGAGGTGGACAAATCAGAAAAGCTGGATAATAATAACCTGCTGGAGAACGAAACGTTCCCTGAAGCCCTCGCGCCCGCCACACCCAGGTCTCCTGAACCAGTGGTCAATGTACGACAGCCAGAACCCAAGGCTCCTTCTAGAAGGTAAGAAGTAGGATCCAGACGAAGTAGAAATAAAGTGATTCTCTTTTTAACTTGCATAAATATAACGTCGTTAACGTTGTAAAAAAGTTGGGCTGTTTGCTTCAACAGAACAGGTTACCTAGTTCAGATTAGTTAATGGATGGATAGAGATGGTGGAGGAAACCACCTACCTGGGTTTTGATAATAAACCTAGAACTCCCACGTCATTTTTTTAGTTCCAGTTGATTATATCGGAAAGACCTGTGACGATATACGTATCAGCATCGCTGTGTATTTATTCAGAAACTAGGTTGTCAGGGCAACAAACTAAATGTTATCATTCGTTACCAGGACACCACTTGTTTGTCCCATATACATACTTATTTCACTTAGCCTGGTGACTTCCAACTAGCTAATTGACGATTCAAGAATTCTCAACTATACCTTCTCGAAAGTCCTGTAAGTCAAATCTAGTTTCTAAGGGCTTTTAAACGAACCAATCACTCAAAATTGTCAAGTTTATGAACATTTTAGAGGCACCAGTTGAAATAGGGAGGTAATTTAGGTATTGATTTAAGTTCAATCCACCATCACCATCTAATCATGTGAAATTACTGGGCTGAAGAGTCACATCTTATGACTCTTGAGTAAGAAGCCTCGTGGTGCTGTGTGCCTAGAATTTTAGATCATTGTGAAATCATGAGCATTGTATTGTTTATAGCAAGCGTTATATCTTACCAGCAGGAGAGCGTTTTGTTCGTCTTTTTACTTCTTTGCATAAAAAAATCCCTTCCAATTTTGAATGATAGCCTGATGTTTAATCTCAATTAAATACTGATATTACAGAAGTCCAGTGAACAGTACAAAGACGACTCCCTCCAAGCCTCGATCACAACCTCCGCCTGCTTCGCCGAGGAGGGTCTCAAGCGATACAGTAAGTAATTATTGTCATAATAAGTATCCACTGTTTCAACCACGTAAGTCCCGATTTCGTGGAAAAATCGAAGTTGAGAACCATAATAGTCTATGCAGCCAGATTTCCAACTTCGACATACCGAGTTTCATCGCAATCAGTTGAGCGGTTTGACCGTGATCTACAAAAATCTACGGAAAAACAAACACACCTATGTTTTTTTTAAAGGTACACTGATATTATAAAATGTGTAGATGTGGTTAAATATTAATAAGATACGTCTTCGACCACGGGACCCATTTAGATGATTTTTTTTCGGGTCCTTAATACGTAGTACGTAGAGAGGTCCCTTCAGCGGATGAAGGTGCAAGTGTTTTATGCCCGATCCACGCTCTTCACGAGGCTAGGCGAGGGAAGGCGGGTGCAAGAATGAGGACACACGCTCTTCGTCTTCCCATTTTCATTCGCAAAGCCTCGTGGCAACAGCCTCTACTATGCGCCTCGAGAGAGCCTGATGCGGGCAAACGGGAATTATAAAGCCGGAAACACATTATTAACGCGACCCGACGACACTCGTTCGTATTGGTCCGTGGCGTCACGACACCCGTCCGGATTGGTCTGTGGCGTCACGTGACCACACGCCACCCAATCCTGACGGGTGACGTCGCGTGACGTCGCGTCGCGTTTTAATAATGTGTTTCCGCCTTAATATTTGTCGACGATCGAATGAAATCTATTTGTTGTTTATTTGTCACCTCCTTTTTAAACATTTTTTTCCGAATTCGATTTCATGACATTGTCAAAATTCTAAATGCACAAATTATTTTTATATTAAAATTAATTGTTTATAAATAAAAATGTTATCTAATAAATAAAAATAATGCACTCAGGTATCAGAGAGCAGTAAGCCGCGTGCAGCGATGCAAAAAGTAAGTTCTCCTACTCTACTTTGTTATAATTTAGATAATAAGATTTGTTTAATTTATCATAAAACAACTTATACTATGTCTCCATGCAATAAATTAGTAAACCACATTAAAGAACCTTGTTCAAAGTCAGACCATTAAGTTCAAAGTTACCCAAGATGATTGTAATAATAATTAATTGTTCATATTTCAGGCACCACTACCATCAAAGAGGCAACCAGTCACGGTAAGTTAATGTTCATTGTATTTTATTCAATTTAATTATCCCTTTTTTTTTCAAAAGGTTGATAAATCTTATCCAATACCTATCTAATACGATTACAATACAAAGCGATCAGGAATAATTCAAATTTCTGTCACTCTGATATATGTATATTAAGTAGTTGTTTTCTGGTAACATTGTCCAGTTAGGTAACAGTGTTCCAGTCCAAAACCCAGTAATGTCTGCATAATATACTGCTTGGTAGTAGAATAACTCGGGTCGAATACTGAAGACTCATTCCTGATGAAGGACATCGTAATTGTATAAAACTGTGGTTGAGATATTCTCTACATTATATTTTAGACCAATTTTTCCGTTTTTTTTATAAAGAACTGACAAAATTATCTTAGGTCAGACGGCCTCAGCAATAGAGATTTATCAATACAATATTCTTTATAAATGGGTTAGACAAGCACCATTGCTTGTGGCTAACGTTAAAAAAATGTAGAATAGAATAGAATACTTCTTACTCTTTATTAACTTGTATTTAAAACTAAACAACAATATGGTCCACAATGGGCGGCCTTATCGCTGTGAGCGATCTCTTCCAGGCATACCAACCTTTGTACAGAGCAACAATTGTCTGGTAGAGTAAGAGTGGGATTGGGTTGGTACTGGGATGACATTTTTCCGCAACGACTGTCATCTCAGTACATTTTTCATAGCGACAAGCGTAGCACTTGTTAAAGCCGGCTGTTTGCTATGAATGCAGGCGAGTCCCCGCGGCAAACCCCGCACAGTGGCGAGCCCTACCGCAGCGGCCGCGTCCCCTGCGTCAGGCGGGCCGGGGGCGGGCGACGCGTGCGCAGTCTGCGGCCGACACTTCGCCTCCGACCGCCTCGCCAAGCATCAGGACATCTGCAAGAAAGCGCACGCCAAGAAACGGAAGCCATACGATGTCTTGAAGCATAGACTCGCGGTGAGTTTGATTCTCTTCTCTCTTCCACTCGGAGTTTATAGCCAAGCATCAGGACATCTGCAAGAAGGCGCATACCAAGAAACACAAGCCATACGATGTGTTGAAGCACAGGCTCGCGGTGAGTTTGATTTTCTTCTCACTTCTACTAGGAGTTTATCACCAAGCATCAGGACATCTCCAAGAAGGCGCACGCCAAGAAACGGAAGCCATACGATGTGTTGAAGCACAGGCTCGCGGTGAGTTTGATTTTCTTCTCACTTCTACTAGGAGTTTATCACCAAGCATCAGGGACATCTCCAAGAAGGCGCACGCCAAGAAACGGAAGCCATACGATGTCTCGAAGCATAGGCTCGCGGTGAGTTTGCTTCTCTTCGCTCATATAAGTGGGAATTTTGAATGATGTAGCAAAAAATTTGCAATTAATTAGGATACAACGCTCAACTCTAGAGGGCAACTACAGCTTGTATAGCTTTGAAAAAATTGCGAGCTGTACAAAAAATAGGATAAGAGAATAAGATATTAAGTATACATTAGATTATATCTTTAATAGGATTCTCCATTCTTCTACACTGAAAAAGCAGCTCACTTTTTTTCAGCTTGATCATTAGACGTTTGCAGCGGTTGAACTTTCCGAATTTACAAATTTGTCTTATTCTATCTTCAAATCGTGCTAAATTATTAAGGTTCTAAATCAAATATTCTGTGTTGTGTTGTAATATTATGCCTATGTATAGTGTGTGTTCCAGTATTTCTTTATGTATAAAATAATTTTAACAACGATTTATTTTTGAATTAAATCTCATGTTTTCCTACATTTATTCAGGGTACCGATGCAGATGGTTACAAGGCAAGCGAATAAACAATATATAAAACTTTTTGCTTTATTCATACCTATCTACTTCTCTGCATCTACAGCATATTTCCAAAAAAATATATTCAAATGCACTATAGGTACATGTACACGTCACAATCAAACCATCCAAATATGTGTACTCATTACTAAACCCGTTAGTTTTCTCATAATTGAGGATTTCATGAACAAAGGCAATTTATCCATTTATTCAAATTTAATTTTAAATACCATTAAGGTAATTACTTACATAACTGCTTTTTTTTATTACTTTAGCATATCTTACTTATCCATTTTTTATCTTAACAATAATTTTTTAACTTCTTTACGTAACTTTAACCAATATTTTCTTTTTTTTAATTAGGTTTATCCACTAGGTACCTACTAATTTTACTATTATTTAGGGTACCTTTACTTAACTATAAAATTATTATAAACTTCCGATATAATCTTATTAAAGAGGTTTAAAATTTAATAATGGTGTTGACATGAAAATGGAAAATTGGCTTTTAATCGAACTCAATTATGATCATACTGTTCATGAGGTCCTATTATATATATAAATACTATATAATAAATAATTATTATGTAAAATAGGTGCCTACACATACGTTTCATAATTATAATATGATGATTTAAAATTACTTATTACATACCCAGTAGGTATGTCATGGCGACCATTTGTGACTGTTTTTCCTCAAACTTGTGGCGTATATTTTGCACTTAAATGTTATATTTATGTTATTATTCATTATTGAAATATTGTTATATATAATCATATTCGCGTAGTAACAACCTAGCCATATTTATTGAGGCTCTGATTTTACGAGTGGGCTTTATCACTATTAAATTCACCTCAAAATGACTGAGAACTGAAAGACTGAAGGACTGAAAGAGGGTTCTTTAGAATAGAATAGAATGACTCTTTATTGCATACCAAAATACAAGATATAGTAATGAACATAATATGACAAACTTAAAATTATAGATAAACAATCGGCGGTCTAATCGCATAAAGCAATCTCTTACAGACAACCTGGTTGGAAGAGAATTTCAGGAAAAGTTAAATAACTTAAATCCGTTTCACTTTAATCATACAATCGACATGCAGGGAGGTTATTCACTATTGAATTCATGTTGCCTTCAGGTCGCTTACTGTCACATATTACATTAATACGTATTTTTAAAAAAAAACTAAAAAAAAAGTCCAAACGCCGAGCGACGTCTGTTGAATGCGCTATCTTTCTTGTAGTATTTATAACGGTTCTTTTTTCACAACCGTTAAGTATGAGCAGGTGAAGCTCTTAGGCTAATGACTTCCAGGCAAAATATGTTAATTTAATTCGCGATTCAAAATTCACACAGTTTCTATTAGGTATCTAATATCTACCTAATTACTTAGTTAAAATAATGATTTTTAGAGAAATACAATTTTCTCATCAATGTTTTTAAATAGGTATCTACCTAGTTTAGGTGTTACCTATGAGTAGTGAGTAGGTTGGATCTGTGGTGTATAGTCATAGAAGCAGTTCCCAAATTAACATTTTATTATCGTGTAGGGAACTGAAGCGGAGCCGTTTATAGGCAAGATAAGGCGCAGCACGACGACCGCCCCGTCGACCACTAAAGCCAACAAGAACCTGAACAGCAACTGGCGACAGAAGCACGAGGAGTTCATCTCAGCCATCCGCGCCGCCAAACAGGTGCAGGCTCATCTTAACGCTGGCGGTGAGCATATTACCCACTTATTTTCTTTTTTTAGCCTTTTACCCAACCCAGAAATTATTTAGGCTCGCTTATGGACTTATGGAGTTGTAAAAGTGGCAACCACTATAAAGTTGCCTTTCCACCAGAGATGTGCAATGTGCTATGCAGATGCTGCGAAGATGTGAAGCTACGCTTAGCACGCATCCGTAGCACGCATCCGTAGCTCGCATCCGTAGCACGCATCCGTAGCACACATCCGTAGCACGCATCCGTAGCACGCATCCGTAGCACACATCCGTAGCACGAATCCGTAGCACGCATCCGTAGCACGCATCCGTAGTAAAAAACATAGCTGAAACCGTTTCTGTCTCAACTGTGTACCTACAGAGTTAAGAAAGAGATGAGAAAATAGAGAGAGTCTCTTAGAACATTTTATCCACGTTATTTTCTTTTTTTTCTTTTAGCGCTTGTCACTATTCCAAGTTAACCAATACAGTTGAAGCAAGTTCTACCTAGCATTTTTATAATAACTTGTCACTAAAAAATAGTGTCCTTGTATCTTTAATAAATTAATTTTACCTTTTTTATCAGGTAAGCTAAGCGACCTGCCGCCACCGCCTCCGTCGGAGAACCCCGATTACGTGCAGTGTCCGTCCTGCAACCGTCGCTTCAACCAGGGCGCCGCCGAGCGACACATTCCCAAGTGCAAGGACTACCAGTTCAACAAACCCAAACCGGCGGCCAAACGCCGGTAACCACTCACTGACCGACGATTCTGAACAAACCGCGATAAAAACAATTGTACGTGACTTAAACCAATTGTTAACAGCATAAACCAATTGTTAACAGTAAAAACCAATTGTTAACAGTAAAAATCAATTGTTAACGGCAAAAAACCAATTGTGCGCGACTAAAATCCAATTTTTAACAGCATAAACCAATTGGGCGCAACTGAAATCCAATTACTAACGGCATAAACCAAATGTGCGCGATTATAACCAATTCTTAACGGGATAATCTAATTGCGATCGATTGTAATCCAATTGCCGGCATACTTAAGAATAATAATAACACGTCAGCGCTGGTCGCAGATTAATTTCCAGTGATTTTAGACTGTGGGGATTATTTTATTACTGATTTTGAATACATTGTTAAAAAATGAGAATTAACATATTGCAATGTAAAAACAGTGATTTACATTGGATGACAGATACGTTATTGCAAATACTATTTACTTACTCACTTTTTTATTTAGTTAAATCTTTTTATGACGTAATAAGTCCTAACTTTCCTAATGATTAGATATTAAATTTTATACTTATTAAGAGTTTTATGTGATTTCAATTGTATGAAAGAAGCTTTACATAATCTGACTAAATTAATAAAACTACAATTTTGTTGTACTTTGACTTTACTTTTTCTCACATCTTTTTTAGACTATTTTTGTAAACATGGAAACTAAATATTTGTATGGATCGCCGTGTCGTAGCGGTATTCGTCTTGAAGAGTTCTTGCTGCGGATACGTTTAGCCGCTATCATTTATTATATTTTATGGGGTCTCATAGTGTTCACGCATGATTGTTGTTGTAACCATAACGTTGTCTATGTAGTGAACACTGCTCCTACACCCTGTCCTTAGGAAGGTTCGACAATATTTTTAACACATTGACTGCTCTGAAAACACAACAGCTTTGTTCTTGTTCACGTTGAACGCGCGGGCGCGGCAG
Organism: Hemithea aestivaria; assembly: GCA_947507615.1. Lineage (NCBI taxonomy): Eukaryota > Metazoa > Arthropoda > Insecta > Lepidoptera > Geometridae > Hemithea > Hemithea aestivaria. The sequence goes on along the minus strand of OX382344.1, from coordinate 3,053,104 downwards.
ACTTTGCAAACACCGCACGTGCGTTTGTACGTGAACACTTTCATAGCACGTCATATGTTTGCTATTTCGCGCCCGCGCCCGCGCTTTCAACGTGAACAAGCCCTTACTGTGTTTTAGAGGTTAGAACGCGAGTGTTGGCAAAACAAACGTTGTGTTTTCCCAAAGAATTTTTCCATACAAAATTAATTTCAGGCACCTGCGATAGTTCTTTAAAACGCTACCGCAGCCAATGAATTAAAAATTGTTGACAAAAATTGAAACGGTTCAGAGAAGATAACTTCTCTGACCAATAATGGTTAACTAGAAAAGTAAACGAAAACTTCTTTCTTTTTAATTTCTTAACTTTGTCGTATATTATACGTCGGAGTAAATAAACGCTAACTTTGCCATAGTCTCCTATTTTCCCCTTTATTAAAACTTATCGAAAATAATACTATTATTCGACAACAGTTGACTAACGTTTTGTTTTTTCTTTTCTTTTTAGCCAATAGTCCTTTACTCTTGTCTGTTAGTTTTAAAAAATTGTTTCGAGCACATAATTAGTTAAATATATAAGTGATTGTTCAAACAATCGCTATAATTCAATGTAAAAATTTGTAAATTGTAACCTCAGTATATAAACAACTCGAAATACTTTTATCGACTTTCCTTAATGTTGTAAATCAATACACATTTTTTTCCATTCATATTAAAATAATAATAATAATATTATAAATCCATAAATAATGGGACCTAAAACCTAATTCAATTGAAAAATGTATGACATCGAAAGTGTAATGAATTTTGTACAAAAGATAGCTTTTTAAAATGTTATTAACTTCGCAAATGTTTTGGAAATAAAAATGTACCTATATTATTAGATAATAGTTGTTTTATTTATAATAGAGGTATAATATATTCACACTCTCAAGAAGACCCTACACCTTTGATATATTTATTATAATATACTTAGTACGAAGCAGGCGCGGATCCAGACCATAATTTTGGGGGAGGTCATCGGCTAGAATTTTTTGGAGACTCGTTTCAGGGTGATTCCTGAGAGTCAAAATTTTACGTGTCTGGGGGAATAAACTACCCGTAACATAAAAATTCTACCCAAAGATATTTTTTTCCTGTTAGTCTAAGGTTCAATCTACTTAATGCATGATAGACATCAGGTTATATTTAGCTGCAAGTATCTAAAAAAAAATGTAAAAGCCCTGAAATTTGATTACCGTGGGCTGTCCCTTACACATTTTCGTAACAAAATATATTTTTTACACTAATTTATAAAAGGAATTTAATTAATTCCTGTGATCAAAGCTGTAAAGGGTGAACTGTTATATGATCAAAAAAATACGCGAAGGCTGTACTCAGCGTAGTTTTAGAAAAAATAACAAATTTAGGTTTGTCCCCGGACAAAAAGTGATTCCCATGGCGCGCGACATAACTACCCACATTTCACAAACCACAATACTTAGAAGCTTGTACGCACGTTATAGGCTAACTTCGATTGCGCTCTAAACATAGTGAAGAGAGGCTCCTCCTCTCGTTGTTATAAACTGGATTTACGAAGGTGAGAAATTGATTACCGTGGTTTTGGTTCACTAGATCATTGATTACCTTTTCCATGTTTAAAAATATTTTTTTATCCATTACGGTTTTTTGACTAGTGTGTGCAGTTAGAAAAAGGGTATTGTTTATCATATATTTTATTAATTTTGGTCTATAATTATGGTATTTAAAAATATTGACAAAAAACTATACAATTTTGATTTCCATGGTATTGATTCTCATGGCATTTTACCACGGTGATCAATTTTCCCCTGAGTTTTCTTGCGCATTCTTTCACTTTTTACCCAACTACAGCGAAGCCGCAGGTATGGAAGTGATTTTGACAGTTTTTATTTGTATATTTCATTATTTCAGATATTTTTTTATATTGTATACATCAGATTTTTTATATTGTACTATAGTAGACAGCCGCTGTGGCTTATGCGGCACCATTATATCCCCACATTAATAAGTCGCTCAGCGAGCTATGGAGAGGGCTATACTCGGGGTTTCTCTACGTGATCGAATCAGGAATGAGGAGATGAACCAAAGTCACTGACATATCTCCGCGGATCAGGAAGCTGAAGTGGTAATATGGGCATGCCACATAGCACGTAGAGCGAATGGCTGATGGGGTCGAAAAGTGTTCAAGAGGCTACTACAGGCAAGCAAACGCAGCGTAGAGCGTCTACCCACAAGTGTGGCAGACGACCTTATTTAGGTCGCTGAAAGACGCTTGAAGCAGTTCGCTTCCAACACCGGTGTTATATATGGAGGTCTAAAGGGGAGGTTTATGTTCAGCAGTAGACGTCTTATGGCTGAGATGATGTATGATGAAAAAATAAAACGAAACAATGGGCTGACTGCAACTTTCAGTCCAGATTAACCTAACTAATGATAAATGTACAATCTGATGACAGCTTCTGGAGTGAATCCTGTCAGTGACTGTGACTAAGAACTTAATCTCATATTCAAGGACTATATATTTAATATTTTTACATTGTTTAAGACTGCAATACGTTGATTTTATTTAGTTTACATGATTATCATATAGAGAGCCAATATAGACCTTTTTAATACTTGATGTTTGGTGTGTATCTGTTTGGATCACCGTTTTTAATCATTTCTATTTTATATGATTAGTATGTAGAGGTCAATATTTAAATAATAACATAGAATTCAAACAAAATAGTTTTAATTTTGATTTCCATGCCACACTTTATTGATTCCCGTGGCACCAAAAATTTAAATTTAAATATCTTCTGAACAAAACAAGTTATAATGATGCCTATTTGATTGATGTGCTTATAATTATGGGAAATTTGATGTTTTACATGTAAAATGCAATAATACATTGATTTAAAATCTGCCACGGAAATCACTTAAATACGTCCGATCTCAGGATTTACCCTTCAGCATAGTCTAAAAATCTTACATTTTTCAGTATAAACGATGCGCGTTTTTCTTGCTCCGAGTAGCAAGGAAATAAATATTCTTACTTATAAAAGCGCGAGCTGCTCGCTGCGAGCGCCGAGAAAATTTTGAACTTTTCAGCACGTATGACGTGCGTTTAGCTTGCTCCGAGAGGCAAGGAAACTAAATATTTTTATATTTAATAGCGCGAGCAGCTCGCTGCGAGCGCCGAGAAAATTTTGAATTTTTTAGCACGAATGATGTGCGTTTAGCTTGCTCCGAGAGGCAAGAAAACTAAATATTCTTATTTATAAAAGCGCGAGCAGCTCGCTGCGAGCGCCGAGAAAATTTTGAAATTTTCTGCACGAATGATGTGCGTTTAGCTTGCTCCGAGTGGTAAGGAAACTAAATATTCTTATTTATAAAAGCGCGAGCAGCTCCCTGCGAGCGCTGAGAAAATTTTGAATTTTTCAGTACGAATGATGTGCGTTTAGCTTGCTCCGAGTGGCAAGGAAACTAAATATTCTTATTTATAAAAGCGCGAGCAGCTCGCTGCGAGCGCCGAGAAAATTTTGAATTTTTCAGCACAAATGATGTGCGTTTAGCTTGCTCCAAGTGGCAAAGAAAATAAATATTTTTATTTATAAAAGCGCGAGCAGCTCGCTGTGAGCGCCGAGAAAATTTTGAATTTTTCAGCACGAATGATGTGCGTTTAGCTTGCTCCGAGTGGCAAGGAAACTAAATATTCTTATTTATAAAAGCGCGAGCAGCTTGCTGCGAGCGCCGAGAAAATTTTGAATTTTTCAGCACGAATGATGTGCGTTTAGCTTACTCCGAGTGGTGAGGAAACTAAATATTCTTTTTTATAGAGCGTAAACAGCTCGCTGCGAGCGCCGAGAAAAGATTTGAAATTTTCAGCACGTATGACGTGCATTAAGCTTGCTCCGAGGGGCAAGGAAACTAAAATATTCTTATTTTTAAAAGCGCGAGCAGCTCGCTGCTAGCGCCGAGAAAGTTTTGAATTTTTCAGCACGAATGATGTGCGTTTAGCTTGCTCCGAGTGGCAAGGAAACTAAATAGTTTTATTTATAGAGCGCGAGCAGCTCGCTGCGAGCGCCGAGAAAAATTAGAAATTTTCAGCAAGAATGATGCGCGAACAGCTCGAGAAAATTTTGAATCTTTCAGGATGAATGATCCGAGTTTTGCTCGCTCTGAGCAGTATAAAAATTAAATATTAATATTATAAACTAGCTGACCCGCGCGCACTTCGTTGCGCGTGAGAGTCAATTAATAAAGCGAATTTGGTGCTGCTATGTTCACTATGATAGTATTTCCATCCCCGTGACTTTGTAAGCGTAAAATAAGGCATGGCTACATATTATTTGCTCCCGCTGTGGGTAGCGAAGAATATCGGGTTGGGTATTTCTATGCAGTTTTGTTCGCTACCGTAGAAACCAATCCTATGTCAAATTATCTCAGTTGAGCGGTAGTTTATCGCCTTCATAAATTTTCACGCCTCTTTTCAGGAATTAAAACTATTTGTGGTCCTTTCCCGGTAACTCTTTAACTTATCTCTACTGTAATGTACCTCAGCTAAATTATTATTCGTTACTAATTTCTCACACCATCCTTCCCGCGACTCAAATCAATTCCATGGTTCCTGAATTCCCATTAAATCTCTGATCCTCCTTCCCCCTACTTTAATACTTAGTCTCCTTAAAGTTAATTTCTGACATAAAAAAACTATTCATTAACAGAACTTAACAAAATATCAGCTCATTTTCGGTTCAGCGGTTACTAATTTCCATGCAAACGTTTTTGTGAAAAAATTCCTGTTCTGGTGAGAATTTCACAAAATCCCTTCTTATCGGTCGCCTACGTTACATAAAGAATACGTTGTCCAAATTTTAGCTAAAACGAAGAAGCGGTTACCTTTCCTACACAAACTGGATCCCTCTTTCCTCCCCTCAAAGGTTGATTTCTGGGATAAAAAGTATCCCATATCTTTTTTAAAGACTTAATCTACCTTTGTATCAAATTTAAGCGCAATAGGGTCAGCGGTTCTAAATTTCCCATTAATTTCTGTCAAAATAAATATTTAATGTTCCTAAACACAACTCAAACCATGATTTTACAAAATTTCGATTCAATCGGTTTAGTTGTTACGGATTTGCATACAATTGTTTTTTGTAAATAAATCCCGTTCCAGTGGGAATTTAGCAAAAGCCCTTCTCGTGAGTCGCCAAAACCACCTAAAAACACGCTATCCAAATTTCAGCTCAAATAAAGAAGCGGTTAACGATTTCTTACGCAAACTTGCACCCCCCCCCCCCCCCCCTTTCCTCCTCTTTAATGTAGATTTCTGGGATAAAAAGTATCCCATTTTTTAGGACTCAATCAACCTCTGCACTAAATTAATTTAAGCTGAATAGGGTCAGCGCAGCGGTTCTAAATTTCCCATACAAACTTTGACCCCCCCCTTTTAAGTTAATTTCTGATATAAAAACTATTAAAAATTTCCTTAACAAAACTCAAACCATCATTTTACAAAATTTCAGCTTAATTGGTTTAGCGGTTACGGATTTGCACACAAAAGTTTTTTGGGAATAATTCCCGTTCCTGTAAGAATTTCACAAAATCCCTTTTTATCGGTCGTCTTAGTTTATGTAACTAAGAACACGCTGTCCAAATTTCAGCAAAAACAAAGAAGCGGCTAACGATTTTTTACACAAACTTGCACCCCCCTTTTTTCCCTTAAAAGTTGATTTCTGGGAAAAAAGTATTGCATATCATTTTTTAGGATTAGATCTACCGCTGTACCAAATTTAAGCACAATAGGGTCAGCGGTTCTAAATTTCCCATACAAACTTTGACCCCCCCTTTACCCCCCTTAAAAGTTAATTTCTGACATAAAAACTATTCAATGTTCCTAAACACACTTCAGACAATCGTTTTACAAAATATCAGCTCAATCAGTTCAGCGGTTACAGATTTGGATACAAACGTTTTTTAGAATTAATTCCCGTTCCCGTGGAAATTTTGCAAAATCCCTTTTTATCGGTCATCTACGTTACATAAAAAATACGCTGTTCAAATTTGAGCTTTAAAAGATGGCCGGTTACTGATTTTCTACTCAAACTTCTACCCCCCCCCCCCCCTCTTCCCCCTTCAAGGTTGATTTCTGGTATAAAAAGTATCCCATATCATTTTTTAGGACTCAATCTCCAACTGTACCAAATTTCAGCTCAATGGGGTCAGCGGTTTTAAATTTTCCATACAAATTTCGACCCCCCCTTAAAAGTTAATTTTCGTCAAAAAAAAATTAATGTTCCTAAACACGATCTAAACAAACGTTTTACAAAATTTCAGCTCAATCGGTTCAGCGGTTACGGATTTGCATACAAACATTTTTCGGGAATAATTCCCGTTCCCGGAGTAATTTTGCAAAAATCCCTTTTTATAGGTCGCCTTCGTTACCTAAAGAACACGCTGGTTTAAATTTCAGCTTAAACAAAGAAGCGGTTACCGATTTCCTATTCTAACTTTGACCTCCTTTATCCCGCCTTAGAGGTTGATTTTTGGAATAAAAAGTATACCATACAATTTTTTAGGACTCAATCAACCTCTGTACCAAATTTCAGCTCAATAGGGTCAGCGGTTTTAAATTTTCCATTTCGACCCCCCTTTACCCCCCCTTAAATGTTAATTTTCGTCAAAAAAAATTAATGTTCCTAAACACAATCTAAACAATCGTTTTACAAAATTTCAGCTTAATCGGTTCAGCGGTTACGGATTTGCATACAAACGTTTTTCGGGAATAATTCCCGTTCCCGGAAGAATTTTGCAAAAATCCCTTTTTATACGTCGCCTTCGTTACCTAAAGAACACGCTGGTTTAAATTTCAGCTTAAACAAAGAAGCGGTTACCGATTTCCTATTCTAACTTTGACCTCCTTTATCCCGCCTTAGAGGTTGATTTTTGGAATAAAAAGTATACCATTCAATTTTTTAGGACTCAATCTATCTCTGTACCAAATTTCAGCTCAATAGGGTCAGCGGTTCTAAATTTTCCATACAAACTTCGACCCCCCTTTACCCCCCTTAAAAGTAAATTTCTGACAAAAAAACTATTTGATGTTTCTAATCACAATCCCAACTATCGTTTTACAAAATTTCGGCTTAATCGGTTCAGCGGTTACGGATTTGCATACATTCGTTTTTCGGGAATAATTCCAGTTCCTGAGGGAATTTTAAAAAATCGCTTCTTATTGCACGATGAAATCTTCTTACGAATACGCTGTCCAAATTTCAGCTCAATCCGTCCAGCCGTTTGGGCTGTGCGTTGATAGAACACAAGTGAATTAAATTAAAAATTTAAAAAACCCCCAACGCAATACGTAATTCACCATTTTTTTGATGGCGGCCATCTTGGATATTAAATTTTATATAGTGGGCTGTATTCTACTCGTTAAGCCCTTTCATTTGATACCCATATTGAGGGGGTCATGGAAGAAAAAAGTAATCCGCCATTTTGTAGCGGCGGCCATCTTGGATCGATTTTCACCAAACATAGCTAAGAACACTCTCGACTAACTCTACTTTCAAACAAAAAAAACTAAATCAAAATCCGTTCATCCGTTTGGGCGCTACGATGCCACAGACAGACACATACACACACACACACAGACAGACAGACAGACAGACAGACAGACAGACAGACAGACAGACAGACACGTCAAACTTATAACACCCCGTCGTTTTTGCGTCGGGGGTTAAAAAGTGTACAAACGATTTTATATAATAGATAAGTAAATCTTTAGATAGATATAACTCTTTTATTTAAAAACCGATTTAAATAAAACCAATACTATTTACAAATTAGAGAAATTTGCAACGTTTTAGCGAAAACTGCATACAATTCGGTTGTGCCGTTTTATCACACATAAGTAATAACCTTTTTACAAATTAAGCCTAATAAAACTACTCTGGTAAATTTTCGTTTATGGCCACATCGATAGATGGCGTATTTTTAGTTTGTCGCACTTTTTGCTTTTTGATTTTTTTGAATTGAATTTACTTTATATTCTATTACTTTTACTTCGAAATTTTGATGTAAATTAGGGGCGATGTGTCCGATATAAATGATTATTATTTATTTTATTATTTTATTTTACGTTTCCCTAGGAAAAATTGACAAAATGTTTTACGATCTAGATCGCGCAAGCGACTTTTTCGCGTCGTTTTGTTCATATGCGTATTTTCACAGTTCACCTTAGTAAAGGATCACAATGAATGGGGAGAAATTTCCATTCTTATTATATGTATGGATATAGAGCGGGAGCAGCTCGCTGCGAGCCAAAAAAAATACTATTATACAGCAGCTTGCAGCAGTTAATTTAATCTAACTAATCCCAAATATGAAAGATACTGTGCAGTTTGCAACGAGAAACTACGGATAATTCGTAGGCGAGGACCGAAAAAAAAGGTAAAAAATAATTAAAACAGCGAAACAGTTTTATGAACTTGTACGTAAAGCTTGCAGCTAAGAGAAAAATTCCTAATTCTAACTGTGAAAGTAGAGTAAAACCAGTTGATATGATCGGATTTTTTTTCCGACTAGGATTTTGGGGGGGTCATGACCCCCTTGACCCCCCCCTGGATCTGCGCCTGGTACGAAGACGATGTTTATAATTATGTTTATACGTTTATAAACAATGTTTATACGTACGGAGGCCCCGCAGCCCGCAGGGCTATTATTGGCTATCGCTCACCCACATGAACTAGAATCCATAGACAAATTTGAGTAGTTATGCAAACATTTTTCACAAAACATTGCTATAATACACTTTTGCTCCAACAATCCTTTTGCTTTCCAAACCCGATTGAAAGCACGTTCAACAAAACGATATCAATCATCATCAAAATCGAGGACAATTTTGTTGAATGTTGTCATGTTTTTGTTGAATGTTTCAAACAAACAACGCACTGGAGACGCGGCTTTAAACCTCCTCGTTAATATGAGTAAAACAACAAACGCAGTAATGTACATTGAAGTGGACATTAATCTTTAAAAAGTTTTTCAAAAACTTCAAATAACTCCGAAACGGTGCGTCCTAGGCGAAAAATAACGAAATTTTCGCCCCCCTCCATACTACCCCGTCCCAGAAAAGGCTCCGGAACCAACTCCCAAAGTTTCAACCCCCTACCCCTAAAAATATATCACCGATCAGAAATACGAACCATCATAGGCGGATCCAGGATTTGGTCCTGGGGGGGGGGGGGGGGGGGGCAAGGTGCAGACGGGCAAAAATATCATAATTTTACTACGAAAAGTGTGTGTTTAGCTATCTCTGAACAGTTAGATAGTTCAAACACAGATAAAAGAATACTAGGTTCAAATAACCTTAATAATAAGTGCGCGAGCAGCTTGCTGCGAGCGCTGAGAAAAAAATTATAATATTTACCATGAAATATGTGTAAAATTCGTAACTCTACAATGCTTCTGGGGGGGCCTTGGCCCCCTGCCCCCCCCCCCCCTATATCCGCCTATGCGAACCATAACGACTGTCATATCGAATTAATTTATGATTTAGTCATAATCTCACGTTATTTTAGCGTTAGCCACCAGCGATTGACACTTGTCGGTATATTCCCAGTCGTCCCCCACCACAATTGCCCCCAAATGGCATCATTTTTGAATACATTCCAAGTTTTCGCAGGGTGCATGAGTGGGTTTGGAGACCTACACAGCAATAAAAAGCAATATAAAAGTGGCAACAATAACTTTCGAGTCGCCATTCAGTGGTAATTGCCACCTGGGGGCAATCGATTCGGGGGCAAATGGGAATATACTCAAAATATTACATTTAACACATTGACAGGTCGGAACGCGAGCGCTTAAAAACACAAACCTGTGTTTTGAAAAGGATTTTAGGTACCATTAATGTATTAAAATCGGTGTACAGTGTACATATCCGTATCGGGAAAGTCTGTAAAGAGAAGTCCATGATATGGTCAGTGTGCAGGGATCAGTGATCCGTGATCAGTGGTGTTCACAATCAGTAGTTCGGGTTTAGTGATCCGCAGTGGCGGCGCTAGACCACACGTGGGCATCGGCGAAATTAGGTTCGCGAGGCCCCCCTTTTTCGGCTAGCATTATTTTCAAACTGAGGAGGGAGACATTTAAGCGTAGTCATACAATTTTGAATACTTCACACCTTTTTTTACACTAAACGACGCGTTAGATTCATCTTTGTAAATTAACGGCATAAACTCATTTGTATTTACTTCATCTTCGTGCCTTACGCCTCACTCCGAGCGATGATAAATTTTTTAAATTCTGTCTAAGTGAGTATGAAAGGTATGCGTTTATCTCACTCCGAGTGGTAATAAAAGCATTATTATCTGTAGGAACGCGAGCAGCTTGCTGCGAGCGCCGAGAAAATTTTGAATTTTTCAGCACGAATAATGTACGTTTAGCTTGCACCGAGTGGCTAGAAATCTAAATATTATATTCTTATGTATAAAAGCGCGAGCAGCTAGCTGCGAGCGCCGAGAAAAATTTGAATTTTTCAGTACGAATATTGTACGTTTAGCTTGCTCCGAGTGGCTAAGAATCTAAATATTATATTCTTATGTATAAAAGCGCGAGCAGCTCGCTGCGAGCGGCGCGAAATTTTAAATTTTTCAGCGCGAATAATGTGCGTTTATCTTACTCCGAGTGGCTAAGAAACTACATATTCTTACCTATAAAAGTGCGAGCAGCTCGTTGCTAGCCCCGAGAAAAATTTGAATGTTTTAGTACGAATAATGTACGCTTAGCTTGCTCCGAGTGGCTAGAAATCTAAATATTATATTCTTATGTATATAAAAGCGCAAGCAGCTCGCTGCGAGCGCCGAGAAAATTTTGGATTTTTCAGTACGAATAACGTACGCTTAGCTTTCTCCGAGTGGCTAGGAATCTCAATATATTCGTATGTATAAAAGCGCGAGCAGCTCGTTGCGAGGGCAGAGAATATTTTGAATTTTTCTGCACGAATTTTGTGCATTTGCTGGCTTCGAGTGGCAAGGAAATTGAATTAAAATTAAATAATCTATCTAGTAAGAGCGCAAACAGAGAAAATTATGTATTTTTGAATGCGAAATTTGTACGTTTAACTCGTTCTAAGAGTCACGAGATTACAATAATTTTGCTAATTAGAGAGCGTGCAGTTTTCTGCGAGCGCCGAGAATATTTTAAAAAGAGTTTGCTAGCCGCTGATTTTGACAAGAAAAAAAATTAAGCCACATTAAATTACTTAATTTTCATGGCCCCCATGCCCGCGGGGCCCTGGTTCTGCGCCTGATATTAACATGGAGTTAGTGTTAGTAGTAGGTACCTTTATATAATTCGAAAGGCTGTATGTCGCTGTTTTAGCCTTCCTGAAATATTGTAAGTCCTACCTAAATCATTATAATACTTGTAAAGGTCTTCTTTTGATGCATTTTGATGAATGCCCTTAAGTACCTACTTCACAATCACTTAACTCGCGAATATGTTTAAAAAAAATGAATAAATAATTAAATATTTTGCGAGGCCCCCTCAAGCGCGAGGCCGTCGGCGGTCGCCGACGTCGCTGACGCCTAGCGCCGCTACTGGTGATCCGTACTGTCAACAGCAGTGGTCAGTGATAACGGATAACGGAAACGGATCAAAGTTCACTCAAGAGGGTCGCGGCACAATATTGCACACATTTTAAAAGTATTTTCATTCTGTAATGTTAAAATATGGCACGATGGAGGTATTTTGCTTCTCAAGCCATTCTTCAATATACATATAACACTGCAAACACTTTTCAAATGTGTGCAATAATATTGTACAGCCACCCTCTAGAGGAATTTTCAAAAAGATAATTCTCTGAATTTATATTACAAAATGTTCAAATAGTACGAGCGAGAGAGCGTCCCGTATACTAAGCAGCCTTAAGAATATAAAAATATTTTACGGAATGGATAATAAAACACATTAATTAAATGCTTCAATCATGTATTTGTTCATTAATGTTCACAAAATAGTAAATAAAAAATGCAAATAATAAATGGCCACTGCATACAAAAGTGGCTCCATTTAAGCTGAGATTCATCCCTCTTCTAGTTTACTGATCTGCCGTAGTGTTGGGCACGTAGGACAGGATTAAAGTTGATTTCGCAGGAACTATGAAGTTGTCTGCATCCTCTGAATAGTTGACTGTGTAACTGAAATAGAAAAACAAGTAGAATAAGTTAACATAAGTGACATTTATAAAAAAACTTTTTAAAAACAAGCTTATTATTTTACAATAGAAAAGTATATAAGTATTATATCCGTTATCTTAACCACCATAATACAAGCATTAAGTTGCTTAGTTTGGGGTTAGGTGGCGCTGTGTGAAACGTCCTGAAATATTTATTTATTTAATATGGCTCGCCATGCCCAACTTGGTTTAATACTCACTTGGTGTAGAGTTTAACATTATGCGAGAGGTGACGCACGGAGAGGCGGTCGGGCACGGAGGGCACGGAGCTGAGGTTGGCTCGCACGCTGTCTGCACCGGGGTTGTACACAGACACGTAGCCCGTGTGACTTGGCTTCCATCTGTAACAAATACACAATAATATTGTACTTATATACAATACGACATTTAAATCAACCGAGAGTATTCTCCAAAGGGCTCTTTAGCCGTAAACTCTTGATAACGGACATTAACGGACATTGTTATTGTTTTGTATTTCTCCACGCTCGCGTCGCTGCGTAGCGACATTATGTACTAGGAGGGTATAAGACGAGAGGAGGTATGTTACCTGGCACACACGAGCAGTAGCTCGGTAGAGTTGACGGCGGGCGCGGCCAGGATGGCGTGCTGCCCGTGCTCCACGCTCGCGTCGCTGCGTAGCGACATTATGTACTAGGAGGGTATAAGACGAGAGGAGGTATGTTACCTGGCACACACGAGCAGTAGCTCGGTAGAGTTGACGGCGGGCGCGGCCAGGATGGCGTGCTGCCCGTGCTCCACGCTCGCGTCGCTGCGTAGCGACATTATGTACTAGGAGGGTATAAGACGAGAGGAGGTATGTTACCTGGCACACACGAGCAGTAGCTCGGTAGAGTTGACGGCGGGCGCGGCCAGGATGGCGTGCTGCCCGTGCTCCACGCTCGCGTCGCTGCGTAGCGACATTATGTACTAGGAGGGTATAAGACGAGAGGAGGTATGTTACCTGGCACACACGAGCAGTAGCTCGGTAGAGTTGACGGCGGGCGCGGCCAGGATGGCGTGCTGCCCGTGCTCCACGCTCGCGTCGCTGCGTAGCGACATTATGTACTAGGAGGGTATAAGACGAGAGGAGGTATGTTACCTGGCACACACGAGCAGTAGCTCGGTAGAGTTGACGGCGGGCGCGGCCAGGATGGCGTGCTGCCCGTGCTCCACGCTCGCGTCGCTGCGTAGCGACATTATGTACTAGGAGGGTATAAGACGAGAGGAGGTATGTTACCTGGCACACACGAGCAGTAGCTCGGTAGAGTTGACGGCGGGCGCGGCCAGGATGGCGTGCTGCCCGTGCTCCACGCTCGCGTCGCTGCGTAGCGACATTATGTACTAGGAGGGTATAAGACGAGAGGAGGTATGTTACCTGGCACACACGAGCAGTAGCTCGGTAGAGTTGACGGCGGGCGCGGCCAGGATGGCGTGCTGCCCGTGCTCCACGCTCGCGTCGCTGCGTAGCGACATTATGTACTAGGAGGGTATAAGACGAGAGGAGGTATGTTACCTGGCACACACGAGCAGTAGCTCGGTAGAGTTGACGGCGGGCGCGGCCAGGATGGCGTGCTGCCCGTGCTCCACGCTCGCGTCGCTGCGTAGCGACATTATGTACTAGGAGGGTATAAGACGAGAGGAGGTATGTTACCTGGCACACACGAGCAGTAGCTCGGTAGAGTTGACGGCGGGCGCGGCCAGGATGGCGTGCTGCCCGTGCTCCACGCTCGCGTCGCTGCGTAGCGACATTATGTACTAGGAGGGTATAAGACGAGAGGAGGTATGTTACCTGGCACACACGAGCAGTAGCTCGGTAGAGTTGACGGCGGGCGCGGCCAGGATGGCGTGCTGCCCGTGCTCCACGCTCGCGTCGCTGCGTAGCGACATTATGTCCGACAACGACTCACTCTGGAAACAAAAACCAATTTATAACATAGATAGACCATAGATTTACCATAAATATACAGAAATAATTAATGGATATTAATTCCGAGGAAACTGTCCGTTCCGTTGTCTGTTTTTTTCTGGTGGAAATCCGAGAAGGGGATCCGAGAAGGGGCTTCCGAAAAAGATTTGAATGAACTGTGTGAAAGAGGATATGCGTGCTAGGAGAGTGGATGCAGATATGACGAATGATAAGTAGAATGGAGGAGAAAAACGTGTTGTGCCGACCCTACCTAGTGTAAGATAAGACGATGCTGAATGTGGATATTAATTCCACCACCTAAACTACAATTTTTTTTTATGCTAACAAGTAAAAAGACGAGCAAGACGCTCTCCTGATGTTAAGAGATAATGCTGCCCAAAATCAGTACAGTGCCACCCAGGATTTCATATTATTGTGAAATTCTCGGTGGTGGTTCTAGATGGATTAGTGAGTTATTTGTCGCTTCTCACCCAAGAGTCACAAGATGTTAAGACTTTTCAGCAAAGAATTTCACTAGCTACAATGCCTTTCTACCAAAGCACAGTAATGTTTGCACATCACTGCTCGGGCAGTAAAATAATTATAATTGACACTGTTGAATTACCTAGTCGACCTCCTGCAAGAGAAGTTAGCTCTCGGTTACATAAAACTATAAGTACATATAGTCAAGAGTCAAGCATAATAAATACTGAACTAATAAGAAGGTGTACTAACGGAAGTGTCGTTGTCAATCTGCCTGAGGTTGACAACAGGTGCAGCAGGCAGCAGCACGCCGAACAGCGCCAGCTCCTGCTCCTCCTCCACGTTGCTGCCCTTCAACTGGAACGCAACATATTATTTCATTTACCAGCCTTATATCAGTAGGGCTATTCACTTATCCGTTAGGGAACCGAACCGAATTGTCAAAAATGTATGAAATGACGTATTATGTGGATACGACTTGACACGCCATGCACGTCATTTCCCTCCCTCCCTTCCCCCTCCCTTTTGGACTTCCATATGTATCGGTTGGAAGCGACCTGCATTCAGCGTCTTCCCGTGGCCTTTTTAAGATCGTCTATCCACCTTGTGGATGGACATCCTAAGTGTGTTTGCCAGTCCGTGGTCTCCACTCGAGCTGTTTTCGACCCCATCGGCCATCCGCTCTGCGTGCTATGTGGCCTGTCCATTAATACTTCAGCTTGCTAATCGGCTGGGCTATGTCGGCGACTTTAGTTCGTCTGTGGATCTTTTCATTTCTGATTCGATCACGTAGCATTACCCCGACTCGAGCATTATATACATATTTCGATTGAATAGTAGTAGGAAGTAAGATAAGTCTCACCTGCAGGAAGGGCCAGCGTGTCTGTACCCGTCTAGCGAGTGTGTCAGCCAGTTTCCTGACGTCTCCTGTGACTGGGAGCGGTGCGGCGGAGGGTGGTCGTAGGCTGGGAACTCTGCCCGTGTCGTTGTGTGTCAGGAGGAACAACTCGGCTCGGTTGCCTTCCTCTTTTATTGTGAATACTGTTTCACCTGGGTAATGGAAAACATTGTTAAATGGCAAATTAGTATTTTATACTCCTGTAGGGACATATTACTACAGTGTTTTCATACAAACGTTTACCACATGAAGTCATAATCCATATACACACATTAACCCCAACACTTTTTTTTTACCGTTTTCATTTACCGGGGGTAGATTTCCTTTGCAGGAGGTCGTCTAGGTGGGTACCCCAACAGTGCCAGTTATTCTACCGCCTGAGTAGTGATGTGCAAACATTACTGTGCTCCGGTAGGAGGGCACTGTAGCTAGTGAAATTACTGGGCTAAAGAGTCTTAACATCTTATGACTCTTGAGTAAGAAGCGTTGGTGCAGTGCTCCTAGAATTTCACATAATTGTGAAATCCTAAGTAGCACTGTACTGATTATGGGCAGCCGTTATCTCTTAACATCAGGAGAGCGTCTTGCTCGTCTTCTACTTCACCACATAAAAAAAAAAAAAAAACTTTATTGAAGTTGTACTATTTCTGACAATTTTAAGATTTTTTTCCACAAGGATTATAATCATTAAGTGTCTAGTGTTTACCAAACTAGTTAAGAGAAGAGTAGGAAGAGTAGGATTTGCTCCGTTTGAATGGTTTCAATTCTGTTGAAACGTAACATGGAATGCAATATAGATTAATTCTATATCAATAGTCTACACAGAAAAAACAAGCAGCCAGTGGGGTGTCCAAAGTAATGCTGAAGGATGAAGTACTGAAGGACCTTAGAACACTCAAGTTGAGTCTTGGTAAGCGCCAGCGCAGGACAGGCAGGGTTGGCGTCTTCTTGCGTCGGAGGCCAACGGAAGGAGTTTAGGTCACTGCGCCATCTTAGTTTAAATTTATGCGGGAACAATACCTTGTCCAGGGTTCTCAGCCAGGCTATCCACATGGTCAGCCATCCGTCTCAGCAGTTCGTCCAGCCCCAATAAGTCAGTATTATCGATGTGCCTGTAGAAGCCATACGCGCCGACGTCCACGAGCGCCGCGCCGTGCCCCGTCGCTGGTATCTCTTGCGACTTGCTTGCGTTTAGCTTTACAAGTAGTTCGCGGGCTTTGTTCAACCTGTTAGATAGATATAGTTATGTTATTAAAATACTCAGTAGTGTGGTGGTAAACCCCTATTGCAGTAGGAGTCTTCGGGGTACCCGCAGCCTCAGGGCTAATTAAATACCGGTATCCCGCAGAAACACCCCCAGTTTTTGTAGTGGGTATCATGCATATATCGAAGAGGCCTACTAGGGTACCACACCTTCATTTGATATTTATTCATAACAAGGTTTCGTCCAGGGGATTGTAACTTGCCACAGGCGAAAACTCTACGAACCCCACCGCGGAGGGGTCCTCCTGTCAGGGAGGAACAAACGGCGTTGGGCGTTGGGGTTGGTTGCATGAGGGCTTCGGCGTACTCGATGCTCCGACATTATGGCGTCCCGCAGGAACACCACCAGGTTTTTTAGTGGATATAAGGAGAAGTTGAGGTCTGGGAGCTGGGCCCCGTACTGATGAAGGTAGAACTGTGACTCGTTCACTCAGGGATCAATGCTAACCTGACTCCGGAGGCTCCTGCAGCCATCCACTTGGTCAGCACCTGCTGGAATTTGTCAGCTACTTGTGGCTCGGTGAAGTTCAGGTCGGGCAGCTGGGCCCCGTACTGGTGCAGGTAGAACTGCTTGCGGACTGGACTGTATGTCCATGCTGACTCGTTCACTATTGATACCTGCGGTAAGAAATAATAATATTAATTTATTTAATACCGTCAAGTTAATTAATAAAAAAATTAAACACGTAATTGCTTTGCAGATTTTTTTGACGTTGGGAAAAAATGCCATACACATTACGCATCGTCACCCTATAACCGGGTGGCGCGGGTTGAAGGTGGGACTCCCACACCAAAGATGAGCGAGGCAGGGATTCCCACTAAAAACCCAGCGGCACTTCCAGCTTCGTATTTACAGTGTAGGACTGGGAAACTAGTAAAGCCTCTACATCCAGTCCCCCACCCACTTAAATCGAAGATATGGAAGGATTCACGATTTTGCTGCTAAATTTTTGCATGTTACGAGTATACATCTTTGCTCTGGGGCCATTTTAACCTTCTCTGTATCGTTCCAATTTTTGGACAAGTACTACCGAAGCAAATACAAGTAAACCCCCTCTGGTTAATGAGAAGTGACATACCCATTGGTTAGGCGGCTTGGGTTTCCCGTCCTCGTCGTATTCCCTGCCCGAGGCCCAGATGAAGAAGTCAGTGAAGGGATCGGTGCGGTTCTCACTGGCCTTGAACCATGGGTGATCCAAAGATACGAAGTTTGGAGTTAGGTCTACTATGATCCTGTTGACAAAATAAAAGTAATTAAAAGAAAGAAAGAAAAACATTAACATTTATTCGACGGCTTAAAATGAGACACAAAGACAAAAAAAACAACAAAGTGCGCCACTCGAATGGGCCGTCGAATGGGAGCTGACTCATCGTACTGCGTGTGAAACACACAGCGCTGGTATTCTGACTGTCCGTAGTCCTCAGTTAGATATATTATTATCATAACCACAACAGTGTCCCTATTCCCTATACACTTCATGTCAAGTCCTCTGGACTGGTCATGTTGTCTGGAAGAGATCAGTTTTAGCGATTATTTTTTTAGGGTTCCGTACCTCAAAAGGAAAAAACGGAACCCTTATAGGATCACTTTGTTGTCCGTCCGTCCGTCTGTCTGTCTGTCTGTCAAGACCCTTTTTCTCAGGAACGCGTGGAGGTAACAAGCTGAAATTTATAGGAAATACTAAGGTCCATTGCCTCTTAGAGCTGTGAAAATTTCAAACTTCTAAGCCAACGCAATCAAAAGATATAGTCGAATATGTTGCAAATTTCAGCAAATTTTCGACATTACCAAATAAATCAAAACACACGGGGTACTTCCCGTGAACACAGAATCTTGAAATTTGGCACGAAACAACTCCTTAGAGCACAGATAAAGGAAAAATTGCGAAAACCATAAATTTTCATATGAAAAAAATATTTTGAATAATTTTATACCTACTACCCCTTTTCTCATGAACGCGTAAACGTATTAAATTGAAATTCATATCAAATACTCAAGTCTATAATACTCTTTGCAACGCATTCAAAAGAAACAGCAATTTTAGTCGTAATTTTAAACTCGCAACTACTCTCAAAAAATCAAAACCTACAGGGTACTTGCCGTTAAATCAGAATCTTGAAATTCTGTACGCAGTAACGTCTTAAATCATAGGCACAGGAAAAATTGCGAAAACTGTAATTTTTTTGTTACATCATATAATTTTTTTTTTTTAATAATTTCATACTTACTACCTTATTTCTCATGAACGCGTGCAGGTATTAAACTGAAATTCATATCAAATACTAAAGTCTATAATACCTTTAAACTGTAATAAAATCAAAACCCTATCTCAACGCATTTAAAAGAAACAGCAATTTTAGCCGTATTTTTTAACTCGCGACTACTCTCAAGGGAATCAAAACCTACTGGGTACTTGCCGTTAACTCAGAATCTTGAAATTTGGTACGCAGCAACGTCTTAAATCATAGGCACAGGAAAAATTGCGGAAACTGTAAATTTTTAGTTACATCATATAAAAAAATATTTTTAATAATTTTGTATTTCCTACCCCTTTCCTCAAGAACGCGTACAGGTATTAAATTGAAATTCATATCAAATACTCAGCTTTATAATAACTTTAAGCTGTAAAAAAATCAAACATCTATGTCAACGCAATCAAAAGAAACAGCAATTTTAGCCGCATATTTTCAAACTTGCAAGTACTCGCAAGGGAATCAAAACCTACAGTATATAATATTATACCCTATACAAATCTACGGGTTTCTACGGAACCCTCGGTGCTCGAGTCCTACTCGTACTTGACCGGTTTTTATTTTTAAATTTCACTTCTTTACTTAACCCTTAATTGGGCGCGCCTAAAAAGTTACGTAAACGGTCGCGTGGGGTGTCAGGCACCCCAAATCAATATATTTAATTAAAATATGAAATATATGAAAAATCCCACTTTTGTTAATAGGATTATTTGAACACATGTATTAATCAACTTTTAAACATATTTTAAATATAATTAATATTGTATTTCACACTGAAAAATAATTTTTCATAGGTTCTAGTATTTTTCATTACAATTTCGGCAGACGTCGATCATATGGCCATTGCAAACAATGTTTATGCATTTAGAGCATCCAGTCTTTGGTTTTATATCCTTCGTTATATGACAAATATGAGACCAGTTGTATGATACCGATCTTCCCGTTTGAAATACAGATTCATAGTCCTCAAAGTCATGAAACATTTTTAGTATATTGAAGGGTAGTTTTAAAAAATAGTTTTTAATTTTACTACTCATCTCACAAATATACTACAACATAACCTCGAAAATAGCATTAAACTTATAACATTTCATACTTTCGCCATTTGAACTCATGTTAACTTTATTTATCGGAACTTGCCACTTGTATATGTTCATTATAGTTTTACAAATAAATATTATAAAAGTAACATTAAAATGACTGCGCGATAGTCCCCTATCGATGAAATAAACATTTAACTTCTTATTTTTCAATAAACAATAACTAAAGAAGCAAATAATATAATAAATGTATCCTGAATTTGGACTACGTAAACAGTCGCCTGGGGTGTTGGACACCCCAAAGGCGCTCTCTGAGCCCAATCCATCATAACCGAGCTCCGCTTGCAACTGAATTGTGTACTTTACACATATTTAGGAAGCTATAAAAAAAATCTGCGTGCTAAATTCAACATTAAAAATGTTATGAGCCAGGAAACTTGCCTTGGGGTGTGTGACACCCCACGCGACCAATTAAGGGTTAATAGGCCTACGAGGGAAGTGGTCAACCACCTGATGGAAAGTGCAGATGCGTTCGAAGATTAATCACATAGGACGCTAGAAAGGTTAAACATTTTCCACAAAAAATAACGAAGATGAATCACATAGGACGCTAAAAAGGTTAAACATTTGCCACAAAAAAAACAAAAGATAAACTTACTTGATGCCATACTCCTTAGCTTTCTCCGCGAAGGATTTGAAGGAGTCCAGCTGTTCATTTTCATCGAGCACCTCGTAGGTGGGTCCCTTCATGAATATGCCTTCCACCTTGTTGGTCTGCAGCGTCTCGAACTGTGACTCCAGGTCCGCCTGGGTGGCGTCCTCGGATTCCAGCATCAGGTACTTCTCGAACCTGGTTGACAAATATTGTATGGTGAGGCTATCTTGTGGATATATTTTTATTTCTACTACTAACATGTATAAAAAATAGGGTATTTTGTGATAAAATTCATTAAAAAATATGTGATGTTTCAACACAGTTCAAACTGGGATTGGGTTGAAGGAAACTAAGGGCGGGTGGGACTGGTCCATAAAGCCACAAGCATTCTGTTGCTAGTCTTCAATACCCCCAGATTGGAAGTGCACGAATCAATTACATCACCGCTTGGTCGCAACGATATCTCGATTCACCAGCGAGCGGAGTGTGTTTCCGAGTGGTCGAAGGTTCGAGTTATTTAAGAGCAACAACAAAGAGCGCGAGCGCGGGTCGGGCAGAAAGCCCAGGCGTTTACTGGATTTTTGAAAAATTTGAAGGAATATTTACTGAGAGACAGATGATGTTAATGGGTACAATCTATTACACTGACCATTGTCTCGGGGTGGGCGGCGCGCAGGTGGGCGCACGTACGATGATGGTGACGGCGCCGGCCAGCATGCCCACCCACAGCGTCCAGAACAGCACGAACATCAGCCAGCGCAGGTTCACCCAGAACGGGTCGTCCGCATACTTCAGCAACTCCTCCTTGGTCAGCCCCGAGAATTGCTGCCAAAGGATACATAATAATAAATAATAATAATTGAGGTACCATCCCCACATAGCCTTTTGATGATCAAAGAATAATGCGTTAAGCATCGTCATCCTACGCCGGGGGGTGCTGTACGGTATGGGGGTCGAAGATGGGCGCGAGAAGAACACCCACTCAAAACCTAAGGGTGTTCCTACGCCATAATGTCGGGACAACGGGTATGCCGAAGCACTCGTCCACGGCCCCGACGGTTCACCCACTTAACCTAGTTTATGTAGTTGGTTTCCATTTATCTTGCTGGATAAAACAAGGAATAGTGTGGTAAGGCAATGCTGTGGTGTAGTAGAAGATGTAGTGACATAAATAGAGAAATGAATGCTTAGATGGTCTAGAGTCTAGAGTCTAGACATGTAGAGTGGATGGAAAAAAGGAGATTGTGATAAAATACAAGGCAATTGTGAATAGTTCTAGCCAAGGTATTTCACGCAGTTTGCTTATAATATAAGATAGCATGAGTGCTTGTTCACGTTGGAACGCGCGGGCGCGGCAGTGCTTGTTCACGCTATAACACGCGGGCGCGGGCGCGGCAGTGCTTGTTCACGCTATAACACGCGGGCGCGGGCGCGGCAGACTTTGCTTACACCACACGTGCGTTTGTACGTGAACACTTTCATAGCACGTGGTATGTTTTTAACATTTCGCGCCCGCGCCCGCGCGTTCAACGTGAACAAGCCCTGATTCTCATACCCTCTTATTAGCGTCAAGTTCAATCTTAGCGTCTCCGTTCCTGTGGTCACCGACCACGTATTTAGCGTCAGCCATGTCGACCCTCACGATCTTGGCCTCATCCTCTTTCTGCAGCAGCTTCTCTTCAGCGCCGTCCGGAGAAACCTTCTCCTTGGACTTGGTTAGGCTGGACTTTGATGAGCGGAACTCTGTGAAAAACCAAATAAATTAAAAAAAATATTAAACTTATTTTAATCGAAATGAGACGCGTTCTAATTCGTATCTTTTAAAACTTCTGAACCGATTTCAATGAAACTTAAAATTTATATATGTAAAATTTGCATATTTCGAATCCTTATTTTTTTATTGTACCATAATATTTTTATGTATCTCAGAGTTCCAAATAATATTACAAACATAAAGTACATAATATGTACTATGTACAATGTACAGTAATACCCCGACTCATGCGGCGTTTTTTTTCCTTTTTGTTAAGTTTACTGTATTATTTGTTACCTCACAGCATTTAACAAAACGATTTTTATTATTTGGTCCCAAAATTAAATTAATTTTAAAATTTAATTCTTTGTTTAGTTTCGTAATTGTTACATACGTGCAAAAATTTCGCAAACGTGGTGTTCTGCTCATTAGACCTAGATTACCGAGATAAACACGTTTTTTTAATCGCGAGACCTAAAAATATTAGTCCACTTATTTTTAAACAGTGGCGTGGCGTTCGACATTACTCCGAATATTTTAAACATGCCACGATGTTGTCGTGATACAACAATTTTACATTTCAAAGAAAACTCTTTGTTATTTGTTTCATATGTAGTCATGGTTCATTATACATTGTTCAGTCATAAAAATGGAGAGAATAACCATATTTAATCTGCAAGTTTTTGGCGTTCATTCCAGGAAGATTTTATTCAGCTGTCAGGGGAAATTTAAAATTGATTTGAGTAAGCTGGGCTAATAGGTAGAGCCAATTTTAAATTAGCGGCAATTCACAATGAAATTATAATAAGTAATACTACACTTTTCATGACATGGTATAAAAGTTTAGCTAATAATTTGAATGCATATGGTTTTATTTGTTCATCGGCTGGTCCGATTGGGCTATAATTTGGTATTTAGGTAGCTAAGACAGAATAACAAATTTTAGCGGGTAAAATTGATAACCAAAACTACATTGTTGTAAAATGAAATAAATAAAAGCTTATCATATTTGAAAAGAAAAAAAAAGATTTCCAAGCAAAAAAATTATAATTAACACACCTACCACATTAATATATAATTAGATTATTAGAGTGGTAGTTAAGGAGTATAATTTGTATGGGTTAATAATATTAATGCATTTTTTGTATTTATTTTTTCTGTTTCTTTAAAACTCTTAATGATAACAAGTGAAATTTAAAAAATACTTTTTAAAAACAAGCTTTAATTATTGTTATCATCTTGCATCATAAAGTACTCGTCAAGACGAATCAAATGAGCCCAAACTCGATGGGGTTGCGACGTTTTATGACAGAGTTCCTTTGGCCACCTTCCAGCTCCATCATCAGATCAGCTCGATGTCATAAAAATATTGCATTGTCATCCGATTTACACACGCATGCAAATTTTCAGCTCAATTGGAAACCGGGAAGTGGGTCAAATTAAACTTGCAAGATTTGATTACAGACAGACAGACAGACAGACAGACAGACAACAGACAGGTGAAAGTAATATAAAGCTTGTAAAAATGGGACTTACACAACGGGCTTGTACGAGTATGATGAAATTCGGGACACGACTGAACCCTGTCCCAGAAACACTGACTACCTATATTTACACTAGGGTTGCCACAATTATAATAAAATAATATTACTCAATTACTTTAAAAATTACAGTATTTCACTAGTTCGTTTTACAATCGCTATCGAAATACTACTAATAATTCTTTATTAACTAGAGTAATATTTATTCTGATTTATATTAAGATATTAATTTTAAATAGTATATTTGCAAGTTAAATTAATTTCATGCGAAAAGTGTTGGTGATTCATGATCACTTTTTTACTTATGTGACATTTTACGAGACTAAAATAGTTTCGATAAGTGCAGAATATTCATTATTAAAATTAATAAGTAAATATAACATATCTTATTATTTTAATTAATGCAATAAGTACTTAGTTACCATAATATATAGAAAATATTAATTAAAACAATTGTGAGATTTTTTCTCAAGACTATCTGTGCCTAACCTGCTGAATACTAAGTACTTTGATAGGTACTCTATTTTCTAAGCCTAAGAAAATTTAAGCTAACAACATATCAAATTTCAGCTCCCTTGGTTTAGTCATCCAGACTTGATAGAAGAATCACTCACAAAATTACGCCTTTTTATAAATATATGTGTGTTATTACTAAGTGACAACCATAATACATCAAATTAAAGACTGCCAAAAATTCATGAAAAAAAAGTAATCACGCGAGTGCAATAACTCGTTTCGGAGATGCGTTCCTCGAATCCAGAGAATCAGCGAGTGGCATGTTGGCAAGCGCTCTGGCATGCAGCGCTACTTTTTGTAAATACCTGACATTACTCTTGCAAGTTAAATAAACGAGTTCAAAATTGCAATATTTGGAATTGCCATGCAAATATAAAATAATTCCAATTGCCATGTATTTTTTCGAATTGCCATGTAAATCAATAGGAGATGACGAATGACGACAAGTATTTTCGACAACCAAACATTTCATTTTTCTCTTAAAGAATTTAATTTAAAAATGATGTTTCTCATGTGTGTGCGTGTGCGGCTTAAAACAGCAACTTAGTAATGAACATTTTATAACATATCGCGTGAGATCTATAATATAGTTTTTTGCATCTTAGAATTTTAGTTATTTAGTTATTAGAAATTCAATGGTGAATAATCGCCCCTACTGGGGGATTATTCACCATTGAATTAATGCCAAAGAAACTCGTCGCTTACGACTCTCCCTGTTAAATTTCATAGAAAACTAATAAATAAAAAAAAACTGTCAGTATATACCTAGTCAGGTCATAAGTATTGTCACACAGTAAAAACTTTTCTTTTAGAATGCTGGCAACAAAAAAGTTTATTGAATTCGAATTTCGAATTGTTCATGAAAATAAAAATGTATACTTTTTAGAATTTTACTCATTTTTAAATATGGAGTGGACGCTTAAAGAAGACCGTGTTGCAGTTATTGCGTTGCATCGTTGCGGTTACGCGCCAATTCAAATTTTTGACATACTGAAAAATTTGAATATAACCAAAAGATTCGTTTATCGTACCATCAAACGATACAATGAAGACTCTAGTGTAGATGACAGGTCAAGAAGTGGTCGCCCTCGGTCTGTTAGGACTCCAGCAGTGATAAAAGCTGTGAAGGCGCGAATTCAAAGAAATCCCAAACGTAAGCAGAAACTGTTGGCCCTTCAGATGGGGTTAAGCAGAACCACGGTGAAAAGGGTGTTAAATGAAGCATATCGAAGAAAAACAGGACATCGTTTAAATGCTCGTCTAATGGACCTGAGACTGAAGAGATGCCGCGCTTTGTTGAAGCGGTACGCGAGAAAAAAATATCGAGAAATTCTTTTTCGGATGAAAAAATTTTTACCGTAGAAGAGAGCTACAACCATATACAAGAGAGATATATACCGCGCTTAGGTCATTTTTTGTATGAAAACAAAGTCACCAAAACATGGTGGGGTGCGGGGGATGGGTGGCTAGATTTGATTGGCTCGTTCAAGGTGACGTCACAGTTACGCCACAGATTAGGTAATAGTTAGAGGCATAACATGACTTTCTAGTGATGTGGTAAAGTCGCTATATCGTATCGATAAGAAAATATAAGTTACTGTTATTCTTAAGTTTAATGAGAAAGTTCGTTGTATTGTATACGAGAGATATTTTAATATAACTTCAATTATTGTTTTATTATATCTTAAATGTTTTCTCATCTCTATTACCTCCCAAAGTACTCGAATAAACATTTTATATGGTTTCACTAAAATATAAATAGGTCCATCGCTCGCATAAAATTTTCAGTCCTAATTTTAAAAAATTATGCGTGCGAATACGCACCCTATAAGAATAAACAATAAATGTTAGATAGCGAATTATTTGTTTTTAAATTAGTGACAAATTTAACATTATGTATTTTAAAAGCTTCGTTACACTTCTCTTATTATAAGCTTCATAATAACCATTCATGAATTAAATACCAGTAACCCTGTATAATATTAAACCCCGATAATTTTGGTACCTTAATATACCTAATACCTACCTACTTCAAAAATTTCAATAACATTTTTGTCGATAAAATTCGTGGTGTAAATTTAAATTTGTGTCTTATCACTAGTTTATCCGGGCGTAAGAGAGAACGAGATAATGTTATACAAATTTACCAAGAAAGAATGAGACGAAAAGAAACTTGGCCATTTTTATATTGCATTTTATGTTAAACATTTTTCAATGATTATTATCGGAATAATAACTTGCCTGTGTAATAAGATTTCGTCTTTTGCGTAACTGAATGTAGCGCTAGTCTTTCCGCGCCTTTTTATTGAACAATACGGCATTTTTATTAATTATTTTTCATTAAGTATGTGAATGTCACGCTGTCAATGTCGGCCGTGGAATGAACACGAAAAAGAGGCGGAGCTACGAGCTTATGTTGATTCAGGCATAGGTATGACTTGGCGACTGTTACCTCATTTTAGCTTCCATCTCTAGCTTTATGATCTGTGGGCTTAACAGAGGTACATTTTTGTGAGAAAGGTGTAAAAACGAATGCAGTTGTGTATCAAAATACAGTCCTGACGAACCTTGTGGAACCTGTTTCTCATACCATGTTCAATAACAGGCACTGGGTATTCCAACAAGATTCGGCGCCAGCTCATAGAGCGAAGAGCACACAAGACTGGCTGGCGGCGCGTGAAATCGACTTCATCCGGCACGAAGACTGGCCCTCCTCCAGTCCAGATTTGAGTCCGTTAGATTACAAGATATGGCAACACTTGGAGGAAAAGGCGTGCTCAAAGCCTCATCCCAATTTGGAGTCACTCAAGACATCCTTGATTAAGGCAGCAGCCGATATTGACATGGACCTCGTTCGTGCTGCGATAGACGACTGGCCGCGCAGATTGAAGGCCTGTATTCAAAATCACGGAGGTCATTTTGAATAAACTTTATTGTCATAAGAATCTATGTTTTGTTAAGTTCATTTTGGTATATAAATGGTTACATAATAAATAAACTTGTTCCAATAATTTTATATTAAACATGTGACAGAATTTATGACCTGACTAGGTATAAACACGAAATCCACAATATCCACATAAAGCCGTAAATTCACTATTATATGTACTTAATTCTCACATTCTTACCACAACTCCGTCCTCAATTCAAGAGAGCACTAAAAGTCTAGACTCTAGACACAGACACCTAACACCAATAACCTAATGCGAGCCACTAGAAATAGCCACTGGAATACAAGCTAAAGTGGACACAGTTAATGGATTAGGTCTTCCATCAAGCTAAGGTAATTGAATCGCTATAAACGATCTTCATTAAAAAGTATTAGTTTTATGTGTGTTCGTGCCTAGTTTAACCCAGATACTCCTGAAACTATTTTGTACCTTAGATTATCCTAAGTTTTTGATATGTTGATATTTAAGTCACCAACTATCTTGGAAAAATACTGAAAAAAATCCTACTCATCTGGAAAAGCCGGAAAACTATGGGTGTTATAACGCCCGGTAGGAGAATGCACTGCTATCGCTTGTATGTACGAGGAAGTATAATAAAAACAAAAGGTATATTTATTTTCGGAATTATATATTATTTTATATTATGTTTATATATATTTTGACATAGTTTAACCATATTAGTTACATATTATTACATGTAAGTATTTTATATAACTGTTACAAAGTACTAATTTTATATTGAGAGTGTAGAAAAATGTAGGCTCCAGGTATGACATTAGTATTTTTTTTCAGTTTGTATTGCATGAAACGAAATAATATTTAAGTTGCAATTGAACATTACATTCATACAAAAGAAATTGGTTTTACTTTTTGCAAGAAGTACACCAGAGCTGATTTTCTTTGGATTCAATCAAATGATCGATTTTGTCGTATCGAGTTTGACGAAATTAAGTATCAGCCGATTTTTCCAGTACAGGGACCTCAGATGGACCACAGCATAACCAATTTATAAGAGAATACCCAAGAAGCACTTCATTTCGCTAACGGTAACAGTGCTCGGTTATTTTTTGGCTAGCGTATAAGTTTGTATAGTGGTGTAGTAGACTACCAGCAGCTAGATTACACCATCGTCAAACATAGAATTAAAATAATAAATCGGTGGCTGTTTATCATTGGGGACCTGAACATCTTTCCACTCTGGATAACAATTAGGGTTATGACGATTACGCCACTTATTAGTTTGGTTTTTCGACACAGTAGGGGCAACTAGTATACTACCACTTGACGACAATGTACTTGGTATGGGATATGAACTTTAGCACATCTTTCAGATAGTCAACAGGGCTTTGTGTAGGGAATTCTACAGAACGTCTTCTTTTGATGAGATAAGGTAATGTCGTCTTCATTGTAAGACAAAAAATCGGCGTAACTTCAGCTTCTGCTCTCAGTTGAGTCCCTATAAAAGAATGATAAAACGGTTTTTACCAGTTGATAGTACACACACTTGCACATGCGACAAAATTCTGAGAAGATTCGTGAGTTATACAAAATTTGCCAAGCCAACCTGGTAAAATTTATATGTTAACGTAATCTTCATCACCAGAATCCTCATCAGTCACCTCGGTGTTTGCATTTTCTGGTGGTAAATTTTGCAACTGCCTTCGGAAAAGGAACATCGTCATCAGCCGCCTCCAATTCATCTATTATTTCATTCCACTTTAAACAATTTCTTTCCTGCAATCTGAAAACCAATGTAAACTATTATAGACGTCCTTTCTCCTACGGGGCGTTAAAACACCCATGAAATATTTAGATATAAAAGAACCTATAATTGAACGATATTAGTAACGGACATTGCATCAAATCATTTATTTATTTATTTATTTATTTAACCAAAACATATACAATCATTACAGGCTATGTCCTAATGCGAGAGTATAGTTATTATTTATTATAGACACTAATTATTCCTATTATTGTAACATAAAATATTTAAAGTTACTAGAGTAAACTCATTCAAAGTACACGTAAATATATCCACTTGATCCGCTATGACATTGATAGTGCGAAGTGCCCGCGTCAGAGGCGCCTCACTCAGAAGATTAGTTCTAGCGGGCGGCACCCACAGGAGCGGGGGCCGTCGCCGCCGCCACACGTACCTATTCGGCACGTATAACCCTACATGCGACAATATATCGGCATTATAAACCTTTGCCCTTATTATTTTTAAAATATAACTAATGAGCGCTAGTTCCCTTCTAACCCTTAGTTCATTATATCCCACCATCCCCAATATAAACAGAGTCGGATACATCAACGGATAGAAAGGATACACCCCATATTGTTTTAAGTATAAGTACCTAACGAATTTATTTTGTATCCTTTCTAACATTAGAATATATTTCGTTTCATTAGGTGACCAGATGACACTATTGCATTCTAAGTGGCTTCTCACTAAAGCGTTATAAAGAGCAGACACTGCTCTTATGTTTGTGAAGCCCTTAGCCATACGGAGAATAAATCCTAAATTTCTAAACGATGTTTTACAAATTTTAATAATATGATCTCTAAAAGTTAGCTCCGAATTAAAATTTACACCCAAATCCTTCACATGTTTGACTCTGACTATTGGCACCCCGTCTACATAATATGCTGGCAGTGAGAGGTTACGCGCCCTTGTAAAACTAATTGTCATACACTTGGATACATTAAACTCTAATTGATTTCTTTTACTCCATGCCACTACCCTGTCTATATCCCCCTGTAGTCTTGCACAATCGTCTTCATCATTTATAGTTAAGGATAGCTTTAAGTCATCTGCGAATAATAAGCATTTAGAATGTTGTACTACTGATGGTAAGTCGTTTATCATTAAAATAAACTGCAATGAGCCCAAATTACTGCCTTGATATACGCCTGACCTGGTGGAATATGGCTCAGACCTATTCCCAGAGTAATCCACATACTGCTGCCTATCTGTCATATAACTAGCAAAAAAATTTAAAAGATGTGGGGTAAAGCCGAACCCTGCTAACTTTTGTAACAAGACGTCATTATTGACTAAGTCAAACGCTTTTCTAAAGTCAAAATACGCAGAATCCGTCCTCCCCCCACCATCTACTGCTGGCAACAGATATGTCATGTGGCTGAGTAAGTTGCTGGTAGTGCTTCTTGCGGTTCGGAAGCCATGTTGAGCATCTGTGAGCTGAGAGCTAACCTGAGCTGATATGCTCTTGTGAATAGCTGACTCCAACACCTTCGCCGGAGTTGACAGTATGGCGACTGGTCTGTATTGATCTACCTTTATACCAGATTTCCCCTTCGGCACAGGTACAACTCGGGTAATTTTCCATCGTTCTGGGAATTCGGCTCTCTTCAGACAGAGATTAAATACATGATGAAGCGGCTTCGCCATAACCTCTCTGCAATCTTTAAAGATATAAGGTGGTATTCCATCTGGGCCCGCGGAATTCTTCGGCTTGAGTTGCTTAAGCGCACCAAGAACCTCCTGGAACTGAAGACCATCAAGATGTAGCCGTGCCGCTGAGTTTTCGCCTCCCGCTTCGGATATTGCAGTGCTTACATCCAATCGCGCTATCTCTGGGCTGTAAACTGAACTAAAATATTTGGCAAATTCGTTAGCACATTCCTTCTCATTTATTACTTCTCCGTTTTTAAATATCTTTTTCGGAGTTCTGCTGCCTCTTTTTGAGTTGGCATAACTCCAAAAGGATTTCGGGTTTCTCTGTAACTGACTTTGAATATTCAACTTATATTGCTCCTCTGCCAGTGATATATTAGATTTTACTCTGGCCCTACATTCTGAAAACGCTTTAAAGTCAGTATACGTTCCACTCGATTTATACTGTTTATGCAATCGCCATTTTAGTTTAATATCTTTTATTATATCGACCGTGTACCACTCAGGATACACGTACTGCGAATTAGACCTATTCTGCCTTTTCGGCACACAACAATCAATAATGTCATATATATTATTGTAAAAAAAGTCTAAACTATTTTCTAAACCTAATTCATAAATCGGTGTCCAGTCTATTGCCGCTATCATTGATAGTACTATGTACTTACAAGATTTATGTCAAACCGCTACTATATTTTATACTTGAAAATATATTATAAACATACCTTTTTTACGACATTATCCAATAAATAAAACCGGTCAAGTACGAGTAGGACTCGAGCACCGAGGGTTCCGTACAAACCTACGGGTTTCTACGGAACCCTAAGGAAAAGTGGGTATAATATTATGTACTGAAGGTTTTGATTCCCTTGCGAGTACTTGTGAGCTTGAAAATATGCGGCTAAAATTGCTGTTTCTTTTGATTGCGTTGAAATAGAGGTTTGATTTTTTACAGCTTAAAGTTATTATAAAGCTGAGTATTTGGTATGAATTTAAATTTAATACCTGTACGCGTTCTTGAGGAAAGGGGTAGTAAATACAAAATTATTAAAAATATTTTTTTATATGATGTAACTAAATATTTACAGTTTTCGCAATTTTTCCTGTGCCTATAATTTAAGACGTTGCTGCGAACCAAATTTCAAGATTCTGAGTTAACGGCAAGTACCCTGTAGGTTTTGATTCCCTTGAGAGTAGTCGCGAGTTAAAAAATACGGCTAAAATTACTGTTTCTTTTGAATGCGTTGAGGTAGAGGTTTGATTTTATTACAGTTTAAAGGTATTATAGTCTTGAGTATTTGATATGAATTTCAATTTAATACGTTTACGCGTTCATGAGAAATAAGGTAGTAAGTATGAAATTATTATAAATATTTTTTTATATGATATAACTAAAAATGTACAGATTTCGTAATTTTTCCTTTATCTGTGCTCTAAGGAGTTGCTTCGTGCCAATTTTCAAGATTCTAAGTTCACGGCAAGTACCCTGTAGGTTTTGATTTTTTGAGAGTAGTTGCGAGTTTAAAATTGCGACTAAAATTGCTGTTTCTTTTGAATGCGTTGAGATAGAGGTTTGATTTTATTACAGTTTAAAGGTATTATAGGTTTTAGTATTTGATATGAATTTCAGTTTAATACGTTTACGCGTTCATGAGAAAAGGGGTAGTAGGTATAAAATTATTCAAAATATTTTTTTCATATGATGCAAATAAAAATTTATGGTTTTCGCAATTTTTCCTTTATCTGTGCTCTAAGGAGTTACTTCGTGCCAAATTTCAAGATTCTGAGTTTACGGGAAGTGCTCCGTAGGTTTTGATTTATTTGGTAATGTCGAAAATTTGCTGAAATTTGTGACATATTCGACTATATCTTTTGATTGCGTTGGCCTAGAAGTTTGAAATTTTCACAGCTCTAAGAGGCAATGGACCTTAGTATTTCCTATAAATTTCAGTTTGTTACCTCCACGCGTTCCTGAGAAAAAGGGTCTTGACAGACAGACAGACAGACAGACAGACGGACAACAAAGTGATCCTATAAGGGTTCCGTTTTTTCCTTTTGAGGTACGGAACCCTAAAAACACTTTGTAACTTTTAAATACGAAAAAAGATTCAATTTTCAAACAAAACAGTCATAATTACTGCACGAAATCGAAGTTCCATTCGTTATGAATCAAATAAGATAAGAAATATCAATTACCGTGCAAATTTCTTAGAATAAAAATTAAAATGATTGTGGGTAGTTTTTGGGGCGTTTTAACACCCCGTAGGAGTATCTGGGTTAAGAGGGCTTATACAGCTGGACGCTCTCTCGCTCGCACTACCTATTTTTTTTTAATTATTTTGCTCTTATACGATTTTGAAAACTAACGCGAGCATTATCCATATTAACTATGTAAATATACCGACTAAACTCACGGATATAAAAGTCGAAACTAGGCTCGACCCTGGGTTAGTATGGGGGACCCTGGGTGGGTAGTCCGAAACCCAGGGTCGAGCCTAGTTTCGACTTTTATATCCGTGAGTTTAGTCGGTATATTTATTTTGTTCTTAATTGTAATTATGCCCCAGGGTGAATTTTTCGGTTTTATCTTCGTCTCTATTCATTAGGTAAGTAGTAATGTGTTTTTTGTATAACAATAACGGAGTAAAAAGTAAACAAATTACTTAGGCTAATGATGTTTTTATCTACATATTTTGGTAAGAGATTATCTTAAACGCACCAAAACACGGTCATAATGACCGCTCGGCAACACGGTTTTGTCCAGTGGACTGTAAATAGCCCAAACCGTCTATTATCGAAATTAAATATGGCTAAAAGTCAAAACTAATTATAGTATACTAGCTGCGCCCAGCGGTTTAACCCGCTGTACTCTAGCCTATGTGGTATTCCAGGGCCTAAGCTGAATTTCAGCTCAATCGGTCCACGCGTTCAAATACAACATAGACACTCATAAACTTTTGCCTTTATAAGATTAGTCTGATTAGTGCGAGGCCGAGACTCGAACTCGATGATTTAGAATGCAAATTCACGTAGGTAACACTTGGCCACCACTGTTTTTAACCCCCGACGCAAAAACGACGGGGTGTTATAAGTTTGACGTGTCTGTCTGTCTGTCTGTGTGTGTGTGTGTGTATGTGTCTGTCTGTGGCATCGTAGCTCCCAAACGGATGAACGGATTTTGATTTAGTTTTTTTTGTTTGAAAGTAGAGTTAGTCGAGAGTGTTCTTAGCCATGTTTGGTGGAAATCGGTCCAAGATGGCCGCCGCTACAAAATGGCGGATTATTTTTTTCTTCCATGACCCCCTCAATATGGGTATCAAATGAAAGGGCTTAACGAGTAGAATACAGCCCACTATATAAAATTTAAAATCCAAGATGGCCGCCATCAAAAAAATGGTGAATTACGTATTGCGTTGGGGGTTTTTTAAATTTTTAATTTATGTTTGATTAAAAAACTGACCTTTCTATAAGAATCATAGAATACCTATAGAAAATTTATTTAGGTTGTATGGAACTTCTCCTAGCTTAAAATATACGAGTAAAAAAACTGACATAAATATGTACCTACCTTTTCTGTGATAATAAATAGGTAACATTAGTCAACAATACTCAATCTCAAAGTTGACTGGAGCGTAACTAAACTCCATTTTACATACATTGATTGGATATTAAATGCCATTGTTGCACATTTGTTTAGAACAGCTTAACTAGTTACCAAGTACTAAATCAAAACGGTGCGAGACTTTTACATTTCGTGTAATATAGTTTTCTCTGAAAACTATGATAAGAAAAAAAAACTCTCATCAGAAATAGAAAATTGTATGCTCTTTGATTATGGTGAGATAATAATTTAATTATATGTCAAATTCACAGCCAATTATGATGAAACTTGCACTGTTAATAACTGAATTCTTGACCATTCGTGTTGCCTAAGAAACGATCAACAAATTTATATTATGAGTACCTACATAATATATTTGTTTAGTAAGTACCTAACTTCTATATATTTTTTAAAAATTAAAATAAAAGTAAATTTTTTAAACAGAGAACAGACGAAATATGTATCGAATATCAAAGGGTAAAAAAATACTAACCTTTCAGACCTATGTCACAGTTTTACAAAGTCCCTAATATGGAATATAACACAGGGAATAGACAAATTTCAACACTTGAGACTTGCCCTATTACGTCTTTACTGAGGAAATAACAGCACCACTGTAGGGCTATTGTCGTCTGTCTAAAATCTAATTAAACATGAGCAGCGGCGCTATTGTCTTCATGCAAAGTTAGTTTAAACAGCGGCTCTGTATGGCGGGGCGTTAGTTCTACATTCTGCCGCTTTTGTCGTGATAGTAGATAAGGTAATTGAGTCAATTTGTAAGACTACAGAATGTTAAATGGAACATCATGAACTGTAAAGGTTGACGCTAACTAAGCGCGCCGCACCGCACCGCATTCTATAACAAAAATCCTATTTTATATGAACCAACGCACACTACAGCGACTACAGCGCCGCATCGTCTGCTTTATGCTAGATACTAGATCATAATAAAATGTACGCGGGCGGACTTTTGTTGGGCGATGCAAAGTCGCCCTCCTAGTTTGCACCAGCTTTTTTTTTTTTATTGCATTATACACCTTATGCGTCCAGTTGGACGATCAGCCTTCCGAACGAGATAGTTACGACGTAGAGGGAATATACCGTTGAGTGTCAGCCTTAATATTAACAAATCTTAGTTCACGTTTTCGTGACTGTTTTGTTATGACTATTTTAATGCCTACTGATACCACAAAAACCATGTAGAGGAATTTTGTCTTGAGAGATAAAATTATAAAGTGGAATTGTGCTACCAGATAGGTGTTGATTTGCAGTAGGTAAATAGGGGTCCAAATCCTTATATCATAAAATAAAAATTTTTACTTAGCATAAGCAACTTGATTAAAAAAAAAGTGTTATTTAAATACTTAATAGATGCGTTTTCGGTTGAAGAGAGGCGACAGCTAATGATTAACTAGAGGTGGAGATATGACGGAATGTGGGAACAGCCCTTCCCCAATTGCATATCCAGAAACTTAAACCAAAAATCTGTTGCAGTGCAGGGTTTTATATGTTTGCAGGGAAAAACAGGCATACTCCATTTAAAATAAAAAATACATTTTATAATTAAAAATCCGATATTTTATTTACAATCTTTGGCAGTAACTAATTTAAAAATCATGAATTCTGATTTAGGTTATCTAAAAATCTTTGAAACAGTCTATTTCTTTCCCTCTGAATATTATTAGATTCGTCCACAATATTAATTAATCTATCTAATTTATTTTCTATCACTCGCTGTCTTTTTCTCATTTCTAAAGTTATTTTTCTAAAATCTGTAGTTTTCTTTGTCACTTTTCTTCTAGAGTCGTCACTAGTGCCGTTTGTGCTGGGCACATAATCTGACTTGCCTTCATACTTTATAGGTTCAGCCATAGATAATAAAACTTTAGCTACACTATCTGTGGAACCTTCTTGAATTTTCTGAGCAATTTCAGGCTGGTACACCCCATCAACGTTAAAGATTTTTTCAAAACTGTCAAAATATGGCCATTTTACAACTGTATTCTCATTTCTACCTCGTTTTTTCAACAATCTTATGTACGTCTGCTTTAGATTTCTGAACTTCTTGTCACAGCAATCTGGGCTTTTGCCGATAGCTGAAGCGATGTGGGTCCAAAGACTTTTCTTTTTGACTTTTGGCGTTCGGAATCTGTCTGCGTTTTGTATGTACAAGTCTAGCATTAAGGTGATGTTGTGGGGCTCCCAGTGGTCGTCCGGATCGTCTATCATCTCTTGTTCTTCCATTTCTGGCCTGTTTAGTTGCATGTAAACCTCTTCCGTCTCAAGATATTCTACTTCGTCAGCTGAAAATATAATAATATTAAAATGTAGCCCATGTGTAATTCCAAGATCTAAAACTACCTATACAAAAAGTCTATGATTTTTTTATGTTCCAATTAATTGAAAATGTTCCAATTAATTGAACCAACTTTATTGATTTTTTTCTGTTTTAATGAGTACTTATGCCAGGTGATTCCATTAAATTTTTATCAAAATGCTTTTATTTTTATTAATTGAAAGCTTAGTCAGTTTAATACTTTTGAAAATTACTTGTATTTATACAAGTTAGTATGAAAGAAATCCTTTCAAATTAATTCCTTTAAAATGTTTAAGGTTATTTTTTAAATAATTGGGAAGCATGTCGTAGTGCTGCTTTCGGAGCTCATATTCAATTGAATTCAATTTGAAGCAAATTATCCAATATACATCAAAGGAAGTCCATAGGTTACTTTACTGTCAATCTCTCCGTACTGAGTCAATATTGAAGCAGTAAAGCTATACTCAACTTGGCTATCAAAATAGGTTTTTGTATTACTAAGCATTTTTATGGTAATAAATAAATTTAATAACACTTACCACTCATCCTGTTAGTTGCGAGCTAGGTCATTCCCGTGAGTCAAATAAGGATAATTATAAATATTTCTTCAGTAAGGTATTCACTTTGAATGAAATCATATTTTTTTTTTTATCAAAGTTGTATCAAAAGTTCTCGTGTCTTGCATCATTCAGCGACGCCAGCGAAAGAGAACAAAATGGCGCTGAACGGCAAATGTCGAAAAAGCGCTTTATAACTCGACCAAATTGAGATGTTGCAGCTGTTTTTGATTGCGATTTTTTTTCACCATGTTTTTAGCGTAAAGATCACTAAATAGGTATTCCATATCCATTCTATGCTGAGATTATTTGTTCGATAAACTATCTTAGTAACAAATAATACATAATTATTTAGATAAATATAATCACAGGATTTTTCCTATGACTATTTTAATTCATCCGAATTATATCACGGCTTGACGTTTGCAGCCTTGACATGGAGCGTTCCACATTGATAAAATAGTAGTGACGTAAATGATAAGGAATCAATGCAATTACATTTCTGACTTATGTTATCAACAATAAGGTCTACAATCGGTTGTAGTTGTTTATAATGAGCGATTAATACACATCCCGGAAAATCGATTTTTATTTGAGGCTATATGTAATTAAATAGAAATTTCTTTATATTAATATATGTACTAGAATCTGGAAAAATAGTTTTAAAGTACCTGCGGTATCTGAATCTGGGATGGGCTTGTACGAAGCGACGTGTTCGTCTTCTTTCACCTGCGCCCCGTCTATGGCTAGATGGTTTTTCCGTGGCTCCGTCATGATGAATTAGGGACAGAACCGGTTCTGCAAGCTAGCGAAAGTTCCTTTCCCTTCGTTGCGATTCCAATTGTAAAATAATTTACTTTCGTTTTTC
The DNA here is from genome assembly GCA_947507615.1 of Hemithea aestivaria. Taxonomy (NCBI): domain Eukaryota; kingdom Metazoa; phylum Arthropoda; class Insecta; order Lepidoptera; family Geometridae; genus Hemithea; species Hemithea aestivaria. The sequence goes on along the minus strand of OX382344.1, from coordinate 3,014,864 downwards.
ACCAAGAAGCAAAGGTGCAGCGACCTTGCCTCGCCAACTGATCACAGATCACTATACTAGTACTACGTACAGATGCGACAGTGGCGCGGAATCGCTTGTTTTCGCAGTGTTCCGTTTGGCGCTGGCATCGGATATATTTTTTATGACATTGACATTTTAAACGACAACTAGTGATGTAACAAGTAAACCACTAAGTATCGATAACTAGTGATGCTCCTCTTATCGAAATGTTTCGACGTTCGGTTCCTGTATTAATTTTTAAATAATTTTGAAGAAAAAATAAAACAAACAAAAAAGTATTATCAACACTTTATTTCACCAAAAACTTTCTTTCTAATTTCACACTTAAAAATCATCATTGTGGGAAAGTTTCCGGGCTTCATTTATTCTCTCCATAGCAGATTTTCGTAAGCGTTCAGTTGCAATGGATTCTGCTTCTCGCAAAAACTTTCGATTCTTTGAACAAACTCTTTTTGTTATAGATGCAACTGGAATAAAAAATAGCATTTGAATTGATCTCTGCTAAGTAAAAGATGAAATACTCGTCATTCGCCATATTTATGACTTCCCCTTGTGGCAATTTTTTTACGAGTAAAAAATAAAAATATTCAAACCTGTTTTCTTTGCTGGATTTACTGAAAACATATAACATTCCTTCCTCTCCATTCCTTTGGAAGAAGTAGAAGGAATTTCTAGTTCTCTTTTTTCTTTCAGTTCTGCAACAAAAAAATTGCATAATTAATTATTTAGTTGGATTTTTTTTCTTAAAAAATATAACTAATATTCAACTATATTGTCTTGGTTTATTATTAACTAGCAGTCTGTTTAGCTCTTCTAATGTAAATTTGTAGCAAGTTCCAAACTTTTACATATTTTATTAAGTAGGTAATTGTAATTCTTGGTCACAAATAAAATGCACTGACAAACCTTCAGACATTAAAGCTGGAGTCAGTTTTTGTATTTTCAGGAATAAATGGTGCAATATTCTCTGAGAATAAATTCTCTCGTTCAGTTTGACCCGTAGATGATGCATATCATCGGTCATGGAAACTATCACCATCTGAAACCAATAAATTCATATTATTTTCTAATTGACATTATTACCTACAAATGAACAATGGAGGGTTTTCTGAAATAGCAGCCACCAGTGCCCGAGCACACTTTCTTAAAAAAATGGTGGAAACAAATTGTGCAGATTTGTTTCCAATTTTTCTGATTCTAGGGTCCATGGATACAAACCCATACTAAGCAGTAGAAATTTCATTCAAGATGAAATTATGTAGAATTGTATGATCGCAAAGAGAAATAGGTAATATTATTGTTTAAATACCTTCTGTCCCGACAACCAGTAACATTTCATCATTGTCACCACTGACACTGTTCACTTAAGGTGTTATATTCTGAAACCATACAAAAATATTAATCTTAATAATATTATGATATTATTATAATACTAGAGACGCCTAGCGGTTTTACCCGCTGTACTCTACAATGCTAAGGTCTGTATGAATGTCTGTATGTATGTTAGTTACTCTTTCATACCTAAACAAGTGGACCAATTGAGCTGAAATTTGGTATAGAGATAGCTCAGACCCTGGAATAACACATAGTACACATAGTAGTTGTTGTACTGTTGTGTGAACAATAAAGAGTTTTCTATTCTATTCTATTCATAGTACAGCTGGTCTGGTAAAACCACTGGGCGCAGCTAGTTATATATCACAGCAACATGTTGCAATGTTTGCTCTATTGGTGGACTATTTATTGCTTGATATTACTCAGGTTAGGTATTGATTTATGATGGCTGGAATTGGTAGAGATCATCACACATTTTAAACATAAAAATTGTGTAACTGTTCCACCAATGGAATATTGACCCGTTAATAATACATATAGAAAAAGACAAATTTATTTGACGGCTTATAAAACACAAATAAAAAAGCAAGACAACAATAATAGTAATAATGCACATGAGCATTCATTATGCTGCCGAATGGGAACTGCCTCAGCATTGTGCTGCGTGTCAACAGTTAAACACACAGCGCTGGTATTCTGGCAGTCCCCATTGGTAAAGTTAAAAAAAAAAATATTCTATAGGTAGGTAATTAATATCTAACAGAAAAATAACAAAATATCAAACTATGAACATTTTACAATTTGCATTATATATGTAAACCATAATAATGTGATCTGTGTAGTATGGCCAGATACACTGGCAGATCCAGGATTTGGTTCTGGGGGGCCAAGGTGCAGACGGGCAAAAATATTATAATTTTTACTACGAAAAGTGTGTGTTTAGCTCGCTCTGAACAGTTAGAAAGTTCAAATATCCTTAATAATAAGTGTGTGATAGTAAGCTGAGAATAAAATTATAATCTTGACCATGAAATATGTGCAAAATTTGTATCTCTACAATGCTTCTGGGAGGGGCCTTGGCCCCCTGCCCCCCCACCCCCCCTAAATCCGCCTATGGCCAGATATAAATGGATTTATTTATTATTATTACCCACCTTCGGAATTTAGGGGCATGCCGTGTTCTATTTCTTTAGCTGTAAACAGGCAGGGGTAAGAATAGCGTGTCCTTCTTCCTTGTCCATCCAACTGACGAGATTCGAAGTATTTGTGACACACGTTTTCTCAGCAGTTGCTCCTTAGAAAGTCCAATGAGCAGGGGATTAGTTATTGGCACTAAGAAAGTCTGAACTTATCGTCCTTTGGCAAGTTAAAAAGGCGATGAGTAGCGCTTGTTGTATCACAAACACCAACACAACATTTTAACGTCACCATGGCGAAAAACAGTGCAGGAACAGTTTAGAGTTTAGAATTATTCAACCAATGAATTACGGGAATTAGTTAAAGCTGATCAGGGATCTACAACTCAAGCAAAAAGCGAGGAGATCACAGGATTCAATTATAAAACCGGCGCTCGTTACAAAGTTGAATGACAGTCACAGATCTAGGATGACAGTCGAGATGTAAGATTCAAGATGGCGCATTTTTTTTTTTAAATTTTTAGTGCACAGTAGCGCCAAACGGAACATTGAGAAAACCAGCTGTCCCAGGCCTGCAACTGATTAGGTACTGATAAAAAGTGAATGATGAATGAGTGAATGACTACAGATAGCTAACTTCCACAGATTCGAAAGAGAAAAATTAAATACAGATGATAAATAAATTTAAATTTTTGTTTCTCGTGTAAAATCTAAAACAAGAAAAAAATAAAACCGGTCAAGTACGAGTAGGACTCGAGCACCGAGGGTTCCGTACAAACCTACGGGTTTCTACGGAACCCTAAAGAAAAGTGGGTATAATATTATATACTGTAGGTTTTGATTCCCTTGCGAGTACTTGCGAGTTTGAAAATATGCGGCTAAAATTGCTGTTTTTTTTTATTGCGTTGACATAGATGTTTGATTTTTTTACAGCTTAAAGTTATTATAAAGCTGAGTATTTGGTATGAATTTCAATTTAATACCTGTACGCGTTCTTGAGGAAAGGGGTAGTAAATATACAAAATTATTAAAAATATTTTTTTATATGATGTAACTAAAAATTTACAGTTTTCGCAATTTTTCCTGTGCCTATGATTTAAGACGTTGCTGCGTACCGAATTTAAAGATTCTGAGTTAACGGCAAGTACCCTGTAGGTTTTGATTCCCTTGAGAGTAGTCGCGAGTTAAAATATACGGCTAAAATTGCTGTTTCTTTTTAATGCGTTGAGATAGAGATTTGATTTTATTACAGTTTAAAGGTATTATAGACCTTAGTATTTGATGTGAATTTCAGTTTAATACCTGCACGCGTTCATGAGAAATAAGGTAGTATGAAATTATTAAAAATATTTTTTTTATATGATGTAACTAAAAATGTACAGTTTTCGCAATTTTTCCTTTATTTGTGCTCTAAGGAGTTGCTTTGTGCCAATTTTCAAGATTCTAAGTTCACGGGAAGTACCGTGTAGGTTTTGATTTTTTGAGAGTAGTTGCGATTTTAAAATTGCGACTAAAATTGCTGTTTCTTTTGAATGCATTGACATAGAGGTTTGATTTTATTACAGTTTAAAGTTATTATAGACTTGAGTATTTGATATGAATTTCAATTTAATACGTCCGCGCGTTCATGAGAAAAGAGGTAGTAGGTATAAAATTATTCAAAATATTTTTTTCATATGATGCAAATAAAAATTTATGGTTTTCGCAATTTTTCCTTTATCTGTGCTCTAAGGAGTTACTTCGTGCCAAATTTCAAGATTCTGAGTTTACGGGAAGTGCCCCGTAGGTTTTGATTTATTTGGTAATGTCGAAAATTTGCTGAAATTTGTGACATATTCGACAATATCTTTTCATTGCGTTGGCCTATATTTGAAATTTTCACAGCTCTAAGAGGCAATGGACCTTAGTATTTCCTATAAATTTCAGCTTGTTACCTCCACGCGTTCCTGAGAAAAAGGGTCTTGACAGACAGACAGGCAGACAGACAGACAGACAGACAGACTGACAGACAGACAGACAGACAGACAGACAGACTGACAGACAGACAGACAGACGGACGGACAACAAAGTGATCCTATAAGGGTTCCGTTTTTTCCTTTTGAGGTACGGAACCCTAATGAAGGGATAGAAATCACAGTCACTACTAAACAAGAGCTATTGCAGAAAATTACTATATTTCAGCTTGATACCTCCACGCGTAGCTGAGAAAAAGGGTCTTCACAGACAGACAGACGGGCGGATGGACGGACGGACCACAGAGGGACGGACGGACAACAAAGTGATCCTATAAGGGTTCCGTTTTTTCCTTTGGAGGTACGGAACCCTAAAAACTACCCACGATAATTATTAGCAATAGCTGCTCTTTGGCAATAGCTATCACATTTCACTGTCAAAGTCAAAATCAGCTGATTGCTGAATTTTTTTACTATTGTTTTATTTTTGTAAATTTTTACATAGTTTTTGTTGTTTAAAATAATATAATTCATAATATATATACATAATGTGTTCAGTACCCAAGCCTTCGCCACCACCACCGCCTGATCCTCCAATTGGATCAATCAGATTTCTACAAGATCCTGTAGATTTTGACAATAATATTTGCCAGCCACTGTTGAACAATCCTTCTGATTGTATTTGGGCTGAGAATGATCCTGAGCTGCGGAGAGCTTGTATAGTTTCCCGCATTTGTCTAGAAAAGCCACCATACAAACATAGGTACTATAACTTTAAACCTATCCTACAAGTTGGGCCTACGTGTGGTTTAACAGCACTGTCAATGTTGATTCACGAACAAGTGAGTCCCGAAAGTATGCTAGCGATAGCTAAGGATAAAGGCTATACGAACCATGGAGAAATGTTGAGTTGCAAGGATATGGGCAAATTGGTGCACAAAGTACTAACCCTATCAGGCATTGATAATATTAGCTATTCTGTTATGGAAGGGGATCTCAATACGTTGGAAACCATTGAATGTCTGTTGAATGGTGGCTGCCTTCTTGTTCCGTATCCTTTTTATACCTGACAAAAGATTAGTATCTTATCACCGGCAGTTAGTGTAGAACTCCTATAGTTCATTTCTATCACATTTATGTGATAAAACTTCTGGTGAAACTACTGGCCAAAGTTTATAACTTAATAGATTTCTCATTCATATGTTTAGCAGGTAAAACTGCAGGATGCGGTTTCATAATATTTCCTAAACAAGAAATGCAGCTATGACGCAGATGTTAACCATGCACCAGCTTTAAAGAACGGACACACAGCACACTGGTGCCTTGTCACAGGGATCATCATCATAGACCAAATTCAAAACATGTCCAATGACAACATCTATGTCTTATGTAGGCATGGCAAATCAAAGTTCCTCTCCGCTTGGAAGCTTTCAGATCTTTCAGCGAGTAATAACAATCTACGGGAGTTCTCACCCAAAAAGCAAAGTGACGGGTTAGTGTATGTTCAGCCTAATGGAGGTTTGGGAGGGGAAAATGGCTTGAAAGGCCAATATATCATGTTTAATTATTATGTTGATAAGTGATATTTTATTAATTTTAAGAGTTAGTTACTAGTCAATTACCCGACTAAGAAAATGCACTTGCATGTCAATTTTAGGTATAATTGAAAGAAATTCAAAGCACAATGTGATGTTGCTTTATATTACCTCTAGGTATAAATAAAACAGTATAATGTGTGAATGCACACTTTTTCTTAGTCGGGGTATAAATTTTTTACCTAAGGTGTGTGGTTTGTTGAATTTAAATATTTTATATTGTTGAACAGGGATGTTGTATTTTATATAAATAAAAAAATATACATTTTAATGCAAAATTTTATTTGTACAATAAATACAAATCATACCTACTTGCAACTTATGATAATCTCATCACTTGAATCATTTACATACAAGTATCTAGAAAGTTCTGAAGCATAACATGAGTTACACACAAACCATCTCGATTATTGCACAGTCTGTTATATCCATTCAAAATGTACATATCGCTCAATAATACACCAAAAGTAAAGTTTTGTACTAATTAAACTTAAATATACTTATTGTTATAGAAATAAACATTTAAGCTGGCGTAACACAGGCGGGGAAAAGCGCACGTGATCTTTGTTTTGTTCCTGACCACACTCATTTTATATTTATTTATCAGGGAGCATTCAAATTACAAGAATTCCGTCCGGAATAGCGACTGCTTCCCCACGTCTGTGCGACATCAGCCTAAGCCATTTTAATGGCTTCATTTTGTGATATAAAGAATTTGAAGCTTAAACACAAATTATATTAATTTTAATACATTTTAGAAAGTTTATATGAAATGACTTGGCCAGCGACGTTGAGATCATAGCATTAAATTCATTCTCAATTCTATAATGAATCAAATAACAATAGCCACTGACCTTTATTGAGACAAGAATTATTACAATCATTTTATAGTCAAAATATTCTCTTGTTTGCATTTCCAATTTGATATAAAATAAATAAATACATATTTAATTTAAATATGCAAATGAGTGCAATGAAAGGATATTATTCATATACATTATTATTTATTATATATAGTGTAGGTTCAGTACACATGGTAGGCTTCAAAAACTAAGATTTAAAGACCATATCGCTCATTCGGTGCAACAATGGCGTAATACAAAAAAAAACATTTATTTAAATAAAAATATGACTTATATTAAAGTTGTTTTTCCACGAATATTTTTTTGAGAAATATTGGCGATTTCAAACAAGGGCCAAAGCCGCACCTTCGTTGTCTAATAACTATCAATTTTACAATATTTTCATAGTTATGTATTTTTTATGGAATTCAAGTTTTTATATTAAATTTATAATAAGAAATAAATAAAAATAATATTTTTTGACCATTTTTAAGCCTATCATGTACAACTTAAACCGTACCTTACATAACATTTGTTTTTTTTTAATTTGCCAAAGAATATATTGTTAACCTTGTCCCAGATTCACAGTCACGCCAAGATCTATAAATAAACTTAGAATAAGACGACTGTCGCTAGTTTAATACAATCCATTGTGTTAAACACATAGGTAGGTTAAACATTTTAAAAATAAACTGATAAAATTTGATTTAAAAAAATTACGGACCAATTCGATAACTTTGTATTGCTCAGTTTCTAGTCTTGAGTGTACAGAGTATAATAAAGTAAATAAATAATTAATTAGTATAATAAAGTAAATAAACACTACAATTTATTTAGCAAATTATCTGAAAATTTCAAGGTAAAAATGTTGAATTTCAAAAAGCATTATTATTGTTTTTAAACTGTGTTTTAATAAAGTGATACCTGCTCATATTATGATTTTTTTTTTTTTTTTTTTTTTTTTTTTATGTGATGAAGTAGAAGACGAGCAAGACGCTCTCCTGATGTTAAGAGATAACGGCTGCCCATAATCAGTACAGTGCTTGATACTTTCAAAATAATATTTTGGTAACCTAAAATATAGAGACACGTGGAGAGACTTGGGGGAGGTCTTTGCCCAGCAGTGGGACAGCATAGACTATTAAAAAAAACTAAAATAAGTTAATAAAAAGCTGAACAATGCAAAGTGAACATCTTGCAAGACTAAATCATTTCTATACCATTAACATCTCATACAGACTGCACTTTATATTAATAACAAGCAAAATGAATAAAAAGATATACAAGTGGTTATTGGTTATGATATTTCAGTACACGGTTACAATAGGCTACTCCTTAACTATGTATATGGAATATGGACCAACGACATTTTAAATAAAGACATCTACTTATCTTTTCCTATAGCCAACCGTCATCCGATCCGGCCTTTTAGAGATTAATATATCGAATGCTCTAGTTGAGCATTCCTTTAAATTATTTGTAGGTAGTGCAAATCTTTTTGACCGATCTGAAGATAACTGAGCGGCTGCGTTGTAGCGAATTAAATATGAGCTACTGCCACTCTGCTCTACACAGACATCTTAAGATCAGTCAAAAAGATTTGCGCTACCTGTACCTTGAGATATAGATATTCTTCTCAAGACTGGCATAAGTGCGTCTTTATTTTAAAATGCCATTAGTTTAAACACCTGATATATATAACAACTATTTGAACATGATATATGGAAAAAGTAGTTAATGTATTGAAATATATCTATTGCCATTATTCAGCTAAATCATGTTAATTTGACTATATATTTTAATTATAGAGTATGTGAATTGATAAGTGCTTAGGCCCACCCCACATTTAGCGACACGACTCTTGAAGGTGACGAAAGTCGTCGGAGAGTCGCAACATCGCATCGCCGTGTCTTTGAGAATCGCTGTCGTTAAATGTATGTGCCTTATTCTTACACTGAGTAACAGAATAACAGAACATGGAGAAACAGTACTTATCAATATGCATTTAATCACACACCTAATAAAATACTAGCTTAACTAAAACAGTAAATTTTTGCAATCACAAATTTATCTCATAAAAAAAATCATTTTTGAGTTATCCCAGTATTTCATTCGATGCGCGTTTTTTTATCGCTTGTGGAAAGTCTCGCGGCTTCTCTTTAGTATTAAAGTATTAATATGTTCACAATGAGATAAAAAATACAACATGTCGCGCATCATTGTTGCTGAGTGTACCTATGAAGTCTTCCAAATATTTCTTACATGCATTTTCATTTAAAAAGCTTATGCCCGTATTGAACATCTGTGCGATGATAGATTAAGCGCTCAGTTAGACGCACTTACAGACGCCTTTAAATATTATTTAAATTTTAGGGTCTGAGTTAAAATTAAACCTCTAAATTGTCGAACTTTCCATGAAATCGTAGTCAGTCGTATGGAAAAGCCAATGCACATTTGGCACTAATATGTCGTGTCAAATATCGTGCAATGAAAGTATAGTGTATACTTAAGGGATTGCATCTGCCGATAAAATAGTTTAAAAGATTTTTTACTACGCCATCATAAATTGACCCCGTCCATTGTTAATCACAATGCAAAAAAAGATTATTCAAATTCTCATACACAAAGAAAAGATTTCAACAAATAGTAAACGTTGCCTTCTTTTTAAAGTCAGTTAAAAGAATTAGCGAATGGCAACACAGTCCTAACAATCATAAAAAAAATTCGTAAAAAAATTTCACGCAAAAAGGATCATATTATTTGGTTAATTTTTTTTTTTTTATTCAATTTGATGAAGATTATTCCTTAGTGTAATATTACCATACATTTCTGTACTTATTATTACTAAAATATTTGGAAGATATGATTTTAAATATTTGCTGGAAATATTAGACAGCGTTATTCATGTAAAAATTAGACTTCTATTCATCATTTTATGCAAACTACATTTTATTCTTTGTGTTAATGATTATACATTTTATCCAGTTTCTAAATATCATGTTTATACATATAATAGGCCTACCCCACTTAGCGTAAATGTTAAAAGTATCAAATTGTCCACAAAATGACTTTTTGTTTGAGAATTTAACATTTCGCGGGAACATTTCAACAAAATATCAAGACTTTTTGTTTGAAAATTAGACATTTTTCCGCGCGAATTTTTCCGCCAAGTGGAGCAGCTTGATAATGACAACGATTTGGCTTATTTTATACAAGATCATACAAAAAGGTGTAATATTCAAGAAAGTGTCGTCTTACCATCACAAAAAAATCTAATTGTTTTTTTGTTAAAAATAGGTGCTGACGGTTTCGAGTTGGGGAAGCAATTTTGTTTGTAACCTAAACTATTACTTCACATTTTTATACTCCATCTTTTTATACAACAAAAATGATCTAGTTAAGAGTACATGTCAAAATATCAGAGTAAATCTATATCGCGACAATCGTTGGCTTGCGTTGTCAAAATCTAATTTCTAATGCAATACACATGAGAGCTGTCGCACACGAAGCGTAACTAATGTTAACGTACCTACCTATAATCATTTTATTACTTACACCGATTCCTGGCCCATGACCCTGGCCTCACTGAAGGTTTCTCGCAGGGACGCACATAGGAAGCACCTAACTCGTCATGAAGAAACCTTCAGTGATGCGACAAGCTCGTCATTGGCCTCAATCTTTGCCTCAAACATTCGCGGCGTCATTCGCCTCAAACTTTGTATGGGACTTTGTATGGGGCCGGGTTGGAACGGGTCGAAAACTGAAGGAGGCAAGGAATCGGTTAAAGGCCGTTAAATTGGCAAACTTGGGTTAGAAAACAATCTCTATACCAAAAAAGGCAACATTTTTAAATACATAAAAGAACAGTTAAGTTACATATAAATGAATTTCATAACTTTTTCGTAACTTAATTGCATTTTAACTTAACGGTTCTGTCCCTAACAACAAAAAAAATCATTTTAGAACCTTTGTAGACTTTTGGATTGGATATTTTAGTTATAATTCATTATTTTTTCTTCATAAAAGTCTAGGGGATAATACCAAAGAGGCAATAGTTAATAATTCACACTACGCATCGTGTGCGAATGCTCCAAAGCTAGCGAGAAACATATAAACTGGCTCGGAGGAACCATACGAATAAAAAAACGGAAAGTACGGGAAGATATTGGTTATCCTTAATTAAAAACTTAGCGTTAAAAGAAGGTGTTTAAATACTTTAAAGTAATTTCAGCCAATAATAAAATAAGTAAAAAAATGTTTTTAAGTTAAACGGTTTGATTTTAAACATGTACTAAAAGCTAAAAAATAAAATCGTGAGGCACGTCAAATATCTACAATTGTAAGGGAAAATGTTCATTGGAGATTTAGATATTTGACGTGCCTCACGATTTTATTTTTTAGCTTTTAGTACATGTTTAAAATAAAACCGTTTAACTTAAAAACATTTTTTTACTTTTTTGAAGTGAAAACTTCTTTAGCGGCGCTGAGCACTTTTTTTTGTATGGGTATAAACTTTCAAACTCGCGTCAGGGTCACGTGATGCTGATCGAAAAAGCGTAAGATCGAGGGGAAGGGAGAGGAACTAGTATCTCCCACTCTTTCTACCGTGCTTGAGTGTGCTGCTCTGTGAATTTGGTTTAACTATGTCAAATGATCGTAATTTTAGCACAACGAAATACAAAACTACTATTGATGCGGTCTTTATTAGACACTTAAATAGGTTCGAATCAAAACTGTTTGTTTCTTACTTCAGTTATCATAAACCAATTGTATCAGTTGTAAAAATTTGCGATGATGATTCTGATAATAACGATGGTGTAAAAGTCGTGGAAATTATGGATGGAAGTTGATTTTTTTTAGAGAGAAAAAATTTAATGTAATATATAAATAACGATATAATATTATAAATAACAACATATAAATTGTCATATTAGTGTACGATAGCGCAATAAATAAACATTGTATTCTACCTCATAAATGATAGTACTTTTATACTTATAATTAAACACAACGTTAATATTGAAGTTTTCACTTCTGCCGGCACTCCCAGAGTGCTACCTTTTTTTAGAAGAAGTGAAAACTTCAATATTAACGTTGTGTTTAATTATAAGTATAAAAGTACTATCATTTATGAGGTAGAATACAATGTTTATTTATTGCGCTATCGTACACAAATATGACAATTTATATGTTGTTATTTATAATATTATATCGTTATTTATATATTACATTAAATTTTATCTCTCAGAAAAATCAACTTCCATCCATAATTTCGACGACTTTTACACCATCAACAGAGCAGCACACTCAGGCACGGTAGAAAGAGTGGGAGATACTAGTTCCTCTCCCTTCCCCTCGATCTTACGCTTTTTCGATCAGCATCACGTGACCCTGACGCGAGTTTTAAAGTTTTTACCCATACAAAAAAGTGCTCAGCGCCGCTAAAGAAGTTTTCACTTCTTTTATTTTAAGGCTTTTTAGTACAATGTATTCTACTTGTCAAGCCCTTTCATTTGAAACCCATATTGATGAAATTGAAAAAAAAAAAAAAGGTTATCCGCCATTTTGTAGCGGCGGCCATCTTGGATTTTAATTTTGTATAGTGCACTGTATTCTACTTATCAAGCCCTTTCATTTGATACCCATATTGATATGATTAAAATAATACGTTATCCGCCATTTTGTAGCGGCGGCCATCTTGGATTTACAATAATATTGAATATACATAATTGTATTGTCACCAGAACCAAAGGCGTATACCAAATTTCAGATCAATCGGTTGACAGGAAGAGGGTGAAATTTCAATTACTAAATTTGACCCAAGAAAAAAGAAAAAATAATAAAAAAAAAAAAAAAAAACAAACAGAGTAAGCTAAATAAAACCGTTTAAAAAAATCAGCTAATGTAGAGGTGGCACTTGCTTTCAATCGAGTTACGTTTGTAAATATTACGCTAGGAATTAATATAATAATTAAGAAGATAGATTTTACGTTATCTAGCTATAGCTAGCTAGATAACGTCAAATCTATCTTTCTTTCCCGCTTCCTCGGTGCAGGGTGACGATGCGTAACACATTTTTCCTGGGTCAAAACAAAAAAGTGTATATTCCTTAGACAAGAGCTGATATTATTGTCAGAAGTCTAAGTTTACTATGGGTTCTCATGCCAACCTAGTTAGCTAATGTAGAAGAATATTATTTTTTTAATTAGCTGTATAAATTAACTCAATATCAAAACACCTTTTCATAACACTCTCCGCCTCACAGCTGCACTTATAAAAATACAAAATAATAATAATGACTAATAAAAACTGCATTCCACAAATCACAGATACAAAATAACGCACAAAAAACCTATGATATGTGCTTTCTATAGCTTTTGGCACAATTCCGCCTCGAAACTGTAAAAATGAAACCGCTGTAGGTAAAAATGTATGAAATGACGTATTAAATCGATACGACGTAATACGTCATTTCATACATTTTTGGCATTTCGGTCTTCGGTTCGGTTCCCTGACAAATAGGTAAGTGAATAGCCTTGCTGAGCGATATTCGCCACCGCCGCTAAACAAAAATGCATAGATAGGTATACTACACTATATTTAGAATAAAATAAAAAAGAAAGATACGGTACAGGCGTCTCGCAAATGGACCGCTCCGATTAGGTTCATGCACACAATTTTACTCCAGCAACAATATGCACTAGGGCGCGGCTACCGACACTTTCCAACCTATAAGGTCCAAGTTTGGCTATATCGTATTTTCCTTTTTTAATTTATTTAATCTAAGATTTTCTATTGAAATGTTGCAGAAAATTCATAGAGAAATTATCGCAAGTTCGCTATTACAGTTACAAGGCGGAGTTGTATTAAAAGCTTTACTCCCAAAAATTCGGTTACACTTCGTTTACACTATTTTATACGATTTTTACTAATACGACATATTAATTATTATACGATAATAATTATAATTATTACAATATTGGAAATGTCACGAACCATTTACTCATATTATATATTGAGTATAAATACATGTAACTACATTTATAAAAAGGTGTAGTTGTACTTAGAGGGGTACATTTAACAATAGGTATGTTAAAAATAATAAATTAAATATATATTTTAAAAATTAAACATCTTATAGTATAAAAAATACTAGAAATGTATTTATATTTGTCAACATAATTAAAATGAATGATATATTATAACGCTAATAAGTTTTTGGGATGCATTACGTTACACTGCAGTATAAAATGTTCCGGTCAAGTACTTAACAATGACGTAATAACCCCCTCTCCAACCATGTTTAATGCGTGTCTTCTCTCCCGTTTTTATTAAATTTACAAAATAAAAATAAGTGACCAATATTTTTAATGATAATATACTTGATGAACAAAACAAAGTCAACATCCATATTAAGCAAAAATGGTAAAAAAAAACAACTTAAAATAATCATAAATAAATTAAATACACAATTGATAATTATATCTCTAATTGTTTTTTTCTTTTTTAATTATTTTTCTACTTCATAGTTTTTTTTTTAATTTGGCGGTGAAATGCACCCATTTAGGTACAACTACAACTTTTTATAAAACTTTATAAATCCCTAACACGAATGACTACGTGAAACAACTGAGCTTATATCATGATATTGATGTACATACGACATGCAAACGTTTTTACAGTGTACTAATACTAAATGGTAGCAATACTCAGTCAAAAACAGCTATGATTTTATTCGCAAAAAAACACCGAACTCTCGTTCATAAATTCTAAACTTTGAATATCACTACACATTATTATACACCTACAATGGCGCGATAAAATTCACTTCGTACAATAGAAGTATAAATAATCATGGCAGCTCAATAACCGTATGAAAATGTCGTATACGGTTTTCATAAGACCGTATACGACTTTTTCCGGCGTAGCGTAACGAGCAAAATATAAAGAGATATTCTTAGAGCCTCGTTCCGTATAATTTTACCGTTAAATTGACATACGGTAATATACGACAAAAATGGCCGCCGTATTAAACCAAGCCCGCTTGGAAGGCGAATAAAGCCAAAAGCTACGACTAACATTTTTATACGACAATCTTTTGACATATGGTTATAACCGGTAAAATCCGGACATTCTTAGACATTATCGGTCTTTCAAACACCGATTTTCCTTCTTACCGGTTTACCAGCTTTTCCGGTGTTCGCATCAAGTGATTCCCCGTTCGTTTCCACGTGCGTTTATGTTTCAGGAGGTGCTAAGGGCGCACCCCCACATGTGGCCACGGGGAACGTTTTGACGTGCGTTTGCCACTGCGTTGACACTTGGAAGAACTTCACACCGTTCCATTCGGTGCCGTCTATGAATACTGTAACAAGTGAATTAAATTTAAAATTTAATTAAAAAAACCCAACGCAAAATTTTTTTTTCTGTAATTTATGTATATTCGTGGTGTTTGGAAAGGGTTATGCCCGGGGTTTGTCAACGCGATCGAATCAATCATCATCGACATAATCGGATTAACAAGCTGAATTGGCAATGGACAGTCCACATAGAACGTAAAGCGGATGGCCGATGGGGTCTAAAAGTGCTCGAGTGGAGACTACGGACAAGCAAACGCAGGGTAGGACGTCCACCCACGGAAGTTCAAAGGGGAGGGCTATGTTCATCAGTGGACGTCCAACGGCTGTGATGATGATGATGGTGTTTCAATGAGTTATCTATAGTACCTTTGAGCGGCGTGTAGTGGGATCCCTTGGCGCAGCAGATGAGTCGTGCGCCCCCCTCCACGGTGACAATAGAGAACAGTTATCTATAGTGAGTACCTTTGAGCGGCGTGTAGTGAGATCCCTTGGCGCAGCAGATGAGTCGTGCGACCCCCTCCACGGTGACAATAGAGAACAGTTATCTATAGTGAGTACCTTTGAGCGGCGTGTAGTGAGATCCCTTGGCGCAGCAGATGAGTCGTGCGACCCCCTCCACGGTGACAATAGAGAACAGTTATCTATAGTGAGTACCTTTGAGCGGCGTGTAGTGAGATCCCTTGGCGCAGCAGATGAGTCGTGCGCCCCCCTCCACGGTGACAATAGAGAACAGTTATCTATAGTGAGTACCTTTGAGCGGCGTGTAGTGAGATCCCTTGGCGCAGCAGATGAGTCGTGCGCCCCCCTCCACGGTGACAATAGAGAACAGTTATCTATAGTGAGTACCTTTGAGCGGCGTGTAGTGAGATCCCTTGGCGCAGCAGATGAGTCGTGCGCCCCCCTCCACGGTGACAATAGAGAACAGTTATCTATAGTGAGTACCTTTGAGCGGCGTGTAGTGAGATCCCTTGGCGCAGCAGATGAGTCGTGCGCCCCCCTCCACGGTGACAATAGAGAACAGTTATCTATAGTGAGTACCTTTGAGCGGCGTGTAGTGAGATCCCTTGGCGCAGCAGATGAGTCGTGCGGCCCCCTCCACGGTGACAATAGAGAACAGTTATCTATAGTGAGTACCTTTGAGCGGCGTGTAGTGAGATCCCTTGGCGCAGCAGATGAGTCGTGCGCCCCCCTCCACGGTGACAATAGAGAACAGTTATCTATAGTGAGTACCTTTGAGCGGCGTGTAGTGAGATCCCTTGGCGCAGCAGATGAGTCGTGCGCCCCCCTCCACGGTGACAATAGAGAACAGTTATCTATAGTGAGTACCTTTGAGCGGCGTGTAGTGAGATCCCTTGGCGCAGCAGATGAGTCGTGCGCCCCCCTCCACGGTGACAATAGAGAACAGTTATCTATAGTGAGTACCTTTGAGCGGCGTGTAGTGAGATCCCTTGGCGCAGCAGATGAGTCGTGCGACCCCCTCCACGGTGACAATAGAGAACAGTTATCTATAGTGAGTACCTTTGAGCGGCGTGTAGTGGGATCCCTTGGCGCAGCAGATGAGTCGTGCGCCCCCCTCCACGGTGACAATAGAGAACAGTTATCTATAGTGAGTACCTTTGAGCGGCGTGTAGTGAGATCCCTTGGCGCAGCAGATGAGTCGTGCGACCCCCTCCACGGTGACAATAGAGAACAGTTATCTATAGTGAGTACCTTTGAGCGGCGTGTAGTGGGATCCCTTGGCGCAGCAGATGAGTCGTGCGCCCCCCTCCACGGTGACAATAGAGAACAGTTATCTATAGTGAGTACCTTTGAGCGGCGTGTAGTGGGATCCCTTGGCGCAGCAGATGAGTCGTGCGCCCCCCTCCACGGTGACAATAGAGAACAGTTATCTATAGTGAGTACCTTTGAGCGGCGTGTAGTGGGATCCCTTGGCGCAGCAGATGAGTCGTGCGACCCCCTCCACGGTGACAATAGAGAACAGTTATCTATAGTGAGTACCTTTGAGCGGCGTGTAGTGGGATCCCTTGGCGCAGCAGATGAGTCGTGCGACCCCCTCCACGGTGACAATAGAGAACAGTTATCTATAGTGAGTACCTTTGAGCGGCGTGTAGTGGGATCCCTTGGCGCAGCAGATGAGTCGTGCGACCCCCTCCACGGTGACAATAGAGAACAGTTATCTATAGTGAGTACCTTTGAGCGGCGTGTAGTGAGATCCCTTGGCGCAGCAGATGAGTCGTGCGACCCCCTCCACGGTGACAATAGAGAACAGTTATCTATAGTGAGTACCTTTGAGCGGCGTGTAGTGGGATCCCTTGGCGCAGCAGATGAGTCGTGCGCCCCCCTCCACGGTGACAATAGAGAACAGTTATCTATAGTGAGTACCTTTGAGCGGCGTGTAGTGAGATCCCTTGGCGCAGCAGATGAGTCGTGCGACCCCCTCCACGGTGACAATAGAGAACAGTTATCTATAGTGAGTACCTTTGAGCGGCGTGTAGTGGGATCCCTTGGCGCAGCAGATGAGTCGTGCGCCCCCCTCCACGGTGACAATAGAGAACAGTTATCTATAGTGAGTACCTTTGAGCGGCGTGTAGTGGGATCCCTTGGCGCAGCAGATGAGTCGTGCGCCCCCCTCCACGGTGACAATAGAGAACAGTTATCTATAGTGAGTACCTTTGAGCGGCGTGTAGTGGGATCCCTTGGCGCAGCAGATGAGTCGTGCGACCCCCTCCACGGTGACAATAGAGAACAGTTATCTATAGTGAGTACCTTTGAGCGGCGTGTAGTGGGATCCCTTGGCGCAGCAGATGAGTCGTGCGACCCCCTCCACGGTGACAATAGAGAACAGTTATCTATAGTGAGTACCTTTGAGCGGCGTGTAGTGGGATCCCTTGGCGCAGCAGATGAGTCGTGCGACCCCTTCCACGGTGACGGCGCGCCCGCCCTCTTGCTCGCCTGACTTCTCCTTCTTCTTGCCCAGGCGCATTACTGGACAAACAATACATTATTATAGCAGCGTCCGTGGCCATTGGTCGTATGTCCGGCTTGTAATCCCTGAGGAGATAACGAGGCTCGCAGAAGGTTAATCTGAGGGTAAGCGAGAGGGGCGGTGAGGGGTTATCTGAAGGTAAGCTGATTCTATCCCATTTGACAATAGAATTGTTCAAATTCTTTTTTTGTGTGTGTATTTTTTCTGTTTTTAGTCAATAAATTACTTTTTGTTTTAATTCAAAAGCCGTGTTAATACTATATTAATAAAGAATCCCTATTATAGAGAAAGTAAGGTTAGCCAATGCAAAGAAGACAAGGATGCTTGGAAACTTCTGTATGATAAATCAGCTGGTGCCATCCAAACGAACAATGCATTTTCTCACCAAGATAAACATTGTAAACACATATTTAAAAAAAACAATCCGTATGAGTTTCTTGCTCGTTCTTCTCATAGAGGTGCATGCAATCCCTGAATAAATGAATTAGGGGTTCAAATCTGTGTGGTAAATAAATTTGGCCTGGACGCTACCGTGTTTCGGAAGCAGTAGCGGCGCTAGGCGTCAGCGACGTCGGCGACCGCCGACGGCCTCGCGCTTGAGGGGGCCTCGCAAAACTTTCAATTATTTAAAATTTATTTTTTCATTTTTTTAAACATATTCGCGAGTTAAGTGATTGTGAAGTGCTTAAAATGCATCAAAAGAAGACCTTTTCAAGTATTATAATGATTTAGGTAGGACTTACAATATTTCAGGAAGGCGAAAATAGCGATATACAGCCTTTCGAACTATATAAAGGTACTACTAACTCCATGTTAATATCAGGCGCTGATCCAGGGCCTCACGGCCATGGGAGCCATGAAAATTAAGTAATTTAATGTGGCTTAATTTTTTTTCTTGTCAAAATCAACGGCTAGCAAACTCTTTTTAAAATATTCTCGGCGCTCGCAGCTAACTGCTCGCTCTCTAATTAGCAAAATTATTGTAATCTCGTGACTCTTAGAACGAGTTAAAATACAAAATTTTCTCTGGTTGCGCTCTTACTAGATAAAATATTTAATTTTAATTCAGTTTCCTTGCCACTCGAAGCAAGCAAATGCACATGATTCGTGAACAAAAATTTCAATATATTCTCTTTTATACATAAGAATATAATATTTAGATTCCTAGCAACTCGGAGCAAGCTAAGCGTACATTATTCGTACTGAAAATTCAAAATTTTCTCGGCGCTCGCAGCGAGCTGCTCGCGTTTTTATTTTTTATACATAAGAATATAATATTAAGATTTCTAGCCACTCGGAGCAAGCTAAACGTACATTATTCGTACTGAAAAATTCATAATTTTGTCGGGGCTAGCAACGAGCTGCTCGCACTTTTATAGATAACAATATTTAGTTTCCTAGCCACTCGGAGCAAGCTAAGCGTACATTATTCGTACTGAAAATCCAAAATTTTTTCGGCGCTCGCAGCGAGCTGCTCGCGCTTTTATAGATTAGAATATTTAGTTTCCTAGCCACTTGGAGCAAGCTAAACGTACATAACTCGTGCTGAAAAATACAAAATTTTCTCGGCGCTCGCAGCGAGCTGCTCGCGCTTTTATAGATAAGAATATTTAGTTTCCTAGCTACTTGGAGCAAGCAAGCGTACATTATTCGTACTGAAAAATTCAAAATTTTCTCGAGGCTAGCAACGAGCTGCGCGCACTTTTATAGATAAGAATATTTAGTTTCCTAGCCACTTGGAGCAAGCTAAACGCACATTACTCGTGCTGAAAAATTCAAAATTTTCTCGGTTTCTCCTACAGATAATAATACTTTTATTACCACTCGGAGCGACAATTGAGTTTATGCCGTTAATTTACAAAGATGAATCTTACGAGTCGTTTAGTGTAAAAAGGTGTAAAGTATACAAAATTTTATGAATTCGCTTAAATGTGTCGTCCCTTCTCAGTTTGTCAAAAATGCTAGCCAAAAAGGGGGGCCTCGCGAACCTAATTTCGCCGACGCCCACGCGTGGTCTAGCGCCGCCACTGTTCGGAAGGCACGTTAAACTGTGGGTCCCGGCTGTTTCCTATAAGATATAATGTAAGTAATATCGTCATATCACAGTGCGAAAGTAATAAATGTACAAACTTTTCTGTTTCTTCTCCTTGGTGAGATATGTGATGCAGAGATGCGCGTTCTGCCTCGTGACGTGCAGCGCGCGGAAGGAAGCCTTCACCGTCACCTTCCCGTCCGCGCCCTCCGCCGCGCGACCCGGCACCTGCACACATTGTTATTGTTACCTCCTTCTACTGGATGTACTCCTAGTACTTAGTAGTGAAAACTTATATTCATTTTATGTAAAGAAGTAAGAAGAGTTTTCTATTCTATTAAATTCAAGAAGACAGAATTTTGATGGAAAAGATCTTATTATACCCAAAATTCTGACAAATAAATGATCTTATCTTAAGACGAGCAATGATGGTATGGGATATTGCTGCCCATAATCTGCACACTGTACAGGATTTCTCAATATGTAAAATTCTAGGTGCAAAAAAAAAAATCTGTGCAAATTCTGCACCCACGCTTCTACTGCTGAGTACAGTCAAAAGATGTTAATACTTTTTGGTAGCAATTTCACAAGCCACCGACAGTACCATTCTACCGAAGCACATTATTATCGACTACATCCAACCACAACAACCAACCACCAACTGTTTGTCGGTGTCGTGGTACCAGTGCTAATTGTAGTTATTTTATCAATTTTCGAATTCGAAAATTTCGAACAAAAAAATTTAATCGCTTTGAAATATTATTCTGTTTCAATGGGTAGATACCTATGTCGAAATCAACTGGTTTTCAAGTTATGAATAAGAATATGTGTGTCGATTTCGCTAATTTAATGAGAAAGCGTTTTATCTAACATCAACATAGTAACATACCAGCCAATAATCCAGCTGCAACTCCAGCGGCTCAGTCCTCGCCGCCAGGGGGTCAGCCAGGGGCAGAGGCGCCGGGGTGGCCGGGGGCGAAGGCCGAGCGGGAGGAGAGCCTCCCTCCTCCAGCTCTACGGACGATACTCCCGCCTCACTGCATCCCACGCGGACCTCCTGGGAATGACACACGTAATATGATGTTAGTTTTCTGAAATAACCGCTTTTTTTGGGCCAGTTAGTCTCTTTCAATAACAGTCAAGACCGGAAATCAGCCGCGGTATCGATAACGCCTGGAAAAACCACTGGTCAATGAAGACGCTAATGAAGGAAAATCTCTTAATTTCCCTGAAGCGCAAGCGTATCGCCATGTATCTTCCCCATCCTAACTTACGGTGATCAAACCTCGTAAACAAGTTGCAAAAATTCCGCCTTCGGGTTTGTCAATGAGCAATTGACATACACGCAATGGCATACTGGGGAATGTAATAACTGGGGAATCCAAATGATTAATAGAGTGCGTAACACCGTCATAAGAGCAAAGACAGGAATTAGAAACGTTGGCTATAAATCAGCAAAACTGAAATGGGAGTGAGCAGGTCACGTTAGTCGTATTCACCCCGACCGCTGAACTCCAATATTTGGCTTTTTTGCAAGTAAATCTGAGCATAGCTATTTTTATATAGTTCTTACCGCAATAAAAGGTACGAATGTCTGGCTGGCGTCTTCATCGCCAGACTTCTCCCTGTAGGCGATCATCGCTTCACCGATGGGGATGTTGTTAACCGGACTCATGCTGTTCAGATACCTGACACAAACAATACATTATTAAGACTATGAAAAAAAACTACGAGACTATGAGAAATCAGTCAGAGGAATTGAAAGCAGACATGTGATAATGTCTGATCCCTAATCCAATACGCACACATAATACCCTGCGTTTGTCTGGTGCTCCATTGATGCAGTTTGAAAAAGTGACTGCTATCAATCTACGACTATACAATGTACGGCAAAGGTGGAGTAATGAGGACCGTCGCGTCGTGTAATCATGCTATACAATGACATTATAAACAGACTATCGTCACAAGGAAAGTGGAGCGGAGTGGGTGGATGACTGCAGCAAGAGACAAGGGAAAATAGTTAAACCAAAGGGGGGGTGAGGTTTGGTCAACGTGTCAAAAATTCAAAATTCTGAGGAGCTACTTAGGATTTGTGTCGACTTGTCATAATTACTGTAGTAATAACAGCTTTGCTTCCTATCTTGTTATATTATATCCATAAGATTTTTTTGTGTCGAGGCTTAGTTCCTTTTTACGTAGAATATCTCCTATGATCTACAGTGTACAGTGTCACAAGATAATAGTGATACCTGGCGATCCTGGAAGACATGTCGATGAGATCAGGTGCGCTGTCGGCGGCGCGCTCGCACAGTGTGGCCCACGACTCGCCGCCCAGCAGCGATGCGTACCCGGGGTCCGAGTGCGACAGGAAACGGGAAATCGTGCTGGGACCTGTCCACAATACATTAACCCTTAATTGGTCGCGTGGGGTGTCATACACCCCAAGGCAAGTTTCCAGGCTCATAACATTTTTAATGTTGAATTTAGCACGCTGATTTTTTTTATAGCTTCCTAAATATGTGTAAAGTACACAATTCAGTTGCAAGCGGAGCTCGGCTATGATGGATTGGGCTCAGAGAGCGCCTTTGGGGTGTCCAACACCCCAGGCGACTGTTTACGTAGTCCAAATTCAGGATACATTTATTATATTATTTGCTTCTTTAGTTATTGTTTATTGTAAAATAAGAAGTTAAATGTTTATTTCATCAATAGCGGCCCATCGCGTAGTCATTTTAATGTTACTTTTATAATATTTATTTGTAAAACTATAATTAACATATACAAGTGGCAAGTTCCGATAAATAAAGTTAACATGAGTTCAAATGGCGAAAGTATGAAATGTTATAAGTTTAATGCTATTTTCGAGGTTATGTTGTAGTATATTTGTGAGATGAGTAGTAAAATTCAAAACTATTTTTTAAAACTACCCTTCAATATACTAAAAATGTTTCATGACTTTGAGGACTATAAATCTGTATTTCAAACGGGAAGATCGCTATCATACAACTGGTCTCATATTTGTCATAAAACGAAGGATATAAAACCAAAGACTGGATGCTCTAAATGCATAAACATTGTGTGCAATGGCCATATGATCGAAGTCTGCCGAAATTGTGATGAAAATTACTAGAACCTATGAAAAGTTATTTTTCAGTGTGAAATACAATATTAATTATATTTAAAATATGTTTAAAAGTTGATTAATACATGTGTTCAAATAATCCTATTAAAAAAAGTGGGATTTTTCATATATTTCATATTTTAATTAAATATATTGATTTGGGGTGCCTAACACCCCACGCGACCGTTTACGTAACTTTTTAGGCGCGCCCAATTAAGGGTTAAATGTGTTTATTCTAACGCCCTGTACGTAGAAACTTGAAAATGACCTTTAATACAATATTTGAGTACCATCATGGGCGTAGCCACGGTGGGCCAGAGTGAGGCACTTGCCCCACCCTAGCTCTGACTTGAAAGGTTTTTTTGACGCTCGAAATAAGCTGAAGGCACATACTTCATGAGTCAGGACTCAGGATTATGTTGTTTTCTTGGCGTCCTATGATTTTGCCTACCTATTTAGATACTTCATTTTATTATTTAAGACTGCTGCGCCACCCTGAACCCATGGCTGGCTGCGCTCATGAGTACCATAATTGTAAGACCTAGACTGCAGATGTCAGTTTTCTTAAAATTGTAATATAAAATAAACATTCATTTCATCAGATGATGATACTGATACAACTGACTAACCTCTATAATATTAGGAAAAGAAAGGAGAGCTTAATTTCAGAATATGACACCGCGCGAATCGACTTAAATTAAATCTACAAATAACTCAAACTCAAAATTCATTTATTCAAATAGGCTACAATGGAGCACTTCTGCAAGTCAATTTTACATTTTATTTTAATATTCTACCGCACAAATATGTCATCTATACAAGTATAAGAGAATCTTGTACTTTCCAGTCCAGAACTATCAGTAATTACAGTTATTTTTATTATTGATCGAAGAAATGACTTACCGCTAGGTATAATATAGAAGCGCACAGGCAGCGCGTCATGCACCCGGCGCGCGGCCAGGTCTGCGTGCGCCCGCAGCGCTGCACTCGCTGCTCCGTCACCGCCGCATATCACCACACGCAACCATGCACGGCGGGAACTCCTATACAAACACGTATTTAGTACCTACTACCTACATTACTTGTATATTAGCTTTTGTATGTAAAGCAAAAACAAGGAAGGACCGAAGTTAGACCCCTGTGGCACCCCTCATTGTGCCAAGCGAATCCATAAAGATAACACAATCAACGATGGTCACGTCTTGGTAATTTAAACAGCATGTCAAATTTATGTAAGCCAACAAATGGAAAAATCTTTAATAGAACCAATCTCCCACATTAATTTGCTGTTTGACAAGATCGAACGTTTCACAGATATCACAAAATACTAACTGTTTAGCCGCTCGCGAGTACAACGCTTGCAGTAGCGGTCTGGCGTCAGGTATATGCGGCCTCGGCACAGACAGCGTCGGTACAGCCAGCGCGTGAAGCGCTGCAGCGAGCGGGCCCGCTGCCGCTACGGCTACACACTCGGGTACAGGCGCATCTTCGCTGAGGATCCGGCTTAGCTGCTCCATTATAGAACGACGAGGCTAAAATTGTACATAATATTAATTAAAACTTTATATTTATCGAATATCTCAATAAGGCTACACGAAATTTAGCTTTAAACACACTTATGCGCCAATATAAATTTTAACAAATGTCACGTAAATGTAAGCCGTAAGACTCAAAAAAAAGAATACTTGTCATATGATATAGATTGAGGTTATCATTTAGGCACTTACTTCAAGAGTAGTTGGACTCTGCACAGGCAACTCATGCGCAGATAAAGGGCGGTCGGAGCCAGAAACCGAGTTCTTTTTCCGAGCCGCAGCGGCTGGAGTTAGGTTACCCCCACTCGTTGCACTCCTGAACAATCTCGAGCGTTTGTCCTCCTAATCATAAAAATTAAGGTTTCAATTAGTTAAATAATTATTATAATAATAAAAGACTATTTGCGTAAAAAAAAAGTTGTATCGATTTTGTAACAGAATTAAACATAAACCTGTCAGAATTCGACACTTACATTTTTTTAAACAAATTAATCTGGAGTAGCCCAAGGATCCTAAATGGGACTTATACTTTTCAATCTAATATATAAAATTCTCGTGTCACAGTTTTTGTTGCCATACTCCTCCGAAACGGCTTGACCGATTTTGATGAAATTTTTTGTGCTTATCCGGTATCTATGAGAATCGGCCAACATCTATTTTTCATCCCCCTAAATGTTAGGGGTAGTCCACCCCTAAATTTTTTTTTTTATTTTTTAGACAAAATTTTTAATTTCTATTTTTTTATGATACAACATACAAAAATACATACAATACTCAATTTTCACACTTCTACGATTAACCCTTATTTTTTAATAGCCATTTTAGTAATTTAATCATTTTTCCTCTCCGGTCGAAAACTGATCAATAGTCATTTAATTAGTTATCCCCGCCAGATGTCTACAGGTGTCACTTCTGACCCAGTAAACAGCACGGAGTAGGGATGAGAACGAAGCCGGTCTCCTTTCTTTCTCACTCCCTACACAGTTGTCGGCCATCATTATTGTTTATGCATCAAGTGTAGTAGTAACGTTGACAATTATTATTTTGCTATCTCAGTGTAACTCTCATATTAACTTTTAATCCTTCCTATTTTATCAATAATAATTAAATTATCAATTTTGAGTGTATTTTGCACGATTAGTTAATCAAGTGATTTTATTACCTCAAAAGTACTCAACACGTGACACGAGCTTCCAATAACAACGGATTTTGTGTTGTAAGTATACTTTTTTTTATTTATATCGAAAATGTTGTTGATCTTATAAAAAATGTAATTTTAATTTAATTTTATTTAAAAAATGTAATTGAACAATTAAGATTTTCATAGTTTCCAAAAAATCAATCATTATGAATCTTTATTTTGAAATGTCAATGGAAATATTGGTTGCATGAAAAAATTATAAGAGACAATGTTTTAATAAAATTTAATTTTTTACTTTTGTTTGAAAATTTTTTCCATAAAATAATACTTATTTCACGCATATACCACATTCTTACATACATACAATATACACATTCTAACATACTTCCAATAAGTAAGCTATTTTTTGTCTACACTAGAAATTACTAGGAAATTATTTATATGGCAAAACAACGTTTGCCGGGTAAGCTAGTATATTTAGATAATTTCCATTACATATTTTTGTAATCAAACGTGTTAATAATAGTTTTAAGCACCTTAGTATCATTAGGTGGTGAGCTAGACACAGAAGCGCCTGAAACGGCTGCGTCTGCGCAGATATCTCCGTCACTGTTGCCGTCGCTGCCGCGTTCGTCGCCCGCCGAACTACGGACCGCTTCGGACTCTGTTTGGATATAGGATTTGTTAGAAAAGAGAAGAGAGAGAGATAATTACCGTGGTTACGATAAATCAATAGCAAAGTTTTATATGGTCTCGCTTTTCTATACAAATACTTATTACAAACCATTTTATGAGAATTTGAATAATTTGGAGTTTATAATAAAAATAAATAATGAGTCTTATCCAGTTCTCTCCGACATATTTCACAATATCTTCTGAACATCGGGCTGGTGGTCTGCCTCGATATATATGCCCCTGTCTCGGATACCACTCTGTGACAGCCTTGGTCTTATTTTTACTATAAATTGATTCAAATAATATTTAAACGATGTCAATTTAAGTTGATTTATGTATAATTTTAAATAAGCATTAGGTAAAATGTTTACAATAGCCAAAAATATTTGTAGTAAGAATACAAAACCAGACTATTATTAAAAATTTGTGTGTTTATTCGTTTGATTTATCGTAACTTTGGTCGAGAGAATAAATCCGTAGGTCTGCAACTTTAACATTCACAGCTTCAAGTGGAAATACAGAAGATGATCACAAACTGTGTCACAAATGCCTTGTGCAAACGTTCAGTGGGTGATTCATGACAATGCAAGAACAGAACAAGACAGACGGAAGCACTCTAATAGACAAACTACTGAATCTGAAGAAGCAGTGTAATAATTGTAGTGCGGTGCAGATTTGACGAAGACTAAAATAGAATATATTATAGATTCCTTTACACCATTAGTTTTACTTCTTTGACTCTAAATACTAAACACTTTCTCTTCTGCTTTTAGTCTTTATTTGACATAAAGTCGGCGTTCTTTCATTCATCTAGCATCTTTGTATTCACTCCCACATAATGTTATCATCTTCATGCAGTTTCTAAGTCTTTTTACCATACTATTATTTTTGCAATACCGTTTACATCATCTCCAGTCTCTTTAGGATTTTCTTTACTATCAAATCATTCAAAACAAAAAAAAAACATTACCTACCCACAAGTACAATAGAAGCGCGATAGTGCCAATATACTTGTTATACTATTTTTGTCTTGATTCTTGTCTTGTATATGTATATTATTTATCTTGTCTAATTTGCTTGTATAATGATGCTTACAACTAATGAACTCTTCTCAAGTATTATATTCATCTGCACCGCACTATGATAGCGTATGAGCATACCTGTGTGCGTAGATCTGGTTTCCCTGATGGTGGTGACCTCACCGGCGGACGCCCGGCTGCCGAGTCGGGTCACTGCGCATGCCGGCCACATTTAGCGTGTGTATGGGGTGGCTTTACGATTTACTACTATTTTTACCCTATATTCATCGTATAAATCCACCTATGTTATTTATTTTATAATATTGAAAATTTTGTCCCCTATACCTGTAGGAGATGAATATTCTAATGTCCTTTTTAGAGCTCGCCTAGTATATATTATGTAAGTATAAAATTTCATGTTAAACCACAGCCTATTTTATTCTATTGAAACCCCCAGGGATGATGAATTTTCAATTATGCTGTTTTGGAGGTCCAATCGCCTCGAATATATAAAAATGTCTCTGGCTAAAATTAGATAATTCTGGGTTTGGCAGCTCTAGATGTATCTTCTTTTGAATAGTTTTAATAAAAACTCTATATTAAAGTAATAATACTTATAGTAAAGAATAGGAATAAAATGTTCTGCTCACCACATGACTAGCTAGAACGACCAGATATAAATCTGTCACTTCACTTTGTATTTATATCGGCATTGCATCGCTCAGTTTAAAGTAAGGAAGTATTCCAGAGAAGCATGGTACGGCCGTGTCGCTTTTTTTTTGCTCAACTTGGCACTGCCGTGGCTCCAGATACCTCTTAATTTTGTTGAATTCATATTAACCGATAACAATTACCTATTTGGGATTAAATTATTCCAAACAGGTATAATTTTGGGATTATACCTGTTTGGGATTAAATTTTATCACGATTAATCGTTAAACTACATTTTAACTTAAAGACTTTAAATTACCTTTGTGAACCACATTTTTTATTGTATATAAACTTAAAAATATCCGAATAAAAGTATACTTTTGACTACCTATGTATAATAAAATTCATCGTTTCCACCAACCCACACACACAAGCACTAAACTATGCACACAGCGTGAACAAAACACAAATGTCAACAATATAATATGTATTGTATATTTATTTATACATTTTCGAAACAAAGCCCAAATAAAAATAAGCCTCTGTTCACAAAATGCATTTTAAAAGGTACAATCTGCTACATAATGCTTATCATTTTATCAGAAAAAATTAAAACAAATTTTCAGTTCAAGAAAAGGTAAAATATCATATTCCAGAAAAAAGTTGCACTTGCCATCCCAACAGGAGCTAATATAGTATATTATGTAAATTTAGTAAGTCAATTAAGAAAAAAATATATGAAAATTAAATATGTACAAAAGAAAATATTTTGTACTAGCTGCGCCCAGCGGTTTTACCCGCAGTATTTACATAGCCTATGTGTTATTCCAGGGTCTAAGCTATCTCTATACAAAATTTCAGCTCAATTGGTCCACCCGTTTAGGCATGAAAGAGTAACAAGCATCCATCCAGACATCCATTCTTTCAAACTTACACGTTTATAATATTAGTAAGATTTTGTATGAATTTTTGTACATTATTAAAATTAGAGATTTGCATTTCTGTAGTTGACTGTACCTTAATTTCATCGTCATTGTGTATAATGCTCAGGCAATTATATGTATTGTTACTATATTATATAGTTTTAATGTATGCACTGTTATATGAAGTCTGTTATTATATTTGTAATGTATTATGTACTATAATATGCACTTATCACTAGTTAATATACTTTAAATAAAAAGGAGAATATATTATAATATATTTTTAAATAACCTGATTTCCTAATTCTTTTAAAAATTACTAACAACTTTTAAAAATTCTTTAAAAAAAGCATTTCCTATTAATATATTTACCTAAAATTTAGAATTCATCACTTAACCTTGTTTTTCAGTAGATCATTTAGTTCAGATTCAATTATTTCCAATCTATATAATTTTTTGGTTATTTCAAAATGAATCCTTCGATTTGATTAAACCAAAGTATCTAGAATAGAATAGAACTTTATTCACGGCTATAAAACACAAAAAACAAGAAAAAATACATATAAAAGAAACAGTTTTTCTAACTAGGAACAAACTAAACTAAATACAAAATAATAATTATGTAGCCGCGAAATGGTGCCAACTCAGCATGTGTAGGCGAGTTAGACCTACGCTGGTCTTTCGTTGGAACCGTCAGCAGTGGCATCACGGACAGTTTTACAAAATTACTCAATAACACACGCTGACCACCGAAGGATCAGTGTTCTTAGAATTAAACTAAAATATACCATGTTATTATTAAAATTTAATATTAGTGTTAAGAACACTTTTATAAGACCTAGGCCTAGCACCTTCTATGTGAACGAGTTACATAATGATTTTTTCGTCCAATTTGTAAAGAAGTTCTCTAAGAAACAAAATTAGTTTTTGGCGCCTCTCAGGTCAGAATTGCCGTTTTGCATTCAATTTTCTAACAATTCCCTCCCCCAAAAAAAGCAGGATAATATCTTCTTAACATAACCTAATTCAAACTACGAATGAAAACTCTATGGATAATTTAAAATCTATTTATTGAAATCAATCACATGCTCCACAGCTGCTTACCGTTGGAATGGCGATGGTGGTCTTGGTTGGCGAGAGATCGTGAGCTGCTGAAGAAGGGCCGGAGTGAGGGCTTGGGCGTGGACCCTATGCTTATTGTGTCCATCTGGTCCGGCCCTGAGTCCTCGCCTTCGCCGCATGATAGGGATTCTAACTCCTGGAGTATAAGAGTCACTGTTGAGTGTTTTGTTTTTGGGACAGATTTGATATTTTGACTGAAGGTCGCTGCGATATAAAAGTTTACTGAGGTGTTTCCGTTAATGAGAGTGAAGGCCAAGAACGAAGTATATCATCTTCAGATCTCTATCTCTCTAAGAATTTTTTTGTTGCCTGGAGGGACACCCCGGGATTTTATTGGGTACATCCGCCGGTATTTGAAATGGCGTGTAACATAACAACCATGCGATTTACGATTGTGCAGGGTGTTATGCGTAACTCATTTACCCGGGAAAAGAGGCTTATATTCCATCACTGCAAAATTATATAACTCGATTGAGAGCTCATCCTCACATTGTCGAAGTGTGGGAGTCTCGGACAACTTGCTTTACGAGATCGTTTCTCCCACACACTTGCAGGTTGTTGAATAGCCTTACGA
Organism: Hemithea aestivaria; assembly: GCA_947507615.1. NCBI lineage: Eukaryota > Metazoa > Arthropoda > Insecta > Lepidoptera > Geometridae > Hemithea > Hemithea aestivaria. Next base: position 2,983,844 of record OX382344.1, on the reverse strand, counting down.
GCGACGAATTTTCTACTTCCTATAACATGGGGCTCTTCAAGAGGATAAAGGTGTTAATGGACCGACAACGCGTCTCTAATGCCACTGGTGTTGCAGACGTCCATAGGCAACGGTAACCCTTCATCATCAGGCGGGCCGTATGCTTGTTTGTCTATCTCTAAAGTAAAAAAAATTGTGGTATCTAGTAATTTAAAAAAATCACATTACCTGGAAGAGCTCGTCGATGTCCCGCTGAGCATGATGCGTGTCCCTAGTGACGTCACGCTCCGACATCTCTTCAGGCATACGGAACCTTCGCAACAGGGCCGCGAACTTCTGCTTCAAGTTCCGTTGCTGGAATATATTACACGTGAAAATTTATATACGTTAAGTTAATAAGGGGCAAGATCCACAACCTATGAAATGGATAGACAGTAAGGCATAATATATGCCCCATCTTCTTGTCTAATTGGGATCAAACAAAAATCCGCCAACACACACTGCAGGCGACTGATGGGAATAATGCAACCCGACATGGGAATAAAAGACGAATATATAATGCGACCCGCTCTAGTGTGCGTTGTTTCAAGGCGGATTTTCGTTATGCGTTGCGTTGCAGTGCGGCCTGCTCTCGTTTTCGATCTTAATTGTTTAGTTTATCATTTAGAAAATAAATCAGTTACATAATACGAATCAAGTTTAAAATTTCTGAAGTGGCCCAAGAGCAACTTGTGAAGGGGTTTTCCAGCAGTTGGACAGCATAGACATAATAAAAAATCTCACACAAAACACACAAAGACGTAACAAAATGTTCCCCACAACCACACAGCACAAACGACACAACAACACACTGTTACCTCCATGTAATTTCTAAAGACTACCGAAATAATTGCTCTACTCGTACAGGTGTGTTTACATACACAATCTAATCTCTATGATAAGTCTCGTGATAGCAGTAATTTTCGGAAAGGTCGAGGAAATTGCCTTGACTTTACATTTTATTACTCATCTTCGTTTCTGATCAAGATTGTGGAATTCGCACACGAAGCGTTATCGTTTTTTTTTTTTTTTTTTTTATGTGATGAAGTAGAAGACGAGCAAGACGCTCTCCTGATGTTAAGAGATAACGGCTGCCCATAATCAGTACAGTGTTATCTAGGATTTCACAATTATGTGAAATTCTAGGAGCACTGCACCAACGCTTCTTACTCAAGAGTCATAAGATGTTAAGACTCTTTAGCCCAGTAATTTCACTAGCTACAGTGCCCTCCTACCGGAGCACAGTAATGTTTGCACATCACTGCTCAGGCGGTAGAATAACTGGCACTGTTGGGGTACCCACCTAGACGACCTCCTGCAAAGGAAGTCTACCCCCGGTAAATCGTAGCGTTTTTTTCCACTAACTTTTAAAAAAAATCTTTTGTAAATAATTTTACAGTCTATTGTCTATACTGTCATCCGTCTCTCCAAGAAGCTACAACGTAAGGTATGTTCAAATTGGAAGTATAAAGGTAACACAGGCGTGCTTTTATTTAGGCCGCAGCAGGTGAGGTAGCGGGCAAACGCAAAAAATCTGATAAAAAAATAATGCAATATCGTTATGAGATGATTAAACAAGACTATGAGGCTTTTCACTGACAGACTTCTTAATTTGGTTACGTTTTTCGGTTGGTTACGCATAGTCAGAAGTTGTGATTTTTATTTTTCCGCTGCCGCTACGATTAAAAACGCTTCGTGTGCGAAGGGACTAAAACTACAAGATTTAACTCAGGTTATTCACATAAAAACACAATGCAAGCAGTACGCAGCTAAGCATGCTCTAATCTACTCTAACTACGAAATAAGAATAGAGATATCAGTTTGAGGCCTCAATTCTCGTAAAGAAGTTAACTGTTAATCTTACCCACTAGCAGTATTAATGTAGGCAAAGCACTTTAATTTAAGGGAATTTAGAAATTTGGCGAACCCCATGTGTATCTTTGTAAAAAAAACGAGAATCGTGACCACCAGGACTTTTTTGTCAATACACAAAATTGAATGGTATAGGTACTAAAATAATAGAGCTTCACAAATCTTTAAAATAAACCTGGATAGTCAACAAAATTTTGAATGATTTAGGTTTCATATGTGCCAACTACAAGGAAACATCCATGTTGGAAGTACCAGGCTCTCATGCACGACAAGGAGGTGAAACCGAATCTCTATTCGTGCTGTGGGCTCACCGCGAGCTTGCCGCGACTGCCCTTGCGCTTAGTCGCTTGGGCCTCCAGCTCACTGTCGCTGTCCCTGTCGTTCCCCTTCGAGTGCATATAGCTCTGTCTTTGTCGCTCCATGAAGCTCAAATCGCGAGAGCGCGACAGCTGCGTGCAATACGTTAGCCTACATTACACGTTCAAGCTTTCGCATCAAATATTTTCAAACTACCCTTAATTTTTAATGCATATGCAATAAGGTTTTTAATAACGAATATTTATACACTGAATTATTATGTAAACAAGACAAGCCGTTTGATACTGATACATTAATGAAGTATGGATTAAAATGTAACAGCTTTCATTTATCTTAATTTTAAAAGCAAAGCTATTTTACATGCGTTTACATTAACATAGACTTTGGCCCTTTAAATTAAAATGGGCTGTAGATAAAATACGATTAAAAGGCTCCTAGGCCAGCATAAAGCATTAAGACATATGGCCTAAGAACATTGCAGTTACAAAGAACAAAATTATTTCACAACACAAATCACTACAGCCCTCATAAAAATATAACGAATTAAGGGCTATGAAACGCCTTAGAAAGTCTTGTTGTAAGCTGTCTGGCTCGCCTCCGCGCCGGCGCTCCGTACGTCATGTCATCAGCTTCCTCCACGGAACTGAACTCTCCTTCCTCATCTCAATAGCCTCTTTTCTAAGAGATGTGAGTAAAGACACCCTACCTTAGTGTGAGACAAGTCAGTCTTGTTGTAAGCTATCTGTCTGGCTCGCCTCCGCGCCGGCGCTCCGTACGTCATGTCATCAGCTTCCTCTACGAAACTGAACTCTCCTTTCTCATCTGAATAGCCTCTTTCCTAAGAGATGTGAGTAAAGAAACCCTACCTTAGTGTGAGACAAGTCAGTCTTGTTGTAAGCTATCTGTCTGGCTCGCCTCCGCGCCGGCGCTCCGTACGTCATGTCATCAGCTTCCTCTACGAAACTGAACTCTCCTTTCTCATCTGAATAGCCTCTTTCCTAAGAGATGTGAGTAAAGACACCCTACCTTAGTGTAAGACAAGTCAGTCTTGTTGTAAGCTATCTGTCTGGCTCGCCTCCGCGCCGGCGCTCCGTACGTCATGTCATCAGCTTCCTCTACGAAACTGAACTCTCCTTTCTCATCTGAATAGCCTCTTTCCTAAGAGATGTGAGTAAAGACACCCTACCTTAGTGTGAGACAAGTCAGTCTTGTTGTAAGCTATCTGTCTGGCTCGCCTCCGCGCCGGCGCTCCGTACGTCATGTCATCAGCTTCCTCTACGAAACTGAACTCTCCTTTCTCATCTGAATAGCCTCTTTCCTAAGAGATGTGAGTAAAGAAACCCTACCTTAGTGTGAGACAAGTCAGTCTTGTTGTAAGCTATCTGTCTGGCTCGCCTCCGCGCCGGCGCTCCGTACGTCATGTCATCAGCTTCCTCTACGAAACTGAACTCTCCTTTCTCATCTGAATAGCCTCTTTCCTAAGAGATGTGAGTAAAGACACCCTACCTTAGTGTAAGACAAGTCAGTCTTGTTGTAAGCTATCTGTCTGGCTCGCCTCCGCGCCGGCGCTCCGTACGTCATGTCATCAGCTTCCTCTACGAAACTGAACTCTCCTTTCTCATCTGAATAGCCTCTTTCCTAAGAGATGTGAGTAAAGACACCCTACCTTAGTGTAAGACAAGTCAGTCTTGTTGTAAGCTATCTGTCTGGCTCGCCTCCGCGCCGGCGCTCCGTACGTCATGTCATCAGCTTCCTCCACGGAACTGAACTCGCCTTCTTCTTCCTCGTCTGAGTAGCCTCTTTCTGTAAAACAAGGGAATTTGAAAAAATATAATCACCCGATTACAAGCTAGTGTTCCAGTCGCACGTGTTTCATAGTTTGAAAACAGCACGATTGATTACGACGACTCTTAAAAAAAGCGACGAATTATGAACGGTTTTTGCTCAATCGGGCTGACATTATTTTTGTTTTCGCCTCTAAAATAATTTCTTCAATGTCTTAGATGAGAATCGTACCTGTCAACGAGGTTCAACCCCTCCCCCTTCCCTTAACCTAAAGGAAACGCTAATGATAATGATATTAGGTATAAATCGAGCATGATGTTCAGTGAAGCCAGGGAGGGATTTATCCCACCATCTAGGTTTAGTTTCCTATCATATACGGCTGCATCGTCGCAACATCACGAGATCGCGGTCAAAGGCTAGCCTATAATCAATTTAGGCTAGCTTATAAAATCGTTCCAGTAATCAACAGTGTTATTATTCTTAGTGTCGTGGTCGAAAGGCGTGGAAGCGAGGCCCGGTGATGGACAGCTTGGCTACAAGCTGCCCGGCTGTAGCACCAATCTTGAGCAATAAGTTCACAAGAACTAACTCACCAGTAATCAACAAAGTGTTGTTATTCTTAGTGTCGTGGTCGACAGGCGTGGAAGCGAGGCCCGGTGATGGACAGCTTGGCTACAAGCTGCCCGGCTGTAGCACCAATCTTGAGCAATAAGTTCACAAGAACTAACTCACCAGTAATCAACAAAGTGTTGTTATTCTTAGTGTCATGGTCGACAGGCGTGGAAGCGAGCCCGGTGATGGACAGCTTGGCTACTGGCTGCCCGGCCGCGGCGCCAACCTTAGCACCCACACCAGTCAGCTCGAGTTCCATGTCCATGGACCTTTGGAGGACCTGGAAGAAGACATAGAATATATAATAGAAATAGAATAATAGATATAAAAAGGTGTGTAGACCTTAAATCATTCTGAAAACGAAGCGACCTTTAATTTAAAGAAGAGTAGAGAGAGCGTGAATGTCAGTTTTATGCCCGTTATTCTCAAATAAATGCTTTGCCAAACGCATATGGCTAATGCAAATTTTAGACTATCAGGAAAGTATAGACCTACAAAAAACTGGCTGTGACATACGGACGGACGAACGGACAGACATGACGAATCCATAAGGGTTCCGTTTTTTGCCATTTGGCTACGGAACCCGTAAAAAATAGGAAGAAAAGTCTTTTGTGAGGTATTTTATCCAAGAAGAAACGTTTATTTTAAGGTGTGTTCAACCTGTACAAAACAGTAGTTACCTTTATCCTTAGCCACCACGTTCGTGTAAACAAAATATTAACAAGATTTCACTTTCCCATGTCCCTTGGCGTCACAAAGGAACCACTGCCGAAGGGCCTTATCGCGCGTCGGGAGCTTTCCTCGTAATAAATTACTTTGTGTTTCCTTTTGTAGCGAGTTTTTTGGGTTGACTTTGGTGTGTACCTAATAAATGTTCGTCTTTATTTTATCTTTTAAAAACGTTTTAGTGACATGAACGGTTTTTCATCGCTTTACCACTTATGCAGGTAGGCAATTCTAAGAAAAGTTTGTTTATTAACCCTGCATAGCTAACGTTCGTCAAAATGACGAATGTGATATAGATGCGTCACGACATACGTATAAGTAACGAGTAAAAACAGCCCGAAATAATTAAGTTTTGAAATGTTTTACAAACGTATGTTTACAAGATTTAGTGGATACAGATTTTATGGGAATTTGAAACAAATGGCACCATTTAATAAAAATATTGATATTAACTTTAATCTGCATAAAAGCTTCGTTAGATGTTCATATTTTACTATATGTATTTGAAACGCGTTGATTTTATTGGTCGTCAATTATGTAAACATTACTTAATCAGAGCTTGAATATTCATGATCACGATGTTTGTACAGAAAGAAAGAAAGAAAGAAAGAAAGAAACATGTTTATTCGACGGCCCATAAAATACATTTTAGACGATAAACAAATTACAGTAATGCAATACATAGACTAAGCCGCCGAATGGGACCTGCCTCAGCGTTGTGCTGCGTGTGACCAGTGAAACACACACAGGACACATACAGGACTCAGGACCTAAACGCTTTCGCTGTCGAAATAACATAAACTCATAACATTACTTACGTAGGTTTTTGTTTAGCGATCGAAATTATAATGTTTGTGTGTATGTTTGTGTGTTTGTTAGGTAAACGGATTGGCCTGAAATAGCATTAATACCTATTACTACCTACCAATAATGTAAGAACCCTTATTAACTTTATCGACTTGGTCTCTAAAAACATTTTATTTCTAACAGCCTAGAGTGATCTTAGCTTTTCCAAGTTAGTCAAAACCCATCAGAAATATCTTGTCTTGATATCCACAAAATTTTTAAAGAGGTGATAAAATATACTAAAGTCTAAAACAGGTTAATTTGGATTCTCGTGTTAATTTGGACGAACACATTTATGGAATTAGCGCAAATGCACGCAATTTATGCATTGATGGGTTAATTAAAGGACATTTCAATATGAATGTGCTGTGGTATTATAATGACTCGTCTCGGTCACATTAATAAAAACTTTAAAAGAACTTTTTTAGTATAAAAATCGGAGCAAAAACATACAAAAAATTCAATCGCGCCGAGTTACGTACGCATAAAAATAGAACGTAGGTATACCTCGATTTAAAAAGCGCTCTTCATGTTTCTGAATAGTGAATACTGGCCATGGAATATAAAAATGTTGCAGATTTTTTAAAACTGAATTCATTCTATTGAAAAAGCCACGCGCAAAGCTTGCCCATTTTAACTTATGCGATTGACGCCTATAGGCGACTTTTTGGACAATCACAATTGCGTCGTATTTGATCGTTATCTCGACGACTTGAGTTCGATATGTGGAAATACATTTTTTTTACAAAATTAAACTACCCTGTAAATTGAGCTGATAGAAAACCGACGCAACATACTTATAGGTTATTCTATGAGACGGTGTTATTAAATATCAATTCTGATAGCTCGTACATAAAACAGCCTTTTTCTGATAACTCTTCCTTTTTTTACCGAGGAAAAATGCGTTACGCATCGTCACTCTATGCAGTATGTGAGACTCTCTCGCCGAAGATACTCCTACCATTAAAAATATTTGTTTCTCCAGGACGCCATAGTTCCGGGGCTACGGGTACTCCCAAGCACTTGTCCGGGGTAATGACAAAAACTGCTTTACTGATCATCGTGCCGGAACACGTCCATTAATTAAACATTATGTCCCCCCACATGGCAGTGATAATCAGGTCATTTGTCGACAATATGAGTGTAATGGTGGCGAGCGGCGGTTTTACGGCTCATTTCCTCTAATTAGAAGGCATTCATTAACGGACTCGTCGCTAAAAGGATTACACTTCAAAATGTATTCTATTTGCTCGAGAATTCATTAAATTTATGGACGTTTGAAGAGGTGAAATTAATATAGGATTAGGATTAATTAAGATTAGGCCCTTTCATAAACGCTAAATGGTGTTGGCAAAAAATTACCAAAAGGACCTATCGAAATAAACAAAGATCTTTTGCTAAGTAGGTATGCTCGTACCAAGCTATAAAGCATTTTCCCCTGGAATCTTTATAGGCCATCGCATCGTATCGCTTGACATTGAGTGAATATAGAGTTCTGTCTGTTGATGTATTTCTATAAAGTAATAAGTGAATTAAATTAAAAATTTAAAAAAACCCCCAACGCAATACGTTATTCACCATTTTTTGATGGCGGCCATCTTGGATTTTAAATTTTAAATAGTGGGCTGTATTCTACTCGTTAAGCCCTTTCATTTGATACCCATATTGAGGGGGTCGTGGAAGAAAAAAGTAATCCGCCATTTTGTAGCGGCGGCCATCTTGGACCGATTTTCACCAAACATGGCTAAGAACACTCTCGACTAACTCTACTTTCAAACAAAAAAAACTAAATCAAAATCCGTTCATCCGTTTGGACGCTACGATGCCACAGACAGACACATACACACACACACAGACAGACAGACAGACAGACAGACAGACAGACAGACAGACACGTCAAACTTATAACACCCCGTCGTTTTTGCGTCGGGGGTTAAAAATCAAATTATGCAAAAGAAGATAAAGTAAATTACCTGATCCATTCTTATGACGCCCTCAGCCAAAGTCTTGTAACCGAGAATAGTGCGGTTCTTGTACTTCTTTCGTCTTTGCAGCATTATTTGCAGTCTGAAAGGAAACAATAATTTCGATTTTAGTACAATTTCTGTTACTATACCTATCTACCGCGACCACAGATATCCTTTGAAACTTTCCTCATTCAGCGCAACTGCTTTATGAAAAGTTCCAATTCAAAGCTCTCTTGGTCACATTAAGCTATAAATAACATTTATTTTAGGAGAAAGAAACAAATAGGTGTGAGGTGTACCTACTGGTACTAAAATACAAGAATCTTTTTAAAAAGAACCTGTATTTATTAATCAAATGGGCTACAATAGAGCAGTTAAGGAAACAACCGATAGCAACGTCCGTTTCAACATCAGGTAACATCAACAACAACCTGACCTAGGTTAGGCATCAGGTTTGGAGACGTGAATTCCTAAAGAAAGACATCAAAAATGTCCGACATTTTGTAACAGAGACATTTTGAGACCGTCTATCTCAAAGACCAGACATTGCTCTGTATCAAGGAAACACAAGTTCACGGAAACCCGTACATCAGAAGCTGACAATAAAACTGACCACCCAAACAGCAGTAACTATCAAACGCCTAACTTGTATCGTTTAGCGTAGAGAACTAACCAAATATACAACACAATAAAACCACTATTCCAGCAAGAACAGACGTCGATTCTCAAACTGAACTAAAGACCAAAGTACGAGTAAGTGCCGAGTTTACTGCATCTTCAAACATTTGCCGAACACCAATCATGAGTCGGTTTAAAGCGAAGTTTGGGAAACTATTGCAGTAACGGCATAACAACGTTGCTTGCTAGTTTAATAATTTGCAACAAATTTTGTTGTATCAAACTGCTGAGCTTTATTATTAAAGTTTGAAAGCTAGCCTGGTTACCTCATATATTTAACTACCTTATGCTCGTGGCTTTGCCCGCGTGGCAAAATCCTTTCTTAGCGGAGGTCTACGTCATAAAACCAATCTGTGTTCTACATTTCAACCCAATCCGTCCAGCGGTTTAGGCAGTGCGTTGATAGATCAGTCAGTCAGTCAATCAGTCACTCTTTCCTTTCATATTTTTAGAAAACCTCGTGACAAAGTATTTGTAATTGAATTTCTCCAAAACGGGACCTGGAAATGATAATAGTTTATGTGTTGCGGTTAAACCCTGAAGTTTATAGTTTATACACATAAGAATAACCAACAGTGACCTAAGATTAGCCGGCTAAGCCTACGTGTAGCACTTCAGGGTTTGTCATGACATACCAAAAGGGTAGTCTGAGAATAGGTCGTAAAGTATTTTCAACAGACGCAGACGAAGTTGCGCTATCTAAATAATATCTATCATATCCTAAAATAGAGTTAAGTATAACAATAACTTAACATTAACAAGCGATAAACTTTAACAACCAACAAAAACCAAAGTAACTTTTATTTACAATCATTACAATTAAAACTGACTGTTTCGGCATAAATTTTACGATAGTGAATTGCGTGTCTACATTTTGTGATCTACGCATAAAGTGAATGACTGTGTACTCAAAAATAAAAACATTTTATGTGGTACAGAATAGTTTTCCAGTAGTAAAACTAATGCAACCTTCGCCAACCCTAATTTAATTTGGTAGTCGTAAAGATGTTTTAACATTCATGAAGCCTTGGGTCTGGATATCGCGAGAGACGAACATTGAATTCTTTTCCCTAACCTGTGAGAATAAATAAATCATGTAGGTTTCCAAGACAAATGTATTGGTAAAGTAAACACGTTTGGCATTGACGCGGGGTATCAAATATCAATTCTCTGGAGTGTTCTGCAGCTAAATCTACCAATATAATTTGCCTTTTAGACTTTATAACTTTACAATGCGGATTAGGTCACTTCAACATGGTATGCTACGACGGTCGTTATAGAGTTGAAACTCTACATCAAGTGATAACCACTTATCATCATCACCATGATTGTCAGCCAGTATCGTCCGACTACGAAACATATGCCGCAGTCTTTTCTTCTGGTACAATCGTAATTTTCTTTCTTGCGATTCCCTGAAAACATCGTCTCGAGTACTTTTGCAACGAGTATGAACAGCTTATACCCAAGAACCTCAGACGGGCCTAAAAGAACCACCTTTTGAAAAAGTAAAGAACAGAAAAGAAGAATATAACATACCTGTTACCATCGCGTTTGACAAAGTGCGGGTACTGCAGTGAGAAGCAGAGGTCGAGCTCGACATCCAGGGGCGGGACAGCGATGTCGTTGGAGCGAAGAGTCCGCTTGCTGCTGTGCATCCTCGCGGCGAGGATGACGGCTCCTGCGCCCGCGCCGCCGGCCGCACCCGCGCCTGCTTCACCGAGCGCGCCGCACACTCGCAGTCTGGTCACTCGGAGTGTGCATAACCTGGGGAAGAAGGAAATACTGCTATAAGTGAACATAATCAAATTAAAGTAGCGTGATCAGACTTTCAATAAACTTTGGTATATTATATGGCTTATGAAATCAATTATGAGAACTATTATAATGTAGGTACCTATATAGAGCAAATTATTCGTTTTTGTACTTCTTCAGCTACACAATTTACTTAATGTAGGTATGCGATTTATTGTTTTCATAAAAGCTTCCACGAATAAGGAACAATTATGTTCAGTAGGAATATTCAGAGTATTAGAGGGAAACATGACAGAGATGGATTCCGAGTATAACTTCGCCATTCGCGATATATAGGACCTGTTAATATAACTCTCGCGGTTCGCTTCCTTGGAAAATTATACGTCTGTTCCATTAAACTCGACATGTGAATATGTCCAAATGGAAAAAAAGAAAAATGATAATTGAGAAGGGTGGTATATTAAAAATGGTAAGAGACGTCTTGGTTTTACGAGTATCGATGACTGTACCAAGGACACAGTAATATGATTTTAATGGACGACCTCTCACTGCTCACCCATTAAGAACACGACGCCATCAAGTATTAACTGACCGAAAGTTACGATCGATAAGTACTAACCACAAAGTCGCAACTGAAAATAATTTTAAAGCAATCTTACAGTTTCCCAAATAGCCGTCGGACATAAAGCCACCTAAATCCACGATTTACTTCGCTCCAGTCTTCAGAAACGAATAAAACTTTCAAAGTTAAAGTTATTTAAGACAGGCTCGCAAAACGAGTAAATTTTATTACGTTTGCAGCATGTCGCTGAATTCGGAAGATACTTCCGCTGTATTTCAGGAACTGTGTCAGGACGAACATAAAACTAAGTGAGTTTCCGAGTTTAACATTGTTCCCGATGGCGCATCTGACAGTTTCTGTGATAAGTTTTAGACACCGCACCAGGGGGGTTTAAGCAAAGATTTGCTAACTCGAACGAGTTAGATGAAGTTTTTGTGAAACTTTTCAACTATTCCTCATCAATCCCACAGGGAATATTTGCAATTATTCGAAATCGAATTCCTTACTTAATAAATCAATTCTGTCCTTTTTCTTCCTTTGCAAATTCGAGATGACAAATCACGAGAAAAGTCACCAGCCATTATGAAGCTTATTAAGAAATCTCATAAATTACTTGTGCCAAGTCTCGTAAAGTCGCCACCTTTTCATTTCTTTTCTCCGGCAGCTCGAGGAAATTAAATTTTGTCCTTTTCAAAGTGTATTACATTTTCGTTGATTAAAAAATATATTTCTTTAATAGTGAGACCGTTGGCGCCGCTCTTTGTTTATTTGCAAACACAATAATAACATCCTTTGAACCGGTTTTTAGTATACGCGGCTGGAATGCCTAAAGTGTGCTGAATATTAGGAGCTACGAAATAATGAGACTATTATACAGAGTGCTCTCAGAGGACTTAGTTTGCATACTAGTTTGTCTACAACGTTTTCTATAATTATAAGCATGATATCTTTAATGTTGTTATATTTGTTTGGATATAAATTAGATTTTAGATTAGGTAAAGCTTTGCCATCAAATCAGGTTGATGTTTTCCGCCTAACTCTCCTTCCCTAAATTCCTTTCCCTCCTCTCACAATTTTCTTATCTAAGGTACAACCAAGGTACTCCCTGACAACCATTATAATCCGGGCAAAATGCTGCGCCAACAAGCGGGCGTAATTTTATGCAAGTGTTTGTCTAAAGTGAATTTTCCTTAAGTGAAAATTCTATAGGACTTTTTTATGTTTATTCTGTATAGATTGGCCTTTGACCACGATCTCACGAGATGTTAAGCGAAGATGCGGCCGTTAATGAGAATAAACTTAGAAGGCGGGATAAATCCCACCCTGGCTTCACTGAACATCATGCCGGAACATGGTAATGATGACTGCTTCGCGAGACGGTTTTGTTTAGTGGGTGATACCACGGCCGAAGCCCATAGTGAAAAAAAACCGCACATAACTAATATTATAGTCATTGGTGCGGGGTTGGGATTCGAAATTAGTGCTTCTCTTTCACACTTTGTCTGCACCATATAACCCTCCACCGCTTCACTTCATGTGACGTCGTGGATCGAGATAAATGTACACAGATCAGACAGCCATTAGCTGTTAAATGAGAGCAGGATACAGTAAATCACGTTCGGCGTGTATTCAATATGATGCAGGGACTCGCAGCCGGTGGGGCGGCGAGAGGATGTAGGGTTACCGATGGTTTTCATTAAACATAACTGTATTAATAAAATGTTATTATGCCATTACTGAAAAATCTATAGATACTCTTTCGACGATGTTGTTTTGTATTTATTACTATTTCTTGTAATTTGGTTCTATTCCATTCTTTCATCGTTGTCGCTACGCTACGAAATAGACACTAAACGTGAAAGATATTGAGGATATCTTCGTATTAGATAGTTACTGATTGAGATCGAAGCAATCTATGTAGCAACGACAAACTATAGCGATATATTTCATCTATAGCGTTTGGAGCCTTCACAACTTTTTTCTAATCAACCATTAACCAAACCCCAAGTCTCGCAAAATAATGCTTATCAAGACCTTTTGTAATAGTTTAAATCGTCACTTCATTTTGCAGATAGAATATTAACTCGGCCATAAGGAATGTCACAGAGCACAGCCTACGCAGAAACGATCACAGGGTTTTCTAATTACTCGAGACCTAACTTATAAAGGGGTGTCACGGTTTCCATAACGATGTCGGTAATGACATTCTAGGTTTTGTACGTGTCGGCATGAGGGGAGAGACCACGAAATGAATAAGGAAGTCCAAACAGAAAGAATCAGTTGAATTTGTGCAGCTATTAAAAACGTTTTTTATCAGCTGCATTTCATACTGCGTCTCAGTGTGTCGTAAGTGGAGCTGGCTTATTAGTAGGAAGCTCAATTTCAAAAACAGCTTTTTTTGAATGAGCTATGATTTCGTCACTTCACACAAACATTTGCGCAAAGCGGACTGACCTCTAAGACTTGGTTAACGGTGAGGGTTGAAGGTGGGTTTTATATAGATATATCAGATGCGATTGGGGTACTGTCCACTCAAAAGCACACGTCATGAAGACGCAGATACGATACGATTATATGCAGTTAGGGCATCCTAACTGCATCTAATCGTAATCGAAGTCCACCATATAGAATACATATTTTTACCCAGGAAAAAGGTCTTATGCAACGTATGTGGGACTCCCCTCCCAAAAAAAGGCGTGGATACCAACTTTAAACCTAGGGGTGCCTTTCCTTAGGACACCATAGTGCCAGGTATGAGGACGCGTGCTCAGCGCGTAGACAACCCTAGAACAGCGTCCATTAAGTTCTCGCCCACTTCCCGTCCGCATCGTGGGATCGTGACGAGTCGTGCCAATTCGACGAACTCGTTCAGACCACTGCAGATTACTACGTGCTGCTGCATAAACTGAATCAACTAGATCGCAGATACTAAAGGATATTTTGTTTAACGCGTGGATGTCTGTAATAAAAGTATGGTATGGTTTTGATCCTCTCATAATATGGTGCACATTTTTAGAGATCCTGTAAAACAAACAAGAAGAAAACTAAGCTTAAAGCTTGAAAACTCAAAGTTATGATATGGCTATATTTCTTGCACTTTACTGGTCACCATGACTGACTAGTCTACAAACTAAAAGATGCATGTGACCTTGATCAAAAGTAAAATTGTAATTTTTTTCGTCGAGATAACACGTTTTAAATAATTGAGTCCTTATGATTCTAATACCTTACAACACTGGATCAAATACATCTCTCAATTACAGAGGATCACGAAACAACAATATCTTGCGACTAGTTCCAATTTGAAATTTCACTTAGACTGTTCCAAATTCCCTTCCCATTGAATATTGAACATTTCCAGCAACATTCTGTTTCCCGATAGCCAAACAATAGCACAATATAAAACAAAATGCCGTCGTGTATTGTACCAACTAATCCGATTCCATCGAGCCTGAGGCAAAACTGAACGAGAATAAAATATCTATTCACTATTTACCGATACGAAGCGGTCGCTGGGAGTTCCACATGGGATTTAGAAAAACTTTCAAGCGAGTGGATCATTTAGAGGCTGGAAAAGAAAAATCTTTAAGCCGACCGTACTTTGTGAACTGTTGGGAGAGCTTTTTAACCCCCGACGCAAAAACGACGGGGTATTATAAGTTTGACGTGTCTGTCTGTGTGTGTGTCTGTCTGTGGCATCGTAGCACCCGAACGGATGAACGGATTTTGGTTTAGTCTTTTTTTTGTTTGAAAGTAGAGTTAGTCGAGAGTGTTCTTAGCCATGTTTGGTGGAAATCGGTCCAAGATGGCCGCCGCTACAAAATGGCGGATTACTTTTTTTCTCCACGACCCCCCCCTATATAGGTATCAAATGAAAGGGCTTAACTAGTAGAATACAACCCACTATATAAAATTTAAAATCCAAGATGACCGCCATAACAAAATGGTGAATTACGTATTGCGTTGGGGGTTTTTTAAATTTTTAATTTAATTCACTTGTTACCACCATTTCGTTGAATGATGAGTAGTAGAGTTTGATTAGAAGGCGATTTAAATCTTGATAAATTATAATCATCTTTATTCGTTTACTGAAGACAAGGCAAAAATATGAATAATAATTTCATTGGAAAATATGATATCATTAAAATAAAAAATCCAATATGATACATATATAAAATAATAACGATAAGTAAATTCTACAGGGAAGCAACTTGTATGATTCCGTTAAAGATATTCAATAAGATACATTTTTGTGGTTACAAATCTTCTATTTATTCGAAAGTATTCTTAACTTATCCCAAAGAGAAAGTGAGAGCACGCGTGTCCCTAGGCGCTAGGCAGTAGGCATATGGTCTTAGGAAACTGGATCGCCATATTAACTTAGTTTTCTACTTTCCAATGTCGCATCGCTATCTAAAACATTCCTAGAATCTATTAAGAAAAGGTCTTTTTATTTATTTGCTTGCCAAAAGGGAAAATAAAATTGACGAAGTTCGCAAAAAGCTTGTCTTTAATTTTTGTACGCATAGTGCAATAAAATAAGACAAGAATGTCATTATGAGAAATACCCGTTGTGCCCAGACGTTTTACCCGATAAAATGTAACTTATTCCGAGGTCTACCAAATTTTTGCTTGAGCTTTTAGGCGTGAAGAGGTTACAGGTTACAAACTTACACATTTTCATCCTTTCCGTCTTAATATTATATTCTTTTATAACATAAGGATGATGCTAAATAGGAACGAGTCACAAAATATAATCATATATGTTTTTTAATTCTTGGATTTCTAGCATAATTATATTATAACTTCAGATGACATGCCTTGGGTTACCTCATTGATGTTCTAGCCCGTGCACGACAAATTGCCTATTTGCACACAAAACAATTATGCACAAATTTCTTAATTTTTAAAGGAATTCAAGTACGTCGAAAGGCCCTAGAGGCGAATCAAATAGAATATCAGCAAAGTTGTGTACAAACAAAGTTACCCCCGATACCGGAGCCAATCTCGGAGTAAATCTTATTAGATGGGATATCGACCGTCGGTCGCCGCGGCTCTCGACCCGAGTAATTAAACTAATAATCGCTGGGGACTTCAACATTCTTGACTTTGTTGTTTGTTTTTCGCTGGAGTTTAATTGAAAGAACAGCTTATTTTTTATTAACCACAGCTTAGCTCATAGCTCTTTGTCCGATGTTTAAGTTTTTACGTGGTCGAATAGGTGATTAAATTATTACGACGTAACGAGTAAGCAATCGTCGTTGTCGTCTCGGCAAATGTTGGGAAGGGCACCCATGGGCGTTCATATCCAAAGGGTCGTTGGGAGTGGGTCGAGGAGGAAGACGGAAGACCGATTTGAAAGCCGTGTCATGGTGGAGGCCTATGTCCAGCAGTGGATAGGCTGATGATGATGACGAGAAGGTTTAGGAAAATGCAAGCTTCTGTGTTATGTGGGTTGAGCGTTGTTATTTAGGTCAATTATTTTGAATAGAACCTGAACATTATAGGTAACAAGGTACCTAATATTTACCAGCTTCACCACCAACCCATGTGATTATAATTATTTCTCTCCATGCAAGGTTGTCTGGAAGAGATCGCTTTTAGCGACGAGACCGCCAATTGTTACACTTAAGTTACGAAATTGTGTTATAGTTTTAAGATTCTCTGTATATTGTGGTGTTACAATAAAGAGTATTCTACCTATCTTCCTAATATACGTACAGTGATAAAGATGAATAAATCTGATAGCAACATTCCGACCCTTTCTAAAAATGTATAGTAAACGTTTCCAAACACCGCAGCCCATTTTATCCGCACACGGTTCAATATTCGTAAAGATTTCGACGCAAAAAAGGGCAGACACAATGGATATTACGACGCAACTTTTACATCGAATATTTTAACGTTCCGACGCGCCCTTAAACGGTTCTCGAATTTCGATCAGACGCTGTGCAAAAAATATTATCCGCGAGGACATTCTCGCCTTCGGTTACCTACTTATAACCGTGTCAGGACTGGGGTATACAATAGCCAAGATATGCGATATGTAAAGGAAAACTTGTCCAGTCAGTTGGCTCTCATAGAGTTACGATATGATCGTCCACTTTGTCGAATAATACATTTTAAAATACAGGTTAGAGACAATTCCTGTAATGGTGATTGAATCTCTTTTTTTTATTTTAATTCATTATGTAAGCCTTTGACCACGATCTCGCGTGATGTTAAGCGACGATGCGGCCGTAGATGGGAGCAGATTATACCTAGAAGGCGGGATAAATCCCTCCCTGGCTTCACTAAACATTATGTCGGAACACGGTCAAAGTGACCATTTGGCGAACACGGTTTTGTGCAGTGGGTGGTGGCCACTGGCCACGGCCGAAGTCTACCAGTAAAAAATATTTTTCAGATATTTATACGACGAAATCTAAGAACATTTCATTTTAGTGTGCTTGTAATTATTTTAACTTTTACGAGTAAGCCAATAACATAGCCCCTCTGAAGCTGTAGCTGGAGTTAAGCGTGTGTTCGCTTGTAGAGTTCAAACTTCAAACCCTATTCAGTATGAAGTTTCCAAGTAGGGTAAACTTTTCTGTGTCTACGAAAAGACGTCGATGGGGCGTAATAAGTTTCTCGACTAATGATTAAGTTGTTAGAGGGACTTTTTTGTGAAACTTTTAATCGTCTTTGCAATGTCTTTCGGCGATAAATCTTATGTATTGCGTGTGCCTAGACACTTTATTAAGCCTTTATTTGTAAGTTATTTAAGTACCTTTAAGGTCGTTCTTTAGGATTAGAAAAAAGTAAGTGTCTAAGTGGAAACATATTTGTAAGCGCTGAGTCTTGGCATGATAAGATAAATAAGACTCTTTATTGATATAACATAATAAAGTAAATTTTACAAACATAAAACTTAAAGCAACTGCAAGCAACAGCAGCAAGCAGCTAACAACAAAAGATGTCGCCAGAAAGTGCTGTGTTTTTATGTTTGCGTAGGAGGCCAAAACTCAGTTTGAGTCACTGGTAACTGGTACAGCAGGGCGTAATTTAACTTACGCCCTGCAATATGCCCTCAAAGCATCAAATACAATTATTTGCAAGCAAAACGACTGAATTTCATACAGCAATACATTACTCGTATTTTAAGACGATTATATATATATACATATTTATCTATCTTTCCCCCATCTCTGCAATGCAGTGGCCACGTTATCGGAGTCACCCTTTGTGGAAAATCCCAGTATTAGTGGTAATTACAATGCACCCTATGCAATAAACTTTGCTGATTTGCAGGGGCAGTTACCTAGAATAGGAACTTTCCCCTTCTTTCAAATCCAACTAGTTTGTTAAGCAGAAACCTTCGATGTTGGTACTTCTTTGCATGGAATTTTACACAATATCATAAAAAGCGAATAATTACCAATTGACTATTTTTAATTTACACTAATTATATAGAAACTTTGAACTTTGGCAACAAACGGCCGAACCACTTCAGCAATAATTTTGTACAGAGGTAGTTTAAATAAAATAAAAGATCAAGTGCTATTCCGCAGGCAAAAACGCTGGGTGCAGCTAGTACATACTCGTTTATAAACGATTTCCTAAAAACAAATCAAAAAGTTTCCAATTAACCAATAAAAACCTTTTCCGATTAGTTTCCTTTCAAACGAACGAAACGACAAGCTTCATTCCAGACGTCAATCACCCCCGCGTCGATTTGTCAAACGAATCGAAAGCATCAAAACTGGGAAAATCAAAGAAAATACAAAACGTTGCGCCGTTTCAATAAATAACATTTAATATTATTTAAGGGAACGGGAAAACAGAATGTTTAGGACGCCTCTCGGTGAATTTGTATACCGTTCCAGGTATATTACATTACAATTCTGCGTATCGAGTGAAGAATGTGAGCTAAGTTACGTAAATTGTATGGGAAATAGCCCAGTCAATGAGTGCCCAAAAAGGGTATGTGGATCGAAAAGTCGAAAGCAGAAAAACCAACTTAAGAACTTTGTTTGGACTGGTTAGGAGATAAACATACTAAAAGTCCCCACCCCTCCGAGGTGAGCCCGAGGGGGGGGAGGCCGAAGAAGGTCCCATTTCTAGGTTTTTTGCTTTTATGTCAAAAACTGTGCGTTGTACGATATTTTGTTGTACTACATTATTAAACCTCATAAAATTTTCTACAACTTCAACCTTGACACTTTTTATCTATCTCCAATCGTTGTTCAGCTATGAGCTTCCAAACATGGTCTATTTTGAAGACGCTTAAATTAGTTTTCCATACAAAGTCGATAAAAAAATCTTACAAATTAAATTTTACCAACTTCTGGTTGTCGTATCATAATGAAACTTTGCAAATGTCTAGAAATCTGACGACAGTTTAATAATCTGGTATCACTGAGCTGATCTGATGATGGAGCCAGGAGGTGTCTAATGAAACTCTTCAATGGCTATTAGTAAACCCGTCGAGTTTGGGCACATTACATTCGAATCGATGACACTTTTTCATAACACTTGCTGTCGAGGGTCTGATAATGGACCAGGAGGTGCCTACGTCTCATCAATCCGAATGTAATGAGCCTAAAGTCGCCGGTTTTACTAATAGCCATTGAAGAGTTTCAGTAGACACCTCCTGGCTCCATCATCAGATCAGCTCAGTGGTACCAGATTATTAAACTGTCATCAGATTTCTAGACATTTGCAAAGTTTCATTATGATACGACAACCAGAAGTTGGTCAAATTTTATTTGTAAATTTTTTTTACCTACTTTGTATAGAAAACTAATTTAAGCGTCTTCACAATAGACCATGTTTGGAAGCTCATAGTTGGACAACGATTGGAGATAGATAAAAAGTGTCAAGTTCAAAGTTGTAGAAAATTTTATGAGGTTTAATAATGTAGTACCACAAAATATCGTACAACGCACAGGTTTTGACATATAAGCAAAAAACCTAAAAATGGGACCTTCTTCGGCCTCCCACCCCTCGGGCTCACCTCGGAGGGGTGGGGACTTTTAGTATGTTTATCTCCTAACTAGTCCAAACAAAGTTACTAAGTTAGTATTTCTGCTTTCGACTTCTCGATCCACATTTCTTCTTTTACTGGACTAAAAGTAATTTTGTAAAAGAAAGATCTTAGTAGAGGAAATTGGTTTGGATGTTTGGTATGATTATGTTTAAGATCTCCTTCCTTGCGATGCGACTTTTTTACTCGCACGATATGGATATATAATTTGTTAATAACAAACCTACTGTGGTCCATATCGTCTGCACTCTACATATGGTCAAACCAACCCAAGACCTAATCTTTCCTCTTACCAAACAGCTTAATCCATAGTCGATTAAGAAACTAAAGTTGTAACAGGACAATATATTAATTAAAGTTAACCCTACTTATAGCTCTATGATTTCTATAGATTTTATAAGCAAGGAGAACCTCACTTCAAATACTTTACAACCGAAAACACGACTCGATACGAGAGAGCGTTAGTTTCACAAAAGGATCCCAAGGAGCAGAGCGAGAGAAGAAGGTACAGCTCTAAGAAGGCTCCACCTGTACCGCTGCATGCCAATAGGCTGTTTGAATGGGGCAAGTCGAGGGATTACTCGCCTTTTCATTATCCTGGCCAGGTAAAATAAATTGGTAGAACACCACTCTTCTTCACTACATCCTCCGATAGCTATCGGACTAACTATAGTTAACTGGTGGTAATAACTATAGTTATAGACTTATCATTTGTCATCGATCCGTCATTTGATGGGTTCAGCAGGACTTTTGACCAATTCATGGCCACTAAGTTTAACGTCAACTTCAATATACATTACTTGCTTAAACTTCCTCATTAATATGAGTATCAAACGCAGTAATGCACATTGAAGTGGACATCAAACTTAGTGACTATGAATTAGCCAATGGTCCTGCTGATCGTACTAAAATGCTTTTATATGTGAGCTAGACCCTAAAAGACTAAGGCCCAGACGTTTTGGAACAAAAATTAACCGCTGATCCTCTAGTAGCATTTTCAACTTCTTGTTAGACCACCATTTTCATGATAAACAGTTTTATCTCAACGGATTTAAACTAGATATTAGTGCGTCTAACCTTGCTATACTTATTTCAAAAGATTCCGAATTCAACGTTTTAACAACCAGCTAATAAAGAAAAAAGGGATTTTCTAAATAAAATTACTTGTCAGATTGCGGTAAAGATTAAGGTTATGAGTCCATTAAGTTGATGTCTTTGTAAATCTTTCTGGGGGGAACAATAAACAATGTAGCTAACGACATTTCCACTCTAAATAGCTTGGCTACAAGCATGGCGACATCGCTTCGACACTTAAACCACGGGGCACGAAAGATGAACGTAAATTAGGTAATATTTTTTCAGCTTTAGCAAGTATTGCGTACATCTTCTAAAATAATAGCTGTTGTCCTAATTCATCCATAATGGATCTAGTGAGATCTTAGTAGATCAATTTTTTTACAACTGGTCGTGTCCAGCAGGTTCTTTGCTACCTATATACAAAATTTCAGCTCAATCAGTTCAGCGGTTTAGGCATGACGAGGTAACAAACACACATTCTTTCGCATTTATAATATTGCGTCCAGCTGTTTATTTTTCACTTCTGGCATACATTTAAAATATTTGCTTAAAGACTCAGAAATACATTTGTTTGCAATTTATATATTGATCGAATCAGATAGCAATTTTGGCAGAATCAAAAGCTTATGACTAGCAATTCAACTGGATGAATGAAGATCTCATGGATGATGATGCAAACTAGATAAATGAATGTTAACGGAAACACCACTCAACGTTTGCAAAATCAACTAACATAAGATTTATTATTATTAGGTCAGATCACTCGCAATTCATACAGAGTAGTTCACGATGACTACATACATCTGGCTTATCCAAAATATCCGCGCACAATCCGGCCACTACAAACGTGGAGTAAACAATATAACATCCGAAATCTGAACCCCTCATAACTCATATATCACGTTGGAATCCCTTGCGTCAGAGCTGGCCACAGTCTCAGGTGTTAGCTTACTCAGAACAATTCATTTTCCTTTTAAAAATTAGAGGTGGTGTTATGTTATACGAGGAAAAGTGAAATTTGTTCAGAAAGATTTTATGGGAACGATGGTACTATTTAATTCTGGAAAGGCACATCTGTGTAACGATCTAAAAAAGTTACATCTGTGTATAGCAGAAAGCGTAATAATTACAGAGGTAAATAAAACAGAAGCAGCTATTAAGGTGGATCCATTAATATAATGTCTTAAAGACTGTCGAGGCTACTGGAGGCATTGTCGAGGAATTATGGTAATACTTTCCAAAACAATTTTGCAAAGTTATAAAATTTTACATTATTTTAGGATTGGTGGGATTCATCAAGTCACGGGAGCCACATTTTATTGTAATCTATACCTCTATTTCCTGTGGACCATTTAGATTAGAGAGAGCTTCTGGTTGATGATTCAGATTGTATTTGAAGTCTTCCCATAGTTTATTCTCAGTGTGGAATTTATACCGCCGTAAATGTTCGGGTTTAACGATCCGTAAATTGCTAGTACATTGTTATTTTGGATGTGAGGATGACTGTAAAGTATTGGCTGATGATATTGCCTAATCAGCACGCTCATTCATTATGGAACTAAATGGGTTAGGGATAATCCTAAAAGACACGTAAGGTTTAAAACTGTTTTGCATATTTTGGATGGTACCGTGTATGTGAACGCACTAAGTACAGGTTTGGTCACCTTCGGTTTAGATTTTTCATAAAGATTTTACTATGAAATCATACGATAACAATTAATACTACGTTAGTTTTTTTTTAGTTTCAGTGACATAAGCAGTACAAGACAACAGGCAACTCAATCAATTTAGATGAGAGTTGAATATATTTTTTTGTAATCGCAAATTTTGTTTTAATGGTTTTCAGACAAAAGGCGACTGGGTAGTGGCCCGTCTGGATGACTTACTAAACTGGGGCCGAAAGCACTCAATATGGCCGCTTACTTTCGGACTAGCCTGCTGTGCTCTAGAAATGATGCATTATGCTGGACCTAGGTACATTCACACATTAAACTTTACATATAAGGACATGATGACTAATTTAACACTACGAGGACGATTTCTGTGACGACAAACGAACACGAACGACCACGGCAACACCTGGTACTGGGTCTACTTTTCTCAGTTAAGCCTTAAAGTGCACATACCGCCATTTAAAATGTTCTACGTTTACTGAAGCTTTGTAGATTGGTCTACAGAGTCAAAGTCGGGGGTTTGGTTGCTAGTTGCTAGAGTGTCGCAGTACAAGGATGATTGACACACCTCTAATGTGAAGCTGGGCTATATCTAAACCCAGCAGTGTGATGTAGAAAAGTGTGGATAAAAAGAAATTTAGTCTTATTAGCCCTGCATGCATTTACTCTTCACGGCGTAGATTCAATTTTATAATCTTTTTGCAGTATTTACTTGATTAGTCTTTTAAACTGTTCACGCTTCGGCATTCCAGATTCTTGGCAAACATCAATATCAGGTATCCAATTAAAGTAGATCGAGTGACCACGATACCAACACTAGGTGTCGTGTTGCTATTGCAACTGTGACCACGAGGTATCATACGCCTCGCTTGCGTAATACGATGATGCGTGAACGCACATCTATCCGAGCCGAACACGCCGAACGAATCGAATTTTAGATGTTGCATAGGAAATCTTCTTCCGATTCGACGCGGAGTGCGAGGTTTCATTAGATTTCGTATACAGAATTCAAAATTCTATTCGTTCGGCTCGGATAGATGTGCGTTCAGCTTAACTTGTGTGCTAATGCCCGCGCGGAATGCTTTCATGTTTTATCAGTTTGTGTCAAAGATTGGATGTTTTTGAAGATTTATTGGTTGGAGTCGAGTGGTTGTCTGTAAAAAAAAATTGAGAAGACTTGCTCTATACGCTAACGTATACTAATGCCTGAAATGTTTCAGACAATTTCACTGCAAATTACAGGGCTATGTCAAGAACAATTTTCTTATTGAAACTTTCAAAGTTTATACGTGTTTTTTAGCAACGTGTGTGGATTCTTTGGGAAAGCATTTATAACAGAAAATTAGATAGAATGAGCCTTCTGTAACTTTACATTTCTTGATTGTATGATATTATAAAAGAAGTTAAAGAAAATTTAGGACGCATAAAACGTTATGCAAATACCTTTTATTCAATGTTGAAAGTTGTAAAACAATACAGTTTCAATAGAATCACGTGCGAAAAAAAGTTATATTATTTTTGTATTCCTTTGTGTAAGTTGAGTGGAGGTTTATCGGAAAAACGTCAAGTCTTCAACAATGGCTTTGTTCTTGAGGCAAAGATTATCGGAACCCTCACGATCGGGGCAAAGGTTGATACTTGGCATTTAGAGCCAAAAGTCATTTCAATGCTCGTCAATCGGTTACCAAATTTTCATAGAGTTTCGTTTTATTATAGAGAAACAAAGCCGATCAAGAGAAAAAATAACGGGTTGTTCCCAGCTCTCCTACCAGATGACCATATATTTTTTTAAATTCATTATAGGTAAGCCTTTGACCACGATCTCGCGTGTTAAGCGACCATACGGCAGTAGATGGCAGCAGACTATACCTAGAAGGCGGGATAAATCCCTCCCTGGTTTCACTGGACAAGGATATGGAGAGAGGAGAGACGAAATGGGCGATTGTTAGGAGAGGTGGGAATACTTCATCATAATCTCTTACGGATATAATATATAAAAAGTAAAAGATATAAAAGAAAGCGAAACTATTGTCACTGTGATTGTTTTTAGTCGACAGGTTTTTGTATGAATTGCCTGCACAAGTCCTAGCACAAGCCCCTTATAATTTTTAATTTTGACAAATAAAAATTGGTCACGCGTTTCTGGAATGTCTATTCATCTACTACTACTAGATCAACTAGATCTGTACCAATTTTAGAGTTGCGTGAGTTTCACGGCACTTCTATGACACTAAAGCGGCTGAACAATGTACCGTTTAGCTGTTACGAGTAATAAAACGTGTAGGTAGTAGTATTGTTTGGAAGTCATTTTGAACGTGGTTAAGTGGTAACGTCTCGGCTTGTATTGACGTTAACTTTAATTACAAACGCCGATAAATTTAACTTAGTGGAGAGAAACGGTAATTGGGTTTAAAATACATTCAGTTGTATGAATAACGAAAGAATAAGAATAGAAATAAAGTAAGATTGTTTTATCTATAATCACCAATAAATTAGTGAAGCTTTAAAAGGTAAATTGTTTTTGCGCATAATATGAAGTTATTCACTTTAAAAATCTGTTATTGACTTTCATTGTTGTTGTCACTATGATTCCATGTTTATGACACCCCCTTTATTTCTAGTACATTTTCTGCAGCCTAAGGGTAACTAATAGAAAATGTCATAGAATTAAGTCAGTTCCAGCTTTGCGTTAAATTATCACTGTCGATATGAACCCGTTATCAACACCTTCGACCGCGTCATCACTTACCAACAGATGAGACTGTGGTCAAACGCAGCCCTATTCTTTATAAAAATAGGCCAAGCGCGAGTCGGGCCACGCACAATGTAGGGTTCCGTAGTTCTAGTAGATTGAATACACTGCGCAACAGCATTTTGGATGATTGGGTTATGATACATGATTTGGATGATTGGGTTATGATACATGATATTAAATATACTCACGTATTTATTATTACGTATATACACTTACAATTATTAATTATTTAAAATCAAATATTTTACATACAATATCTACAGAAATACTACTTATCTATAATTGTTATATTATTAATTATAAAGCAATATTTATTATGTAATTAAACCTTTAAATTCTTAATAATGAGACAATAATATTAATTATTATCAATGAAACCACGGATATTAGACGAATAATTTTTATGAATCCTCTATTATAATTAACATCATAATATATTATCTTATACATATCTAAATCAATTTTTTATATCACAACGAACAAGAACGAACCCTATACAAAGAACCTCAATCGCATACGAACATTCGATAAGCTATATTGAAATAGTCCCATACAACCATGAACAATTCGCTTGCGCGATCTAATTTTACTACTAGCGCCATCTAGTTATGCATTAATAAACTATAGGCTAGGTTAGCTTTAGGTATTCTTATTTATTGAGTTGGAACAACAGGGTTGTTGACAAATTGTTTAGTCCATATTGTAGATTATTAAAAATTGTAAGACACGTATTTTTTTTTTGTAAATTTAATAAAAAACAATGGCTTAGTCGTGACATCAATATACCAGATTTTGTGCATTTTGTACCGGATACGAAAACTTATAATCGTCGTTACTCAGCCACTTTTTATTTTATTCACAAACAAAAAAATACGTGTCTAATATTTTTTTATTATTTAAAACATGGACTAATTATATTTTGAATTTGCTGACCTTGCCAACATCTCTTTTTTTCAGCGCTGATTTTACCGAAACTAATAATTTTATCTTAACCGCTATAGTTTTCCTGGAAAGTTCATGGTTGAAAGCATACCTCTGATTTTTTTCAGAATTTTAAAGCTAGTAGTTCAGATTTTAGAGGGGGGGGGACGCTCAATTTTTTTTTTTAAACTTGAATATCTTTCAAACAGAACATGAAATCGAAAAAGTTTCTTAGCAAACCGTCCTTCATTTTAATATACCTATTCAACGATGCCCCACACGATGGTATCAGCCAGAAAAAAAAATCATCCCCATCTTACGTGTACGGGAGGTAGCCTAAATTAATTAATTAAAAATTATTTTTTGTCACCGTTCTCTTACCCTTATTATTACTTACCTGTATACAAAATTACACTTTTCTAGGACTAATAGTTTCTCCGCAATGCCGCGGACAGACAGACGGACGGACGGACGGACGGACGGACAAAGCGAAACTATAAGGGTTCCTTGTTGACTACGGAACCCTAAAAAACAATCCAATTAAGATTTTCCTTCGACACTTTAGTCCGGGGCCCAGGATTTATGATGATCAAACCATTCACCAGATACGACATGGATCGCTACGGCATGGTATTCCGCGGCACCCCTCGCCAGACCGACGTCATCATCGTCGCCGGCACAGTCACCAACAAGATGGCCCCAATACTGAGGAAGACGTATGACATGAT
Organism: Hemithea aestivaria; assembly: GCA_947507615.1. Lineage (NCBI taxonomy): Eukaryota > Metazoa > Arthropoda > Insecta > Lepidoptera > Geometridae > Hemithea > Hemithea aestivaria. Next base: position 2,956,529 of record OX382344.1, on the reverse strand, counting down.
GCCGGAACCCCGCTGGGTGGTGTCCATGGGTAGCTGTGCCAACGGTGGCGGGTACTACCATTACACGTATGCTACTGTTCGAGGGTGTGATAGAATTGTACCGGTAAGACAAACTTTCTCTTCTTCTCTCATTTAATTTTCCTCGTTGGTGTCTTTTCTTCTGCTCGTAGGTACCAGGGTGTGTATATCCTTCTCCAATTCGATCTTCAATTTAGATGCTAATGTAATCCTATATGGTTCACTACTGCTCCACATGGTACGTCGTAAGTCGTAAGCAAGCAACTGCAAATATGCTTATAATATAAACGGGTTGATAAGACCATAATATAAAATGGTTATTATAGGTGGTGCTGATGACGTACACAGGATCTACAATGGGAATAGCATAATCCCATTGAGTTTTAGTTCGTTTGGTTTCTTTTGACCTATCAGTATTCTACGAATATCATTTTCGTATCCCTAGAGTTTATCCTTTAGCTTCTGGATTATAATTGACAGTATCTTCTCAGTAGAGTTACAAGTACCAATATTGTTCTCTTCTCTTATAGGTGGATATCTACGTCCCTGGCTGTCCACCGACAGCTGAAGCATTGCTGTACGCTATGTTGCTGCTTCAGAAAAAGGTCAAACGTATGCGGGTGGTCCAATCTTGGTGGCGTCATTAAGTTTGTTGTTGTATTTAATATAGCTTGTTTTAGTTATCGCTCGTTTTAGTATCCAGCTTTAAAAATTAACCCCTATGAGTTTCTTGGCCGTTATTCTTATGATATATAGAGAGCTGCTTTGCGAATCAGCGGTAGTCTTAAAATCTGAATATTCTCATTATCGTCGAGACATCCCCTTATCAAAGAAAGATGAAACTTTATGTCCGTTTTGTCCCCATGAGGCACTGAGGCACAGTTCAGTGGGACAGATGGATATTAAAAATCCTTAAAATATGTTTACTTTATAAATTGAATTGCATAAAACTAATTTAAAATTGAATTTCAAAGGTAACAGCTCCTCGTAAACACGTTCTGAAGCCACCAAGATAAAGGCCAGGCTACCCCCTTTGTTCTAGACATTGTAGCGCCTGCAATATCAATTGATGGCATGTAATTTCGCAGCCGTTCGCTCCTTCGCACCCGGTCACGTAGCCGGCAGCGCTCTGGAATTCCATCGGCGTGCCAGCCTTAACTTGGAATTGTTTTTAAAGTAGGACGGTATTATATTTAAACTTGGAAAAACAGATGTACCTACACAGTTTAGTTTGTTTAAACTTGCAGTAGTCAACTGCAGTATATTTGCATTCCGCGGATTTAAATTCGCTCTTCCCTCGGGCGTCAAAGCTTTACTTCGTCACGTGCCACCTCCAAAGCCACAAACACGCTGTAAAGCCTTCAAATAGATTCAGAAGCGTGAAGCATTCTTACCCAGCTCCACCGACATCCTAAGCGGAATTTAAATTTAGCATTCCAACCCTTTACACGCCGTTTCCTATCCCGAGTAATATTTGAGTGAATATCTCGCTAGAGTTTACCACAAGTTTGAAAACGCGACCACCTCGAAGCGAGATTTTGCCGAGATTTAATTAAGCAACGTAATTCCGCCCCGGAAATTAGGCTTTAATTCAGAAACTTTATTAAAATGTAACGAGTGAAAAGTTTGAAGCGCGAACAGAATAAGTGTTTTACAAGAAATTTAAGGAGTCACGTAACCTTTCAAACTGTAGCAATTTTCAGCAGCTGTAAAGTTCTGCATGGACCTGACAATTATAATATTATTAGTTTCTCGGTAAGTAGGAGCTCTATTTTGTACACGTTTTCACTTAGTTTAAAGTTACAAATTATATTGTCAACAAAGGTTAAATTTTTTTTTTTTATTTACTTAATAAACTATAATATTTTATGACAATAAAATATTCACTATACGAGTACAATCCAATTAGTTTAAGACATTAAGTAATAGCTGAAAATTTGAAATTCAGAAGTGATACAGTACCACTACCTCTAGTATAATTTCTCACATATTCTGTCAATCATATAGATAAGGCAAATGGGAATTGTCACATAAAATTATTTTAGTCGTAAGATCCAGTAAGAACTCGAACGTTAAATCATTACGCGTTCCCTTCGAAAAAGATTAATGCGAGGGTATAAACCTGAATTTTCCACAGCTTGCCGTCAGTAGTGGAACAATGGCCGGGTGTACCGTTTTATGTGCGTTTTATTGGGTCCGGACTCCGGACTGAGTAGTACACCATAAAGTAAGGGCTTTGTTTCACCTCATTCCGATTCCGTGGGAAAGAAAGTGCGTTTAATTAGAGCTCCTTTTATTTTAGGGAGCACGCTGTTTATAAACTCAAATTTATCATTAACTAGTAATAACTCTCGAATTATAAAGAGTTTGCAAAAAACTGATACCAAATACCAGCTTAACAAGTAGGGGTCAATGGATTACCTATAGTTAAACATATTTGAATGCAAAACATGAAACTATCAACGAAGCCCCCCTCTATTTTTCTGTTATTGATTTTCATTTCCAATTCATCAAATAAAAACACAAGAAATCTTAAGAATCCTGTTAAAATGTCAAAGGGCACGTTAAATTAATTGCTGCCGTTAATTGCTATTAATTAACCGAGGTGTGGCGACATGCCAGTAACATCTGAAATCACGTAAATAACATTCTAAAACACCCGCGTGAAATACCAAACGAAAAGTAATCAAAGAGAAATGAACATTTTTATGAATTCCGTGAAAGTTTTCTCATCTTTTCAATTTGGTTTGTGAAAAAGCAAATTGAATTCTTCTCTTTAAAGCTGAATTTACCTTCATAGAACTAATTTATTTTGCTTTAGTTATTTATGTGTGGCTTTCTATATCTATTATAAGTATGTATTTACAAAAGGAAAGTATATAATTATTATATCCGTTATCCTAACCACCATAACACAAGCATTAAGTGGCTTAGCTTGAGGTTAGGTGGCGCAGTGTGAAATGGCCTGAAATATTTATACTTATGGTCTGACAATTATCTGAGAAGAATAGAGAGAGGGAAGGGATTCCTTTGACCAACAGTGGTACAAACCAGGCTAAAATCAATAATTATAATTCATAATTTTGCCGATAAATTAAATAATTTTTAATAATCTTCTAATTTATTGCATATATCTAGAACTTCAGAGCTCACGGAGCTCTAAAATTAAACACAAACATCCATAAGATCATTGCATCAGATATACATTAACTCCACGGAAGAACAGGAATTTGCACTAAATGCGAAATCACTTCCCAAATCTAGACCACCAAAGACTGAATTATATATTGATTCTAAGCTGCGATTTGCATTGGAACTGTTCCAACCAGCTTATGCCTAATACCTAATCTATCTAGCTTCAGCCTATGTTCGTCAGTACGCTTCGCTAAATCATTTAGGTTTCAATCTAAAGTATACCTAATAATAAATCATCGCTTGAAGGACACATTACCGAAATTTGAATAGGCCCCTGCGAGTTTCATCATCATCACTATCAGATTATTTTAGTCCACTCCAGAGGGGGCTATTGGCTAATTCTCACCCACTACGATTGATGGCAACTTCAATATACATTGCTGCTTTTGTTACTTTACTCATATTAATAAGGAGGCAAGTAATGAACGCGAAATTGTCTATGAATTTTAGTGTTTTACATGTCGCTTGGCGATAGCCAATAGGCCCGGATGTATCCTAAAGCCACATATACCGGTCTCCCGATCTTCTTCCCTACAAATTATTTTGTACGAAAGTTTAAAACTTAATTTAAGCATCAAAGATTTACAAATACAAATTAAATTTCTGAATGAAATATATTTTAATTTGAAGCACGAAACTAATACAACACAGTTTTGTTATAGCTCTTTGTTCAATAAACTGATGAAACTGTGCACTGTGCATCACATTTATTAATCATATTAGTCTTTCCGAAAAATACTTAAAATGAATTCCACCCACGCCACGCCTGAAAAACATTTTATACTCTACTGAATGAAGTACCCAATCAAAAGTCTTTGTGACTATTGCATAACATTGTTTCCGCGGCTAGAACGCATTATTTGTTAGATGATATTCGACCCTAGCTGGGAAATGCTGAGATACGAGCCTATGGCTATAATCCTATAAGACTCGCGTAGGCGGGGAATTGCGATAGAGGTGAGCTTAACGTCCCATGGTATGAGATTTTTATAGTTTACTCTCTACTTACTAACAGTGCCAATGTCGTATATCGCGGTTTAGCAATTACGATGGGTAATAAAGTTTTAATGAGCAAAAATTATGTGTTACCCGCAATGGACATAAGAAAACCCCATCACGAAGACCACAACCACAGGGACTAAATTATTCGTTTGAGAGTTAGTTATTTTTTTAAGTTTTTAATAACAGAGATGTTTTCAGCCTTCTTGATCGACAACGTATGGGCATTGACCGACACTACGACGGCAATACCACTGGTGTTGCAGACGTCTTTCGGCAGCGGTAACCGCTCACCGTCAGACAGAGGAGTGGGACTGTTTGTGTGTAATTGAAACATTAAAAAACCCAGTCGAACTAGGTACTCGTATTTCTCCAGATTTTTTTAAATTAATGAAGTAATATAACTAGCAATAAGCTACACTTAGCTAGCCTAGCTTCTGCTAGCTAGACTTAGTGAGTGTTAAACACATTAGTAGGTATTTCAGTAGGTAATATTGTTTCATGTTATTTTTTTTTTGCTCTTCTCTCGATTATTTTTTTGTTTTCTTTTCTATGTGCCTGTGTCTCTGTGCTTAATTAAATGTTTTTCTTTCTTTCTTTCTTTCTTTCTATCCTAATGTTAAGACATAACGCTGCCCATAACCAGTACAGAGACACAATTTTGTTAGGTATATGAAGTAGACCCAACTAGAATTGGTGAGGCTCACCAACAAGGTTAGCAGTTCTATTTTCTGTTGAACAGTTAACAAATCGTAACTGCCAACTGCCCACGCTGTTTGCATAAAAAATCACAGAAAGACAATTTGCAAATTATGCTGTTACTCGAATATTACGAATTACCATTAATCCACCACCTAAGGATGCGACATTAATTTATTTTTTCGCAAAAAAAGGACTGTCAAAATATTGTAGAGCAAGACATCAACGATAACCAAAGTTCGAGTCTTCCTAGACTACATAATAAGAACATATCTATCTAGAATATAACCATATTTCTGAACAACCTGTTCAGAAATTGTGGAAGCGTTATAAAGTCAATTTGGTATTAAAACAATATAACAATAATAATAACAATAGTAATTGCCTACACAGGTACATGACAGGAAAGTAATTAGAAACGCAAAGAGAATATTTATGACAACCCCTGCAGATTACCAATAAATAAATTAAAACGAATAAATATCAGGCGCAAATAATACTTTAATCTATTGCTGACATTTATGATAACCCCTTGCAGATTACTAATAACCTACTCGTAAATCACAAATATCGATTGTGGTACATTAGGAATCGATGATGGGACAATAAGAATCGATAAGCGCGGCCGCGGACCCACGCCGCGGTCGCCAGCCGTCGCGTAATGTCATAAATAAAATAAAAACGCAAAGAAGAATTTCATTAATAAATTGCTGAGATTTATGACAACCCCTTGCAGATAACCAATAACCTACTCATATATCACAAATATCGATTGTGGTACATTAGGAATCAATGATGGTACAATAAGAATCGATTACCGCGAACCCACGCCGCGGCCGCCAGACGTCGCGTAACATAATTACGGCTGATTGTTGTCGATTCGCACGATGTCATTGTCTTTTTAATCGATTCTGTTATATAACGAGCTATTTCCCTGTAAAGGTGTGTACAGAAGGTGCGAATCTTTTCCAGACAATCATGTACAATAAGGAGTATGGAGATAAGAAAAAAAATAAATCACACGTGTGTTTGATAAATAAGCGTAAATTGCAATTAAGTTAGCTTTGTTTCAAATTACTATTTTCTACCCTCAGACGTAATTTCATTCATATGAAATCACATCCTAAATAATGTAGGAATTATTGACGAGCAATTTATATTGATGACAATTTTAGTTCTGAATTTATTGGTATTAATAAAAATATCTAATCCATTCTTACTATAATTACATAATTTTGTCAGTGATAGCTGTTGCGAAACGCACAAATTCCTAAATATTTTTAACGGAAAATCAAACTAATTTAAAAGATCGCTTAGTACGAGTATGTTCTAGCCCTAAGTGTAGTCAATCAATGGGAGGAAATACCCGCCGGGGCGGAATCCGGTGCACACTCACTTGTTCCTATGCTTAATCAAGCGACGGGAAGTCGTCACGTCTCTAATCAATTGATTATAATCCATTCAGAGTTACCTAATCTGCAATTAACTTTGATTTGATGATTATTTTAATTGGAAAATGTCTTTTTTAATTTCTTTTACATTATTATTATGACTAATAATATTTTTATTATGAGTAATGGAAGAGTTATAAAACACGTTGCCCGCTGGTTAGTTGGTTGGTTAAATAGCAGCTTTGCTCTATGTCATTTACACACATAAGCATATTAACTTGTTTTGTCCCTTTCTGTTATTACTCATTTATCCGAAGTGAACCAGACCAAAGGGTTTTCCCTACCACCTCTACGTTGAAATTAGACAACCTTGGTGGAATCAAAAGATTAATGACCTCGATCTAAAACATTTAATAAATGCCTACAAGCAAAGAACGAAACCTTTCAATAGGAAAAAAAAAACTTCAAATAAAACACTAGAACACAATTTAAAAAGAATCGAACTAAAGTTCCTTAGGAACATACTATTCAGTATCTGTGACGTGAGTAAGGTGGGCCCAGAATGGCACCCTGGGGAACAATCCAACAATTCCACTGAAACGGTGCGGGACGGGATCGTATGTTATGAAACTAGACGTTTCAAACTGTTAGGTCAATAGTCGATAGGGGTTAGTGAATTTATAAAGGTAAGGGAGGATTGGGACTGTATAAGACCACCATTACATCAATCAAAGAGTTTATATGCCAAAGGATCAGCTTATTGGATATAGAAGTGTAGTGAACCAGTGCATATTTTAAAGTAACTGTTACTACAATCCATTCCATACACTCTATCTTTACACCAAAGTGAAGCCAAAACTCATTTAATTTTTTTATCAAGGGGGTATTATTCCTACGCGTAATCTAAGAACCAAATTGTGCTTCCAGTAGACAAATTAGATCTTTCAAATCCATCAATTCTCTCCATTACCGACACTGATGGGATTTTTGCTTGGGACCTGAGACTGCTGTGACTCTAGACTAAATTTTTTTTTGTGCTAGACTAGACTAAATTTTAAAATAATGCTTTATGTTGACAAGGGTATGATGATATTAATTAAAGTCCCTTTGGGAGCGTGATATGTAACATGGTAGGTAAATCGTAGCGTAAACAAATCAAAGGTCGCTTTAGAAACATGTTGGTAGCATCAATGAAGCCTCCTGGTGTCACGCGGTCACTGACTCATCATTAAGGTTATTAAACATCATCTTAGTAATTACTTGAGGTGAAGACCTACCTCAAGAACTCATGCGGTGACTCACGTAATAAGTGGATTAACAACGCAGTGCACCTCAGGTCTGAACAGGTTATTTATAAACTGGGAGCTGACATGCGATCCTAAATATCTATAACTGATTTATCTTTTTTGTTCGAATATGATAACTAATAAGAGAACCGTAATATAATAAATATCAATTACTGGAAAAGTGAGAAAGAGTTCCTATTAAATACTTTCAATAATAATATATTTGTGTTGCTCTCTTTCAAATTTTATTATTGACAGACGATTGTCATTATAATGAGGTGATCCGACAGAGAACATAGCAGAAAGGATTAGCAAACTGAAGTGGCAATGGGCAGGTCACATTTGCCGTAGAACCGATAACCGTTGGGCTAGACGAGTTCTCGAATGGAGACCGCGTCTCGGTAGACGTAGTGTAGGGCGCCCATGGGCGAGATGGGGCGATGATATTCGGAGGGTCGCTGGGGGTGGGTGGAGAAGAAAGACGAAGGACCGAGTTGAGTGGCGTGCCATGGGCGAGGCCTATGTCCAGCAGTGGACGAACATAGGCTGATGATGATGATGATGATGATTGTCATTTGTCATCAACACTACAACAACCACCACCCCCAATCAACCACCTGCACCGCCATTGCAATGTTTGTCTGGACATCAGTTTTTTTACATTGATTGGTTGACTAAACTTGGAAATGTATGATCTTGTCAAATGATTCACAGTTTTAGTTTTTGTCACCAATTCGGACGATTATTGAAGGTCGAGGCTTGTTCACATCTCTGACGCTCCAAACTGAGACGCATGAATCATCGTTAATCATTTTATTTATTTTTATCTCAGACATTAAACATACATAGCGACTCACCCTTGCTTCGGAAAAAAGGAAAGAGTTACTGGCTGACTGATCTTTCAACTCATAGTCCGAACTTTTGGATTGGGTTGAAATTTGGAACACAGCTGGTTTTCAGATGCAGACCTCCGCTAAGAAAGGTATTTGCCACGCGGGCAAAGCTGCGAGCATAAGCTAGTCATTAAAATGAACCATTATTTAGAATAACTCTCTCTTCGCATATCTAATGCAGTTTTCATCAACAGGCAGATAGAGGCCTATTCATGAAAACCACATTAAAATTTTATATACCATATATTTTATATACCATAGACCTCATTTATCAAAATAAAATGGTATAAAAACTCTTTGTAATAATTCGAAAGCTTTTTCAACATTGTAAATTGTAACACGTGTATTACAAAAATATTCCGTGATGGATATCATGTCAACGGTCGATATCAATCATTTTGAAATTGATACGAAACGGTATATCGTATTGCGACAGTAATCAATTCTGCTCTATTTTCGGAAGCTTCCATATTTCCATGTGTAGGGTTGTTCCATCACTTCATGGTCCGTGCAAAAATACTAGGACCGTGGAATTACTTTGTTTTACATTTAAAATGTTTATAAAGCATCTATAAGCCATCTTACGTTTTAGACTTTAGATAACTCTTTATTTGACAATATTTTTCTTCAGATTTTCTTATTCATTTTGTTTCTTTAGTGAACATATTATGTCAAATAGAAAACTTAACGCGAATTGGCGTCCACGCGCCCACCTTTTCATCTTTATGGACTTCTACTCTTTTTGCACTCAGTGTCACTATTTCCAACTCAATAACGAAATTAACATTGGCATTACTATTGTGTTGTTGTTCATTTTCTAGAGTGCTTTATTCATTGAACACCCACCCGTTAAAACTACAATGGGATCGATATCGCTAATGTACGCACGTGGGAAGGTCCAACTCTTTTATAATTAACATCAACACCTCGGTATGGGCCCAGCCTTTGATCATTGATCATAGTTTTGCTAGATTACTTTTCAACACCCTTTATTTTTAATTCACGGACGGTCTTCATCTGTTTAGGGTTTTTCAAAAACAGATCTGGCATCTCTGTTGTATATAAAGCACCATTACAAAATAATGTTTCGCTGTAAATTGTTTTCAGTATTTGACAACCCTAGCCACGCACATATCAACCCGGCTATCACCTGTTCAAGTTTCACCTAAAACAACTACAGTAGCAGCCCTAGCATAAGCAAGGATATTTTAGTTTCTGCAGTTTATATTTGTTTGATTGCTGTCCATCGATGCCTCGTGTCTCAGAATTTATTGTACACTGGAACTGGAAGTAATAAAACTCTATTTCTAGCAGTTATTGATCGTAATACTTAGATTTTATGAATGTTTAGGGCATATGTCCTTTTCATGTTTGTGTACATTTAGCTTTACTAAATCAATATCCAATCTATGAACTAATCTTACCTCAGTATAAAATTGTTATTGATTTTCATCTTTCCTGTCTCGTATTCTTATTATTGTATTCTTTTCAATGACCTAACTTCGTCGTATTTATAGCATCAATTCTTTTTATTATACGGTAGTAATCGAGCATCTTATATCATCTCTCTTCTTTCCGATCCAAACGTATATTATTTTCGTCCCGTTCATGTTCTGTCTCTCTACATTGTCACACACAATATTTTGCGAATGAGCAAATAACATTTCTTTGTTTTCCAGTTTTACACTAAATTTGCCGTTTTCATACATTTTCTCTCCATTTTCCTCTTGGCACAGACGAATTTATAACTCAATTAATCTCTCTTTTCCACTTTGGATAAACATTCTCAACGTGTCTTCATTAAAACGCAGCAACGGACCACGTAATTTCAGGTGAACTAAATGTTTGGGTAAACGAATTCGAAACACCACTCCGAGTACATTATTTTTAATGGAAACATGCCAGGCGTTAAAATCTCCACATAATTGTGCAATTAAGACATAAGTTCTGAAACAGACAACGCTCTGCATACCTGCGCTGCGAATAACCCGCACGCCGCACGTGTGAATAGTTTTTGTAAACGATCTTGTTATATAAATGAAATGTTTATTAATATGTCGGGACAGGATACCGGGCGTGTAGCGTAGTAACCTATGTGTCACTATTGTCGCCCATTCTGGGGCCCACAGGCATGGCTTACAGCGTGAATATAATGGGCGAGGAGAATAAGAATCACTCAACAATAAGATCACTTTTATTACACTTGCAAACAGTTACATTACAATGTGATTAGGGATGATATTACACTACTCAGAATTACACAATATTAACGGGGACCGAGTGTTCCGCAAAGCTACGAACGCTTCGATAACTAATTCGATACCCAAACCGTATAGTGACCGTCCCAGTCACCCTTCGGACATAACGTCCGTCCGAGGTGCCGTCCCGAAGTAAAGTGACCGTCCCAGCCGCCAGCCAAACGTAAAGTGAGTCTCCGTCGTCTACACAGCTCAATATAATACCTCACGCCCGTCTGCCCTACCGCTCGCTCACAACAGCGCCCCTAGCGGACGACCGTGCAACTACTCGACTCTCATTGGCTAACGTCACTTCCCGTCACTCCCCTTTACTTGTCAACCGATCATGAAAATGCGATGTTGCCTGCGTTACACAAGAGATGGCGCCACTTCCGTCTCTGGTCCACCGAATTTAACTATGTGGCGTCTAAACTAAGTAGCTATAATCTAAGCTGCCGATACGGCCTTCCTGACGCTCGCACGTCCTCGGGCGATCTTCTTGCAGAGCGAACTCCTGCAGGGTGAGCTCTCCCGATCTTACTGCACATCTATAACAAAAGGACATCATGTTAATTGATTCCACATTCCACCGCTCGTTCATCCTGACATAATTATCCTGACATAATATCCTGACATATTTCTTTCAAAAGTGACAGATAATTGAGGCTCTCATTAGAAAATATACCCCAGCGACTTAGTATGCCATCAAGTTCGGTTGTGACACGCGACAGCTCAAAACTCAAGATGCACCAGCAGTACAGACCGGATAAGAGTGTCTCTTCGATCTACAGCCACCACAGCAGCTAGTAGGATACGACCCAGATCACAAAATCCTTTCGACTGACTCTGGACTCACTGCACCAACAATAGCCCGGATAACAGAGTCCCTTCGATCTACGGCAACCGCAGCAGCCAGTAGGGTTCGACCCGGACCCCTGCATCCTTTCGACTACTCACTATGCGCTCACCGCATCAACAATAGCCCGGATAACAGAATCCCTTCGATCTACGGCAACCGCAGCAGCCAGTAGGGTTCGACCCGGATCTCTGCATCCCCTCGACTATTCACCATGCACTCACCGCATCAACAGTAGCCCGGATAACAGAATCCCTTCGATCTACGGCAACCGCAGCGGCCAGTAGGGTTCGACCCGGATCTCTGCATCCCCACAACTACTCACTATGCACTCACAGCATAACAATAGCCCGGATAACAGAGTCTCTTCGATCTATAGCTCCCGCAGTAGCCCATAGGGTTCGACCCAGACATCTGAATCCTTTCGACTATCTCACAACACACATCGAACAGCCGTGTCACCTCCAACCGCAACTGATCACATCACTTTGTCTAGGTAATTTCACTTCAAGAGTTGGAAACTATTATAACTCGAAATAAAAACCCCCATGAACTACACAGACTCTCCCTTACGACATGGGAACAAGATAATTTGCTACCGACTACCGTGAAAAAAGGCTACTAATTCAAAAATTTTTTTTTTTTTTTTTGGTTTTGTTGGTTTGGTTTGGACCTCTATCTCACGTGGTGCCTATCGACTAAACATAAAAGACGATACAAATCCTTTCTCTCTCCTCCCCCCCCTTTTTTTTCTCTCCTCCCCCCTTTTTTTTCTCTTTCCTCTGCACACTCAGAACGACCGCGCGTCGCACGACCACACGCGCTGATGCTCAGGATAGCGCGCCATGTGACCGCACACGCACCGATGCTCAGGCCAGCACGCCAAGTGACCGCACACACGCGCCGATGCTCAGGACAGCACATCGCACGCTCGTACGCGCTGCTGCACGTCACTCATCTGTAATAAAGATACCACAGCACAGAATTTCGTTTCCTTTACCTGACTCAATCCTAACCTCAATTGTAATGTAAGCCTAAGATCTCTGAATATCGTATTATACCGGTACACAAACCGATGGCATTAAAATTGCAATTTTCAATAGTGCACCTAACCTAACTCAAACCTAACCTCATTTATTGTAATCAGTCTAAGACTAAAATCTCAGAATTTCTTATTTTACTTCCATTAACACAACGCGAGGGCCTTATTAATTATCAGATAACACTTCTAAGCTCTGTTCTAAGCTGACTACACTGCGAGCCATGTTCAACTATTTACAAAAAAAGTGAGGGTAGGTAATTAGCATTGACCGACATTAAAACTTAGCTCAGGCATCAAATTTTCCACTAACGCTCATCGCACACTAAAATGCTACTACAAGAGTAGACAAAACAAGCTACGGTTACGTAGTCTGCAGTAGGCATGAACAAAAAAATCATGGAATCGACTCACCAAATAATGTTCATCGCTGATACGGCTCGATCTCTCAAATCGACTCAAGTTCACAGTCACACCAAGGTCGACTCGTTGCTCGACCAGCAGCGTCGCAGGTCACAGCGCAGCAGACTCAGCACGCACGCATACACGCACGTATGCACGTACGCAAGCAGGAACAGACGAGCACACACGAGCGCCGGCAAAAGCGCTCCACTGCATGTCACCCGCGTGGACATCTGCGCAAACATCTGCGCAAACACAGCACGCAGATCGCGCACTCAGCACTCGCCACAGGAAAAGACAGGTGCGGCGAACAAGGCAGGCAAACTGAAACATTGAAAAAAACACATTAAATACTTTCACCGTTCTTTATCCCACTTCTGATGTCGGGACAGGATACCGGGCGTGTAGCGTAGTAACCTATGTGTCACTATTGTCGCCCATTCTGGGGCCCACAGGCATGGCTTACAGCGTGAATATAATGGGCGAGGAGAATAAGAATCACTCAACAATAAGATCACTTTTATTACACTTGCAAACAGTTACATTACAATGTGATTAGGGATGATATTACACTACTCAGAATTACACAATATTAACGGGGACCGAGTGTTCCGCAAAGCTACGAACGCTTCGATAACTAATTCGATACCCAAACCGTATAGTGACCGTCCCAGTCACCCTTCGGACATAACGTCCGTCCGAGGTGCCGTCCCGAAGTAAAGTGACCGTCCCAGCCGCCAGCCAAACGTAAAGTGAGTCTCCGTCGTCTACACAGCTCAATATAATACCTCACGCCCGTCTGCCCTACCGCTCGCTCACAACAGCGCCCCTAGCGGACGACCGTGCAACTACTCGACTCTCATTGGCTAACGTCACTTCCCGTCACTCCCCTTTACTTGTCAACCGATCATGAAAATGCGATGTTGCCTGCGTTACACAAGAGATGGCGCCACTTCCGTCTCTGGTCCACCGAATTTAACTATGTGGCGTCTAAACTAAGTAGCTATAATCTAAGCTGCCGATAAATATAAGTTTGCTTAGATACGAGTTCACTATGAACTACGCTACTGTAGATTTAATAATAACAAAACGAGAGTTGATGATTTTTAAAAGATTATATTATATTAAGAAGTAACGTTTTGTATCCAGTCAAGATAACTAAATAAGAATCAACAATCATTTCAATGCAAAATATATTATTACGTATTGTTAATTATCATAATATTTTTGATGCTTTAGAGGTAGGTACAAGGTCGATTTGCTACATCCGTGTGCCATATTTGGACAACTAGAGGTAGTTTCAGATTTGGATGGTTGATGGTAGATAATACGGTAAAATCAACAAAAGCTCTAATATTCTCTCGCTCTATTATACTCTACTATTGAAATTTAATAAATTGCATAATATAACGTACAGTTTTTGGAGATGCTTCTTTATTCCTAAATTAGAATGTCACAAAGATAAAACTGTAAAGGAAATATTCACTCATTAATAACAAGAACAAGCTAATATTATGCTAAACACGTATGGGGGTACCGTACCTAAAAAGGTTGGAATACATTATAATTAACAATGGTAATGGCAATTACATAATTATGTGTGGAACGGAAAATATTCAGCGGCCACTGATGATATGCGTAATGAGAAATGAAGGTTATTTAATTTAAAAAGGTAATATTTTAATAGAGACATTACGAAAACAAAGAACGTTAAAATGTTTGTTCTAGACATTGAATACTAATTAGTGCTTCTGATGCAAATTTCTTAAAACCTATGCTTTCGTTTGGTTGGCAATATCATTATTTAATGAGTAGGTAACAACTAGAACTATTGTGGACATCTGTAAAGCTATAGTAGACGGATATTGACATAGAGTTTACGACACTGACAATAAAATTGAACTTGGTGACCGACAAACTCAGTTAACCTAAATTTATAAAAGGCAAAATAGCAGTATTTAATGGACTGCGGAAGTGTCTGTCAATATAGAAGTTAAATAAAACTAAGAAACTCACGGTCACACAGACGAAAACCAAAAACACTTCCGCACAATTACAAGAAGTCGTGTAATCATGTTTTTTATTGTCCATAGTATTTGGCCAGTATCCAAGTATCGTGACCAGTTTATTTCCAGTATCAACTGTCTCTTATCAATTATAATCAATATCTACACACACAGCTGTTATATTATTAATGGTTCCACTTCTAAAATAACATCGTTATTGAGATGAATAAAAAGATTCTAACGTTGAGTGATGAGTGGTATGAAAATTTCTTGAAGAGCTGAGTCGAGCAAAAAATTGAGAGGTTTGCTCCAATCTGTTTAATAACATAAATCCTCAGTTTGCATAATAGCAAAATGGAAGAGAGAGAAATTAAGTTTAAGCAGATGCAGAATTTATTGATGGAAATTGTACCAGCGTCCGTAAACTCCACGAGCAAAGAAACTTGAGATTTATTCCATTTATTTCTCTACAAATTCAATGAGGATGATAATGAGTCGCAGAAGTGCAAGCTATTAAATCGGCAGCCGCCTGGAACAAGCTGGCGCGATCAACAACTTTGGAAATTGAAAACGAGCCAGAACTCTGACCTTCACCTAGAAATTGAAATTTAATTGAGTGCTCATGTTTATTAAGCTACCAATATAATTGTGATTTTACAGTCAGTAGAATATATTTCCATATTGAATTTGAAACAGGGAGAATTCTTACGATTGCGAAAGGTTGCAGGCGTACCAAATTACGAATATGTCGAGTCGTTCAAACGCAATGACCGTCTGGGCAACGCCCGGAGGAGACACTAGTCTATTTATATATCGGTGATGATTTGTAGACGCAGTATGGACAGAAGCAACTTTACTAGCATATCATTAATAGAGATCTTGAGAACCGTTACGTTGATCCAATCTTCGCAAAATTGCAAGCCTAAATGACGGTTGCAAAATTGGTCTCAGAAATCTAACTTCGTTGTGAACCACTAGTATTGTCTTTTTAACTATACATATATTACAACATAGCATGATTATATAATTAAAAGAAGTCTAAAAAGACTTGTAGAAATTAAAATGACAAACGTGTAAAAAGTAACACAGCCATGCGTTTATGCATAAAATGAGACAACCAAACGTCCATACTGTCTGAGGTAGTACTTATTTGTATTTCCACAATTTCGTGGACACGGTCTAGGTCAAGATATATGGCTTCTGTTGGCTACTAAGGTCGAGTTTTGTCATATTATACGTGCTTTATAAAAAACGACAATATTAATTAAGTAAAATACTGTTTTAATCGGATTAACAGTGTTTTAAACATGGAGAGGCCAAACATGATAAACAATGATGATAGAGGATCTTACGAGGATTTATTTTGAAAAATGATTAATGTTTAGACGAAAGCATGACATATAACTATCGAAAATAACTAAAAATACCTTCTAAAAGGTTACAAGGTGCATCATGAGAGTCCTATATTGCCATCATATGTTTAGAAATACAAGTTATAAGGTCTCACTATATGTACGAAATTATTTAGATCACCAGTTTCATGGTTTTTCGCTGGTAATAATTCAGAATTCTCAGCAGGTGGTTAGAAAGGTCAGAAGTTTTCTTGACCTGACTGCTTTGACGTCACGATTGACCCAAGATCAAGTCCAAAAGTAAAACTTCACTATTTTGACTGAACCAATCGAATGTTTTATAACTTACTAGGACTTAGGAGAACTGTAAGAGTTAAAGCTGATATATAATGACAAATATGTCACGTGAATGTCACACGAGAGAGCTCGCGTCGAAGAGCCACGAGGTGAACAAACTTGACCCAATTCGCTCCAATAGACGAGATAATTTGGATACATGGGTCGCAGGCCGGCGCTGGTAGGGTGACCTTCGGGAGCCAATCGAGTTATCACATGCGATCGTCGATTTTAATACATTAATATTATATTCACACTTATATTACAAACGGGAAGGTTTGTGTACCTATAAAGCCGCGTACGCACGTACGAACAGTGTTCGATGAGTGATGAGAGAGTGTCATGAGTCATGTAACAAACACATTTATTGTTCGTACGTGGTTTAATATGTTTGTTATTGTTCTCGTGGGGTTGTTCAAATCAAGAGGTCATCAATCAAAAGACATCACAAAACAAGCGTGCTTTAACTTAGATCACAATGTCATTTACCAGTAGAGACTGCAGCTGCGGTCAAACGCTTGTTTAGTCTGATGTAAAAAAATCGGTAACGTGAGTAGCTTAGCTCTAGTAGCTCCGAAATAACGAATTTTAAGTTACGAGTACCTTTCAGTGGATAAATAATGTCAATAAAAATACGTCGGTAACAAATATGAATGCCAAAAGCACGTTCCATTGCACGAGAACTGCAATTATCAACGATACTCTCTACTCTCGTAAAAGTCCTAAGTTATCATACAAAGAACATGTATATTATGATCCTAATGAAGTCCTGTGATAAACGGGCAAATGAACAACAGAGTATAAGTAATGAGGTTCCATTTAGCAACAAGAAGTACGGAACCCGAAAAGCGAGCAAACCAACCTATACAAACAACTTCGTGGCAAATAGAAACGAGCTTTCCGACATCCTAAGCTTCACTTAGGAAACATATATTACATTCCAGATGTACATTTCCACCGATCCATTACCGAACATGACAGAGGAATAAGAAAATTCAGTGAATATTCATACTGAAGGGAAAAATAACGCCTTACATTGCCATTAATCATTTTTGGTACAATGGCTACATTAAGGCTCGCAATAAGCATCAAATAAGAAAAGAATACCTATCAAGTCGCTGGTAAAGGTTGTGAAGCAGTTTCAACTTTGCCTATACAAACTAAATTTTAATTTCATAAAAACGTACACCATTTAACAAAGCATAATTTTATCGAATGTAGGTACTACTCGTATAATATGATTTATTGTCAGAATTTTGGTTTTGGTTATTGTATCGTATTTAGCCTAGTTGACGGATTCAAAGTCTCATCTATTGTATCATAGGGCATTAGGATTTTTGGTTTTATAAGTTTTGACAATGTAAACATTAAATTTTAATGCCACGCATATGTGCATATGTGTATAATGATCTAGAAAATAGCCACGATATCTACAACTTTAGATTCGCACTTATTTCAAAGCTTCCTCTAGCAACACAAAGTCTTTGCGCTATATCTAATTCGTGTTCTTTGACGTGCTATTTACTTAACAGATAAAGATTTTCTTTGACATCAAAGGAAATTACTTCAATTAATTGGAATTATTTTCTATATATTTGCCAGCAAAAAAACTTACCTTTCATCCATTATTGACTTTCGCGGGGAAATGAAAATTCACGTCCGCACATTAGATTTGTAGGAATCCACTTCAAAACGGCAAATGCTGGTGATATTGGACGCCGTCCAGGTGTATTATCTTTAAGCACAGATAGCAGATAACAATTTGGCACTGCCAGATGTTTGCAAGCCAAGATGGGAACTGACTTGTCAGCGATCTTATTTCCTCAAGTTAGGGTTGAAATTTGAATCGGTGCAAAGTTTTGTTCTGCAGCTGTCAATCGAGATATTGTTTTCTGGTAACATCAACGTTTTGGCAGCAATGTTTGTTTGTATGCTTTAATATGACGAGTATGACAGGTGGGAACAGATACATTGTTGGTATGCCATTTATATTCTTTAACTGATTGTAAATTGTGCGTAAACGTTGTGTGTACAGTCGTTAAACTGACAACTATCATAATTTTAGGCAGATGTTTGGCTTATTTACGTTCGTTTTAATTTGTAACTCTTGTCAACACGCAACTTACAGTCTATAATTGTTTTAGAGATTTAGGAAAGAAAGTAGTACGGGATTTGCTGGCAGTTAAGTGGATGATGGAGAAGAAATTGCGGACAGATAAAACCTTTAGCCTTGCTCTAGAACTGCGATTAGATTAAGTGTATACTCGGACCTTTAGTTAATCTGTCGATTTAATTGACGTTAAAATATAATTTAAATAAATTTAATCATAACGGATGTCTTAGTGGCCTGGTCGTAAAACCTATCTATGTGCCAAATTTAAATTAAATCTGTTCAGCAGTTTAAGCTGTGCCTAGTACGAGTAAGATCGGTCATTCAGAGTCGGTCAGTCAGTCTGTCAAGCAATTAGTCAGGCTTTCCTTTTATATATTTAGATAAAAATTTACAACTTATCCACAAACATATAAATTTGCAGTACAAAATAGAAACACAAGAGTACAAGTGCCTCATTCATTCGTGCGGAGTTGCGCAGCAATCTCAACAAAAACATAAATCATGAATAAGCGCATTGCTTTACATAATTATCCATTAAGTTAACATGTAACGCCGCGCTGGTTACACACTTGGTAACGCATGGTCTGTTTAAGAACACTGCAGCTATCGTTTACCATTTATACTAGACTAAAATATTATTATAGTTAACGTGGTTTTTCCCGCAAAGCAGGATCGTTTTCCCAGTGGCAAGAAATGCTGGCCATAATCAGAAAGAAGAAGAAAGAAAAAGTTTTATTTCTTTCTAGTAGTAATCAGTAGGTACTGTACCACCCTGATTTCACAATGATGTAAAATTCTAGGTAAGAGCTTCTTACTAAACAAGCGTGCTACAACTTACGACTGCATCGACACTTACCAACAGGTGAAATTGCGGTAAAACCCTTGTTTAGTCTGCTATAAAAAAAGAGCCTAGAAATTCCACTAGCTACAGAGCTCACCCCCATATTGGGAAACAGCGAATCTCCAGCGGAGGACTAAAATTGTCGGAAAGTCGCGTAGAAAACAACGCGATGTCGTGGCGACCACTCTACGGTCGCTAAAAAGTCGCGGCTTCAACGCAGAAGCTCTAGGCTTAACAAAAAGAAAGAAAAGAAGAAAAAAAAGAGAGAGAAGAGAGAGGTTAAAGAGTTTTCTATTATATTCATAACAAATTGCAAAAGTGTATTAAATGAATTCTTCTCTATTAGATGGTTATCTTTAATTAAAAGCGTCGTAATTATTATTATTATTTAGCCTATTTTGTCCCACTGCAGGGCAAAGGCATCCCTTCTCTCCCTCCACTCATCCCTAAGTAAGTAAGTAGTAAGTTTTAAGTATGTATTTACAAAAGAAAAGTATAATATAAGTATTATATCCGTTATCCTAACCACCATATTACAAGCAATAAGTTGCTTAGTTTGGGGGTTAGGTGGCGCTGTGTGAAACGTCCTGAAATATTTATTTATTATTATTATTTATCCCTGTCTATTGCGATTTGGGTCCAATCCGGTAAATACGAGTCAAACTCATCTCTCCATCGCATTCTGGGCCCGCCGCGGCGTCGTTTTCTGTTTTATGTGTTTTATATAGTGTTAATAAATTTAATTACACCAAAACGTTTCCAAGTTATTAAGTGTATCAGCAGCATAAGGCATTATGCAAAGGTAAAACATCGTATTTGCATACACGATTTCTGGTAAGAGTTATGCAAACAATGTTTAATGTTTTTGTTTTATAGTAGAGAAACACATAAGTCGACGATGAGCGATTACCGTCGCTTGTAGATGTCTGCAACACCAGTGGCATTACCGACGCGGTGTCGGTCATTCCATATTGTCGTTTGAGTAGTTGGGATAAATCCCTCAAAATGTGTTTAAGTTTTAATTTTAAGTTGAATTTCAATCTTTAAATTCTTTAGTTATAGCTGAAATTCTAATCTAGACTATGAACTCATATCAATTGAACTTCAATTAAAAAATCCAATTTTGTCACCACCTCTAATTAGGCGTGTGCAATCTTACGTACCTACTTATTTTTTCTTTTAGCTATTTGAAATCCAAATGTAAATGAATTACGCAAGAGGCATCTTCAGATCCCATTGCGAGGTAATTCTCTAAATGTAAATAATTTGAGTGTTAGAAACAGATAGCAGAGATTAAACGTAATCTGGAATTGAAATAACAAACTGTTCTTAAAGCGTACCTTACCGAAAGAGATGATGATACCATCTGGGTAGACTTGGAGTAAAGAAGGGGTAGCTTACCTGCAAAAGAGAACATTTTAGATTAACAACAGGTTATAAATAAAAGAAATAATCGAAAAAAATACGTTATCTCTGACCTATTTCATCTATCCTACCTACTGGTAAAATGTGTTATAAGCAGTAAGCAGATTGTATGTTTTGTAAATGGTAGTTGAAAAACACATTAGAATAACGTACATAGTATATACCTTTAATAACACGTAGAAAACCTACTATTCAGCAAGTAACGTTGGCAGAGGTGGTTTATAATATTTGAGTTTTAATTTGCAGGTTTAAGTATTTTATACACCACCCACAGGTGTTACTTAAAAGTTAATTTAGATAGTAGGAGTTTAATTTACAGGTTTCGGTATAATTTCTTTGTATTTACGCCACCCACGCCACGCCACGGGTCAACCTCTTTTCAGCTCCGCTAGCTTTGTTTTCCGAACCAACAAAATCAATATTAATCAGAATAAAACCTTATTTTACGAAGCCTCAGTAGGTGTACTGATTAACCCGTGTATTTGTTCACGTGTAGAGTAAAAGAGTTTTTCCCCTTTTAAGCTTCCAAAGCTCGTAGCATTACTGGAGTTTGTTTACTTCTTTTTCCAAACGAAATTACGAGTTGGCTAATTTGTTCTGCCCTCGGGGGCGTCACTTGGTGCGAAGTACTAACTTTATTTGAGTATTGGATTACTCGCGACTCGTGCAAGGGCACCTAAACTTGAGATTGTTCAATATTAAATGTCGTGCTCTTGAAAAGTTTGAAAGTTAGCAAACCTTTCTGAAGTAATCTTTGTATTCTATGTACGAGTATCATTCTCCTTCATCGTCTTTGTGAGTAGGATTATGACCGATCGTGACGTCAAGTTATTGGTAGGGCTTGCATGTGTGCGTAGTTTTTCCGGAATGTCAAAACTACAACTATCATGTCATTATCGGGGCACAATGTATGGGATGAGTTGTAGTCTTGATATTGTCTTGGTGTGTTGCCACCTTAAGTTTTTCTTCGGTTTCGTGCAGACAAACGTTAATATTACTAGCATTTGCCTGTTCTAAACAAAACACATAGAAAACTCAACCGATTTTAAACTGTTCGCATGTCAAAAGCTACTTCGCCATTAAGTTTACAACCAGCAACCCTTAATTTAATAGCTGCATTGCGATGGTATCGTAATTATAGTCAATTTCTGGTTTCAGAGGGGTAATGTCATGGAAACTTTTACAAACACCATTCAAAGTTCATGGTTCCTTCATATCAAATCTTTTAACTACTAGAAGTATAAAGTACTATGAGGTGAATTAAAATAAATTACAACGCTGATGCCGCAAGCCGCAATGCGAAATAAATATGTTCTATCATAGTAGTTGACGTATATAAGTAGTATGACGACCTCTGTGGCGCGGTGGGCTAATACCTGCCTGCAACGCAGAAAGTTGCGGGTTCGATTCCCGCATGGGACAAATGTTTGTGTGATCCACAGATATTTGTTTCTGGTCTGGGTGGTTTTTCAATATCTATTATAAGTATGTATTTACAAAAGAAAAGTATATAAGTATTATATCCGTTATCCTAACTACCATATTACAAGCATTAAGTTGCTTAGTTTGGGGTTAGGTGGCGCTGTGTGAAACGTCCTGAAATATTTATTAATATTATAGTTGATTTCAGCATTAATAGATGTTTTTGTAAGCACTAAATGTCAGTGTCATATACTACTAAGTGCTTACTCTACCATTCCCCTGTAATGTAGCGTCACAGAGGCGTGCATTACAGGCGAATGTTCGTCATTAAGGAGGCAGTATTGTATTGTATGTGTATTTGAATGCTCAAAATCGAATTTGAAATGTTACAATACAGGGTTATGCTTCAAGCGAGGTAGCAACTTTTCTGCAGTTCATGAAGATTAATCGACAGAGCGCCTATCCCATTTATATTATAAGCAAGTTAGGTCGAAAACCTCCAGGTTTTTCAGTAGTATTCCTAAAGCATCAACCGTTTACAGAGGAGTTCAACCGCCCTGCGCTCCGGACGCTAGGCGACAATGCTTGACGCATTTTCATGGGTCAAAAAAATACAGACTAAAGGGAATCTTATCAGATTTTTTGTTAAACACGAAGTAAGAAGACGAACAAGACGCTCTCCTGAAAATAAAAGATAAC
This sequence comes from Hemithea aestivaria, assembly GCA_947507615.1. NCBI lineage: Eukaryota > Metazoa > Arthropoda > Insecta > Lepidoptera > Geometridae > Hemithea > Hemithea aestivaria. The sequence continues at coordinate 2,933,320 of OX382344.1, read as the reverse complement.
GCTGCCCATAATTAGTACAGTGCTACCCAGTGCACTGCGCCAACGCTTCTTACTTGAGAGTCATAAGATCTTAAGACAGATTAAGACTCTTTAGCCCAGTAATTTCACTAGCTACAGTGCCCTTCTACCGATGCACAGTAATGTTTGTACATCACTGCTCAGGCGGTAGAATAACTGGCACTGTTGGGGTACCCACCTAGTCGACCTCCTAGTCGATCTTATCAGATGCCAAAGCCCATATTGGATTCTTCCAGACCAGTATAATATACTGAAGACTGCATCTCATTATGAGGAAAATATCGTTACAATTTTGACATACACAATACATGTAGCCGATATCGATCGTACTCCGTCACGCGCAGAACTATTGTTCTACAAACAATGCGATCTAATTTCCGGTGCGTTAACAACAAACAAACGTGTGCCATTAACAAATGCAGCTTTCATCTTCATTATAAAACTACTCGATAAGAGTTGTTACCAGGCCAGCTAGCCTAAGGTTGCGCAGGATAGAGAATAGAGACACGTGAAGAGACTTGGGGGATGGGTCCACGGATGAGGGCTTGAGTTTTCCGCGGATGAGTGCTTCGGTGTACCTGCTGCCCCGTCATTATGGCGTCCCGTTGGAAGACCCCTAGGTTTTTAGTTGGTATCCCCGCCACGCCATCTTCGGCGGAGGAGCCTAATATACCGCCCTGCGCCCCCCGGCGTGGGGTGATGTTGCGTAATGCATTTATCCTGGGTTAAAAAAAGGGGTTGGGGTGTAGCGTTCGGGGCACTATGGAGAAAAGACTTAGAAAAATTTTGATCAAAAAATTTAAATTTCAAATTTGTATTTTTTTTTATTTTATCATATAAGACATCCAAAATTAAGACAAAAATTATCCGGGTCATTTTTTCCTCCGCCCAGCCGAATTCCGAGGAAACGTTGCCAAAGATCAATCGTTGTGAAGGGAATCAGGACTTTGAATATTTTACATGTGTTTTCGTATTCCGGCAACAGTATTTTTTTATCACGGGATTGTGTTAAGAACATCACCAGGACTGACGTTTGTATGGGTCATATTGACCTTGACTCAAAGGTCACTGACCTTGAACCAAAATAAGAGAAATTAGCCCAAATGCAAAGGTCAATGACCTTTGGGTCAAATTCAGTGACATTATAATATAGGTACGACGACGAGCGAAGCGAGGAGGAGTGTTAGGTTTTACTTATGAGCAACGCGCGAGCCGAGCGAGCGAAGCGAGCGTGCCGCGGCAGCGGCCGGCGAAGCGCCAGAAAAAGAGTGTAAACGAGGTTACTGATTGGTCTACATAGGTATATGTCATGTAATTATAATATAGGTATGACAATTTCATTTATTTTGGATCAAGGTCAATGACCTTTGGGTCAAGGTCAGTGACGCTTGGGTCAAGATCACTAATAATTGGGCTAATTTCAGTTATTTTGGGTCAAGGTCAATGACCTTTGGGTCAAGGTCAATGACCTCTGGGTCGAGTTCAGTGACGCTTGGGTCAAGATCACTAATAATTGGGCTAATTTCAGTTATTTTGGGTCAAGGTCAATGACCTTTGGGTCAAGGTCAATGACCTCTGGGTCGAGTTCAGTGACGCTTGGGTCAAGATCACTAATAATTAAGCTAATTTCACTTATTTTGGGTCAAGGTCAATGACCTTTGGGTCAAGGTCAGTAGCGATTGGGTCAAGATCATTAATAATTGGGCCAATTTCACTTATTTTGGGTCAAGGTCAATGACCTCTGGGTCAAGGTCAATGACCTTTGGTTGCTCGCGGAGGGTTCCCCACCCTTATACTCCTACATCCCACCGGGTCCCGAAGGTTACATAAAGCGTAGTATTTTTGATCAAAACTTTTCTAAGTCTTTTTTTCATAGCGCCCCGAAGGCTACACACCGACCAAAAAAGGAGATCTTTAGAGGAATTAGAGCATTTCTCCACTAATATCAGACACAGCAATTATGTGAATTGGCGGGATTTATTCTGATAAATCCCGCCAATTCACTTGGCAAGCTTGAAAATACTTGGCAAGCTCTTTTGAAAATATAGATCCTTGAACTTTGCAATATGCTTTGGAATGCACCATACAAATTGGCAACGGAATCTAACCTAACTTAATAAATCGCACTTTCTCTGATTGAGACAAGCTTAAGGCTTCATGATATATTTTATGATTAGAGATGATCAGAATATATTTACGAATATGCTTAAGTATAACTTATTTTTCTTAGCAATGAGAACATTTAGTTAGCTCCATTTTTCCTGGGATAAAAAAAAGTAGAAAGAATAACATGCAACTAATTAATTGAATTTTCCCCAGAGTAACACATGGCATTTTTAGTGGGTAAAACCAACTGGGCACAGCTACTTTACAATAGATAACAACATAAAAAAAAAACTTGATCTTATTTTGTACCACCAGCTAGGGATGCCAACATTTCATCAGCGAAATATAGTATTTTCCAAAATAAGGTGTAAAAAAATATAGTACATTTAAAAGAAATATAGTATTTTATGGGAAAAACAAAAAAAGAGAAATATATATTTGTTAATTATTTATTTTTATAAAAACTTACCGGGGGTAGACTTCCTTTGCAGGAGGTCGTCTAGGTGGGTACCCCAACAGTGCCAGTTATTACCGGGGGTAGACTTCCTTTGCAGGAGGTCGTCTAGGTGGGTACCCCAACAGTGCCAGTTATTCTACCGCCTGAGCAGTGATGTGTAAATATCATTGTGCTCCGGTAGGAGGGCACTGTAGCTAGTGAAATTACTGGGCTAAAGAGTCTTAACATCTCATGACTCTTGAGTAAGAAGCGTTGGTGCAGTGCTCCTAGAATTTCTCATAATTGTGAAATCCTAGGTAACACTGTACTGATTATGGGCAGCCGTTATCTCTTAACATTAGGAGAGCGTCTTGCTCGTCTTCTACTTCATCACATAAAAAAAAAAAAAAAAACTATATTTTTTTGCACTTCTTGCACTGTGTAACAGTTTTTTGTTTAAAATAAAAGTGTCATATGCTTTGTCACATTCAATTTTTAAATTAATATAAATCAAAAGCTCATTTTTTATTAATGATATACTACTTCTGTTTCTTTCTTCTCGCCACTTCGAATTCATAACCGAAAATATCCTTTCTGTGAATGCCGAAGTGGCGGGAATAGAGAGCAGGAATGATATTACTTTAAATAAATTTGGTAAGTCATTTTCAGTATTTTTAAAAATATGCTGCCATTTTTGGCCTGTAGTTTTGTCAGTAAAGTCACTACAGTCTTTTACTTTAGCAAAGATTTCATTCAATATCGTTATTTCAGATAGGTCGTCCATTTTGATACTCAATTTTTCTTGTAAATTTAGAACTTCTAATATTGTCTCACAGTCATTAAATGAATTTTTGGAGTCTTTTTATTATTTTTCGTTTTTTAGTCGGCGTTAGCGGCGCACTAGAATTTGACGCACATTCGTTATCACTACCACTTTCCATACCTAATTTATTTAGGATTTCCACTTTTCAAATGAAATAACAACATCTAATTGAAAACAATTCTGCCGATAAATAAATAAAGCAGACCAAAATCTCGTTTGACGACGTCAAAATTGACGTTGACAAGTTCGTTACGCAAGCGTTCGGATACACGTTATCGCCTATCGGGTACTTTAAAGGCGCGTTCTTATTTTTTTTTAAAAAGAGGATTTGGTTGTTAGATTTGTCGGTGTTGAAAATATAGTATTTTTACGTACTATATATTTTTTCAACAGTATATAGTACGCAGACCCGAAATATAGTACAATACTATATATTATAGTACGGTTGGCAACCCTACCACCAGCTGACGCTTCCTAAATAACAAGCCATTTGTACAGCTATTCATAAAATCCCAGCTCTAAATATGATGTTCACAAAAACTCTGATTCTCTGATGTGAAAATCCTTTCAACGATATAGAATTCCACAGTAACGCATGAGGACCTTCCATCAAACCAACTCAATTTAGCTAAACGCTCCGTTGGATATCGTGAAACCTTTAAGCTCACTGATTTAGAAAAATTGGTGTGTCGCGAGATTGCTCCGAAACGTCCGAACTAAAAGGAGAAAGCTGACGCTTTACTCTATAATAATCATATAATAAACCGCTATTACTCAATAAGCATTTTAAATTAAATGTTGTATCTTTGCATATGTAATAATTTAATTTAATCTTCTAGTAAATTATCTCCAGTTACTCGTACTGGTCAACTGGTAGAAAATGTCATTGTAGCATTAAGTTACAACTAAATAATAAAATAACCGCAGAAATGAAATGATTTCAATTAGCACACAATAACCACATCGCATCAACGTAATATTTTTCTCGTATCAGCGCACTTAAACCGTGAATTTAATTTAAAAACTCCAAGTCTAGCGATACAATATCACTGAAGCTTACCTAAAAGGGCCTTATCCATTACACACCTGTCTAATAATAAGGCCCCATCAATCTAACCGCCGTCGGCTACTGGTTCAAATAAATTCTAAGATTTTTCTTTGTTTTTCACTTTTAACTACGGAAAGCCTTCCTCAGCTTTTTTCCGAAGACTACTAAGTAATTATACAAATTGTTCAATATTAATATTTAAAGTTTTTTTCATCGATGGCGGCGACCATTGAATTTTAATTTTTAATTCTAACACGAGGTCTATCATTGGTTTTAAAGTACTCATCTTCAAAAGTGGCAGAAGGAAAAGTAAAAAAAGAAATTAAAGCAATCTTTAACTCACTTTCGATTTCAACGACGAACGGCAATTCCTTAAAATATAATAGATTCATAGATAATAATAGATAAAGAGATTAAAAGATATTAATAGATAGGTTAATAGATTTCATAAGTGCACCCTATAGGTAGAATGGGCTCACTATAAACGATAAATCGACGTTATTTGCAACTTCGTTAAAAATGGCAAACACAGTAACAATTTCCGTAAAAGCAAATAAAATTCACATGTGAATCGTGTGTCGCCCCGAACCCTGGTACAGCGAGTTACCTACATTTATACAGGTATATATATGTATAGTATAACTATATGCCTTATATTTATGTAGGGCTAAAATTGGAGAGGAGGGTGCCTGCACAGGAATTTGAATAGGGGTTTTTCCTTAATTTTTAGCATTCCACACACAAAGCCACTAGGGTAGCCTATTACAAAGGCTCCCGTTATTCGTCCGTCGCTTTGTAATTATTGGACAATAATTATACACATAGCTGCGTCTAGCGGTGTCACATTCTCAAATGCCTGTGTTATTTTGATTTTTATAAACCGAAATATCAAATTTCAGCGCGATTTCGGCGTGAAAAAGTAACAAACAGACACACATTTCATGTTTATTAAATAGTAGGATGATAGATTAGACTATAGACAGAAAGAGAATAGTGATTCACCTCCATTAATCTTCACCACTAAGAGACAAACTGAAGGCAGACAAAGTTAAAATGATAGACAGACTCCTAGTCATCTGTAAACAGCAAAGAAAAAATACTACATTAATATTTCATGACTCTTAAAAATTCTTTTGAATTCCATAATCCTCTTTGGTTAACCGCTACAAAAAGTTTGGCTTTTAAGGCAACTTTTAAGACTTCAGGGTTCATTTGCAATTCGGAAGGGACAATGAGAACTTTTTTTGGTTTGTAGAGAAAAACGAAAATTAAGCGAATTTTCGTTTTTTTTTTATTTCCGCTATATGGTTCGAAATGTTTTTTAATTTTCTATCATGAAAATGAGCATTAAAAACTTAAATATCCTTTGGGGGTACAGAATCCTATATAACCAATGGAATGTCACATAAAAAAATCGACGTAACAAAAACTAACTGCGCATCTTTTACAAATCAACCTGCGACATCAAAAAAACTTAGCAATCCTTAAACGTCCTCAGTTGACGTTTGATAGGTTATGAATAAACATTGACATTATATCAATGGGACGGATTTCAAATTTTAAGGATGGGGGATAGACTAGAATAATACGCTATTAAAAACAATTTCTTGATTTGAGATTGGCACCATTATCCTGACAACCAGACCGAATCGTCAAAGAATATGTAGCGAATTCTTCTCCAGAAAGTCTCGCAAAGAATTTTTTTTTCCAATTTTAAATCAATACGTCTTTAAATATTGATTAATATAATTGATATCTACATAATACAGATAGGTATCTGATCCAGAAAGTATAGCATTAACAAGTGAATTAAATTAAAAATTTTAAAAAAACCCCAACGCAATACGTAATTCACCATTTTTTGATGGCGGCCATCTTGGATTTTAAATTTTATATAGTGGGCTGTATTCTACTCGTTAAGCCCTTTCATTTGATACCCATATTGAGGGGGTCGTGGAAGAAAAAAGTAATCCGCCATTTTGTAGCGGCGGCCATCTTGGACTGATTTTCACCAAACATGGCTAAGAACACTCTCGACTAACTCTACTTTCAAACAAAAAAAATTAAATCAAAATCCGTTCATCTGTTTGGGCGCTACGATGCCACAGACAGACACATACACACACACACACACACACACACAGACAGACAGACAGACAGACAGACAGACAGACAGACAGACAGACAGACACGTCAAACTTATAACACCCCGTCGTTTTTGCGTCGGGGGTTAAAAATTTACCCACTGTTGAATTAATACATATTAAAATATTGAAACATACATAATATATGGAAAATAACTAGGAATGACTGTAAAAAAAACGATTATAATAAGCGTGTGGACATCTGTCTTTCACGTCTATCAAATTACCAAGTCAAATATTATACATAAGTCGACAAAGAATGGGCGTTTCTCGCAAGTTTTTTCATGCGCTCACGTCACCTAGAGTTAGAGTGCGATTAGAAAAACTTTAAGGAAATGTTAATGAACTATACATACACAAAAATCGAGATACGAGTAGATATTTTAAACAAAGAAATATCAATTTCGGTAACATTTTTGTAACCGAGTCCTTTAACGTTTAATAGTTAATTATTTGTATTTATTCAAGATAATTTTAACTTTCCACAATATAAACAAAAAAATATTCATCGTATTCTATTTTATTAAACCTATGTTTACTACTGCTGCTATGAATAATAATTTACACACAATATTTTCCATTTCCACATTAAGACCATAAAATGTTTTTTGTATTACATAATATACTTTGTGTCAATATAACTAGTTAGTAATGATATATTTATGACATCTATGAATACTTTTTAAAAAGTAGTGGCCCCTAAGGAGGCCCTTGCCTAAATCCATGCCTGTCTAGTTATGGACAGTCAAGTTATTCAGATCACGCGTAGGAATTCGACCTTCGGAAGGGCATAGGAGCACCGTGTACAAAGCATGCCCTTAAATGATTTCCTTTGTCTTCATGCATGAACGCTCTAATGCGTTGCATTCGACATTTGTTTCGGATTTCATTCTATTCAACGCGTTAACATGACTTCATTTGCGTAGCGCGTAGTATTTTTGATAATTATAATGTAACTTTTTAAATGTGCAAGCGGCAAGATGAATGAGAAGGAGAGTCCCCTAAGGTTAAAGCACGTATAACTATAGATCCCGATTTGTGGCCTATAAAGATGTAGTAGACGTAATACCCGTCTACTACATCTTTATATGGGGTCATGTTGCAGGCCATGTAGGAGACCTGAAATCGCAACATATATACATTAAGTACATTGATTATTATCATACAAGTTATTGTAATTTTACTCTTAAATTAGTTGTCCAAAATTATGTCATCTTATTGAACTATTAAGTAATGAAAACTTTGTTTTTTAACAAACAACCAAATAACCAATCTAATAAAGCAGTTTCTTAATAAAATTATACCAAAGGGAGAATTCCGAAAGCCCTAAAATTCAAACACGAACGTAATTAAGCACTAGAAGAACATAATTCCCGTAACTTCGGTTAAGTATCTAAACAATGGAGCACTAATTCAATAACCGGCTTCTCGGAAACATGTTATAATATTCATTTGTGGAATATTGCGTAAAACGCTTAGGAATATTGAACATACAAATTCATTTTATGAGTAGGTTATTGAATGGTTTGACACAAACACTAAAAAAAGTTGACAAAAAAGTACCAAATAGTATAAGCACCACTCTTGTACCACAAAATATAATATCGAAAGGAACAGTACATACAGATAAGTAATATTACTTACCTTCAGTAAGGGTTGACCAAGACAGTAAAGTATTAACGCTACCGAGGTGTGTTAACCAGCATTTAACCGTAAAATATCCACAGACGGTATCCATTTACGAGTTATTGGCCATAACCCTGGGAAGACAAGGCCCGACAACTTTAACATAGGAAATGCGAAGGCGAAACGCCTCATAAACTAGGAAAGTTCATGGGTATGCATTAGCATGATCACTGTTGGTTAATATTCTAGTAGAACTTCTCTAATATTAAAATAATTGGATTCTTTTTCACATCTCAGACAAGATTAGGTCGCACCAACTCTTTTTCCTCCATTTGATTGTATCCAGCGTCATATCTGTACATACTTTTTAAGGCATATCCTCTTCATATACTCTGTTTTATCTGCATATTTTAAGGTTCCTATCATTATTACTTACCTACTATTTTCCAGTAAATTTCGTAGTACGTAGTTTAACTTTAGTATATTACCACTAGCAAAACGGTTACCCAAGAAAACCTACCAATGAACCTACTGAATACCTGTGTTATTTTAGATCTAAGCTAATTTTAACTCATTCTCATTAGCCTTCACTTATCCATCCAAGTCGGACATAAGCATCCTTCAATGTGCTCCACTAAAATAAATCTTCGGCTCTTCTCAGCCAGGCAATTTAATCAGTAACAAACTCACACATTTTTTAATTTTTTTTATGTAATAGGTGACAAACAAGCAGACGGCCCACCTGATGGTGAGTGGCTACCGTCGCCTATGGATACCTGCAATACAAGGGGTACCGCTGGTACGTTGCCTACCTTTCAAGACTCTATTCACTTGCCTTTTGAAGAGTCCCATGTTAAAGCTCATCGGAAATACCGCGGGCGGAAGTTCATTCCACAATTTGCAGGTGTACGGCAAGAAGGATCGACATTCTTGCTTTTGCATTTATAATATTAATGTGATTGTTCGTAACACGAAAGCATTCTAAAAATATCCCTTTTATTAGCACCACAGTCGAAGCCTTCATTTATTAACGTTTCTAACTCCGTCCACGCAAGTTGCTGTTGAATAAATAATGCTGAATCGTACAATTTATCTATATAACTTGTATATGACCATTAATTCTTCATGTGATGGTAAATTATCCTCACGCATCCTTGGGTTGTCTACCAGGGTAGCATTAGTCTGAAGAGTCATTGTTTACATATCGTACTAAAAGGGTTTGACAATTATTTTACCTATTGCCAATAGGCTATTGGTAAGTTAAGATGCGGCGTAAATTGGAGCACACCTGTTCTGTGAAAAGGAGCTCCGAAGCAATCTGCCAATGCTTATGGCTTATGGTATTTAAGCGAAGCATAGACAGGAACCAACTTAGAATACCTTGATATTATGAGATACTGATGTGCATGAACTTCAGATTTTTCCTCTGTGTGTGGGTACGGGTACTAAAAGTGCAACCACTTATGAATTCGGTAACTATTAAATTGAATCACACAAAATTCTAATTAAACTACTGTCTTAGTCAACGTGCTTTCAAATTTAGACAAAACTGTGCGGCGCACAGTGTGCGCCTAAAATTTTCCAGCTAAATCACCATCTACCTTCCTCATTTGTTCCCTTTGTCAGTGATTAATCCAATTCATACACTATTAGCCAGTTTGTAATTCCGTCGTCGTCGCCGCCGCGTCTTGAATAAGTAACGAAGCTGAGGTACAAATCACCAGACCACCTCACTTCCTAGGAAGGAATTAAGGCTTATTTGTAGGAGATCGGACTATTTTCCTTAATAAACTGATGACGTTATATTTAGAGTAGGTACCTATTCCCTGATCCTGATAGTAATAGAGTAGTCTGAGAACTTTACGTTTATTTGCCGTAGAGTTGAATAGAGTTGAAAAGAGAAAGAAAGGGAAGTTGACATTATGACATAAGATCTGACAAGATTCAGTGAAAAGTATCAGCGCAGTGTGATCTTCCGAAATTTATATTGTTACTTAGGTTTAAGTAAATGAGGTGCGCTTTAATATTGGACTAACTCTGCCAGCAAATTCCTATAAAACAGATAAAACTAAAAAAAAAAAAAAAAAAAAAAGGTAACGTAGATCCCAAACTGACAAGCTACAAACACCCACAAACAGATCGGAACAGGGCACAGTTACGAGTCACGATGAAATTACTTAGAAACAGGTCACAGATCAAATTCCTTTACGGACCTTTGCCTTATTTATCATTTAACACTGACTGCTTTCAATGATGAATTAGTTCATTCATACAAGAATACTTATATTAAAACGAGTCGTATTAACATAGTATAGTGGTATTTTTATTAAAGCAGTCTTTATCCAGAGTGATAGAAGACTAATGAAACCGAATGTTTAACAGTTCACATAAAATTTCTACGATCGAAAATATTTCCACATTAATCTAATTCAGGTAATATAACCACAATAAAACCTTGTCGCCAAGCGATCATTATGGCCGTGTTGCGGCACGTTGTACAGTGAAGCCAGGTAGAGAAGACTTTACCCCACCTACTTGACGGACAGCACATCGGCAATGATCAACACCACGTCGGCAACAAAACTGGTCACAATTAGACTTCCAGATTTATAGACATACATATAAGCAACTGGACAAAACCGTGTCGCAAAGCGGTCATTGTGACCGTGTTCCAGCATGATGTTCAGTGAAGCCAGGGGGAATTTATCCCGCCTTCTAGGTTTAGTCTGCTACCATCTACGGCCGCATCATCGCTTAAGATCAGGCGAGATCGTGGTCAAAGGCTGACCTATAACGAATAATTTTTTTTTAAAAGCGACGGTAATCATTCTTCATCAGCAGGGCAATCTGTATTTATCTCTGTCGTTGCCATTTAAAAAATCATGTTCATCAAAAACGTCTTAATCAAAACACTTTCAAACAAAAACATGTACTTATTGAAAAGTTTCTACCACCAGAAGTTATAATAAAGCCTGAATTTCCATTCCTTCTGATTACTTTCTCCAAGTTTATCCAAACATTTTCTGGGAAGGAAATAATTCAAGTAAGGTAATTTGGGATACTCCAGAAATAACTGGGATGTACTAGACTCTAGGCTTTTAATAGAGAATCGAATGCAGTGCAATATGATCCTTATTCGTAAAATAGTTCTAGGTAACTCTGCTACTATGGAAGTTCTTCTATCCTACTGATATTAAAAATAATGTGTTTTTCTTATAGCTTAGACCTCGAAATAACACACAATAGAGGCTACTTTTCATACTATTAGCGCCCATCGGTTTTACCAGCTGTGCAGTATAGTAGGGTCTGTGTATAGTTGTGCCTATGTGTTGTTCCAGCATCTAAGGTACTTAATTCAGTTCAACCCGTTTAGCCTTGAAGAGGTAACATCCATATCTTATACCAACGCTATCATTCTATTCTATTCTTCTATTCTATCAATTTTACAGTACTAGGAAGATCATCAATACAAAATAAACATAAAATCAAAACCGTAAAGAGAAATATTAAAAATGTATTCCATCACTAAGCGCACTTATAAGCTCCGGTAGCTTACCAGAAGCAGCTTGGTGAAGAGATAATCCCGTGGTGCAACCGGTTTTCATGACGGCTCGGCTACTTCGACGCGAATCCTTTCCACTCTTTCAACTTTTTTATTTCTCCGAGACGCATAATTAAAAATATTGCAGCTTTGATTAACTTTGAAAGTAAAGAGTTTATTGATATTGAAAAGTGCTTTTAATTTGCTGAGCTTTTAGAGTTGAATAGTTTTATTTTATTAACTGTATAAAAATATATAATCTAGGTTTAGACTTTTTGTAAAGAATCGTTACGTGTTATGTGTATCTTATTGATAAGCTCTATTCGAAGTAGTTTAAAAAACAATTAAGCCATACCACCACCAACCAACACCACCGCGACCGTTACCACCTTTGTCATTATTGTTTTCGCAAAAAAAAAATTTATTGTCGCAATAACGCGTGTTTGTATTGTATTAAAGTTCTACCAAAAGATATACCTACACGTTTCCGATAAGCATTTCATCGAGAAATAGTATTATTTTTCATGATAACCAATCGGTACGGGCAAACGGGATCACTCGATCACACTCCACGCACAATAGTCATCTCATAAATCTAGTATATCTAGATAAAAGCGCTAGTTTCTATGTACATAATATGTGTTTCGATTGTTTTGAAAGCAACTCATTATGATAAAACGTTAGTTCCAATATACGCCTCAATCATTATAATCAGGCAGATTGTGTTATTGTAAGCTCTGATGTGATCGATGTCGCATCGAGTGTTATTGACCTATAACGATAACATAGCCCCTCGAAATATCATAATATAGGTAGAATTAAAGGCGAATTGATTGGAAACTAAGGTTATTATTCAACAAGATAATAATGATATTATGACAATGAGTCACAATACGAGCAAATCAGGTTCCTAAATATTATGATTGCCGATATAAGACAGAATGCCATCCAGTGTTCTGAAATTTAAAACACGATCGTCGCCAAAATAGGAGTTTCTTCAAAAAGTGTACAAAAACTGTGTCCACCATTCACGTACATACTATATAATTCTATTATCTTAATAAGCAAAGTTTACGTACTTAAGATTCTTCATAAAGACAAGAAAAGTGTCATAAGAAAATTAATTATGAAGCTGGTCCACAAGCGTTTTCTTGGAAAACTTTCCAAGATTAATGAAGTTTCCATTACTAACAGAGTGGCTCTTACAACAACTAATTGCACCATTGAACTTGATTGAAGGTCTGAGCAACATTGGAACAGCTGGCTTATATAAACTGAAACACTGTGTGAGGTCAGAGGAAAGCTTTTAGTTTAAATAGTCGTTTGCACCTTTCAGGGCTAAAGCAATTGTTTGCGCATTCATATTATGTTCTCGTAATTTGTAGTCTTAGTATAAACAAGTGAAATTAAAAAAATACTTTTTAAAAACAAGCTTTAATTATTGTTATCATCTTGCATCATAAAGTATGAGCCCAAACTCGATGGGGTTGCGTTGTTTTATGACGGAGTTCCTATGGCCACCTTCCAGCTCCATCATCAGATCAGCTCGATGTCATAAAAATATTGCATTGTCATCCGATTTACACACGCATGCAAATTTTCAGCTCAATTGGAAACCGGGAAGTGGGTCAAATTAAACTTGCAAGATTTGATTACAGACCGACAGACAGACAGACAGACAGACAGACAACAGACAGGTGAAAGTAATATAAAGCTTGTAATTAGATAACATAAGAAAAATATCCCTAAAAATTGCAAGGTTAAGAATGCGTTTCGTTTAAATGTGGGTAGAGATACTGATACTGTAGTAACACAACTATGTCTGGAATAATATTTATATGATTTTTGTAAAGTTTCCAGTTAGCTGGATAGATTTTTTAGTGCTGCCGAAATGAATCTACATGGCTAAACTTAAAATAATGAAGTGAGATCACAAAACCAGGAAAACTCATACATTTATCACAAAAAATACGGTAATGTTTATAAAAGGACCTGACCTGAGGGCCTATTGGCTAACGATATGTAAAACACTAGAATCCATAGACAAAATTGCGTGCATTGCTTGCTTAAACCTCTTCATTAATACGAGTTAAATAACAAACGCCGCAATGTATGTACATTGAAGTTGTCATCAATCGTAGTGGGTGAGAATTAGCCAATAGCCCTCGGTTCAAAGCACAAAGAGTGTGAAACAATTAAAAACGTATCTGATACTACTACACTTTTTTCTAAGTGCACTATAGTAACGAAGCCCCTAGGCTAGTAGGCAGTAAGCTTCTATTAAAGTAGGGGACGGTAATGGACCGGGTTCGGACATAAAAACAAATCACCGTCTTGAACTTGACTAGAATCCAGACCCTTCAGTAATGGACGAGTGTTAACGTTGAGGAATCACGATACGGATTGGCGGAGACTACGCTTTTAGGAGCCTTCGTTTTATGTGGAGATAGTATCGCCTTTCGTCGTTTATCTAATGTAAACATGGTCTTTACATTCCATCAAAAAGTTTCAGAAAAAATCGCGGTTTACACATAAAAAGCGGTTCACTTCATCAAATTTTAAGTGAGATAAAAGGGTAGAAAAATATGCCCAACAGTAGGACAATATATTACAAACAATGATGGAAATGATACGCAATGAAGAATGTTAGAAATAGCATAAAATAGTAGCACTTACAAGTAACAAGCAATTTAGATGTAATCTATACTTATCACTCCAAATAAATCATTATCGGATTCGATTATCTGATGATTAGAAATGAACCTCATGATAAAGTCGTAACAATATTGCTTCAAGACTTGGCTCGTAAAGCATCTAACAATAAGATTGCCACTTGAAACATAAGCCTCTAACAATAAAGGGAAGTCGAGAGGAAATGAAAACTATGTTATCATAGTCATCGGCACTCGACTGTGCTCTTGGCCTACATCGAAATGGATGAAAACTACAGTGGTAAGGGCGAGGGCGAAGGTTTGAAGGTTACGAGAGAGTTGGCGCGTGTGGTAATGTATAAATATTATATATTAACCGCTAAACAGTGCTGAATGTGGGTGAAGCCCACGGAATTAAATGAAGAGGAATAGCTATGAAAGATAATGCGGCAAAAGTCTGTCCAAAATAGTGTAAATGGACAAATACCGGGGGTAGACTTCCTTTGCAGGAGGTCGACTAGGTGGGTACCCCAACAGTGCCAGTTATTCTACCCCCTGAGCAGTGATGTGCAAACATTACTGTGCTCCGGTAGAAGGGTACTGTAGCTAGTGAAATTACTGGGCAGTAGTCTTAACATCTTATGACTCTCAAGTAGAAAGCGTTGGTGCAGTGCACTGGGTAGCACTGTGCTAATTATGGGCAGCGTTTTCTCTTACCATCAGGAGAGCGTCTTGCTCGTCTTCTTACTTCGTTTTATAAAAAAAAAAAAAAATTCGTGTCGCCAAGCGGACATTATGATTGTGTTCAGGCACTATGTTCAGCGAAGCCAGGCATAGTTTTTGTGCTGTTTATTTAAATTGTTACTTCGAGAACTTTAAATTTTAATTATAACACAAAGAACATTGCTGCTCTTGCACGGTTCTATTCGGTATTTACTATGAACTATGAACATGAACCCAATAGCTTTAGCGAAACGGTATTTGATGCTTCCAATTTAACATTGGCTCTCTCGCCTTTGTCAGTTCCACTTTGAAGTGTTCTACATTGAGATGTTGATTCTGCGTTTCAAAGCTTCAAAGTTTCAAAGCGTTATTTCTTATCCTAGCACAATCTTCGTCCGGAACTCAATATCTATCCATTATTCTGGACGTAGATCAGTTCTACTGTTTGCCACTGCTGCTTCTTAAGTCCTTATTTAGGTTTCTACCAGTCAAAAGAATACCTACGCCTGATAGAACTCAGAAGATAGCCATCAAGTGTTGGAACCAATTAAAGTGGATAAGAAAAATTGCGAGCATGTGAGATGGCAATAAATAGGGCCATTAATCAAGGAGTTCACGTCGTCGGCCCCCGCTGCATTCCAACTAACTTCCTCGACTGGAGGTACAGTTTAACAGGCGGTACTCATGTTAATATTTATTACTCTATGTAACACGTGACTGGGTAACTTTAAAAGGATAACAAGCGCTTCTATTGCGTTGCTCACATTGCTTGGTTCTTCTATCTACCTCTACTATAATTTACGATAGAAAGACCCTTGATTGCAATTATGACTAAATAGATATATTAGAAGCAAGTGAAAATTATTAAAAATTTTAATATTATCCAAATATTAAAAGAAAATTACGACTATATTATCAACATTTTAATTAAGTTACGTGAGTTCCTGTCGACATATTTCAACTCCATCATAATACCAACACTGTAATAATTAATTATACTAATGATGTATTTCATATTTCTGAGCACACAGAAGAATGGGATATTTAAACCAAATTATATATGATATTTTTATCAAACTGAAACTACCTACAAAATAGACGCCTGTAATCATGGAACCACAAAACCTCAAAGACAAACAGTTCTAGGTTCGTGTCAGAACTCAGAACTAATAAAGCGAGAAGCCTTCACTGCGGCTGCAGTATCCTTGAGAGAGGCGGGCGCAGTTAGTCAAACTGTCGGGTAATAGGGTGTTTTATTACATAATACAACGCTGGTACGTGTTGACTCTTGTTAATAAACTGACATCTATGCAGCAGTTAATTTACTGGGACGTGTAGGTACTACTTAAAAGTGTAGCAACTTTATAGGGGCGATGTTTGCAGAAAAAGTAATGAGAGATTCTCTACCCACTACCACACACCAGCTTGTGCCACTATGAACCTCTACCGACTACGCAACATTATGTCACACTGTGACAAATTCTTCATTGATAGGTATTTTGTTTTATTTAAGAATTTGAACTCTCCTTCACATAGTGCGACGCAACTCTTTGATCATTTAAAATAATATGATCACTAACAGTTTTCTAGTGTTACTTCTCGATTTTGTATTAGCAAATTTTTTTAGCACTTTGTACTAGTCAATTTCATCCTTAGTCTTCCCTGCGAGCTTAGATTTAGTCGAAAACTAAAATTACTCTATGCGTACATATATGTACATACAAAGTTACAAAGTATGTCCGCATCAATAGTTCTGAAGCAGTTAGGCGCAATTGAGCCTAGGTACCTCATTTAGAGTTGCCTCTTTGGCTGGATCACTGGAGTGTTTAAAGTCCCCCTCGGACAATAGCCACAACTCTTCCAGTCTCATTACGTGAATCCAGAGCCATTAAGTCGGTCAAGTGCACTCACCTCGCCATACAAACGGCACAACGTGGGGAATTCTAATGAGTACTGAATTCGGGTCACTCGCTGAACGCTCGCTTTTGTTTTGATGAATACGATGTTTCAGTTGCTGAGAATTTCTGCTAAATCTTTAACTTTTTTACGACAGCAACTCTAGTCTTTTCTCTAAAACTTTGCTTGACCAAATCTGACAACTTCTGGTATGATGATGGTTATAAATCCAATTAAAAACCCCATCATATTTTTTTTTATAATTCGAGGGTCTTTGCCCAGTAGACGTGAAGGTCTGTGAATGGTCTTCTGATTTCAAAACTTACTCTATACTTACCGGTTACCGAATGACTGACGTCACAGATGGGAATTACACACGAAACTAAAACAAACATTGATATAGATAAAACGGTCTGATGAATGAAATAGATTCGATTGCTAATTCCTATAGGAACAAAAGGATCTCTTTACAAAGATGTGCATGACAGGAGCATTAAAATTATTGTTCGTCTAATGTGAGGTCATACATCAGTAGTAGCAGTAGCAGCTACTTAATGCGCTTTGCAACTTAACATGAGAAGTTTAAAATGTCTAGCTACTTTCTTGGCCACAAGTCTTGTGTCTACTTTTAAACTATTACTCAATCGCAACCAGATACTCAATAACGAACAACGTCATGACACTTTACCTAGAACCTATTTTTACCTTTCTCGCATTGATAGAACCTAACGCCATGTCAGTCCAAATAATTTCAATTTTACGTAGACTTAATAAAATAACGTTAATGCGTTTTAATAATAATAATATTTTTAAAAGAATATTAAAGTTAAGGTTAAACTCGACAACGATGATAAATAGCATTTCCCTCCTGTCCGTGTTAAAATAAGTTACCGGATATTTTATCCGGCCGGCCTATAATATAATTTGAGTCCATTAGCGAACAATTTTGTATTTAAATTAAATTAGGGTCTGCAAATAGAATTACGATGAGAAATATAAATTTTGACAGAAGGTTAGTTGGGCTTTAATATTTAAAGGAAAGTAAGAAAGAAATGAAGGAATGGGAGATGGGAATAAAGGGGGTATGATTTATGATGGAAGGTGAGTAAGAAATCATGGTGGGTTCGTGAAGAAAAAGATGAGCATAAGAATAAGGGACTGAACATAGCAGTACCTGACTGCTGAAACCAAAGAGTAATCAATAAGGAAAAAGTAAAATTGCAGCGCACGATGAGAAGTTTTCTTTGTGATAGCGATAAGTCAATCTACTCGTATTACTATCACAATACATACTGTAGGTATGTCTAAAAAGAATTACTTGACTCACTGAACTTCCCAATAAACTCTGAGTTTGAGTTTGAAAATAGAGACAAAATGAAAGAAAATTACGAATCAATAACATAAACTATTGAATTCGACTGACACCAAACGGCGACCCAGTTGACGAGTTCAAAATGTCCTCATATTTTACTAGATGTTTAGGTCCCATTGTGTTTAGTACAATAGATTCTATTAAAGAGGGCATCCTAGTTACAAAGGACTACCTTTGAACCTTTGTACACAAAATGACATAGAATAAATATCAATATTCAATCCATCAAGTGACTTCAAAGTAAGAAATTCAAATTATTACATGATTGGTTCCCGAACTTATCCCTATTCAATATTAGAACGTTTTGATCCCCGATCGATAGTTCTACGAACTCGATCTCATCACATACTAGTAGGTACATAGAAATTCAATTTATAGAACACTAGCTGATTCGCGCAACTACGTTTGCGTTCGTTATATTAATAAATATTTTACGATATATTCTCAAATAAATATACAAAAATATCAGCAAAGTCGTAACAACGACTGTGTGTGACACGATCTTTTTTATGTAAATGCCTAATATTTTACACACATAGATTTTATTTAATACACACAAAGGTAGAATTTTCAAACATCCTTTCTTATTACTTGTCTATGTAGGTAAGAAACCTATCTCTATGTCTTCTTCCTACCCTTATCCCACACTAGGTAGGGTCGGAACCTATCCTATGTATTTTTTAAATTTCATAATGAAGATGAGTCAGTCAGATTCTCTCTTTTTACAAACTTTATATTACTTTCACCTGTCTGTTGTCTGTCTGTCTGTCTGTAATCAAATCTTGCAAGTTTGATTTGACCCACTTCACGGTTTCCAATTGAGCTGAAAATTTTCATGCGTGTGTAAATCGGATGACAATGCAATATTATTATGACATGGAGCTGATCTGATGATGGAGCTGGAAGGTGGCTATAGGAACTCTGTTATTAAACAACGCAACCCCATCAAGTTTGGGCTCATTTGATTCGTCTTGACGAGTACTATATGATGCAAGATGGTAATGATAATTAAAGCTTGTTTTTAAAAAGTATTTTTAAAATTTCACTTGTTATAATTGTACAGAAAATGTATTGGAATATGGTTAGTATTCTTAGTATCGTTATATCTACAGGTTCACTTCAGAATTGCTCAAACTAGGGCAACCAATTCGTGCTTCTGTTGCGGCTGCGGTTTCGATAGATGCCTACATCGCATCGTTGAGAAGATGACTCAAATCGAATTGGAAATTGTGGGAAATGGCGAGCAATATTTGATTCGGTTACAAAAACTACATGAGAACTACATAAAGGTTATTGAGTTGTTTCGTAAGTGAAGTTTGAGCTATTTCAAAATTATAACAGCGCAACTATTAAACGCGTGGGGACCAGAAATAAATGCGCAAGAATTCATTATTTCGAGCACGATTTTACATTTTATAATTGACTTACTTATGCTCGCGGCTTTGCCAGAGATTTTTTTTTTTGCGTTGACAGATCGATCAGTCAAACTTTATAAATTTTATAGATTAATTATATATCTATGTGTTTAGAGTTAATGCGACTACCAGCATTACTTTAATTAATTTATTATTCTTATTGTATTTTATTTATTTATTTTATTTATTTATTCAATAACACACAGTACATGCTAACAGTTATAACACCAAAACGCACATACAGGTAGACAATAATTGAAATAAGTTAAGTATTTTTATGTATAAAAGAAAGGTAAACAATAAAAGATTCGTACAGATCACCAAGTTTATCGATATGTATGTCGGCATCCTGGAAAGCCTGTAAAAAATTATTGAGTACTGCGACTGCTCTTGCCGTAGGCGCATTGTTGGCGTAGCGCGTACGAAGACAGACCGCATTAGAGAAGAGCCGGTGATGGCGGCGGCCAGTGCGCGTGTAATGTTGTGGTACATAATACTGCATGCTGCTCAGCACCGAGGGATTGTCCACCTTGTTACGTAACAACATGCAGTAGTGTACAGACAGCAGAAGCTTCCGCCTAATTTCAAGAGTATTGAGCCCTACCATCCCGGTGACAAAGAGAGACGGAAAGAGAAAGGGATAATACCCATAATCTCTCTTATAGAGATAACGCGCAAATTTGCGCTGTACTCTCTCGAGCATAAGAGCATATTTGTTCTCGGATGGATCCCATACTAAAGCGCCGAATTCGAGACAACTACGGACATATGCATTATATAGCGCTATCGGCACATTTCGAGATTTGAACTGGCTAGAGGTTCGTGTAATGAAACCTAGTGTTTTATTAGCTTTCTTGCATATATTCACAACGTGATGACGAAAATTAAGCTCACTATCCATGGTTATGCCTAGATCGCGAATACTTTCTACACGCTCTAGAAGAACACCTTCTAGAGTGTATGGATAGCTGCAGGGTACCGGAGACCTCGTGTATGCTATAATTTTACATTTGGACACGTTGAAGCTCAGGTTGTTTATCCGCGCCCAGGTCCCAACCGCGTTAATGTCACATTGAAGTTTCTCACAGTCAGATGCACTATTGATGCTGAGATAGAGCTTTAAATCATCAGCAAACAATAGGCACCTTGCCGACTTTAGAGCCAATGGAAGATCGTTAATCATTAACAAAAACAGCGTTGGCCCCAGCGTACTACCTTGACTGACGCCAGATCTAGTGTAATATTCCCTAGAACAGTATTTCCCTATTTGCACGTATTGTTTACGATCTCTAAGATAGTCCGCTGTAAATTTCAATAAATTTGGCGTAAAGCCTAGGCAAGAAAGCTTACTAAGCAAGATGTCGTTATCGACCAAATCAAAGGCTTTCCTAAGGTCAAAATAGGCGGTATCAACCTGCATACCTGCATCCATCTGAGACGCTACATAGTCGACAAACACCACATGGTTTGTAGTAGTAGAACGCGATTTACGGAAACCGTGCTGGCTGTCATGCAACAAGTTATTAATTTGACTGTATGACAGAATTATTAAACTATTGCAACAAAATGTTGGAATTGCAGATGTTTCAAAAATACAAGTAGAGTACTTAAACTAGACATGGTAGGTAAATATACATCTGAACTTTAACAGTTACTCTTAGCTAAAAAATGAACATATCTTCCAATAGCATCGAACGAATTTGACCCCTCTGTGTTCCCTATTGGTCATGAACAGTCGTGATGATCGTGATCTCAATAACAATAAAACCCAAAGGTCCCGATTACGAAATGCCAAAGTTGTTACTCAGAGGGCCGAGTGCAGCTATTCCGAGATTAGACGATGGGCTCGTATGAGTCAACCTAAGTACGGACGTTGCTACACAATTACCTTATTATTTCTATTCTTGGATTGGCATTACGAAAAATGGAATGAATCATATATTACTAAGAGCAAGTTCTTAGAATTGTGACATACTAAAACAAACACAAGACTCCTTATACGAAAATACCTAAAAGGTGAAAGGAGTTACAAAGCAAAAGTAGTTAACGTGTCTAAATCAACAATTTGGGAATCAATAGACTTAAATTATGAACACAAACTGATAAAATAAACGCCCACGCTCAATAAAATTGTAAATCCATCAAATCCTGACAGAAAATCGTTTACAGCGGTAAGTTCCCTCGTCAGACTAAATGGGTTAGGTACTGCGTAGATGCCAGCACCAACACAAACATGATATCGTTTGGATTTGCTGTCAAAATATAATCTCGCTCTTCCGTCGGTAAATTGCATGTCGAGATTCGAGATCTATGTCAGAAACTATAAATCTTCGTGCGTCTCTTTTGATTTAGCGCGGTTTTGATGATGAAGGGGAAACCTGAGATATTATGATGATTTACGAGATGTGGGACATCCTAGTTTGTTTCGTGCCAAAATTATGCATATTAACTACATATTTTCGACCACAACACATACGTATAATCTAAACCTCGATGTAAGTATACCAGTTATTAGCGTAAAAACGTCTGCTAAATTCTAAAAAGAAACAGGTGCACTGAGCAACAATACTGAGGAGCTATCCTTCACTTCGTAAAACCCCCCTATGTCTACCTAGAGTCTAGTGTCTATAATATTATAAACTGTCGACGTCTAGTGTGAGATAACACACGACGTGGGTTCTCGCCTCGCTCTGTTAACCCGAGTAATGGCCGAGATCGGTTCGCCAAGGGCACGGCACAAAGGCAATGCGCCTTCGCATGTTACTACAATTATGATTGTGCGTGCAGGTTTTGTTCCAGTTGCATAACTCCTTGATCAATCTAAAGTAAATAACACGAGCATCTTAATTATGTTACCCTTTATCTAGAATTCCTAATTTGCGCATTTTGTGTGAATAAGTCTTTTACGCAGTTACAACGTTTATCCGAATTAAATTAGAATATCTACGGAATAAGAACTCGTCGTGTTCGCATTCTTAATTTTATTACTAACAACCATGGAGAACCTTAAAATGCTGTAAGTTAATTAGCACACACCGCGTTCGCTAATTAATTGCTTGTCGTTCAAGCAACTTCACCTAAAGCGTCGTTTGAGAAAACTGCTCAGATAAAAGGGAGTTTAATAAAATTCACTTGTATTTAAACAAAAGCAATTGTTTCTACGAACTCTCGTCTTATTAAATAACTTATTGAGTCTGAATTTCCACTTGACTACTTTAGAAATGTTTACGAAAGACAAAAGCGAATTAGGAACATTCCGCGTGGCTGTGGATATGACAGTTAAGTGATGATGACTCTCCAGTGGAAACTTAACCTAGTTTCATTCGGGTTAAGTCTGAGTTTTAAACAACAATGTAAATATCATCGAGCATTAGTGCTCACTCAACGGTTTACATGATAAACAAATTAGCATCTTTTTCGGTTGTGCCACTTGTGTTACCCGTGTACTCAAATTTGCAGCCGCGACATCTATTCACGTTTTAAAAGTTCCGCTATCAATCTTCTTAACATTTATAGTCATATAAGTATTAATGCCAGCTGTAGTTTGAATGTAGAGTTTAAACAAGTAATAGGCCAATGACATCATAAAACTAGTTCCTATTAAAGTTCTTGTTTAAAGCCCTAGTCGTCAGGTTAATGTTTGTATGTAAATCAGTCAACGCGCCCATTTGTCAGTGGTCTCTGATGCGTTACGAAGGTCAAGGCTCAAGTTTCTCTTTTGAACGCTCGAACACTTCCGTATTGACTATTAAATATTTTAATTCCTTCGAACGTTTGAGAACATGTTTTAAAATTAGTAGGAGACACGGTCTTTGATTATCACGTAGTGCAGTACCTACAAAGAAGTAATGGGCTCATTACTTATCTTTATCATAATTCATTAAAAATCCTGAGGTTTAGAACTGAATTTTTTATTCAATTTCCACTTCGTACTAAAGATTCTATTTGAGATTTCTAATATTATATTTCTTCATAATAACATTGTTCTGCAAAATTAATTTAACAATCTCTCCAAATTGTCTCTAATGTCGAGACATTTACAGTAACGCCAATTGGGCTTAGAAAATTGAATAAAATCTTAGTCTTGATAAGATTTGAGCAATTTACGAAACTCAGCCAACAGACCGTGAGCCACGCTTTCAAATTAGTTCGATCGGCTAGATAACTTTTTCAATTAAGTTTTGCTTTATATTAAAATTTTGCTTATTTTGCTCCAATTAGTCACGAATTGTGAGGCAGCTGCTCGTATCTGAAAATGTGAATTAATCGCAATTTACAAAGAAAGGTTTATTACGTTATGAACCTTGTCACATTTTGATAAAGGCAAACGCAAGCGTATTAACACTAAGCCATGTCAAAAATTTAAATAATCCTTTGTCTTATTTGGATTAAACATTCCTTTCAAAAGGTTTAACGTTCAAATGATTCAGAATGGAGATTGAAGTCACAACTACCTTGAGCGTCATTATACGTACATTGAAATAAGAGTAAGTGTAGTGTGAACATATCGGTACTCCGATGAATCATACAATAATTAGCATACATGAATCTTCAGACGGCTGACCTCCTAACCGCACACTCACCTCGCAAGTTCAAGGAGCTGGTAGTTCCTACATCGCGACCTGCGATCGCAACCGGCCGAGGCGAACGACCGCCTAACGGAGGATTTACTTTATTTTTAACCAGCCTATAAGCTAGTGTTAAATCGAGGTATATTTTCAGGATCGGAAGTTCATTATCCTGTTCTAAAACATACTAAAAATACGAAACTAAAATAGGAAACTAATCGACGTAAAATCGTTAGGAATAAAAATAAATTGATAAGAAAAGTTAGCGACCTAAAAAGTTAAAGATAAACGAGACTGAGAGCCGAAAAGATAACAATGGTTAAGTATAAGATGAAAGATGTCGAACAAAACAAACGAAGACGTCATAGGTCAACGGGTGGTCTACATAAATCTGCGAACGGTTAAAGAGTGAAAACATGAGCGACCTACAAAACTAGAATTGGACATTCTGACTATTTTCGTCTGAATAAAAACCTTTCCGAAAGTCAACGACATCGCACCTCATGCAGAAATTGAAACATCTGGGTCAGTTCCTCACTGGGAACTTTATGTTCTTGATTTTTAGCTACGACTATGAATGACCTTCAGTGATTGAATGGATTTATATGTTTACAAATTTTCCTTAAATGCCAATAGGAAATGTTGGCATAACCAGAATATCAAGTAATTTGATTATAATCAATTGAATAAATTATATTTTTATTAATCAATGAATTAATCACTGCTTTTGTAAAATGTTATGATTTTTTAGGATGATGATAACAAAGAAAATAAAAAACTTGAAATAAATCAGGGAAAGTAATTGGAGACGTAATAATAATACTACAAAGAATAAAACTCCTGTCAATCACATATCATAAGACAAAGGTAGTGAAAGTGAAAATAGAGTCGAAAGTTAGACTTATTTAGGTCATATGAGATCAACAATAATATAATTATTTGATGATGGATAATGACTGATGCATGATGTAAGAACGAAAGCGGACAGTAGGAGCATAATTATCAATGGAATTCCATACATTAATTTGATTACAATGATTCTATTGTATGTGTGTAATGCTAATAGACTTCATCACAAATGCGTTTTTGAAAACTAACGTGAGTGTTCGCCAGGTGGCTGTGAGGCAGCTGTTCATTCTCTTCGCACTTTTCTCGATCAAAATTGTGGTGAGGTTCTGCTAAAGGTGGATGTAAAGAACGCCTTTAATTCGGTGGACAGAGGGGCCCTGTTGACGCAAGTGAAAGATAAAGTCCCGGATATCTACAATTTTCTTTGGCAATGTTATGGGAATCCTTCGAAATTAGTTTACAAAAATAATCTTA